>CM052541.1:52588741-52641088 GCA_028533065.1 Trachops cirrhosus | reverse complement strand
GATTTTATTTATTTATTTTTGGAGAGGGGAAGGGAGGGAGAAGGAGAGAGAGAGAAACATCAATGTGTGGTTGCCTCTCATGTGGTCCCCACTGGGGACCTGGCCCGCAACCCAGGCATGTGCCCTGACTGGGAATCGAACCTGCGATGCTTTGGTTCGCAGCCCGCGCTCAATCCACTGAGCTACGCCAGCCAGGGCGCCACATACACTTTCAATAGTAACAGGTAAAATTCTAACTGGCTAATGGAGATTAATCACAACCTTTGATCAACAAATTGCTTATTGAAACCCCAGAGAGACCCCACCTAGGTAGGCAGGTATAAGATAAAAGGGGGAGGTATGATTTGATCAAGGATATCAGCCACCATTCACTATAGAAAGACAAAAACAAGGAGAAAAATATAGGTAGGGACATCAAAGGCTAATCACAGCAGTACATATAAAGGAAATACATTTTGTAAAATTAGTTTAGCCAGGTAACTAACAAATGACTAAACAGAAAGTAATGATGACAACCATGGATGGTGGATCAATATCCAGGATTGCTATAATATATCACCTAAAACAGCAATTTAAAAGAATTGTGAGAAATTCAAAGCGACATGCAACAAGAAAGTGTGGTACCTACACAAGGCAATAGAAACTGCCTTTGAAGGAGGCCAGATGATGGACATAGTATACAAAACTTCATTGGCTGGCTAATGATAACCAATTTAAAAGAAGTAAAGGAAAGAGTATGGTGACAATGTTTCAACAAATAGAGGACATTGATAAAGAGCTAGAAATTACATAAAAAAAATCTGAATGGAAATTTGGGAAATGAAAAATATAATAAACAAAATTAGAATTTTATTACAGGATTCACCAGAAGATTTGATCTGGCAAAAATTTTTTTTTCAAACTTGAAGACAGATTAATAGAGATTATACAATCTGAAGATGAGAGAGAGAAAAAAATAATGAAAATAAACAGAATCTCAGAGAAATATGGTACACCATAATTGCACTAAAAATGTTTAATGGGAAACCAGAGAGTGAGGCAGGAGAAAGAAAGGAGAAGAAAACAACTATTTGAAGAAATAATATCTGAAATTTGCCAAATTTAATGAAATATTTATCTACAAATCAATTAAGTTCAACAAATTCCAGGTAGAATAAACATCTTTAAATATGCACCCAGACACACTATAGTTGAACTGTTGAAATAAAAACAAAAAACAAAGAGAAAACCTTACATGTGGCAAGTCAAAAATTACTCAAGTACAAGGTAATCCCAAAAATATGAAGCTCTGACTTTCAGTCAGGAAAAAATGGAAGCGATAAAGTAATGGTATGACATATTCAAAGTGCTTAAAGTAAGTAACTGTCAAACAAGATTCTAACTTTGAAATTATCCTTTCATAATGAAGGTAAAATACTCTTCTGGTCAAGATGGCAGCACAGGTAAACACAGCCCGCCTCCTAGCACAACCACATCGCAATTACAGCTAAACTATAGAACAGCCATCACTCAGGACCTCCAGACACCAAGGCGAATAGAAATCTAACTGGAAAACTAAAGAAACTACATCCATCCACACTGGAAGGAGGCGCAGAGACACAGAACAGGCTGGTCCCATATCTACCCATAGTGGATAAAAGTTTGGAAAGTATATCTTGGGAGCAAGCAGTCCCAGGCCCCCCAGATGAAGGTTCCAGTGCCAGTAAAATAAGTCCCCATTACTTCTGGTTGCAAAAACCAGCAGGGACTACCAGTGGAAGAAACTTCTAGTGTCCCATGCAGTTCCCCTTAAAAAACACAGACTTACTCAGACTCACACCCTCTGAGCTCCAGCACCAGCATAGTATCTTGAAAGGCACCAGTAGCATACAGGGACAAAATGAAGTGTCTGGTGTCAACACAGGAGCTGGGAGGCAGCTTTCTCCCAGAAAGAAGGGTAGACAAAGGTAATTTCCCTTTTCTGAGCCCTCCCCCAACAGAGCTACTGAGCCAGCAGGCAGCTGCCATATCTGAGACTCCATCAAACTAACACTGTTTACCCCACCCTGGAGATACAGAGAGGCTCCATCTAACCCACACTGTTAACCATGACATTTTCATATGAATGACTGGTCTTGGCTCATGCTTCACTTCCTGAATATTATCAAACAAGCAATAGCTAGCCTCAGTTAGCTGCCAGCCCCAATAACTTTTGCTAAGTGGACCCAGGCCTGGCACTAGCAGCAGCTACCCTAAATTCTCAGCTTGGCTTTGTCTGGGAATCTCCATGTCCAGCACAAGTAATAGCTATCTCAGATGGCTTTATAGCTCAGGTAGGGTGACCCTGGGCAAAACACAGGTGGGGAGAGATATTGGACTGTCCCATCCAAAAAACTCCAGAGCCTGCACACCCAGTGGACAGCTACACCATGTCAAACCACCATTAACCTGTCTCTCGACAGCTGGTCCTTCACTAATGCTGGAGGTTGGTGGTCAGTGGTCACAGCTAGTCTTTGTAGCTGACTGCCCTGGGTAAATCCCTACCATTTACCTACCAGCAGCAATCAAGGCTCAACTGCAAGAGGAGGGTATACTCAGCCCACATGAAGGGCACACCTCGAGTACCCAGCTTGGGTGATAAGGGAGGCTGTGCCACTGAACCCTACATGATACCTACTACATTGGGTCACACTACTAGGACAGGGAGTCATAGCAGTTCTACTTAGTATTACATACAACAAACACAGGGAGGCTGCCAACATGAGGAGAAAAAGGAACACTGCCCAAATGAAAGAACAGATCAAACTCCAGAAGAAGAACTAAACAAGATGGAGATAAGCAATCTATCAGACGCAGAGTTCAAAACACTAGTTATAAGAATGCTCAAGGAACTTAGTGAGAACCTCAAAAGCATAAAACAGATTCTGTCAAAAATAAATGACTCACTATTTGAAATAAAGAACAATTTACAGAGAAACAACAGGATAGTGAATGAAGCCAACAATCAAATCAATGATTTGGAACATAAGGAAGAAAAAAACAACCAATCAGAGCAAGAAGAAGAAAAAGAAATCCAAAACAGCAAAGATAGTGGAAGCAGCCTCTCAGACAACTTCAAGTATTCCAACATTTACATTTAAAAGGTGCCAGAAGGAGAAGAGAAAGAGCAAGAAACTGGAAATCTATTTTAAAAAATAATGAAAGAAAACTTCCCTAATTTGGTGAAGGATTTAAACATGCAAGTCCAGGAAGCACAGAGAGCTCCCCCAAAAAAATGGATGCAAGGAGGCCCATGCCAAGACACATCATAATTAAAATGCCAAAGGTTAAAGATAAAAAGATAATCATAAATGCAGAAAAAGAAAAGCAGATATATACCTACAGGGGAGTTCCCATAAGACTGTCAGCTGATTTCTCAAGAGAAACTTTGCAGGCTTGAAGGGAGTGGCAAGAAATATTCAAAGTTATGAAAAGTAGGGACCTACATCTATGATTGCTCTACCCAGCAAAGCTATAATTTATAATTGAAGGGCAGACAAAGAGCTTCCCAGACAGGAAAAATCTAAAGGAATTCATCATCACCAAACCATTACTATATGACATGTTAAAGGGATTTATTTAGGAAAGAGAAGAAGATCAAAACTATGAACAATAAAATGGCAAAAAATACACATCTATCAACAATTGAATCTAAAAAAAACCCTAAGCAAACAAGGAGAATAGAGACAGAATCATGGATACAGAGAGCATTTTGATGTTTGCCACATGGGAAGGGGATATGCAGGAATGGTTGAAGAAGTGAGAGAATCAAGAAGTACAAATAAGTAGTTATAGAATAACCACGGGGATATAAAATACAATATAGTAAATGGAATAGCCAAAGAAATTATACATAAGACCAATGGACATGAACAATGGTCAGGGAATTGTCTGAGGAGAGTGGAAGTTGATGCGTTGAAGGAGGCAACGGGGGAAAAATTGGGACAATTGTAGTAGCATAATCAGTAAACTATAATTTTAAAAAATAAATAAATAAAAATAAAGGTAAAGTAAAAAATACTCAGGATCAGCAAAAAATTAAAAAATGTATTTTCCAGCCAATTTGCCTTAGAAGAAATACTGAGGGAAGTTGTGGCTAAAAGTGTCACAAATGACAAGATCTCATGTTTCAAAAATTCTAAGGCACTTACTGAAAAACAAAATTTATGAATGTATTGAGCAAAGTTACAGAATACAGTATCAAAGTAAAAATATGAATTATACTTTTATTTATTTACTTGCCTTTTATTCTGAGAGTGCATTGTTAAAGCTGGGGCATTGAAACAAGGAAGGCCTTAGGATGGAAGAAGCAACAGGAGAAAACCTAGGCAGGGCTGTTTTGGATCTCTAGAAATGTCGTAGGAAAGAAATGAGCTTAGGTAAGGCTTCTGTCAGCTCAGTCAGTGGGAACTCAGAGAAAATGGGGCCTTGGAGTCTGGTTCAGGAGGTTAGTGCTGGGCTAGCTGCCACTGCTCATTGGTCCCCTGGTTGCAAGTTTTGTAAGGTCCCTAGATTTTGTGAGATGCATACCTGTGGGGCAAGAAGAGAGGGGAAGGAGAGCATGTTCAATTAAACTTTTAAACATTAGCAATGGACGTTACAAATATTAAGTAAAAGATGCAATTCACAATAGTATCAAAAAGAGTAACTTCTTGAAAACTAGGGGGGTTGGAAATGGGATGGAGGAGGGGAGGGATGGGTGGGTGGGCTGGAATGGGAATAAAGGATAGAAACTGTACTGAATAAACTAAAATAAAAAATTTTTTTAAAAGAAAATTAATTTAACAACAGAACTGCAAGGCTTGTATGCTGACAATGCCACAACATTGCTGAAACATATTAAAAATCCACCTTGCAACTTCTTATGGACTGGGAAACTCAGTATTGTTAAGGTAGCAATGGCTTCCCAAATTGATCTATGGGTTTAAGATTATTCCTACCAAACTCACAGTGAGTATTTTGCAGAACTTGAAAAGATAGCCTTAAAGTTTATATGTATATGCAAATAACAAAGAATGGTCAAAACAATGCTGAAAATAATAACAAATTTCGGGACTTAACACTGCTGATTTTAAAGCTTATTATGAAGCTAGACTATTCAAGACTGTGCAGTACAAAAATAAGGATGAATATATATATGTGGTAATAGAATCGAGAATCCAGAAATAAACAGTTTACTTTATGGTCAATTAATTTTCAGTGAAGGTAGTAAGACAACTCAGAGGGAAAAGTACAGTCATTTCAAAAAATGCTGGAACTAGATATATACTTTATAAAGTATAAGTTGGACACCTACCTCACACCATATGTAAAAGGTAACTCCAAATGGATCACAGATATAAATGTAGCAGCCACAGCTATAAACCTTTTAGGAGAAAACATAGGATTCAATATTGATGACCTTGAGGTAAACAAAAATTTCTTTGCTATAAGCCAAAAATACAAGCAACAAAAGAAAAAATGGATAAATTGGACTTCATCAAAATTAAAACCTTTCTTTTGCTTTAAAGTAGACCATCAATAAAATAGACAACCTACAAAATAGCAGAAGATATTTTCAAACCATGTATCTGATAAAGAACTTCTATACAAAATAAGTCAAGAACACTTACAACTCCATTAACAAAAAGACAAATAAAGCCTTTAAAATTGGCAAAGGATTTGAACATTTATCCATTATATATATAAATATATGTGATGGCCAATGGGAACACAAAAAGATGCTCAACATCATTAGCCATCAGGGAAACATAAATGAAAACCAAAATGAGACACAATTCCACACACTCTAGAATCACTATACTTAAAAGCATAACCTTAACAAGTATTGGAAAAGGATATGGAGAAACTGAAACCCTCAAATACTGCTGATAGAATCCATAAAATGAAGCCACTTTGGGAAACAGTTTGGCAAAGTCCTCATATGTTAAACATAGAGTTACCATATGACCTGGCAATTGCACTCCTAGGTAAAAGCCCCAAGGAGTAAGAGCATATGTTCACACAAAATCTTGTATGTGAATGTTGACAGCAGAATCACTCACAATAGCCAAAAGTGGAAACAACCTAAATGCCCCCAACTGATCAATAGATAAATATGTTGTATCCACCCAAAGGATTATTATTCAGCAACAAAAAGAAATGAAATTCTAATGCTACAATATGAATGAAACTTTAAAATATTATGTTAAGAGAAAGAAGCCCATCACAAAAGGCCACATGAGATATGATTCCTTTTGTACAAAATGTTCATATTGGGCAGATGAATGATTACTGTTTGCCCAGTGTGGCAGGTCCAGGGGATGGGGAGTGACAGTTAATGTGTACAGGATTTCTTTCAAGGAGATAAAAGTTTTCCAGATTGAATTATAGTGAAGGTTGTACAATGAATTAAACATTGAATTGTGCACTTCAAATTGGTGAATTGTAAGGTATGTGCATTATATCTCAACAAAGCTCTTAAAAACTAATGCACAACTGTATCCTAACTTTTCATCTATTTACACATTGCCTCTAAATTTTGTAACCTAATATTTGTAAGTCTGGTACAGGAGTAAAAATGTAGTCCCACATGCCACATATCCAAATATTTAAAAGTTATAAATTGAGTGAACAAAACTGTTAGCTAAAACATGTTTTTCCACCTGCCTTGACAGACATACTTCCAAAACGACAAGTATATTTAAAAATAAATTTAAAATGTTTGTACAACTGAAGTACAGTAAAATATGGAAGATGTTAAAATTTAAGTATTATTAACATTTCTCTAGATTTTCTGATGTAGGAACAATATTTGCATGAGTAATAAAATGAATACATATAAAATTCATAATTTTTATGTATTTATACCATAAAAATACTTTTCTTGCTCTCATTTCTGCAAAATCACAAATTATGTGATTATATTAAAATATTCACATCATTTGTGTTGTTACAGTAATGATTTAGAGTTAAAAAATAAAATGTGATAATAATCAAAACATACAAAATTTGTATTTTTGTCAAAAACTAGAAAATATATTATTTTTATGTTTTCAAAAATTGTTATTTTTGTCTGTGATATACCAGATATTAAAAGTAAAAGGTAAAAATCCAAACTACTATTTATATTTTATTTTTATTCTTAAATTATATAAAGTTGAAATTGTAAATCATAGTTTGAAAATGTACTAAGAATTATTAAATATATTTGAAATAAAACTTCTGAAAATTCTAGTATCCAATGCCCATTTAGTGGTCCAATTAAAGTCATTTAGAGATACAAGTGCAATGCACAAGGGCGGACTCCAAATTCCAGTAGACAGAATGGCGCATTTGCTCTTTCATAAAGTTTGTGTGTTTGTCCATGCCATGTCAATATCTCTAAAGGATAGCCCCTCTTGCCTGTATCTTAGGACAATACTAAATGATTAAGTGTATGGGTCAGTGTATTAGTCTTCAATTGCTGCAGTCACAAATTATCACAAACTGGTTAGCTTAGACAACATAAATGTATTATCTTACAATTCTGTAGGTTAGGTACCAGGTCTGACACTGGTATCACTAAACTAAAATCAAGGTGTTGCCAGTTACCTTTAAAATGAAAATGACAGAAGTTTATTGAAATGTTCATAACATATATAAAAGTAGAGTAATGACAAAAATAGTCAAAGGACTAGAGAGGGAAATAGAGGTTACAATTATAAAGTTCTTACATTAAAAGGGGAGTGATATAAGGCCCTAGTAATTAAAACAGCATGGTACTGGCATAAAAACAGACACATAGACCAATGGAACATAATAGAGATCCCAGAAATAAACCTATACTTTTGTAGGCAATTAATATTTGACAGAGGAAGCAAGCACATACAATGGACTAAAGATAGTTTATTCAATAAATGGTGTTGTGAAAACTGGACAGATATGTGCAGAAAATGAAACTAGACCTCCTTCTTACACCAACAGAAAAACAAATTCAAAATGGATTAAGAATGAAATGTTAGACCCAAACAAAAAATCCTAGAAAAAAACATAGGCAGTAAAATCTCGAACATTGCTTGTAGCAATATTTTATCTGATTATATCCCCAGGAAAGAGAAGCAAAAGCAAAAATAAACAAATAGGACTGCATCAAACTAAAATGTTTTAGCACAGCAGAGGAAAACATCAACAAAATAAAAAGACCCATGGAATGGGAGAATACATTCACTGATACATCTGATAAGGGGTTAATAGCCAAAATTTATAAAGAACTTATAAAACTCAACACCAAAAAAGAAAAAAATCCAATCAAAAATGGGCAAAGAACCTTAATAGACACTTTTCCAAAGAGGACACACAGATGGCCAATAGACATATGAAAAGAAGTTCAACATCACTAATCATGAGAGAAATGCAAATTAAAACCACAATGAGATATCATTTCACACGGGTAAGAATAGATATCATCAATAAATCAACAAACAACAAGTGGTGGCAAGGGTGTGGATAAAGGGAACCCTTTTGCATTGTTGGTGGGAATGCACATTGGTACAGCTGTTACAGAAAGGAACCCGTGGGGAGCCCAGACACTGTTACTGAAATAAACCCTCTCTCCCAGGGTCTTTCTGTATTAGGTTCATTTTGCCTGCCGCCAGGTAGGAACTGTGGCCCTCAATGCCAGAGTTTGGTAAAAAGTAAAGGAATTATTTATTCAAAAGTTATGTAGGTTTATAGTAATGGCAAAATGTCACCATGAAAAATCCCAATGTCCCTTTAAAACACCCACAAACACACACACGCACAGTCCTGCCTTCCTCACCTTTGCCCAACCAGGCCAGTCTCAGGTGTACTGTATCTCAGGAAAAAGAAACAGAGAAGTCCATAGCTTGGCTAGATTACCAGTTCTTCCCAGCAATCCATGCTCAGCTGGGCAGGTCCCCAGCAGTCCCCAGCACCATCAGCTGTGTCACAGCGATCTCCACTTCTTAATCCAAAACCACGTGGCACCTCCTCATTGCCCACCAGTGAGACTCCTTTCACCCCTTTCCTTCCTGCATGGTTTCGCATTCTCTCTCCTCCATAGTCCTGCATTCTCTCTCTACTACCTCATGGCAGCCTGGCTTTAGTTTAAATCCCAGGCTGGAACCTCCTCTGTAACCCCATTTCCAACTCCTCCCGCAAGTGGCTACACCTGCCAGCACTCCTACAGTTTTCACCCTTTCTTGGCTGTGATAGTAAGCCCTGGAAGGTGTGGCCCCATGGTGGGGACCAAGGTCTCATGCAGGCACAGTCACCAGGGAGAGGTGCCTTCCAGTTACATCTTGGGTGAAAGTCACACCTATCTCCCTAGCTAGCCTTCTGGTGATGTGCAAAATAACGATTTTTCATATGGGTATGAAGCTAGCTTGCTATTATTGATATGCAAAATAACACTCAGTGGCACTGCTCCATGTCTCCCCTCCCCCAGCCAGGCCTATGGGGGATATCCTATATTCCTGGACACCCCAAGTTTCCCTTTGGGGAGCCCTGGGGTCTCCCAGACTACACCCTGTTACATCGCCACTGTGGAACGCAGTATGAAGTCACCTCAAAAGATTAAAAAATAGATCTGCCTTTTGACCCAGCTATCCCACTTCTAGTAATATATCCAAAGAAACCCAAAACTAATTCGAAAGAACATAAGCACTCCTTTATTCATTGCAGTGCTATTTACAATCTCCAAGATATCGAAGCAGCCTGCGTGTCCATCTGTAGATGAGTGGGTGAAACAACTGTGCGACATTTACACAATGGAATACTACTTGACCCATTAAAAAGAAGAAAATGCTACCCCTTGTGACAGCATGGATGGACCTGGAGAACATTTATGCTAAGTGAAACAAACCTGTCAGAGAAAAATGAATATCATATTATTTCACTCATATGTGGAATCTAATGAACAATCTGAACTTACAAGCAAAATGGAGACAGACTCATAGAGAGCAGGCTGACAGCTATGGGGGGGGTGAGGGGATGGAGAGATTGAGCAAAAAGGAAAAAGGAATCATGGACATGGATGACAGTGTGGTGATTGTGGCAGGGAGAGGGGTAATAATAAGGGGGATAAATAATAATGAAAACATTACAATAAAAAAGAAAAAATATAGGGTAATATATTACTTTATGACAAACCATGATAATGCATATTGTAAACTGAAGAGGATCTGCTTAAAAAATAAAGATATAGCAAATTAGTCAATAAAGAAAAGGCAAGAAAATTAATGAAAAAGAAGGCAGAAAAGGAAAAGAAAATGAACAAAGAATAGGGCACATAAAAAACAACTTTCAAGATAATAGACTTAAACCAAAGCCTAATGTAACATACATTTAATATTGTTATTGTAATTTTATAATTACATTAAGTGAAATGGTCTAAACACTCTAATAAAAGACCAAGATTGTCAAAGTGAATATAATAAAACAGAAATTAACTATATGCTGTCTACATGCTTTAGATATAAAGAGAGATAGGCAAAGTAAAAGGATAAAAAATCTAAATAAAGATTGAAGGCCTATATTAATACCAGCCAAAGTAGGATTCAGAAAAACATAATATTGCAATGGAATAGTGGTATATTTAAATAGTGGTATATTATAGTGGTATAATTTAAATTGATAAAAATTATATAACAAGTTATCAAAAGTGTATAAAACTTTATATATGTGTACATTTAATAAAATAGCTTTGTGTTACATAAAAAATAATAAAATAAAATAAAATAATAAAATAAAATAAAATAAAAATGTTGACATAGGTGCATTTCTTCTGGAGGCTCCAGGAGAAAAAAAATGTTTTCTTTCTTTTTTCTGCTTCAAGAAACTCCCCACATTCCTTGGCTCTTAACCCCTTTCCTGTATCTGCACAGCCTGCAACTTGGCATTCCTCTGACCCTCCTTCCGTCATTGTGTCCTTTTCTCTTATCTTCTTTACAGCTTCTCTCTTTTATTTTTAAAGACCACTGTGATTACACTGTACCCTCATAAACCAGGATAATCTCCCTCTTTTAAGGTCAGATGATTAGTATTTTATCTGTACTTAATCTTCCCTCCCTATTTTATCTAATACATTCACAGCTTCTAGTGTTTAGGGTGTATATATTTTGTAGGAGCCAATATTTTGCCTACCACAGACACAGATGCATGACACGTGTATGATAAACAAGCAAACAGAAAAGTTAAAATTTAATGACTTTTAATAACAAAGGTGTATTTCCTAATTGCGCTACAGCTCCCTCTCAAATCAGCAGGGAGTCTTTGTTCATTGTACTGAATGAGAGACCCAGGATGGCAGAACAACTGCCATCTTGAACACAGCTGACTGATGTGCCTGACAGAGTAAAGAACTCTAGGGGCTCACCCACTAGCAATTCAATTCTTAGCCCCCAAAACAACATGTATCACGTCTGCTCAGAACTCACTGTTCAGAACTTCTTCCATGACTCCACCCAACCTCAGAGCATTCAGCCAAAATAATCCTGCTTTGTACCCTGAAAGAGAAAATGTTTAGGTATTTGGTCAACAACACTAATAACCATCATCTGCTTAAAACAACATACAAATGCTGGATAAGTGAAATGTAATTGATAGCTGAGTTTTCAAAAATGATAATAAAATTCTCAGATGTTAAAAATGAACTCCAGAATTACAAGAATGTGAGCTATTGCTGCTACTGCTTTGAAGATGAGATGGGTGATTGGGGAATAATTAGACCTAGTAAATACTAATGGCTGAGGTTTAATATCCTCAAAGGGAGGTCAGACAGGACCACAGACAGAAAAGGGAAAAAAATGTGAGATTTCTGCATAAATCCAGGATTCCTAAAAGGATAAGTCATTTGCAAAAAAAGAAGACCTAGAGAGAAAATTCTATTCACTAAACAGGAAAAATTGTTTCTACCCATGTTCTAGAGGAGAAGGAAGTAGAAGCATTCTGAATAAAGCCCAGTGGTATATTAAATTCTTCCACTCTATGAATTCATTTTTCTCCTTTTATTTCTATATATTTTTGTTTTATGTATTTTGAAGTTTGATTGTTAGTCACATTTATATAAAAATTTATATTATGATGTTGTATTTGATCCTTTCATCATTCTAAAATGTTTCTTTTTATCTCTACTGTTTTCTGTATCAAAGATTGAATTGATACTAACATCTAAAATCTACAACTTAAATTTTAATTCTGTGTCTTTTCAGAAACACAAAACTGGTTGTATTTTTTAATACACTTGTTCAATTAGAATATCTAGTAAATAATTGCATGTGAGAAAGGACACCATTAACACATTAAAAACCAAGCCACAGACAGGGAGACATTATTGAAAAAAACATAATAGGAAATACATATAGAAGTCATACAAATCAAAAAGAAATGACAAATACCTTAATGAGAAAATGAGCAAAGTACACCAAGATATTGAAGATGTAACTCAAATGGTCAGGAAGCAAATGTTGAGTAGCTTCCATTTTAATCAGGGAAATGTGGATTAAATCCACATTGAAATACCATGCTACAACTATCAGATTGCTATTCACTGTTTTTAAAAATCTGATAATGTCAGCAGGCTGATGAGGATGCCAAGAAATAAGAAGTATACAGTGTTGATAGAGTGTAAACTGGTACAATTACTTTGGGAAATAATGTGAAATTACCACACATGAAAAAATGTAGGCATGCATACCCTAGGAAAATAATACCACCTCTTGTTACCCATCTTAGGGAAATTCCAAAGCACACATAAAGGAGCATTACACAGGATTTTCATGATTCCATGTGCAGTAGTATGAAATTTGAAATAAACTTATCATTTATTAATATGGAAATGGGTAAACAGTGAGCAAATAAATGGAATGCAATAGTTGAAAATGTGAAAACTGCACCAAAGTATGTCAATGCATTAACATGGATAAATATCAAAATATGATATTATAAATGAAAGGAAAATAAGTTTCAAAAGCATTAGGATCATACAGTGCTATATATGTTTTTTAAACATCCAAAAATAATACTTTATATTATTTGAAAAATATATATACATGCATATATATTTTTTAAGTATGGAATTGAATAGACACCAACATAAGACCACAGGTTGAATGTGAGAATGAATAAGGGTAAGGAATTCAGGTTAGGCCTTAACCACACCTACAAAGTTTTATTAATGTTTTTGAGGGAGACAACACCTCAAGGAAATATAACAAATCAAGAGCAACTTTTTGATTTAAATAAGGTGACCATGAAAGTGAAGGTTACTGTTTTGTTTACTGTTTAGAATATTTAAAATATTTTATAATTAAATATTTTGAAAAATTAAATACTTCTTAGCATTAAGGGTTTTGAGAATGAGGTACACATATAAATGAATCAACTTTTCAGTTAATATGACAGAGATAATAGTAGATATAAAAATAAATTTCAAATCTGGCCTGAAAAATCTATACTGTATTACACAAATAGATGGACTTTATCTCTAAATTTTATATTCATCTCACTGTGATTTCAGAGACAGCTTCCACTAATGTATAATTGTGCAAGTATACAATTAGATATTTAAACAAGTAAAAGCAACAGAGGCTGAACTTAAAAGTAAGGGCACTCACACACTAAAGATGAAATACTGCTTTAGTTAGGCAACAAATTGGTCTTAAAGATTTTTAGACACCAATACTATTTTGAAAACAGATATTATTGAATAGATTCTGTTTTAGGAAAACAGGAAGCCTAAAGATCTGTAGAAACAAAATTTTTCTGAAAAGGAAAATCGAGTACACTCTGTTATATGGTTATTCATATCAAAATCATTGAGTGACCTAACAACACTTTCAAATGCAATTTTTTGAAAGCAAGAGAAAGACTGTTCTGCAAAATATTTTACTTTATAGAGTGAAATAGGAATGGAGTTCAGATCCCAAATCAAAGCAATATTAATGGGGTACACATCCGGGGACTTCAAAAGTATCCACTTCAACACAAAATCAGATACACGTCTAAAGAAAAATATAATTGTTTTTATGCCTAGAGGCCCACACCAAATCCAACTCTGAAATAGCCAGGTTATTAGTGATATAAGGTTTTTATTTGATTGGAAATGAACCACAACTATTCTCTTTTGCAGATGTGAGGGCAGAGACTTGTACTTACTGTCTATGCACGTTTTCAATAGGGTATTTCCAGAGCCTCTGTGACAGAAGTTGCTGAGAGAGCAGAAACCACAGGAGTTTCTGCAGAGTAATCAGGCATAGGCCAGAGGAGTATGTTCTTTGGGAGTCATCGGGAGACGCGGCTTGAACAGCCCATGCACACTTTCATATACTCAGGAGCATGAACTGTTGTAAAACTTTGTCAGGCAAGTACTCTGGAGTCTCATGGCATGTGGCCAAATGCAGCAGGATTCTGAATCAGCAACAATGTGAGAAAAGTAAACTTTTTTTTTTTATTTGGGCTCTGGTGTCAAGGTCTGGACAGTCCTCTAGGATAAGGCCAGCAATTTCGGTGGCATATGTCTAAGCTAATTCTGATCTTTCAAATACCAGTTAAAGTTATGGGGCAATATCAGTAGAAATCTAACCTCTCAAGGACACATGCATAGGAAAGCAGATGGCTTGCAACAGACTGTTTAATCCCAAATCAAATAACAGAATCAGCACTTCAGGATGACTGCTTATATAGACACTTTTGTCAGATAATGTGGCTGAGAGCTACACTTCCCACAAAATAAGCTCCATAAAGAGTTTGTGATACACTGATTGATTAGTGGCAAATTCATTAAGCTTATACAGCAAACAGTGAGCTCCAGAGTATATAATAAACATTGTCCCAGGATGACATGAATTTATGTTAAAAGGTAACAAGACAGAATGCTTTTGGTATCTAAAGACTGTTGTGTTGTTTATTATTTTTATTTTTCCAGAGTACAGAAAGATGTAAGGAAGCTTGACAGTGAAGCCCGAAGATGGGAAATACACTTGTTCTATTTAATGGAATTGAGAAAGATTTCTGTGAAGACAGCTGTGAAAATGCTACTGAATTAGCCACCACTGGTATAAATTATCTGTGTAAAGCCTCCCACCTGGGAAAATAAGCCCTAGCATTGCTGTCCCTCATAGGCTAGGCTTTCCTTTGGTTTTTGGCATGGCGGTTGAAGTTTATGGGAATTTCTACCTTTTCCGAATTAAGGCAATCCCAGATTTTGCTCCTCTTTTTAGGCAAAGCTCAACCATATAAATGCATGGAGGTGATAGCATAGAATGACTTTCTCCAAAATGTGTTCTTCATATTATAATAAAATAATAGTGTAGGAATGATTCTTTGGTCAAGTAAATTTAAGAAACGTCTTAAAATGCTAAAAATAGATTCATGTTCCCACAGGACTTCTCATAACTGAGTAAGCTGGAGTATGCTTGATTTTTTAGAAGATACTATACGCAGTATTTCCCAAGATGTGCACACACATCTCAAGAGACTAAAAGTTCCATGGAATGAACTTTTTGAAATGTTGATCATTTGTAACTTTAACAGTGGCTTCTGCTGTTTAATATGTGCATTTTGAAGTTAAGCCATTTTCTTTATTCTGATTTAGACGTGCCAATAAATACCGGGACTTTATAGCAACCTCACAGTAGAGATAGGAGAAGAAAAATATGGAGGCAAGAATGTGGAAGATTGCAATAGTTGGAGCAGAAATAAAAGAAAATTAAAGAAAGTAGATTGGGGTCTTGGTGGTGGAAACCAAAAAAGAAGAAACTGACTTTTCAAACATTATAAAAGAAAGAAATGGCAGGACATAGAAAGGTCCTAGGTGCAAGGTAGAAAGAGAGATAATCAAAGATGGACTCCAGGTTGTAACCCTGGGTGATAGGAGAGCTGTCGTGCTGCTAGCAATCACAGAAAGGAGAAGAGGAAAAATGATCAGCCGAGACTATTATGGCATTCTTTAAACTGAAGGAGCACAATGAGAGAGGTTTTTATATGTGAAGAAAAATTCAAAGTCAAATAAAAATGTATAAAATATTAAAAATTAAGCATTGCTCAGGCAAGTGTCAATAACCTTCAAAAAAGAGGATTTTATATTTAGTTCTTACACATACAGATAATTGATTTGATTGTTGTGGCATAATGTGTTACTGTTTGATCCTCCAATGCTATTCAGTGGCATTTCAGTTCTCATAAGAACTTAAAGACACACATTATGTGTCCTATATATAAAGGTGTATATCCTTACAATTGCATACACATAAATGCAAGCATACACCTTTTATATAAAAAATATAAATATGAGCCATAAATGAAAATTGCTCTAGCTGGGGAATGAAAGGCAGTCTTGGGGAAAAAAACTCAGAAAATTTAACACTGTCAAAGAGAACTGATTTAATTTCCTAGTCTAATACAGATGAGAATAACAAAAAGTTTTTATTTGCTTGAAGGACCTCTGAGGCTTTTCAGTACCATTGAAATACTGTCCTCAACTCAAGTGCTTTTCATATATCAGAGAAGTGGCAAATTTAACAAAGCCTGTAGTAATGCTTTGTATTTCTATTCTAAGTAAAATACTTCACAAATATTCAATAACACCACAACAGAAAAGACAATGGAAAATGCTCCTGTTAATATATTGATAAGTAAATCATTTTAGAAAGAAGAAACAAGCATTGTTGAACACTGAAATGCTAACCCAGTCATAAAATAAAAACTGCTTGAGGATCTTTGTTTGTTTTCTGTGGTAATAAAAAAGGTCGGCATACATACATTTTGTAAACTGTAGATATTGAATGTGGCTAATTTAATATTTGAACACATTATGAAGAGCAAACCCAAACTATTACTACTGGAGCAATTTTTAACTCTAACTAGATCAATGCATCCCCAAATAGCACAAAGAAAATGAAGGCAGAGTAACAGTCTTTCTTTGAAATAATTTTAGATAACCTAGAAGACCCAAATCAAGGAATTGCCTTTTATGCTAAAAATTGCAATTTTTATCATGCCTTTAATAATTACACCTGCATGTGTAATTTAAAATTTGGCTGGATACTAGGGAAATTTCACCTTGCTGTAGAACATCAGTTAAGTACACAGCCCACGGTTAACCAGTTGTTGGTTTAACATGGTTAACCAGTTGTTGGTTTAAGTTGTTGCTGTCTGGCATAGGAGCCCTGTGAATTTGGGCACATTCTTTTAATCACTCTGTGGCCTTGTTCTCACATTATAAATAAATAAATAAATAAATAAATAAATAAATAGTAAAAATATGGGAGAGATAACAGTGGCATTTTTTGTAATTTTATTTTATTTTAGTTATTTTAATGCAGCAAATCTTTATCTAAATATATTCAATTTCAGTAATTGTCCTTTACTTTTTTTGTTTTTTATACTGTTCTTCAATTATAGTTGTCCCCATTTGTCCTCATTACTCTCCCCAGTGGTACCCACCCCCCATCTCCCACCCTCCATCCTACCCCTGCTGTCTTTGTCCATGGGTCCTTTATACATCATGTTCCTTGAGTTGACCCTTCCCTTTCTTTCCCCCATTATTCAACCTCCTCCATCCCCTCTGGTTACTGTCAGTTTGTTCTTTATTTCCATGACTCTGGTTATATTTTGCTTGCTTGTTTGTTTTGTTGATTAGTTTTCACTTAAGGTGAGATCATATGGTGGTATTTGTCTTTCACTACCTGGCTTATTTCATTTAGCATAATGCTCTCCAGTTCCATCTCCAGTTCCTTTGCTGTTGCAAAGGATAGGAGCTCCTTTTTTCTTTCTGCTGCGTAGTATTCCACTGTGTGAATGTACAACAGTTTTTTGATCCACTCATTTACTGATGGGCACTTAGGTTGCTTCCAACACTTGGCTATTGTAAATTGTGCTGCTATGAACATTGGGGTGCATAGGTTCTTTTGAATTGGTGTTTGAGTATTTTTAGAGTATAGTCCCAGCAATGGAATTGCCAGATCAAAAGGCAGTTCCATCTAGGTTTTTGAGGAAATTCCATACTGTTTCCACCATGGCTACACCAGTCTGCATTCCTACCAACAATGTGCTAGGGTCCCCTTTTTCCACATCCTTGCCAGCACTTGTTGTTTGTAGATTTGGTTATAATGACCAATCTGACTGGCGTGAAGTGGTATCTCATTGGAGTTTTGATTTTCATCTCTCTGATGGCTAGTGATGCTGAGCATCCTTTCATATGTCTCTGGACCCTCTGTATGTCCTCCTTGGAAAAGTGTCTGTTCAGGTCCTTTGCCAATTTTTTAATTAGATTCTTTGTCTTCCTAGAGTGGAGTCATGTGAGTTCTATATATATTGTGGAGATCAAACCTTTGTTTGATGTATCATTGGTAAATATGTTTCCCTATACAGTTGGTTCCCTTTTCATTTTGCTGATGTTTTCTTTAGCCGTGCAGGAGCTTCTTCATTTGATTAAGTCCCATTTGTTTATTCTTTCCTTTATGTTCCTTGCCCTAGGGGACATATCAGTGAAAATATTGTTGCATGGGATACCTGAGATTTTCCTGCCTATGTTTTGCTCTAGGACTTTTATGGTATCACAACTTATATTTAAGTCTTTTATCCATCTTGAGTTTATTTCTATGTAAGGTGTAAGTTCATGGTCAAGTTTCATTTTCTCCATGTGTACTTGTCCAGATCTCCCAACAACATTTGTTTAAGAGGTTATTTTTATTCCATTTTATGTTGCTGCCCCCTTTGTTGAATATTAATTGACCATAGAGACATGGGTTTATTCTGGGCTCTCTATTCTGTTCCATTGATCTATGTGTCTGTTCTTATGCCAGTTCCAGATTGTTTTGATTACAGTGACCTTATAATATAGTTTGATATCAGGTATTGTGACCCTTTCTACTTTGTTCCTCTTTCTCAAAATTGCTGAGACTATTTGGGGTGGTTTATGGTTCCATATAAATTTTTGAAATGTTTGTTTTCAATCTGTGCAATATGTCATTGGTATTTTAATAAGAATTGCACTAAATCTATAAATTGTTTTGGGTAGTATGGACATTTTGATTATCTTACTTCTTCCAGTCCATGAACATGGTATATGCTTCGATTTATTTGTGTCTTCCTTAATTTCTTTCTTCAGTGTTCTGTAGTTTTCTGAGTATACTTCTTTTACCTTCTTGGTTAGGTTTATTCCTAGATGCTTTATTTTTCTTGTTACTATAATATATGGGATTTTTTCCTAGTTTCTGGTTCATTATTTCATTGTTGCTGTACAATAATGCCTTCAATTTCTGTATATTGACTTTGAATCCCAGCATTTTGCCAAATTCACTTATGAATATTGGTAGAGTCTATTGGGTATTCTATGTACACTACCATGTCATCTGCAAACAACCACAATTTTACTTCCTCCTTTCCAGTTTTGATGCATTTTATTTCTATTTCTTGTCTGATTGTTGTGCTACAACTTCCAGTACTAAATTGAATAGAAGTGGTGAAAGCAGACACCCTTGTTTTGTTCCTGATCTTAGGGGAAAAGCTTTCAGTTTTGCCCATTGAATATGATGTTGGCTGTAGGTTTTTCATATATGACCTTTATTATATTGGGCTTTGCTCCCTCTACTTCCACTTTTCTGAGTGTTTTTATCATAAATGGGTGCTGTACTTTATAAAATGCTTTCTCAGCATCTATTGATATGATCATGTGATTTTTGTCTTTCATTTTGTTTATGATGTATTACATTTATTGATTTGTGAATATTGTACTATCCTTTTATCCCTGGGATGAATCCCACTTGATCATGGTGTATGATCTTTTTAATATATTGCTGGATCTGGATTGCTAATATTTTGTTCAGGATTTTAGCATCTATGTTCATCAGTGATATTGGCCTGTAGTTTTCTTTCTTTCTTATGTCTTTATCTTATTTTTGGATTAGGATGATGCTGGCTTCATAAAAAAAGTTTGGGAGTCTTCCATCTTCTTGTATTTTTTGGAGTAGTCTGGGAAGGATAGGGGTTAGCTCTTCTTTAAATATTTGGTAATATTCTCTGGTGAAACCATCTGGTCTAGGGCTTTTGTGTGCCGAAAGTTTTTTGAATACTTCTTCAATTTCACTAGCTGTTATCAGTCTATTCAGGCTTTCGGCTTCTTTTGGACTCAGTTTTGGAGGCTTATATTTTTCTAGAGATTTGTCCATTTTGCCTGGGTTTTCAAATTTCTTGGTGTATAGTTGTTTGTATCAATTTATCTTTTAATTGTTGTTCAAGGATGGTTGTCTCCATTTTCCTGTCAACACTTTCCCCCATCTCACCCACCCCCAATTCCCACCCTCTGTTCATAGTAATTTCTTACAATTCTTTCTTTTTCTGTGGTATTAGTTTTAATTTCTCCTCTTTCATTTCTGATTTTATTTATTTGGTTCCTTTCTCTTTTTCTCTTGATGAGTCTGGTTAAAGGCTAATTAATTTTACTTATCTTTTCAAATAACAAGCTCCTGGATTTATTGATCCTCTGAATTGTTCTTTTAGTCTCTATGTCATTTAATTCTGCTCTGATATTGATTATTTCCATCCTTCTACTCACCCTGGGCTTGGCTTGTTTTTATTCCTCCAGTTCTTGTAGATGTAGGTGTTAGTTTGTTTACATGAATTTTTCCTATCTATTTTAGGTAGGCCTGTATTGCTATGAACTTCTCAGGATTGCTTCTTCTGTGTCCCATAGGTTTGGGGCTGTTGTGTGTTCATTTTTTTTTGTTTCCAGAAACTTTTTGATTTCTTCTATGATCTTGTTGTTTACCCATTTGTTGCTTAATAACATATTATTCAGTCTCCATGAATTTGGCTGTTTCTGAGTTTTTCTCCTTGAGGTTGGTTTCTAGTTTCAAGCCATTGTGATCTGAGAAAATGCTTGATATGATTTCAATTTTCTTGAATTTGTTGAGACTTGTTTTGCGTCCTATCATGTGGTCTGTCTTTGAAAATGTTCCATGTACACTTGAAAAGAGTGTATATTTCACTTCTTTAGGGTGAAATGTTCTGTATATATCAAATGGCTTGATCTAGAGTGTTGTTCAGTGCCACAATATCCCTGTTGATTCTTTGTTTGGAAGATCTATCCTTGTTGATAAAAGGGTGTTAAAATCGCCCCAGTAAAAGTTTGTTGCTGTCTATATCTTTCTTGAGGTCCTTGAAGATTTTCCTTATTTATTTGGTGCTCCAATGTTGGGTACATATATGTTTACAATGTTTATGTCTACTTGATGGATTCTACCCTTGAGTATTTTTAAGTGTCCTTCAGTCTCTCTTTTTATGGACTTTATTTTGAATTCTATTTTGTCTGATGTAAGTATTGCTATCCTGGCTTTCTATTTCCTGTCCATTTGCTTGGAATATTTTTTCCAGCCTTTCATTTTCAGTCTATGTATGTTTTTTGTTCTGAGATGGGTCTGTTATAGACAGCATATGTGTGGGTCATATTTTCTTATCCACTCAGCTACCCTATGTCTTTTGATTGGAACATTTAATCCATTGATATTTGATATCCATTGATTATTGATAGGTACTACCTCATTGACATTTTCCCATTTGTACTTGTGTTCCTCTCTCTTTCACTCTTTTTCTTCATCTTCTAAAACAATTTCTTTAGCATGTCTTGCAATGCTGGTTTGGTGGAGGTATATTCTCTTAGCCTTCTTTTGTCTTGGAAGCTCCTTATTTGGCCTTCCATTTTAATTGAGAGCCTTGATGGGTAGAGGAGTCTTGGTTGTAGGTCTGTGGTTTTCATTGCTTGGAATACCCTTGCCATTCTCTTCTGGCTTCTAGTGTTTCTGTTGAGAAGTCAGCTGCTAATCTTATCAGGGCTTCCTTGTATGCTACTTCTCGTTTCCCCCTTGGTGCCTTTAAGATTCTCTCTTTGTCTTTGAATTTTGCCATTTTAAATGTATGTCTTGGAGTGGGCCTCTTTGGGTTCATCTTGATTGGGACCCTCTGTGTTTCTTGGATTTGTTTGACTTTTTCTCTCATCAGGTAGGGGGAATTTTCTGTCATTACTTTTTCACGCAGGTTTTCTATCACTTGCTTATCTTCTTCTCCTTCTGGTATCCCTAATATATGGATATCATTATGTATCTCATTGTCCTGCAGCTCCCTTAACCACTCTTCATTCTTCTTGAGTCTTTTTTCATTTTCTTACTCTGCCTGGGAATTTTTTTCTACCTTGTCCTCCAGTTTGTTGACTAAATCCTCTGCCACATCTAAACTGCTTTTTATTCCTTCCACTGTATTCTTCTTTTCAGGTATTTTTCATTTCCTCCTGGTTCTTATCAATAGTTTCTATTTATTTTTTCATGCTGGCATCATTCTCAGTAAGTTCCTTGAACTTTCCCTGGAGTTCTTTGAAGTTCTCACTGACCAACTTGAGCATCCTTATAACCATTATTTTTAACTCATTGTCTGATCATTTGGTTGCCTCAATTTCATTTAGCACTCTTTCTGGGGATTCCTCTTTTCTTTTCAATTGGGGGTTGTTTCTCTGTCTCCCTATTTTAGGTGACTCTTCTTGTTTGTTCCTGTGTGTTAGATTGATCTGCTTTGACTCCTTGTCTTTGTTCTGTGGTCTTCTGTGGTAGGAGACCTGTGAGACTCAGTAGTACAGTCTCCTTGATTGTTTGCACTTGATGCTCTTGCACTACCCTTTATGCCTTTAATGTGGGCTCTCTGGTTGTAATTGGGTTTTGGTTGTTGTGGGGTCATTCTTTTGTGGTATTTTCCCTCCAGCTGACTGACTGAGAGTCACTCCTCCCTCCACATCTTGTATACTGTTGGACAGGTACTACCAGAATGAAAAACATTCAGACCAAAAAATGGACCCATACCTGCAAAAATAACCCCAACCCACAATTACACTATCATCAGCAAATGAATCAATATTAATAAAGGTGTAAAGAGATTAAGACTATTATAAGAAAGGGAAAGTGAATATGAGATGACTAACTGAAAGAAAAGATTTTGGGAGGGTAGAGGTAGAAGCATGGGCAATAATAAGAGTAGGACATACACCCTGGCTGGTGTGGCTCAATGGATTGAGCAACAGCCTCCAAAACAAAGGGTCACTAGTTGGATTCCCAGAGAGGGTACATGCCTAGGTTGCAGACCAGGACCCTGGTAGGGAACACGCGAGAGGCAACCACACATTGATGTTTCTCTCCCTCTCTTTCTCCTTCTTTTCACCTGTGTCTAAAAATAAAATAAATAAAATCTTTTAAAAAAGAGTAGGACATAGATATTTTTAAATTTTTTACAACACTCCATACTCTTTAAACTCCATAGTGGCTTCACCAATTTGAATCTCCAGGAACAGTGCATGAGGTTTTCCTTTTCTCCATATCCCTCCCCACCCCAATTGTTATTTCTTATCTTTTCATGATAGCCATTCTGACAGGTATAAGGCAATGAACTTTAAGGGCATTGTTCTAAGTGAAGTAAGACAGAGAATGATAAATACTGTATGATATCACTTATATGTGAAATCTAAAAAGTAAAACTTGTAGAAACAGAATTAAATGGTGTTTACCTGGGTTGGAGGTAGGGGAAATGAGGAGATGCTGGTCAAAGAGTACAAATATCTGGTTAGAAGGTAAATAAGTTTTGGAAATCTAATGCACAGCTTTATGATTACAAATAACAATACTGTACCATATACTTGGAAGTTGCTAAAAGAGTAAATTTTAAATGTTTCCACCAAAACTAAAAATATAATTATGTGACATGATGGAGATGTTAGTTAACATTATGATGATAATTCCATTACAATATATACTTGCATGAAATCAACATATTGTGCACATTACACTTACATAATATATTGTATTAAAATTATGTATCAATAATGCTGGGAAGAAGGGCCAAGTGTCTCACCTTTAGCTAAACAGCCAAAGACTACTAATAATGCTGTGTCTTTATATAGGGTAAGGAGTAAAAAATCATTAACTATCATTGAACTAAATACCTTGCACTCATTAGCTCATTTTAAGCTCAAAAGATTATATTGTATACAAACTCCCAAAACAGTACTGTTTTATGGCCTAAGAAGAGAAACATTGGTCCTAGACTACTAAGGTTTGAATACTGGTCCTGACATCTGCCCACTCAGTAATCTAGAGTAAGTCATTTAATGTCTCTGTAAAATAGGGAGAATGATAGGACTGACCTCAAAAAATTTTCTTTGTGTGTGTGTGCACATGTGTGTGAATGCACAGAACAACTCAATACATACTAAAGTGTTTTAAACAGTGCCCAGTACTCTATCAATATATATCAATGGCCAACACTTGTAGAGCAGTGCTCAAGGTCACTCACCCAGTGTTTGAGTAGGTGTCCAACAGAGTTCCAAATCTGTAATTGTAATATATCTGACCAATAGTAGGAACACTCTTAGCTTTGTTTCCTTCCCATACCTACTGATCCTGTAGGCCTTTATTAGTCTTTGGAGGAACTGAGCGGATTTTATTATTAGATGTAAATTCATGGCACTCCCTAAAAATCCTGCTCCCTGTTACCTTATGCCTCATCAAAAATACTAACAAACAGTTGTTATCTGTAGAGATACTTTCCTGATACTCAACTGGATCTCACAATACATGTCATCCCAGTCCATGAGGCAACCATTAGCCATTAATTCAACAAATATTTCTGAGTGAAAGTCTCTGGTATTCTTTTTTATATATAAGCATTTTAATTTTAGAACAGTTTAAGATTTACAGAAAAATTGCAAAGACAGTACACAGGGTTCCAGTACAAACCAGGCCCTATTTCCTTTATCATTAACATACTACATTAGTGAGTCACATTAGTTATAATTAGTGAACCAATATTGATGCATTCTTATTAAAATCTGTAATTCATTTAGAAGTCCTTATATTCTACTTAATGGCCTTGTTTTATTCCAGGAACCCACCCAGGATACTGCATTACATTTAGAAGTCATGTCTTCTCAAGCTCCTCTTTAGTGTGAGTGCTGGTCAGATTTTTGTAGAACATTCTTAAATTAGAATTCATTTGACTCTTTCCTCAGGATTACACTGGTGTTTTATGTTTTGAGTGAGAAAGACCACAGAGGTAAAGTGCCATTTTTTTTCCTTTTTTAAAATTGTTGCTCAAGTAAAGTTGTCTCTATTTTCCCCCACCACTCCCCCCACCCCAACCATCTCCACCTCCCACCGTTGATCCTACCCCCCTTTGGCTTTGTCCATGTGTCCTTTATAAATATTCCTTAATGACCCTTCCCCTTCCCCCAACTTGTTATCCCCTCTCTCCCACTCTGGTTACTGTTAATTTGTTCTTTATTTCAATATCTCTGGTTATATTTCATAACAAGATACACATACTATCACCATGATTTATTGCTGTTGATACTCATCTTGGTTACCTGTCTAAGGTAGTATTTGTCAGATTTCTGCATTGTAAACTTATTCTTCTCCCCTTTCTACTCTATTCTTTGAAATGCAGTCATGATGGGTAGCCCATATTAAAAAAATAAGTGGGGAGTTATCCTCCACTTCCTTGAGGGTTAGAATAACTACATAAATTATTTGGAATTCTTCTGGATAGGGACATCAAACTTCCACAACTGTTTGTTGAGAAAGTCAATCATTTTGTCATTAAATGGTGTTTGCTTCTTTTCAAAGATCAGTTGCTACTTGTGTAAATCTTCTTCTGAGCTTGCTATTCTGTTCCATTAATCAATGTATTTATAATGTTTTCAGTATCATGTTGTCCTGATTATTGTAACTTTACTGTGAGCCTTGAAGGTAGGTGGTGTGAATCCTCCAACTTTTTTTTCTTCTTTAGTATTGCACTGTCTATTCTAGATCTTTTGTTTTTTTATGTAAATTTTAGAATCAGTTTGTCAATATTTAAAAGAAAAACTTGCTGAAATTTTGACCAAAAATGTGTGGACCTGTAGATCAAATTGGGAAGAACTGCACTTTAACAATATTGAGTCTTCCAATCCAGGTCACAGACTATCTTTCCATTTTTTTAATTTCTTTCATAATTTTTAGAGCTTTATAGTTTGACACCATATTATGTTTATATTTAGTTATATTTATTCCTGAGTATTCATGGGGGTGCTATTATTAATGCTATTTTATTTTATTTTTTTATCCCCACTTGAAGACATGCTTATTGATTATCCTCACCTGAGGACATGAAGAAAGGGAAAAGGAGGGAGGAAGAGGGGAGAGAAACATCAGTATGAGAGAAAAACATTGATTGGTTATGTCTTGCATGTGCCCTAACTGGGACCAAAAGGAACCCATGACCTTTTGTTTTATGGGAGGACACTACAGCCAACTGAGCCACACCAGCCAGGGCTGTTAATGATATTTTGGAATTTCAAATCCCAATGTTTCACTTATAGGATATTTGAAAATAATTGACTTGTATATATTAATCTTGTATCCTGTGACCCTGATATACTGGCATACTCATTCCAGGAGCCTTTTTGGTGTACCTTTTTTTGAAAATTTCTGCATAAAAAAGCATGTTACTTGCAAATAAAGACAGTTTTATTTCTTCCTTAGATATCTGTACACATTTTTTTGTCTTGACTTCATGCACTAGTGTGATTTCCAGTGAGATGTTAAATAGGAATAGTAAGAGAAGACATCCTTGCCCTGTTCTCGATCTTAGGGGGCAAGTATACTGTTTCTTGCCATTAAGTATAATGTTAGCAGTAAGTGTCACATAG
The DNA here is from genome assembly GCA_028533065.1 of Trachops cirrhosus. Classification (NCBI taxonomy): domain Eukaryota; kingdom Metazoa; phylum Chordata; class Mammalia; order Chiroptera; family Phyllostomidae; genus Trachops; species Trachops cirrhosus. The sequence goes on along the minus strand of CM052541.1, from coordinate 52,614,369 downwards.
ATGTTTTTATTAAGTTAAGTCCCTTCACTTTCCAGTTATCTAAATATTTTTATTACAGAAAAACACATGATAATTTTGTCAAATGTTTTTCTTCAGTAATATGATCATATGAGTTTTCTTGCTTATTTGCTCATGGTGTTCTAGATTACATAGATTGATTTTTCAAATGTTGAACCACTCTCCTATATGTGGAAAAAAGGCCAGTTGACCATGGTGTGTAATTTACATTATGTAATGCTGGATTTGATTTGCTCATATTTTGATATAAATTTCTGTATCTGTATTCATGAGATACTTATTCTACCTTTTTCCTATGTTCCTTCTGTTTCTATTTTACTAGAAGAGATTGTAAAAATTGATATAATTTCTTCCTTAAGTATTTGCTAGAAATCCTATGAAATGATCTGAACCTGGTACTTTCTTCTTTGGAAAAAATATAATTATTGATTTAATTTCTTTAATAGATATAAATAGGTGTATTTAGATTGTCTATTTCATATTGTATAATGTTTGATAGTTTATTCCTTAAGAAATAGGTTCATTGTATCTAATTTGCCAATTTCATAAGCACAGAGTTGTCTATAATATCTCTTTATTTCTTTAACGTTCATGTGATGTAACAGTGAAGACATTACTTTCATTTATGATATTGAGAAATTGTGTTTACACTCTTTTTTTCTTAGTTAGGTTGACTACGAATTTATCATTTTTTATATTTTCAAAGAGCCAGGCTTTTGTTTTGTTGATTTACTTTATTACTTTTCTGTTTTCACTGTCACTATTTCTGCTCAATTTTATCATTCTTTTCTTTTTAAAACCTCCTTTATTTACAATGTAATATTCTTCTTTCTCTAATGTGGAAACTTAGGTTGCTGATTTTAGTGTTTTATTATTTTCTTACATAATGATGTAGGTCTGTAAATTCTTTCAAAGTGCCATTTCTGTTGCAATCCACCAATTTGATAAGTTGCATTCATATTTAGTTTAAAATATTTCTTCAATTTTTCTTGAGATGTCTTATTTGACCTGAGTTATTCTAAAAGTATTTTCACTAATATTTCAGAATTTTTCTTGCTTTATTTCTGTTATATGCTTTTACTTTAATTCCACAGTGTTCTGATAATATATTTCATATCATTTTTATTCTTTTAAATTTGTTTAGATGTCTTCTATGGCCCAGAATGTGATCTATCTTGCTGAATGTTTCATGTGAGCTTCAGAAGAATGTATTCTGCTATTGTTGGATGAGATATTCTATAAAAGTCGATTAGATCAAATTGATTGATAGTGTTGTTCAGGTCAACAATCTCTTTATTGATTTATTTCCTGCTTAAATTATCAAATACCGACAGAGGGCTTTGAAATCTCCAACTATAATAGTAGATCTGTCTATTTTTCCTTTCAGTTTTTGCCTCAAGTATCATGATGTATACACATTTAGGATTGTTATTCCTTCTTGAAGCATTAATCACTTTTCATTATGTAATGTCCCCTTTATTCCTAAAAGTTTTCCTTGTTTTGAGGAGTGTTTTGCCCCAAATGTGTGTGGCTACTCCATCTTAATTTTTATTAGTGTTAGCATGGTATATTTTCTCCATCTTTTTACTATCATCATTGAGATACTTTATGTTTGAAGTATGTTCCTTGTAGACAATATATAGTTGGATTTGTTTTTTATTCAATCTGATAATCTCTATTTTTAATTTGTTTACATTTAAACAAATTAAATTTACACTTAAAAAGATTCTCGATATAGTCAGCTTAATTTTTACAGTGTTTGTAGCCATTCTCTTCATTGCATTTATTCTTTTTTTAATTTCCTTTTATTTGCTTCCTTCCTTAGTTTTACTTGAACATTTTATATAATTTCATATTATTTCCTCTCTTAAAATATCAATTATACTTCTTTAATTCCTTTGGTTATTGCCCTAAGATATATGTGTGTGTGTGTATATATATGTGTGTGTGTGTGTGTCTAATTTAAACTCATCTTGAAAAAAACTATACCATTTACATATAGTATGGGCAGCTTATAAGAGAGTATGCATTGTACAGGTAACACAACATGGTATTTATAATTCCTTCCCTCCCTCTCATTTGTTATAACATTTCTGTCATTCCTTTCACTTATCACTATGCTATAACAACCTAATATATTTAACTATTATATTATTCTAAATAAATAATTTCCTTTTAGAACAATTAAGAATAAGAAAAATCAATACATTTTTATTACCTTTGTTTATTCCTTTCTCAACATGGTTCCTTTGTTTATGTAAATCAGGTTATTTTTTGTTTACCTTTTATTTTTATATTCTAACTGTGAACTAATAAAAATGTAATTTTCTTTTTTTCACATGTTTTGATTGTTGTTCAAGTACAGTTGTCTCCATTGTCCCCCCCACCCCAGCCATCTCCCTTCCCACCCTTGATCCTACCCCTCTTTGGCTTTGTCCATGTGTCCTCTATACATGTTCCTGAAAACCCTTCCCCTTCCCCTCCCCCTCCCCCTCCCCCTCCCCACATTATCCCTTCCCACCTCCTTTCTGGTTACTGTCAGTTTGTTCTATTTTTCAATGTCTCTGGTTATTTTTTGCTTGTTTGTTCGTTTTGCTGAGAAGGTTCCACTTACAGGTGAGATCATATGGTATATGTCTTTCACTGACTGGCCATCTGTATGTCCTCCTTGCATGGACATGGACAATGGTGTGGGAATTGACTATGGAAGTTGGGGGGCTGGTTGCATAGGGGGGTCATGGGACAACTATAATAGCATAAACAATAAAATATTTTTTAAATAAAAATAAATAAATTGGGGAGGATTCAAGGTTAAAAAAGAGAAAAGTTCTGTGCAGAAGAAAAACATGATTTATTTGTTCTCTATAAATGAGATATCATTTGTTTTCTATAAAAGAGATACCACAATGCAGTATCATCTCACACCAGCCAAAATGACTCTCATTAATAAACAACAAACAACAAGTGCTGGCAAGGATGTGGAGAAAAGGGAACCCTAGTGCACTGTTGGTGGGAATGCAGACTGGTGCAGCCACTGTGGAAAACGGCATGGAATTTCCTCAAAAAGATAAAAATGGAACTGCCTTTTGATCCAGTGATTCCACTGCTGGGAATATACCCTAAGAGCCCCAAAATACCAATATAAAATAATTTATGCACCCTACATTCAAAACAGTGCTATTTGCAATAGCTAAGATTTGTGTAGAACTTCTTTTAACATTTCTTGCATGGCAGGTCTGCTGGTGATAAATTTCTTCCATTTTTCTTTGTCTGAAAAAGTCTTATCTCTACTTTATTTTGAAGGTTAATTTTTCCAAATATAAAATTCTAAGGGTTTTATTCAACATTTTAAACATTTCAATTTACTGTCTCTTAGGGCTAGTTTCTGATGAAAAGTCCCTTGTAATTATTTTTCTTGTTCCTCTACTGTTTTTTCCCCTCAGGCCTCTTTCAAGATTGTCTGCTCTTATTTTCTGCAGTTTGAATCTGATATGTCTAGATGTGAGGCTTTGGTATTTAACTTGTTCAGTGTCCTCTGAATTTCCTGTGTCTGTACTTTGGTGTGCACCATTAATTTTGGCAAATTCTTGGGCACTATTTCTTCAAGTATTTCTTCTGCTTAGTTCTTTATTATTCTGATATCTCAACTACATGTATGTTTCACTTTTTAAAATTATCTTACAAATCTTGGAAGCTTGGTTCTCTCATTTTTTTCTCTTCACACTTTAGTCTGAAAAGTTTCTATGGGCCTGTTTTTAAGCAGTTTGATTCTTTGCATGGTGGTGTCCAGTCCATAGATTAATCCATCAAAGGCATTCACTATCTCTGTCAGAGTGCTTTTGTTTCTAGCATTTTTCAAATCTTTCATAGAGTTTCTATCACTCTGCTTTCATCACTCATATGTTGTCTATTTTTTTTCCATTAGAGACCTTAACATGGTACTCATAGTTATTTTACATTTCTGATCTGATGTGTTTAATAAATACTGGAGTTGTAGATGCCAGAGACTTCAAATTCCTGTAACCTTCTTGTTTCCCCTCCTGACTTTGTGCTTCCCTAAGTACTCCTCTTCAGAGAAAGTCTGGGTCTCACGGCTTTTTTAATTGCAATACACTGTCATTACATGAGAATCTTGTTAGCATAGTGATAATGTATGGGGAAAGGGGAAGTATTCTATAACATTCTGATCAAATTATAGTGTTTAGTGGACCTTTCTCTTAGGGCTCTGACCTTCACAAGTGATTCCTAGTACTTCTTTCCCCTGACTGTATCAGTCCTGGCATCTTTGGCTGTATTTGTTTTCTCCCTCAGTCAAAAAAAAAGGGAGAGTAAGAATGGAATGAAGTGTGAGCAATGCTTTTCCTCCACCTGTGATAATATTCTGGTAAAGTGTTTTTCCTTGGGTATTTAGGCTTTGTTGTGGACAACCCTCGGGTGTATTTCACAATGATTCTTCCAGTTCTTTCAGCTACAATCCATTGTTATTTTGCTCGTCCTGTAGGTGATGAGATAAGACATGGAGGAAGCGAAACATCTATAATTTTGTGATTAAATCTCTCTGTCTTAATAGGTCTGTGTCTCTCACAAGTGCTTCTCCAGAGGTATAGCTTTATTTTTCATCACTTTTGAGTCAAAAAGGCCAGAGGGGACTGGAGAACTGCCCTTCCCTAGCTAGAATAAGCTATTTGTAAAGCCTTTTCCCCTTGAGAGTAGCCTTCACTATAAAGAACACTCAGGTTACATTTCACAATGATTAAAATTCCAATTCCGTTCTCCCCACCACAGGTATAAGAGGATATTTCTCACATCTTTATCTTCAGAACCTGGTAGCGTTTGGAGAGGTAATGATCCATAAACCTCTAGGGTCCTCTGAGACCATAGTCCCCCAAAGCTTCACACTCTCATGCTAGTTCATGCTCATCTTCCAGAAGTTCATTATTTATTCACACTTTTAGGGTTCCTAACACCTACGGTACCATCCTCTTCTCCTTCAAGGAAACGATCTCTGCTCTGACCCTCTGGATTCACCTGTCTCTCCAGATTTTGAGGAGCTAATTTGCCTTGTAAACTTAGTTCCCCAGAGGATCCAAGAAAGTGATTGGTTTTCAGTTTTTTCAGCTTTTTCTTTTTGTAAGGACAGGAACTGTGGCTTCCAACTCTTTACATGTTGGAGCCTAGGCCAAAAGTCCATGATTTTCATTTCTTAAACATAAATAAGACATAATCTCTAAACATACGATTAGTCTAACTAAAGACCATAGACAAATAAAAAATGCACACATCGATGTGTTCATTTTAAATGGTGATAAGTGTGACAAACATAAAGAATAGAGTACTATGAGGAAGAATAATGAGATCATTTTCTGGTGTGTCAGGGAAGTCTTCTCTAAGGGAGAAATGATAAAACTGGGACCTGAAGAATTAATAAGAGTTAGGGTGAGGGAACTGTGAAAGGTGGCTCAGAGACAGAAAAGAGCTGGACTCAATTATTTGCCTAATTTGTGACTGAAAGAAGTGCAGAAGCAGCTCTGAATGAGTTTGGAATAGCTGACAGGAGTCAGTCTAAGCAGGTATATTAAGACATGCATGTTAAGAAGTATTACTATAAGTGCCTAAGAGAGCCATCAAAGAGCTTTGAAGAGTGAAGCAAAATGATCACCTCATGTTAGGTTACTCTTGCTGCAGTGTGAAAAACTGATTAAAGTGAGGCCAAAGGAAGTGGAGACACCAATTAAGAAGCCACAGCATTAGTTCAAAGCGGATGGTGTTGGCTTGATTCAAATTAATGACAGTAGAGAAGAAAGTAAGTGAACTGATTCAGAATACATTTTTGAATGTGAAAACAAGACTGATAATTATCTCTTAAAAATATTATAAAAAGCCAGATTCTAGTTCTATGTGTAAGAAGTTTGGAAGTTACTGCTCCATCCTAACAAGTAAAAAGCTGTCTAGCCACTATTCTATACTCCTGAAAGTAATAATATTTACATTCCAAAATGATATGGAATGTATCCAAGAGAAAAGAATTAAGATTGGAAGGAGACTTGACTTGACATGGTGAACACACAATATAAAATACAGATGATGTATTATAGAATTGTACACTTGAAACCTATATAACTTTATTAATGAATGTCACCCTAATAAATTCAATAAAATTTTTCAAAACTTTAAAAAATAAATTAATTAAAAAGATATGGAATGTAAAATGTAATTAATATAAAAATTAAACTTAATCATAAAAATGCTGAACATTTACGTACCATCAACATTTTTTTAAAAATCTGTAACAGAAAGAAGGGTACAAGGGAGCTGCTGTCCACATAACTGGAGAGACAAACAGGTGAAGCCAGAGAGCCACTGATTACCAACCACAGTGGAGACACACAATTGGAAATCCCCTCAGACACCAGAGCCAGGAGAGGAAAATCTGAACTATCATTGACGAATTGCTGGAGGGTCAATATACACAACTATGAGAGTAAAAACTCGAGGGGGAATCCAGTCACAGGAAGAACCTCTACATTACTGTGCGATTTACCTCCAGGAGCTAGACTTTAAGTTCCCACAGGAAATATCACAAAAAAAAATCCCCTCATGCTTCCTGTAGGATGAGGGCAAAGGAACCATTTTGATTTATACCAGAGTATTCTTCTCTTTCTTTTTTGTTTTTAATTATTTTATTGTTATTCAATTGTAGTTGTCTGCAATTTTCCCCCACCACTCCCTAGCCCCACCCCAGCCAAACCCACCTCCCTCCCTTGCTTCCACCCTGCCCCCTTGGTTTTGTCCATGTGTCCTTTATAGTAGTTCCTGAAAACCCTTCTCCTCATTATCTCCACCCACCTCCCCTCTGGTTATTGTCAGATTTTTCTTAATGTCAATGTCAGTGGTTATATTTTGCTTGCTGTTTTCTTTTGTTGATTAGGTTCCAGTTATAGGTAAGATCATATGGTATTTGTCTTTCACCACCTGGCTTATTTCACTTAGCATAATACTCTCCAGTTCCATCCATGCTATTGCAAAGGGAAGAGTATTCTGCTTCTCTTAATGAGACCTACCCTCAGGAGAAACTATTTAACCAAGAAGCCTAACTTTCTGGGGTCCTATCAGAGCCTAACTGACCTGAGCGAGGAAAACACCAAACTCCAGCCCACTGTACCTATTTTGTCCCACCGAAGAGGGGAGAAAAAAACTGGGAAGCACTTATGAAGCTCACTGTCCACAGGCATAGGCTTGTTAAAAGACTGATACCTGATCATGGGAATATAGAACATGTCCCCTTCACAACACTACCACTGTGTTATTCAAGGACCATGCAAAGTTGTGCTTTAACCTGGTACATCAACTAACAATAGAAAAGTTACAGGGCATAGCAAAAGTCAAAAAGCTAAAAAAAAAAGACTGTGAAGAGAACAACAAGCATCAGAACCAAATATGGCAGAGATGTTAGAAATGATCAGATTAGGAATTTGCATTGCCACCTTTCAAGGCCAGGCAGGTTCATGGTATTCATACAGATGGAAAAATATCCACAGAGCTGTTGGGATGTCTGGCATGCCTTTATTTATGGGTGGGCAAGCTGTGTGTCTAGCTGCATGTCTCATGTCATAGCCCCTGCTCCCCAGTGTGGCACCCAGCGTGGCACTTGTCCCCTTGTGTGTTTCTCATCATCATTGCTCCCAGCAAAGAATCCCTACCTGTTTAAGTACTAGAGGGGAACAAAGCCAGCAAGATACCAGTAATTATATAACATAACATAATTCTGTGCATGTGAGCCCACTTCAGGTTATGGGAACAATTTATCAGACACCATCTCAAGGCTATGAGAATGCTAGTTATCAGGTCCCTCCAAGGCTCTGGGAACACTGCTTCCCTTTGCTACCCAGACACCTGGGTGAGGAAGCCAGACTGCCTCCAGTTACCCTACAGAATTTAAAGCAACTACAACTCGTATGCTAAGGGCTCTAATGGATAAAGTAGACAGCATGCAAGAGCAGATGAGCAATTTAGGAAGAGAGATGTAAATCCTAAGAAAGAACCACAAATAATTGCTAAAGATCAAAAACCTTGTAACAGAAATGAAGAATGCCTTTGATTGGCTTACTAGTACAGTAAACATGGATGAGGAGATAATCTCTGGGTTTGAGGATGTAAAAATAGAAGCATCGAAAACTGAATATCAAAAAGAACAGAGACTGACAAAAGCAGAATACAATATCCAAAGACACCTACAAAAATGTAACATATGCATAATGGGAATACTACAAGAAGAAGAAAGACAAAAGGGAATAGAAGAGATATTTAAAATAATAATTACTAAGAATTACCCAAATTTATTTCAAACACCATACCACAGATCCAGAAAAATCTTAGAATATGGCTTAAGAAATGTTACAAAGAGAAATCATACATTGTTTGCCCTCAGACCATAAGAGAATTAAACTAGAAGTCAGTAACAGAAGGCTAACTGGAAAATCCCCAAATATGTGAAGGGTAAACAATATGCCTTTAAATAATATGGATCAAAGAAGAAATCTCTAGAGAGATTTTAAAATATTTGGAACTAAATTAAATAAAAACACAACTTAATACAAAATCTGTGTGATGCAGCAAAAGCAGTGCTCGGGGGAATTTATCGCATAGATTGTATATATTTGAAAAGATCTAAAATCAATCATTGAAGTTTCTACTTTAGGAAATTAGGGAAAAAAAGGGCCAATAAAATCCAAAGTGAATAGAAGAAAATATATAGTAAATATTAGAGCAGAAGTCAATGAAATTGAAAATTGAAAGTGAATAGAGAAAATCAATAAAACCAAAAGCTGGTTTTTTAAAAATATCTATAAAATCAAGAAGTCTCTGGCCAGAGTAACTAAAAAAAGATGAGCAGACACAGATTACTCATATACAAATAAAAAAGCAGATATCACTACATATGCTGTAGATATTAAAAGATATTAAATATATATTATTAACAACTCTATGCCCATAAATTTGACAACTTAGATGAAAGAGACCAATTCCTTGAAAGGCATAATCTTAAAAAACTCACACACATAAAGAAATACACATTTTGAATAGGCCTATAATGTATCTATGAAGGAAATCGAATCAATAAATACTGACCTTACAAAATAGAAAGCATTAGGTTCAAGATTGGATCACTGGTGAATTCTACCAATCATTCAAGGAAGGAATTATATTAATTCTCTATAATCACTTTCAGAGAACAGAAGCAGAGGGGATAGTTTCTTACTCATTCTATGAGGCCAGCATGGCCCTAATACCTAAACCAAAGACATTATAAGAAAAAAATACTATAGACCAATGTCTCTCATAAACATAGATACAAAAATATTTTTTAAAATATTAGCAAATTTAGCCCTGGATGGTGTAGCTCAGTGGATTGAGCATGGGCTATGAATCAAAGGGTTGCCTGTTCAATTCCCAGTCAGGGCACATGCCTGGGTTGCAGGTTAGGTTCCTAGTAAGGGGCATGTAAGAGGCAACCACACATTGATGTTCTCTCCTCCTTTCTCCTTCCCTTCTTCTCTCTCTAAAAATAAATAAATAAAATCTTTTTAAAAAATAGCAAATTTAATCCAACAGTGCATGAAAATAATTATATACCACAACCAAGTGGGATTTATTCCAGGTATGCAAGGCTGTTGCACCATTCAAGAATCAATATAACACATCACAACAACAGGTTAGAAAAGCAAAATGACTTAATCATATAATTAGATGCAGAAGAAATATTTGACAACATCCAACTCATTCATGATAAAAACTCTCAGTAAATTTGGACTAGAAGACAACTTCCTCAACTTGATAAAGTTTATCCACAAAATATCTACAGCTAACATTACACTTAATGGTTAGAAATTCAAACCCTTCTCACTAAGGTTAGGAACAGGGCAAGAATATCTCCCCATTTGGCATTGTACCAGAACTTCTAAGTAATTCAATAAGAATAGAAAAGAAACTAAAATTATAGGAATTGGAAAGGAAAACATAAAACTGTGTTTTTGTTGTTGTTGCTTGCAGATAACATGAGAGTCTGTGTAGCAAATCTGAAAGAATCTAAAAAAAGAAAAAGAAAAAACTTTCCAGAACTAAGAGGCAATTATATCAAAGCTGCAAGAGCTGGAATAACCTCTAGGTAGAAAATCCAAAATAATCACCAAACAACTCACAGAACTAATAAGCAATTATAGCACAGTTGCAGGATACAAGGTTTATATGCAAAAGTCAAATGTATCCCTATATACCAGCAATGAGTGTTGGAATTTGATATTAAAAACAAAATACCATTAATATCAGCACTCTAAAAAATGAAAAAGACTTAGGTGAATATCTAACAAAATACATAAAAAAATCTATAAGACAAAATAATATAGCACAATATAGCATTAATATTCGCACTCCAGAAAATGAAAAACTTAAGTATATACCTAACAAAATATGTACAAATCCATATAAATGGAGAGAGATATCCCATATTCATGGATACATAATTCAATATTGTCAAGCTGTCACTTTTTCCCAATTTCATCTATAGACTCAATGCAATTTTAATAGTGATCTCTGCAAGTTATTTAGTGGATATCAAAAAAATGATTCTAGGGAGATGGGCACTGATTAAGGGAACGTGACAGGATTAGTCAAAGAATATATATGAAGGACCCATGGACATGGACAATGATGTGGGAATTGATTTACTATGGAAGTGAGGGGCAGGCTGGGCAGAGAGGGGCAAAGGGGGGAAAATTGGGACAACTGTAATAGCATAAACAACAAAATATTTTTTAAATGATTCTAAAGTTTATATGGAGAGCCAAACAACTCAGAATGGACAACACAATACTGGAGAAGAATAAAGTTAAGGATTGATACTACTGGACTTAAAAACATACTATAAAGCTACAATAATTATGACAGTGTGGAATTGGCAAAAGAATGGACACATAGATCAATGGAGCATTTTAGATAGCTCGGCAATTGATTCACATGAATACAATCAACTGACTTTGACAAAGGTGCAAAGGTAATACAATATAGAAAAAATCATCTTTTCAACAAATTGTGCTGGAACAAATACACATCCATACACAAAGAACTGAATTTAGATGCAAATTTTATAAGCTTCACAAAAATTGCCTCAAAAATGAATCATAGATCTACATGTAAATGCATAGCTATAAAACTCCTCAAAGACAACTTTGGAAAAGTATGAATGAATTGGGTGTTGATGATGATTTAGATTCAACATCAAAGTTGTGATTCTTGAAAAAATTGATTAATATGAGCTTTATTAAAATTAAGAACTTCTCTGTGAAAGATAATGTTAAGAGAATGAGAAGACAAGCCACAGCCTGAGAGAATATATTTGCAAAAGACATCTTTGTGTATTCAATATACATCTTTGTATATTCAAAATATACAAAAAAAATCTTAATGCTAAACAATAAGAAAACAGATCACTTAATTTAAAAATGGGCCAAAGACCTTAACAGAAACCTCACTAAAGAGGATAAAGAGATGGCAAGTTAGCATATGGAAAAGTGTTCCATATCATGTCATCAGATAAATGAAAATTAAAATAAGATACCACTATACATCTACTGAAATGGCCGAGATTTGAATCATTGACAACACCAACTGGTGGTGAGGATGTGAAGCAGCAAGAACTCTCCTTCATGGTTGGTAGAAATACAAAATGGTACAGACACTATGGAAGACAGTTTGATGGTTTCTTACAAAAGTAAACATAATCTTACCAAATGGTCTAGCAATTGTACTAATGGCAGTAACCCAAAAAGTTGAAAACTTATGTCCACAAAAAAATTAAAAAGTGCACCAGATGTTTACAGAAGATTTATCCATCATTGCCAAACCTTGGGAACAACTAAGGTGTCTTTCAGTAGGTGAAAGAATAAATGAACTTAAACTGTGGCACATGCAGACAATGCAATATTATTTAGCACTCAAAAGAAATGAGCCACCAAGGCAAGAAAAAATATGGAAAAACTTTAAATGCATATTACTAAGTATAAAAGAAGCCAATTTGAAAAGGCTATATACTGTATGATTCTAAGTATATGACATTTTGGAAAAGTTAAAACTATGAAGACAATACAAAGATCAGTTGTTGCCAGGGAATAGGATGTGGGGAGAAATAAGTTAACAAGAACACAGAGAAACCATTCTGTATGATACCATAGTGGTGGATATATATCATTATACATTTGTCCAAACCCACAGAATGTACAACATCAAGAGAAAAATGTAAAGTCTGGACTTTGAGTGTTACGATGTGTTAATGTAGCCTAGTTAGTTATAACAATGTGTAACTCTGGTGGGGGTGTTCTTAATGAAGAACTCTATATAATTGTTGGATCACAGGGTATATGGGAAATTTCTGTACCTTCCTCTTAATTTTGCTCTAAACCTAAAACTGCTTTCAAAATATAAAGCCTTTTATAAAAATAAACCAACAGAGAAACAGAAAAGGCTTTCTAATAGCTTGGACATGAAAGGTATAGGAGAGAGGAGGTATTAAGAGTGACTGCCAGATTTTTATCCTAAGCAACAGGTGAATTGTGATGGTAATTCTTGAAATAAAAAATCTGAAGGGAGCATATACAAAGGTGTGTAATTAATTGGTGATGAGACAGGGATCAAGTGGTCACATATAGACATATTAGTTATAAGTTATCAAAGAACAAGCAAAATATAGTAGACAGTTGAAGTTATTGGCTTTTAAAACAATAGAATTGATGAATTCCCCTGGCTGGAGAATGTAGAAGTAGTAGATTATATAAAATTAGTAGCAAACAGAGCCTAAGCAGTCAATTATAGAAGCCTCTTGGGAAGAAAACTATTTTCCATTCATGATCTATATGATTCCTAAGTTTCCACTCAGATCTAACACTGAATATATGAATCTAAATATCCATCATACTTAGTAAACAAAATATTCTGACTTTGTCTCTTTAGCTACAAAAGATAGCTAAAATAAACCAAAATGACTGAGCATCTACTATATTCAAGGCACTGAGCCGCATCGTGGTAATTCCAGAGGAATGTGAAGCATTTTGCTTTTGTTTTGTTTTGATTTCATTTCATTTTAAAGCACAGGAGCAGAAGATTAAATAGAGAGTGAAAGAGGGAAAAATGGAAATAAAAGAGGTGACTACAAAAAAAACAAAAAAGAAACAAGCATGGAAGAGGGACAAAGTGACCAGAAATCCACAGATCTTATTAAGACCACTTTAGTCATTGTCAAATCAAATAATTCTATGTTTTCCAGTGTAGAATAAAACATTCATGTCTGATTTCAATTATTGTCACTCCTAATTATCCAATAGGTGACAAGATGAACAAGACAAACTTCTGACATTGAAGAGCTTACAACCTTTCCTTTGAAGTAGTGCTCCCTGATGGAGTGCTGAGTTAGGTGCAATCTTGCCTTTGCACAAAGTGGAGTACGCTTCTTTCCATGGTGTTTGGAAAGAGATTTAAAGGTTTCACCTACGTATCAATACCCTAGGTCAGGGCTTCTCTTTCCAATGGGATGTCCTGGGTTCCTTGAGGAAATTTTGTTTCACTGAATTTAACGTATCCAAGCTCTTCCAATGGTAGCTTTGAAGGGGTTATTTTACAGAAAGCCTCGAGAGTAGTTGAGAGAGCCATTCCACGGTTCGGGTATGAGCCTAAAATTTTACATTTTTAAGTATTAGTTGAACCTCCTAATTTCTATTTCTTTTTCAAGTTTGCTAAAAGAATTCATCAGTGGCCGGATACTTCTCAGAAAACAATCTGGGAGGGGATAAATTCTCAATATATTTCTTGGGTTCTCTTGGATGTCAAAGTAGAATATTATGAAGAGATGGCTTCCTGGAGTATTTTTACATATACCACCTGTTATGGGAAGAATTGTGTCCAAAATTGTTGAAGCCCTAACTTCCAGTACCTCAGAATGTGACTGTACTTGGAGATGAGGCCTTTAAAGAGGTGATAGGCGGGTGATTAAGTTAAAATGAGACCTTTAATGTAAGGCTTATGCTAATATAACTGGTGTCCTTACAAAAAGAGAAAATTTGGACACACAAAAAGACACCAGGGATGCACATGCACAGAGGAAAGACAATGTGAGGACACAGGGAGAAGGTGGCCATCTGCAAGCCAAGGAGAACGGTTTCAAAAGGAACCAAACCTGCCAACGCCTTCCTGTCAGACTTCCAGCCTCCTGCCCTGTGAGCAAATAAATTCCTATTGTTTAAGTCACCCAGGCTGTGATATTTTGTTATAACATCCCTAGCAAACTAACATACAATCCAAGTTTTTTCTAGAATGACCTGCATTTTAAAATACAGATTTCCAGGCCCTATTCGAGTGCCTGGATCATAGACTAGTATGTAAGAATCTGCATTTCAACAGTTATCCCAAGAATATGCTGATGCTAATTAAAGTTTGAGAAACTCTGATAGTAAGGTCACCAAACATCTTTATAGATCAAAACATATAAATATTTAAACTTTTCTATTTTAAAATAATGTTTTGTGAGTACAGTTTAGTAGTAGCAAGGTTTAAAAATTAAGATCACAGAAAATTCACTCTCTTTCTCCCTTTAGCTCTCCATTAGCTAGCTAATGCTTCTTGCAGAATCAGACTATTTCATAATGGTCCCAAGTTTTGCCTCTTACCTTAGAAAGGAACACCTGACAGGTGGTGGACAGGGAACTCTTCATTAACACAGGTGGCTGATTTCATGCCTAACACTTGCCAACACCTGCAGGCTCATCCAAGACTTGTTCCTTTAACTAATTCTATCTTTATGCTTAAAATGTAAAAGAACATTACATTAAAACTCAGTCACTATATATAGAATATATGACATTTTTAAAATATAGCAATACTTGTTGGAAAAATCTTGGGGCCAAATCTCGCCCTCAGACACACAGATACCTCCCACTAATGTCGTATTAGGACCCTCTCATTACTTTCAACTAATTAAAGACAATAAATCTTACAAAGGTTGAAATGAACATTCTGATCAATTGCAGGGTAGTTTTTTTCTCTGTTCCTACAAAAAGAACTCTGTGTACATGCATATAAAGAAATGTGAAAAGAGGCAATGAGGACAAAAAATATTAGGTAAAGATTTTGAAATTATTTTTAAAATAACCTTGCTCATTTCTGTAATTCACTTTCCTGAAAAGGAAAAATTACACCCATGTGCTGTTGTATGGCTCCAAATTCTGAGTTTCTGAACACTATGTCAGTTTTTCTCAAGTTGCTTTTGGTCAGTTATTTCACCTATACATCCCATCTTTGATAACAAAATTCACAACTGGAATATTTTTATCACTTCAACTCAGCTCAAACACATTTATTAATGTCTCCTATGTGTTGAGTACTGTGCCAGGTTCTGCAGATTCTGCAATGCTCACCCATCTGAATCTATAAATGTGACACATATTTTTAACTGAAAATATATTTACAGGTAATGCACATGCACATCATATACACATGCACATAAATACATATGCATAAGATGTATTGTCCTTTCCCTGTCTACCTCCTTCTCTTTCCTCTTTTCCTCTGGTCTCCGCTTCTTCCCTCACAATTTTCTCTTCTCTTCTCTTCTCTTCTCTTCTCTTCTCTTCTCTTCTCTTCTCTTCTCTTCTCTTCTCTTCTCTTCTCTTCTCTCTTCTCTCTTCCTCCACCACCCTCCCCTCCTCTCCCCTCCCTTCCCCTTCCCTTCCCCCCACTCTTGTTCACAAGTGTGCACATGAGCACAAAAATTGCAACTGTACTTGCCAGGAATGCCAGTTTCTACATGATCAATAAATATAAACCGATAATTTTTTTACATTGCTATAGAAGGAACAAATAGGATTTTTATTCCTGTAGACCAAGCATATGTTTCTATTGTCTATTCTAATAAGAATTACAATGACAATAATAAGAAATTATAATACTGGTTGCTTATTTCTATACTAAAACTGTTATGTGATTCATATAGATTACATGATATCACTGTTATCTCCTTTTGTAGATGAGACTTAAACAGGATCAAGTTTTTCTAGTTTGCAGAGCTAGTACTTGGTGGAACAAGACCCCTAACCTAGCTACTCCATCTCCAGAATCCATTTGTATAATGGAACATGTGGCTTTTAGTTCTTCTGAAACAAAAACTTCCAATGTGTAATGAAAATGCTCTTAGATTTACTGGGGTCAGTACTGGAAACAGCCATTTGAAGATTTGCTATTAAGAACATTATTCATTATGACAAAATCTCTCATTGGGCAGTCAGCTTACAGGAGTAACAGTACCTTAGTAACAGAGATTATTTTCCATAATGTAAAAGCAATCTTGATTCCATGTTATTATAAATGATCTAATTTAATTAGTAATATTTGGATTTCCTTGTACTGAAAAAATTTTTTCTGTACTTTTGTTTGTAGTCATATTGCAATATATTATTCTCTCAAATTACATAGTCAATGATAATAACATTTGATGAAATCTATTCATATTGAGTTTCTTTTATTCCTTCACATTGAGATTCATTTTATGGTGAAATGACAAATTGTCTTTTCATCTTCCTCTGGACTGGTATGTAATGAGCAAAAGAACAACAGTAGCAACAATATATTACATAGTCCTTACTCATGCCTCTGTCAATGGCTTTACAAACTACTGAAAATGAAGTTGAAATTATCAATAAGTTGCCCTGGCTGGTGTGGCTCAGTGGATTGAGTGAACCAAAGGGTTGCTGGTTCAATTTCCCATTCAGGGCATGCCTGGGTTGAGGGCCAGGTCCCCAATAGGGGATATACATGAGAGGCAACCACACATGGATGTTTCTCTCCCTGTTTCTCCTTCCCTTCTCATCTCTCTAAAAATAAATAAATAAGTGAAATTTTTATTTAAAAAATTATCATTTTCTTTCTCACACACTAAGTTAAATAATTAATAATTTATATCACTCTGACCACCTTTACCACCTCCAAATTGCTACTTAACCTGAGCCCTCATCCTTTCTTTCCTAGTCAGAGCCACTGCCCTAGGACTGTCTCTCCTTAGAGCACTTACATTTTCAAAACACACATCTGATGATGTGACTCAATTTTAAAATCAAATTTTACCTTTATGGTTAGTATATATATACTTATAATTTACATAATTTTTTGTTTGTATAGAAGTTTAGAACCAAAAGTTTCAGCTTTGAACAATGTTACTTATTCTAGATAAGTATGAGAAATGTGTGTGGGGGGTGGGGGGAAGATATTGCTTGGCACTCTGGGTGGAAATAGGATTTTATTTTTATTGAAGAAAAAAAGTGATATACATCTTTCAAATTGAATTGCTGATTTAAGCTCCTTATTGGTCAGGATTATTGTGGGGAGGGTTATCATTTTAGGATATATGGTAACATAAATTTATTTTTATGAAAGTAAAATTTTTGGAAATGTACCACCTGGTATTTCCAAGAGCATTCTCTAAGCTGCAGGATGAATAAAATGGATCAGAGAAATAACTTCATCTTCATAGAAATAGTTTGGTGGTCTTAACATGATAAGCAACAAAAAATAATGTCTTTTTGCAAGCAAAAGAGTCACATGTTTTTTTCATTGATTTTGTCACTTCATTGCGCACAGCAAATCTATGTCAACTTGAGTGGCAAATCTCAGAGGGGAAAAAATGTACAAGTCAAGGCCACAAAAGCAGAAAATATACTTAGGAAATTGTCTGTTGTAGCCATAATGAGGGCTTATCTTTCAGGATATGGTTCACAAAATTTTATATCCAAAGAGATGCTAAAGACCATTTTATTAATTTCATGTCGTGTCTCTCAGTCAATATGAATCAATTTTCTGAAGAAAGAGAAAAATATGATTATGTATAATTGCCCTACTAAATGGTCATCATTTCCATAAAGTATTATTAGTTTCTTACTGTATTAGTATGCGGGGACTGCTATAATACAGTACCACAAAACTAAGCTGCTGAAACACCAAAAATTTATTATTTTACAGTCTGGAGAATAGAGGTCTAAGATCAATGTTTCACAGGGCAATGCTCTCTCTGAAGATGATACAGAAATATTTGTTTCAGACTTCTCCCCTAGCATCTATGCATGTGTCTGTGTCCAAATTTCTCCCTTTGCATTAAAAACCAGACATAGTGGTTAGGGGGCCAACCTACTCCAGTGTGATCTCACATTGACTAATTCCTTGGAAATGACTCTATTTCCAAATAAGGTCACATTGTGACGTATCCATGTTCAACATATGAATTTGGGAGGGATACAATTGAACTCTTTTTTGGTTTTATTCATGTATTTATTCATTTATCTATTTATTTATTTTATCTATTTATTTTTAAAATATATTTTATTGATTATGCTATTACAGTTCTCCCAACTTTTCCTCTTTGCCCTCATCCACCCAGTACCCCCATTCCCTCCAACAAACCCATTTATTTCATGTCCATGGGTCACGCACATAAGTTCTTTGCTACTCCATTTCCTATACTGTTCTTAACATCCCCTGTCTATGTTGTACCTACCAATTTGTACTTCTTAATCCCAGAACCTTTTCCCGCATTGCCCCCCTTCACCCTCCATACTAATAAGCCTCCAAATGCTCTCCATATCAATGATTCTATTTTTATTCTGCTTATTTGCTTAGTTTGTTTTTTGGAGTCAATTGTTGATAGTTGTGAATTTATTGCTATTTTAATGTTTATAGTTTTGATTCAATACAATCCTTATTAAAGTACCAATGACATATTTTGAAGATATAGAACAAACATTTCAAAAATTTATATGAAATCATAAACAACCCCGAATAGATGCAGCAATTTTGAGAAAGAAAACAAAGTAGGAGGGATCAAAATACCTGATATCAAACTGTATTACAAGGCCACTGTAATCAAAACAGCCTGGTGCTAGCATAAGAACAGACACATAGACCAGTGGAATAGAACATAGAGCCCAGAAATAAACCTGTCTCTATGGTCAATTAATATTTGACAAAGGGACAGAAGCATAAAATGATTTTCTCCTTTTTCTTAAATAAGTCACTTTACATTTCATATAATAATGTCTCAGTGATGGTGAATTCCTTTAGTTTTTTTTTTTGTTTTTGTTTTTTTTTTTTGTCTGGGAAGCTCTTTATCTGCCCTTTGATTCTAAATGATAGCTTGCTGGGTAGAGCAATCTAGGTTGTAGGTCTTTGCTTTGCATCATTTTGAATACTTCTTGTCAGTACCTTCTAGCCTGCAAAATTTCTTTTGAGAAATCAGCTGACAGTCTTATGGGAACTCCCTTGTAGGTAACTAAATGCTTGTCTCACTGCTTTTAAGATAGTCTTTTTATTTTTAACCTTTGGCATTTTAATTATGATGTACCTTAGAGTGGGCCTCTTTGCATCCATGTTGTTTGGGACTCTCTGTACTTCCCGGACTTGCATACGTATTTCCTTCACCAAATCAAGGAAATTTTCTTTCATTATCTTTTCAAATAAGTTTTTAACTTTTTGTTCTTTCTCTTCCCCTTCCAGCACCCTTATGATTAAAATATTGGTACTTTTGGAGTTGTCCCAGAGTCTCCTTAGCCTATCCTTGTTTTATTGGATTCTTTTTTCTTCTTATTCTTCTGATTTAATGTTTTTTTCTTCCTTATCTTTCAAATCATTAATTTGATTCTTGGCTTCACCCATTCCACTGTTGTTCCCTGTAATTTTTCTTTTATTTTGCTTAATGTAAACTTCATTTCTCCCTGTTTTTTTTAATGCTGTTGAAATACCCAGTGAGTTCCTTGAGAATCTTAATAACAAGTGTTTTGAACTCTGGATCTGATAGATTGCTTATCTCCATTTTAATTAGTTTTCTGGATTTTTGTTCTGTTCTCTCATTTGAGCCATATTTCTTTGTCTCCTCATTTGGCATCCTCCCTGTGTTTGTGTCTATGTATTAAGTAGAGCTGTTCTGACTCTGTGTCTTAGTAGTGTGGCCTATTGTAGAAAAGCACACCAGTAAATTGGATGGGGTGAACCCTTAGGTAATCACCAGGGAAGGACAACTGGTGTGAACTAGGTTGGTGGAGTCTTCCAGATAGTGTTACCACTCTGTGGCTCTCTATGGGGAAAGACTCAGAAAGGGAACAATGTTGCTGCATGGCCTCTGGAGTTTTATACAAGAGGGAGCTCTTCCATGACACTCACCCTGATGCCAGATAATTTGATTTCTCCCCGTATGTCACTCGTGTCCTTCCAGTTGCTGCCCCAGTGCTGAAGCCTAGAGGGAGTGGGTCTGCATAAGTCATAAGTCCATTGCAGGTTCTTCAAGAGGAAACTCCTGAGAATTCCTCAGTTTTTTCTGCCACCTCAACCTCCACTGGTTTTTACAGCTAGAAGTTATGGGGACTTATCTTCCTGGCACTGGAATCCTGGGCTGTGTGGTCTGGTGTGGGGTTGGGATCCCTTGCTCCCAAGGTATCCCTCTTGGTTTTATCTACCATCCTTGGGTATGGGACCAGTCATTCAGTATCTCTGTGCCTCTCCTTATCTCCGCACATCACTGCGACTTCTGCTTCTCCACCCCTTACGCCTCTGGATAAATGTGGCTTCTTTAATTCTTTGGTTGTCAGATTTTCATATAGCTCAATTTTCTGATGATTCTGGGTGATATTTGTTTTATAGTCTAGTCATAATTTTTGTTGCAATTGTGCAAGGAGGCAAGCCATGTTTACAACACCTCTATCTTCACCTGAAGTCCAATTGCACTTAACACTAATGAATACTTGGTATTTTCTTTACCTTTAAGCATTATGAATAGTGTGGAACATCATTCTTCATTGGTTGTTTTTGAGAGATTTTACTCTGTACAAGACTATATAAATAAAATGAAAACACAGTTATTTTAGTCAAGGAGCACTGTAGATATATGAAGAGATGTCTAGTAATTTAAGAGAGTGAGAAATGTGGTCAAATGATTATTACTAAGAATAAGGATAATAGAGTTCTATAAGGCTTTTGCAAGGATGATCAAGCTATATACAAAAAGAACATTATATGGTGAAAAGAATTTTGTGCACAAAAAATGTGGAACTGTGAGTTATACACACACAAAGGCACATACTCACACACAGAATCAAAATTCTTAAAAAGAGGAAAATAGGCACAACACTGAACTCTTTGGAGAGATCTTGTAATGCTAGAATTTAGATTTGGTCACAAAAGCCATGGGAAGAGATGTAGAAATATTTTAGAGTAGCATTCTGAAATGACATTTCAGGGACATTAATTAAGGTAGAAGGAGAAATGACTAAAGGAAGGATATCAAAGAAATAACATAGTCAATGTCTTTAGAGGAAAAAGCAAAGGATAGACACTTTACTTTTACTTGTGTGAAATTCCCATCCCTGTTCTGAAAGAATTCATTTTGCCAGTTGTCTTCCATTCCTGACACTTCATCAATTATGAAGCAATGGGGCCCGGAAGGGCTCAGAAGTGGTCTTACTGCTGTACCTGGTTAGGGTGTGCTGGATCATCACAAAACAGAATGACACAGTCATTTGAAAGCCCTGGCCTCAAAGAACTAGATATCACAATTTCCCAAATCTACCAACACCTGCAGTCACAAGACAGGGAATGGGTTCATACTTCCCAAATGTTTTACTATTATCAGAAGGTAATCATGAACAGGTTTGTACTGAAACTTGTTCAGTGAGAAGGTCATTGTTATTCTGGACTGCACATGCAAAAAAAAATATATATGATGGAACACAGGAAGAGTCCTCTCTTTCTGATTCAGGAGAGACTGAAGCAGGAGTAGGCTTTTAGTTTGGGGACCTCATTAGGAGAAAGAGAGAGACATACTGCAGGAAGTTGAGAAGAAATCAACAGGAATAATTAAGGAACCAGAGGTATTTACTCCAGAGAAAATATTAAAAGAATAAATAATGTACATGCAGTTGGCTAACTAGAGGGAACATGAAAATTGTCTACAAATACCTAACATGTAAACATTGAAAACTGAAAGTCAATAAAAGCCTAGAGCGAGAAGGTAAAATTAAAAATAAGGCAATTAAATAAAAAAGAAGATTCTGGCAGAATACAAGAGAAAGCAAGGCAAATACTCTACAAATAGATGGCTTAACTTTTCCCAGAATATTTAAAAATAAATTAGTTAAATAATAATATGTGTTCTGTAGGCTACAAGCATCCAGGAATACATAAGTTTTACCCAATAATCTGTCACTTCTTTTCTTTAACAAAACTAATTTTAATATTTGGTCACTAATGGAATAAAGATAGGTTAAAAATATTTTTTTTTACTTAATTGGAAAATAAAAGTGAATTTTAGCCATCTAAAATATTTGAAGATAGAATGTTGTTTCTGGAAGTTAGTAGATTCACGCTGATGTCCTCTCTTATCTGGAACCAATTCTACTTACCTGCAAGTGACAGAAATGAGCTGAATATTTGTATTTTCTTTTTCATTACCACTCTCCCCTTGGAAGCAAGCTGAGGAAAGGGTACTTCTTTATGAGGGCATAGAGCTGGCTCCTCTTGCCCCCACCCCAGGCTTCTCTCTCACCTGAGTCACTTTGAAAATCCCATCACCACCAAGTCACACATCTGCACCTCTGCCTTTTATTTACTTCACCTAGAGTCTCTTTGAATCTATAGGATTTGAGTCTTCCCACTAGTACCTCTGAAACATAAAGATCACTGAGAGAAAGTTGTCACCACAAGAAGCATGATACTTCTACTCATATTCCCCAGTGCCTAGTACAGTACAGATCTCAGAAAAATATTTGCAAGTTGAATGAGTGGGTCCTTTCTTCATGGAGAGGAAATGAATTTCACTCTCTTTAAAACTCTGAAAATGAGGTCTTAATTATCACATGTTATAGATTCCTCTTTTTTTGTTTGCTTTTCTGGAGTATGACTACTAGTTTTTCAATGATAGAGGCAGGATATTTCATTTAAAACAG
Organism: Trachops cirrhosus; assembly: GCA_028533065.1. NCBI lineage: Eukaryota > Metazoa > Chordata > Mammalia > Chiroptera > Phyllostomidae > Trachops > Trachops cirrhosus. The sequence continues at coordinate 52,591,333 of CM052541.1, read as the reverse complement.
TCTTCATGAAAAGCCTATGCATGTTGCTGTGTTCATGCCAAAGCCCAAAAGATTGCGCATTTACCCTAGAATCTGACCTCACCATGCAGAAGGGGTTGAATGGAGTGTTCGGAAACTAGAGATGAAGTCTGAGGTTTAATTTGCTGCTTTGTTTCAAGTCAAAGTCCCAGCTTGTATATGTGTACATAAGACCCACTCCTGCTAGACTAGTCTCATCAGAGATGCTGTTCTTTTCTGGAAAAAAAAAAAAGAAAAAACATCTACTTCAGAAAGGCCAATAGAAATACTTCACAAGACCAATGCAAAGTGAAGTAACCCGAAGACTTAAATGACCACATGAGTAGGACAAGCTGTGGAAGATTTGCTCCCAGCCCATCACCACTCACAGAGTAGCTTGTGTCCATGGTCTCCTTTTAATCATAGTATAGTTCTTCCTGTTACCCTTGTAGCCTGGGATGTTATACTTTCAAAGGAAGACCTTTATTTATAATAAAAATAAATTAAGCCCCTTTCTGAATTTCATAAACTCATCAATATAACCACTTTAAATTTCAGCTCATTGCACAAAACAGCTAACAAGTTTTCTGCAGTTTTATAGCTCAACTGGTAAAAAAATTACTGCTTATTCCCTGACTTGTTAATTATAGTAAAATATTATATATAAAAGCACATATTCTTATAAGTTGAACTTATATTGCTATGTATTTTCTCTTCCACTTAAATTTTAAAAAGCACAGTGAGATCAGGTGGGTAGTAAGCTGATCAAAGCCTATATCCAATAAATTTGAAGACATATGGTGTGACTTGGAGCTGCAGAGCAAATGTTCTCTTGGTCTAGCACAGTTCATGAAGTGAAGTGTAAAATAGGACACAAGTGACTTGGGTACAGTCATTTAGCATCTGTTCCAGTCATGTTAATTCAGGTTGGACATCATATGAAGGCAGGAACATAACATGATGCAGAAACACTTAAAATAACATAATTGCCAGTTTAATAGCTTGGCAAGAAATGAATATTTAACCTTTGCAGGCAGAAAATTGGGTTTGTTTTAATAGTTAAGATTCTCGATTCTCCTGAAACCATGACAACATACCATGGCAATAAAGGTGCCCTTCACTCTAATAAAGGCGATGGCGATCACTACGCAATCATTTATCCATTCGCTCATTCTTTAAATCTCATCTCACATACGACCTCCTCCATGAAGAATGATTAATAGCTTTAAAGGGTATATTAAAAGTAGAGATAATAGAAAGTGTGAAATGTTATACTAGAAAAGCTCATAAGCAGTAGGTGGAATAAGAACAAATTACGTGATATGAGGCATCTTGAGTGAAGTATATTATATATACCACATATTTTAGCCAACATTTTATGTTCTGTAATAGGGTAAAGATAATTTTCCTACAAATGGTTTTGCCTGGAAAGGGAGAAATAGACCATACTTCCTCAACATTATGGTGTTGTGAGACTAGACTCGAAATTTCAACTGACTTATTTTTAAATCTAAAAAATGTAACCAAGAGAATATCAGTCAATATGCTCTATTCGTTAAGATCAGGGTACAACAAAAATTCAACAGATTCATAGCATAGTTTTAGGGAACAGTTGCTAACTCTGTAAAATGAGAAAATCGTTCATACACAAAGATTGGCAATAGGAGGGCAGCACAACAGAGGGAGAAAGAGGGCACCAAACTGAGAGTCAGGGACTGTGCCTTCTACTCATGAACATTAACTAATCAAAAAATGGGCCAACTCCTAGGAGCTTTAATTTTCTTTATGTAAAATTGGTGAGTTGGACCAGATACTCTCTAAAATCTCTTCTATCTTTCCAGTCTATTTTATCTTTTTATATATATTTTATTGATTATGTTATTATAGTTGTTCCATTTTACCCCCTTCATTCCCCTCGACTCTGCACACCCTCTCCCACCCACATTCCCTCCCTTTAGTTCATGTCCATGTGTCATAAGTTCTTTAGCTTCTGTATTTCCCATACCATTCTTACCCTCCCCCTGTCTATTTTCTACCTACCATCTATGCTACTTATTCTCCCTACCCTTTCCCCCTCTCTCCTCCTCCCACTCCCCTGTTGCCAACCCTCCATGTGATCTCCATTTCTATGGTTCTGTTCCTGTTCTAATTGTTTGCTTAGTTTCTTCTTGTTTTTGTTTTAGGTGTGGTTTTTAATAATTGTGCATTTGCTGTCATTTTAATATACAAATTTTGTATCTTCTTTTTCTTAGATAAGTCCCTTAACATTTCATAAAATAAGATCTTGGTGTTGATGAACTCCCTTAACTTGACCTTATCTGAGAAACACTTGATCTGCCCTTCCATTCTAAATGAAAGCTTTGCTGGATAGAGCAATCTGGGATGTAGGTCCTTGCCTTTCATGACTTGGAATACTTCTTTCTAGTCCCTTCTTGCCTGTAAAGTCTCTTTTGAGAAATCAGCTGACAGTCTGATGGGAACTCCTTTGTAGGTGACTGTCTCCTTATCTCTTGCTGCTTCTAGGATTCTCTCCTTCATTTTTATCTTGGCTAATGAAATTATGATGTGCCTTGGTGTGTTCCTCCTTGGGTCCAA
>CM052541.1:52544685-52588641 GCA_028533065.1 Trachops cirrhosus | reverse complement strand
TTGGTTGTTTCTTTCTTCCTTCTGGTTCACTCCATTGATTTGAGTCCCACTTTTCTTCCCATCACTATTGGTTCCCTGTGCATTTTACTTCATTTCACTTAGCATAGCCTTCATTTCTTCATCTAATTTGCGACCAAATTCAACCAATTCTGTGAGCATTCTGATCACCAGTGTTTTGAACTGTACATCTGATAGGTTGGCTATCTCTTGGTCACTTACTTGTATTTGCTGTGGAGCTTTGATCTGTTCTTCTGTTTGAACCATTTTTTTGTCTTGTCACGCCTGTTCCATAGTGAGGGATGGAGCCTTAGGTGTTCACCAGGGCAACCCAGTTGCTGGGTTGTGCTGCTGTATGTGGGGGTGGGGTTGGAGAGGGAACAGTGGCACTTGCTTTGCTCTCCTTGGGATTTGAGTTCCTTCCACCACTCCCCCCAAGCAAACTGGGCCTTTCTGGTGCTAATTCCCGTGTGGGTGGGTTTGTGCACTTTCTAGGACCCTGTGGGTCTCTCCAATGCACTCTCCTATGAGGCTGGGAGTCTCTCCTGGCACCTCAACCTCCACAGGTGTTTTCAATCAGTGCCCCGAGGCTCTATTTCCAGGCATCAGGACCCTGGGTTGTGCACAGTACCTTGCTTCACAATTGCTGCCTTGCTGGGTCTGCTGTTGCCACCCTGAGCCCGGGGTCTGCCAGCCACCTGGGCACCCAGGGTCTACCTGCTGCAGTTTTGCGCACCCAGGATGCCTTATGTGCCTGGTCCCACTGTTCTTTGTGCTGTGACCCCTCTCCACCCAGCTGCCCGACTCCACCCCTCCTACCGGTCTGGATGAACGTGACTATTTTAACTCCTGGGTTGTCTGATTTCCATACAGTTCATTTTTCTGTCAGTTCTGGTTTTTATTCTGTTTCTAAATTGTTGTTGTCCCTATCTTGGTTGCGCAAGGAGGCACAGTGTGTCTACCTACACCTCCATCTTGGCAGGAAGTTTTTTCCAGTCTATTTTAAACTGGTGATCTTTTATTGTTAACAAAGAAAAACTTTAATGGGTTTTTATTTCTAAATAAAATTGATAATACTTAATTAACTTTAGTGTGCCCTAAATTGTATGTACTATTAATGAATTTCCATTAACATTAATACTATCTATAACCAAACTGGCTTATTGAGAACCAGACCAAGGATACAAAATAGAGTGTTTCTTTATCATACTTCTGAGTATTTCTGGAAATAAGACTACAACTTTAGTCTCATTTGTTTAGTTAGTAGAAAAAAATTATTGAGTGCCCACTATGTGTTAGAAGACCTGTTTTATTAGAAAATAAAGTACAAAAATATTTTGCAATTATGTGTGCTATTACTAGTATTTTCTGATGTCTTATAAAAAAATTCTGGATTCTTTTTCTCATATGATATTTCCAAAGTCCATTTCTTTCCTGAACCATAAGCATAAAAAATTTAAAATTACAACATAGATAATGATTTTTTCTTAAAACAACTAAAAGGCTTCAATACAGGAAAAAATAAGAAAATATAACACAATATGTATCCATTGTTTAGAAACCAAATACTTACTCTGAATCTATTTCTACACAATATTGGTGTATATTAAAGAATCATTTAGCTAAACATTGTTATATAAGGCAACAAGTAATATGCGAAGTTTATCATTTAATTTTTTCAATACATGCTGATAGATAACATATAAAAAACAAAATTATCAGAGTGGTTTTAAATAGTTTCTAGTTGTAAAAAAGGGGAAAGCATAAAATAAAGGTATAGTTAAAGTCTATTTAAATTATTTGTAACACTGTTAGAAAATGCTTCAAATATATTTCTAACCTCTTTATTTTCATACCTATTTCTGTAGCCCTTATGCCAGCACTACCAATGTGTGCATTTCCTCCCCTAACCTGGCTTAATTACTTCTTTCCACTTCAACTGGATTCTCAAGTCATTCTTACCTGCAAAATATACAGTATCGTTCTGAAGCACAGTGAGGCAGAGCACATGACAAGCCAAAGGTGAACACTTCGGTGGATTTTATTATGGTTTCTAATTTTGTTCCCAACTTTTCAGGCCATGTTTCTGTGAGAAATTTGTACATCCTTGCCCATTGACTCGTAGGGCCTTCCTGAGGGAGAGTGTAGAAGGACTGTATCTTCAAAAACAGCCTATAGACATCTATCTGGTCCAGATGGTGGCAGAGGCAGACAGGACTTGCCTCTTCACACAACCACATCAAAATTACAACTAAAATATAAAACAATGATCACTCAGAACTGTCAGAAATCAAGTTGAATAGAAGTACGACAACAATGGAATTAAAGAAACCACATCCATCCAGAGTGAGCCAGTAAGCTGGTACCATATCTGAGACTCCATAAACTGGGCTGACACTGCTTTACCCACTTGGGAGATCCTCAGAGTCTCCATCCCACCCAACTTATGGTCCAACCCTAGCTACTTTTCCATAGGAATGGCTGGTCTTGGCTCATGCTTCACAACTTCCCAAATCCTCTCAAACAAACCACAGCTGGCCTCAGTGAGCTCCAGGCCCAGCACTCACAGCAGCCACCCCAGATTCACATCTTGGCTTTGTCTGGGAATCTGCAAGCCCAGCACAATTAGCAGCCATCTCAGATTGCTTTATAGCTCAGGCAGGGTGGCCTTGGGAAAAACGCAGGTGGGGACTGACCTTGGCCTGTACCACCCAAGAAGCCCCAGTGCCAGTGTATCCAATTGACAGCTACAGACCACGTCAGAGCACCACCACCCTGCCCCTACACAGCTGATCCTCCACAGAAGACAAAGGTTGGTTATAAGTGGTCACAGTCAATCCTTGCAGCTGATTGGCCTGGGTATATCCCTCCCACTGATCTGCCAATAGCAATCAAGGCTCAACTACAAGAGGATGGTATGCACAGCCTGCATGAAGGGTGCATCTCAAGTACCTAGCTTGGGTGATGGGGAGGCTGTGCCACTGTACCCTACATGACACCTACTACATTGGGCCACACTACCAAGACAAGGAATCATAGCAGCTCTACTTAATATATAGAAACAAACACAGGGAGGCTGCCAAAATGAAGAGACAAAAAAGCACTGCCCAAATGAAAGAACAGATAAAAACTCCAGAAAAAGAACTAAACAAAATGGAGATAAGCAATCAGATGCAGAGCTCAAAACACTGGTTATCAAGGAACTTAGTGAGGACCTCAGCAGAACAAAGGATATGCTAATTGAAATAAAGAACAATTTACAGAGAAACAACAGTAGAGTGGAAGCCGAGAATCAAATCAATGATTTGGAACCTTAGGAAGAATAAAACAACCAATCAGACCAACAAGAAGAAAAAAGAATCCAAAACAATGAGGATAGTATAAGCAGCATCTGGGACAGTTTCAAGAAGTCCAACATTCACATCATAGGGGTATCAGAAGGAGAAGAGGAAGAACAAGAAATTGGAACTCTATTTGAAAAAATACCAAAAGAAATCTTCCCTAATTAAGTGAAGGAAATACATATGCAAGTCCAGGAAGCACAGAGAGCCCCAGACAACATGAATGCAAAGAGGACCACTCTAAGGCACATCATAATTAAAATGCCAAAAGTTAAAGATAAAAAGAGCATCTTAAAAGCAGCAAGAGATAAGCATTTAGTTACCTACAAGGAAGTTCCCATAAGACTGTCAGCTGATTTCTCAAAAGAAACTTTGCAGGCTAGAAGAGATTGGCCAGAAATATTCAAAGTCATGAAAAGCAGGGACTTACAGCTCTACCCTGAAAAGCTATAATTTATAATTGAAGGGCAAATAAAGAGCTTCCCAGACAAGAAAACTAAAGGAGTTCATCATCACCAAAGTATTATTATATGAAATGTTAAAGGGACTTATTTAAGAAAAAAGATCAAAACTATGAAAAATAAAATGGCAAAAAATACATATCTATCAACAATTTATTCTAAAAAAGCAAACTAAGCAAACAAGAAGAACAGAGACAAACTTATGGGTACAGAGAGCATTTTGATGGTTGCCAGATGCAAGGGGGTGTAAGGGAATGGGTGAAGAGGTGAAGAGATTAAGAAATAAAAATAGGTAGTTACAGAATAGCCATGGGAATGTAAAGTACAGTATATGAAAGGGAGTAGCCAAAGACTTTATATGCATGACCATGGACATGAACAATGGTTGGGGGGTTGCCTGATGGAGTGGAGGTTGATGAGTTGAGGAGACCGTAGGGGAAAAATCAGGACAAGTACAATAGTGTAATCAACAAAATATAATTTTAAAAAGCACCCTATACATTGCTTTACACATACCAAATACTCTGATGGTTATTCAAGGAACATATAAGTTATCAGAAAAAATGAGAAGGATGTTAGGATATAAATATATACAGTGATCTTCCATAAAAATAATTAGAGGCTCACAGTTCTTTAGAAAACCTTAATGTTTAGGAAAAAAAAGTATTTTTTTTTATTTTCTTGAAAATCTGATTCATCTCAAAGAGATCAACTAGATTAAAATCTCCTTCAATAACCAAATATTACCCATTTAGCTTTGTGCCTTCCAGAGCATACACAATGATCAGAATTAATAAATATTTCCTGAACTGAAAGAATTATTTTGTAATAAAATGTTACAATTTTAGTAACCAAAGTTATAGAAACTGAAATCAGTTCATGTTTGGAATTTTAATCATGAATAGAATAAAGCAACTGAGTGATTTCCTAGCAAAAAAGCAAGTAAATGGCCTATCTTTAATGCCTACTGTTAGTTCAGTAAGACTAACACTAATAACTATAAATAATCCCAATGAGAATAACTAATTTATAGTAGTAACTTCTATGTGCCAGAAACTGTTCTAACATATATACATACATATGTATATAGATAGGTAGATATACACATATATATGTGTCTATATAGATAGAAATTAAATGAATGTGTGTATATATATCTATATCTATATATCTTTATATGTATATGTAGATACACACACACTCATTTAATTTCCCCTAACAACCCAATGAGAAAAGTACTATTATTACCTCTATTTTACAACTCAGGAAACTGAGAATTACTGAGCTAAGCAATTTGCCCTCAGATGCCTACTATATGCCAGGGACAATGTTAAGCACTCTATACTCATTATCACGTTCAATTCTAATAACTACCTATTGAGGTAGAAACAATATCACTCAAGCAAAAAAAAGAGATTTTGCAAGGTTAAGTCATTTGGCAAAGTCACAAGCTAGTAAGTGATAAGCCAGAATTTGAATCAAATTTGTTTGATCTTAGAGAATAAGCTCTAAATCACTACCCCACTCTGAAGAACCACATACAAATATACATCAATAGCATACTGATTTATGGGTTACACAATGCTTAGAGTGATAGAAAATATATCAAATGATAGAGTTTGGATTTGAAAGATTTCCACTGATGGGAAAGGATTTTTATAAGAAGAAGATGAATAGAAATAAACATCATGCCCTATATTTGAATCCAATATACTATCAGCAAAAATATTTTTTAAAAGATGTAACTTCTTAGGATAACAAGTGTAAAAATAAAAAGGACTTAGGTGATTTGTACCTAATAATTTTAACAAAAGTCAATACTGTAGAGTGATCATCAATGTCAAATTGACCTAAAATTGCTTCATATAAACTATGGACCTTTCCACTCAGTACTCATAAGACCACCTGAAATATAACAATCAGTGCCAAATGTCCTGGAAATTCTTAACCTGTAAATTTAAAGGTGTGATAGCTGCTCATAAATATCAGTAGTACTGTATGAGGGAGAAAGAACATGACTGGCTTAATCTGGACTTAAATGGAAGAAGAAAGTACAGTAATTACAAGAAGACAGATTTTTAGTTCAATGTAACAGTCAAAGACATTCAAACCTTGAACTGGGTGTTGGTTGTCTCGATGAGGACACTGTCATTCATGCAATGGTTGGTGTGAAGTATGCTGGAGACACTGTGCAGTGGATTCCGGCATCTGGCAAGAGGTCATATTTAGTGTCTCTTCTAAACCTTGTTTTCTGTGATTCCATGGAGTCTCACATAAGTAGAAGAAAAACAAAACAAACCTAAAAATTTGAGCAAAGCTCAAGCTAATGATTGAAATAAGGTGAAAAGTTATTTAATGTAGTCCCTCAATTTCTCCCAACAATTCTGGACTAGCTTGACCTATATGTACTTTTCAGAAAGTAAAAGAAAAAGGAGTTTGGCTGATTGCTTCATTTTCCAATAAATAAGTCCCTTGTATATGCCCACTGTTATATATGAGAAACAAACTTTCAAAAATGATTCTTATTTTAAGTCACTCAAGCTGTGCCCTTTCTCTATATACATAGACTTTTCCTGGCCCTAAACATGAAAGATGACATTATTTTATGAGTAAAAATTAATATATCAAATTGCATTTCAAAACAACTTCACGGATTCAGCTCAGGGAGAAACTCACACTTTTTTTTCTTTCTTATAAAGAGTATAGCGTGTAAAAAACACAAAGAAAATGTATATTGTTGCTTTAGTTACAGAATATTGCTTGTCAAAAGGTCCTTCCCTGCTCTCCACTTGACTGTCATTTCCAACATTCTGTCTTTCCCTATCCTTTGCTTGCTAAAGTAGCTTAGTCTACAATAAAAACAACTGCGTGTCAGCTTGAGACTGCCATGAAAACTCACATCCACATAAAGCACTTTTCCAGGTTTGTTAAACTTCTTGTCACACACACAAAAGAAGGAACTGTCTTCATCTTCTCTCTGTATGCTGCTCTCCCGCATCTGCCTCTTTTAAACCATCATTCTAATTTTATTGAGACCCTTTTGCTAGGGTACCACATTCCAGTTCAGTCACTATAGGAAAGTAAACCCCAAAGAACGAGTTTACGACTATGACAAACCATTTCCCCTTCTTATGTTAGCATTTCATCTCAGAGGACTCTTGCCCCTCTCAGGCAGTTGCAAGGCACCTCTTTGTTGCACTTACTGTGTGAAGGTGTGCCATCGACTATAGTAAAGTCAACTCGAAATTGCCAACTTGAAGCTGGCACATGTTTGGTTTTTTTAATTGTATGTTGAAGTTGACGCCCCCATGGGATTTGCGCTGCCCTGAGCAGCAGTTTATACTTTCATGATATTGCCCTTCTGAGACAGCCTTAGGCAGAACCAATACGCCAACTTCTGTATTTGGAGGTTGCAAGAGTTGGTGATTGGCTGCAACTCATTTGATCACAACTGTACCCCACTCCCACATCTATCTCAGTTGTCCTTTCCTATTGTTCTCTCCTCTCTCTTCTGAACTCCCTTGGTTCTTTAAAGTAGAAAAAGTTCTAAAATGTTCACAGTGGTGGCCCTCTCAACAGGAGGATTTCCCAGCAAGAGAAAAATGCAAGGCATTAAGGCAGTTCTCTTACAAAAGTTATAGGCAAAATTCTCTTCTCAAAGTCCATTTCTCCATGCCTTGATAGGACATATCTACTTCATAAGAAAAATTATGCAAAGAAGCAGTTTCTGTTTCTTTCCAAGGGAATACTAAGCATGCTGAATATCATTTAGACCAGTTGTTCTCAAAATGTAATCTGAAGATCAGCAGCATCAGCACCACCTGAGACTGTTAGAAATGCAAATTCTTGGCCCCCACCTCAGCTCTACAGAATCAGAAACTCTGAGAGTAGAGACCATGAATATGTTTTAACAAGCCCTCCTGGTGATTCTGACACATAGTAAAGTTTGTACTGTCTAACTAAACTAAATCCGCAGCTGGTGTGTTATTACATTTGATGGAAATGTGTAATTGGAGTAGAATCAAGTAAATGCACAATAATAACAGGAAATAAGGAAGAAATATGGTAATAGGTAATAACTCATGATTCTTTAAACTGGGTTTTAGCAAAATGAACTCATCAAAATAAAACTATATCAAAAATTGGTACTTTATTTGAAAAATGGCCTTAAAATCATGAATAAAAATAACATCCAAATCAAGGTCACTTGATCTATCCTAATATCTGCTAAAATAAATCTGAAGTTCAGTTATTGCTGCAACAAATACATCTTAAGCACTTGTTTTTATGTTACACTGTGCTTGATTCCAAGAAAAGAAACAGACTCTGACCTCACAGCTATGAGAATCGAAGCCATTCACATGCAATGCTATAAAACAAAGGTGAAAATAACTCCATTGAGCAAAGAGAAAATATTCTGAAAATTCGGGAGAGGATGAAAAACTTTTACCCAGTGAATTAAGAAAATCTTAATGAAAAATATACCTATTCAATGTATACCAAACAAAAGTATACAAGTCAATAAGTAAGTGAAAAATATACTAATCTCAGTAAAGATAGTAAGTATAAAATTACAGAGCATGATTTTTAAAGTTGCAGTGCTTTATAAAATGAGGATGTATGGAATCAGAAACTAAACCAGTTACTAACATGGCAAATTGGTGTACCTTTTGGATTTCACCTAGTAATTCCATTGTAAGAATTTAACCAGAAGGAATAACCAGAAATATGTACAATGTTTTAAGTACAAAACTAATCAGTGAAGCAAAAAAACAGATTAAAGATAAATTTTCAAAAATAGTAGTTTGCATAAATGTCACCCAAGTAAAGAAATATTGTGCTGCTATTAACATCACATGACAGAATATGTATTGACATGAAAAAAATGACTTTCCCAGATATGGCCTGCTTTGTTTGACTGCTCCTGATATCCATCCTTTACAATAAAAATATAATCATAAGCTAGCACTTTCCTGAGCTCATGAGTTGTTCTAGTGAACTACTGAATGTGAAGTGTAGTGGCAACCACTGATTTTGTATCCAGTTGAACACAGGTATTCTGGACAATCCGGAGTCTGTGGCTGGTATCTAAAGTCATCGGAACTCTGTCTTCAATTTGAAGTCTGTGCTAACTGTAGGTAGTTAGTATGAGAGCTGCATCACATTCAATATAGAAAAACTCGAGTCTCCATGAGCTTAAAGCAATTTTTCTTACCACATATGCTTATAACAATTTTATTTAATAATACTCCCATTTCACAGATTTTAATCAGGTAAAACTGATACCACAGAGTTTTATTATTAACAAGATGATATCCAGAAACTGAAATTTAATCACAAGCAGATTTAACTTAGTCTTTCATCATTCAAAGGAGTAATATACTCCTGGGATCCTCCAAATGAAATTCCACAATCAAAGTCAAACTCTGAAGAAGCTCTGCATGTCTTGGAGTCTTATTTTATAAAAGCACACATTCTCCCTGAAATGTACTTTTTTTTCTCAATAGTTATAAAAGTTGAGGAATATCACCTTCATGATTCCTACTTGTACTGAACTATAGAGATTAGAGAAAATACGAAACTATGTAGTTGTTTATTTTTGTATTTTCAATGTAAAATTAAGATGTTCTACATGTATCTTCAGTACTCAAACAATAATTGTAAGAGCAAAAAATTTGAAGTAGAGAAAAAGAAGAATAAAAGCTTTAAAAAGAAATCAATTCACTATGGAACTGTTCTTTATTCTTCATGTTGTTTATTTCAGAGAAGCAACAAAAAATATTTCCTTAATGTGGTAAAATTCAGGAATTGGCCTGAATTTTCTGAAGAGCAAAAGTTTTCATGTTCACATCAAAATGTCTCTGCTTTTCTTGAAAATGCCACCATTGCAATTTATTTTTCCTTTTACTTTGTAAAATACCAAAGTTAAGGAATACCTAGCGTGAAAAATAATTGTGGATTTAAACCATAACATGACAGAGATGGTAGATGCACATACTAAGATCAAGGTTGAAGTTTTTGATCTGTAGAACCCCTAAGGAAAATGAGTCAAGTCATATAATTGCCATTTTGCTTCTAATGCTGTAGAGTGTTCATTTTCAATAGAGTAAACATAGGTAGGGAGTAAGCAAATCTTCAAAACACCCTAAATGTTCTATAAATTATCATATCATTTAACTATGGGGTTGCAAAAGAAACCAAACAATTAGAATTGAACCACAGTCCTCTAAAATAGATAACACCATTTTCATCAATAACCAAGATGCAAGGCTGGCTTTTTATTATAAAAAAAGGGTCAGAACCAGGCCTTCTCCTCTTGCAGTTTCAGTGGCCAGAGAGAAATTATTGTTTCTTTCACTTAATGGCTTCTGTGCGTCTTTAGAAGTGAAACCATGCCCACAGACTCCATAATCTCAATTATTATGACAAAGACCTTTTCCAATTGTTACAGAACCTCAGCCTATGCTGCTCTGGAACAGCTGTGGGGTCTGACTGCCTGCCACCAAGAAGTGTGATTTCCAATGTAAGAGTTTGCTAAAAAGCAAAGGAATTGTTTATGTAAAACATATACAGATTTAGCCCTGGCAAGCACACCTTGATGGTTCCCTCTCTTTTTCCTTCCCTTCCTCTCTGTCCAAAAATAAATAAATAAAATCTTTTTAAAAATTAAAAAATAAAACTTATACAGATTTAGAATAATGGTGGAATTATGCCATTAAGTTCCACTCCCTTCAAAAACACCCAAAACACAGTCCTGTCTCCCTTTGCCAAACCAGGCCAGTTTCACAATACACAAGTCACAGGTGTATTTCTTACAGAAAAACAGGAGTCCACGGCTCAGCATTCTCAATCACAGTTCAGCATTCCAGGCACCGCCCATTAATCTGTGCTTGGCTGGGCGGGTCCCCACAATTCCATCAGCTATGCAGTCATGTTTTCCCTGGCAGGTTTCCCAGTGGGTCTCCTCTTCCTCTTTCTTCCTCCAGCTCTTAAGTTCAAATCTCGTGGCACCTCCTTACTCACCAAACCTCATGGTGGGCCAGTGTGGGGGCCTCTCTACACCCACCCTTTCAAACCACATGCATGCCTCCTGGCTGTCTACCCTAATTTTAAATTCTGGCCTGGGGCTCCCTACATGATGTCATACTCTCACTATATGTCCTGAAGGCCATGTAGGCCTTTACCCAGGTGGCAGCACAGCCTCCCATCAGGAAGTAAATGGCTGTCACTTCCCATTGGAATGCAAAGTATCTTAATTGCTATATCATCTGCTTCCCCCTCCCCCCAAACCATGGACTGTGGGGACTTTGGGGACCTCTCACCCTGTACCCTATTTCACTATCCCTGTATTTCATAACAAAAATAATGAAAACAATTGATATTTATTAAGTACCAAAAATTGTATGATAAATATTCATACCTTATTTCATTTCATCTTAATAATTGCTCTATTAGGCAAGTAGCATTAGTCTTATTTCAAACCACGGTAACTGAGGTAAGAGATTAAGTTGCTGAAGATCTCTTGATGTTGGGGCTTCCGGCCAAGATGGAGGCATAGGTAGATGCACTGTGCCTCCTCGCACAACCAAGATAGGGACAACAACAATATAGAAACAAAATAACACCCAGAACTGACAGAAAATTGAAGTGTATGAAAGTTGGACACCCAATTTTAACATGTGTTAAAATTACACATGTTCACCCAGAACGGTGCTCGACAAGACAAAAAAAAAACAGCAAAGAGATGGCTCAAACAGGAGAAGAATTGAAAGCCCCAGAACCTATCATTTTAAGTGACCAAGAGATAGCCAACCTATCAGATATACAGTTTAAAGCACTGGTGATCAGAATGCTCACAGAATTGGTTGAATTTGGTCACAAATTAGATGAAGAAATGAAGGCTATGCTAAGTGAAATGAAGTAAAATGCACAGGGAACCAATAGTGATGGGAAGAAAAGTGGGACTCAAATCAATGGAGTGAACCAGAAGGAAGAAAGAAACAACCAACCAGAAAAGAATGAACAAATAAGAATTCAAAAGATGAGGAGAGGCTTAAGAACCTCCGGGACATCCTTAAACGTTCCAACATCCGAATTATAGGGGTACCAGAAGGAGAAGAGGAAAAACAACAAGTGGAAAAGTTATTTGAACAAATAATAAAGGAGAACTTCCCCAATCTGGCAAAGGAAATAGACTCCCAGGAAGTCCAGGAAACTCAGAGAGTCCCAAAGAAGTTGGACCCAAGGAGGAACACACCAAGGCACATCATAATTACATTAGCCAAGGTAAAAATGAAGGAGAGAATCCTAGAAGCAGCAAGATGTAAGGAGACAGTAACTTACAAAGGAGTTCCCATCAGACTGTCAGCTGATTTCTCAAAAGAGACCTTACAGGCAAGAAGGGGCTGCAAAGAAGTATTCCAAGTCATGAAAGACAAGGACCTACATCCCAGATTGCTCTATCCAGCAAAGCTTTCATTTAGAATGGAAGGGCAGATCAAGTGTTTCTCAGATAAGGTCAAGTTAAGGGAGTTCATCATCACCAAGCCCTTATTTGATGAAATGTTAAAGGGACTTATTTAAGAAAAAGAAGATAAAAAAACATGTGTAGTAAAATGACAGCAAACTCACAATTATTAACAACCACACCAAAAACAAAAACAATTAAGCAAACAACTAGAACAGGAATAGAAACACAGAAATGGAGAACACATGGAAGGTTAGCAACAGGGGAGTGGGAAGAGGAGGAGGGGAAAGGTATGAAGAATAAGTAGCAATGAAGGTAGATAGAAAATAGACAGGGGAGGGTAAGAATAGTAGGGGAAATGTAGAAGTTAAAAACCTTTGACACATGGACATGAACTAAAGCGGGACAATGTGGGTGGGAGAGGGTGTTCAGGGTGGAGGGGAATGAAGGGGATAAAATGGGACAACTGTAATAGCATAATCAATAAAATGCATTAAAAATAAATAAATAAATAAATTTAGAGTCACTACTGAAATTAAAAAAAAAAGATCTCTTGGTGTTGATACCTTAACAGCTATGAAGTAAGGATTTGAACTTAGATCTCTGTGGTTTTTTAAAAAAATATTTATTTATTTATTTTTAGAGATAGGGGAAGGGAAGGAAAAAGAGAGGAAAAGAAACTGCAATGTATGGTTGCCTCTCATGCATCTTTACTGGGGGTACAACTTGAGTCCCAACCCAGGCAAGTGTCCTGACTGGGAATCGAACCAGCAACCCTTAGGTTTGCAGGCCAGTGCTCAATCCACTGAGCCACATCAGCCAGGGCGGTCTCTGTGTTTTGAAGACCAAAATCTTCTCCACTACAGGACACGAGAAAGAATAACCTTGTAAGGGAAAACTAGTGGAAAACAGATCTTCAGCAATCTATATCTACAAAATATTCTATTATGCTTTTAGTTTCCTGGCTAGGTTTGATAAAGCAAGGTATTGCTTTGTAGTCCATTTGTTTTGTTTTGTTTTGCGGGGAGTGGGGGAAGGAGGACATAAGTTACTTCTTGGCAAAGTTTAAATACATACCCAGTCTCTTACTTTTATATTTTATACATAGTTAGTATATGAAAAATGTGAAACATATAGTGTATAACATAAAATGACTTCTACAATATAACAAGTTTTTAAAAATATACAAACTATAAATACACAGAACTTTAGAAGCTGTCTTTCCTGCTATGTTTCCAACAATGTAGACATGTTCTATAATTTTATTTATTTTCTCAATACACACATGGTCAGCCAGTTTAAATACAATAAGCTTCCAAATGAAGCTTGAGATTCATTATTTTCACCACTTAATTATTCTCATCTTTTTCACAGTTGTCTAAGTTTAGTAGTATATATTTCACAAGCATAGCCCTTTTCTAATTTACACTCACTTCTATATATCAATTGCAAAATTCAATAAAGTTGTCATCAGTTGCCCAAACTCTTGCCCAAAGCAGCTAGGCTCCAAGAAAAAATAGTTGACTGGCAAACAGCACTACCAAACAATTTGTTGACAAAAAGGTGGTGTTGAGAAATCAACGTAGATTATATGAGATTGTAAACTATGTGAAAATTCAAGGGAAAATCATGCAGAATGGTTTTTAGATTGGAATGTACTGGCAAATAAACTAGAATTTGAATCCAAATTCTAAATGTGCTTAGTATTTTATTATTTCCTCAATCATAAAGTAAGGATGATATTAATAGTTCAGGCTGCTACAAATAACCATAGATTGAATGTCTTAAACAACAAACATTTATTTCTCATCATTCTGGAGACTAGAAATCCATGTTCAAGGTGCCAGCAAGACTAAGTTCTGGTGAGAGTCTTCTTCCAGGTTGCAGGCTGCTGACCTTTCCTTGTATCCTCAAGTGTGGTTACAGGGTAAGCTGACTGCTTGACCTCTTCATATAAGGGAACTAATAATCCATGTATGAGGGCTCCACCACCATGACCTAATTATCTCCCAAAAACCTCGCCTCTGAATATCATCCCATTGGAGACTGAATTTCAACATAAGAATTTTGGGAGAACACAACATATGAATTCAGTCCATGTTTATCTTAAGGAACAAATGACATGATGCAGGTGAACTGCACTTTGTTATACAATAAGGCCTCGATAAATATTAGCTATTATCGTTATTACAATTTCATTTTAAGTTCAATACTTTAGCACACAAGAATTGAACAAGATCTATAACACTAAGATTAACTCCATACTACCTACCCCTTGGCACTCAAATCGAGCATCCACCAATGATTGATCTGAGCCCAGGACACATAGCTATATAGAGGTACTAGATACTTGAGCCTAATAACACCATTCTTCCAACCTAATAATGCAGAGTAATCAGAAGTTTCCCCGTTTATGAATGAGAAATCTTTGCAACTTTTAGTAAAATATATTACTCAGGTCTCTCATCAAAGCAAAAAATTCTTCCTAAATTACATATACCTGATTCAAATGGATTGATTTGCCTTAGGTCAAAGATAAAACAATGTTTAGTTTAGAAAGAAGTTTAATCTCCTAAATCATTTATTATTTTTATTCATTTTAATTATAAGACATTGGTCAATATTTAATGTATTAATAACACTTAATAAAGCAGACTTTGTCAGTGCACAGATTTTTACTAATAACCAAAGTGAACACTTTGAAAAGTATGCACTATTTCTAGCCACTTGGACACCATTTGGTATGGCCAACAGCAAATTACTGAATGGTATCAGGAGAATCTAGAAAAATATAAAAGTGTGTGCTAGAAAAGTATGGGGTGGGATCATACCCTGCCATGTAAACTCACAGCAGTATATTCTTGTGAATATTCACAAATGTCATGTTCCCCCAAGGAGAAAAGAATTATGCTTGGTATTAATCACAACTTTAAATTAAAATGGAGTAATTCCATAAGGGATAGACATGACGTTTAGAATCTAGCTGTATATTCTTCCTAAGGAAAACAGCATGGGTGGTTGCCTTGAGATGAGAGGAAACAGGAGTTTTAATCAAAACATTTTCATTTGTCAATGTAATACCAATTATAAATCAATTTTAGAAACCAATAGGACTAGACCAGGATAGCTCTAAGAGGTAAATTACTGACATTCACTATGAGAGGACTGTCTTATAGCCAGACTTTATAAAGAACAATGACATTTTCATCTTTTATCTTTTTAAAATAATAGCTTTTATCTCTGAAGTCACATATATTCATTACATAATGAGAAAAGTTGTATTTAAGGGTTATACCTTCTGCTGAAAAGAGTGCAAAATTCTCACTTGGCATGAATTAAACTTAATAATGTTCAAACACTCCACTATAGGTTTCACAGAATGAAAAGCAGATGGAGGACTCTAAGTACAGTAGAACAATGACATTTTAAATTTGTAAATAATAACTCTCTTAAAAAGAATCCCTCAAAAGTTAAAATAAATTGCTCTGAGACTTAAATATGTCTTTTGCAATTTGGAAGAGAAATACAACAGGACAAATCAGTGAAATTTCTTGGACAATCTTTCAAAGAAATGAAGAAGCATAACAGGGACCTTTTACGAGGCCTCAGTAGAGCTGGTGAATATTCTATAAACAATGGTATTGCAGGGTTAGACCTGGTCATAATCATACTAGATGTTATACTTCCAATCTTTATTCCCTGGCTCATAGTAAAAAGAGAGGAAAAAATTATATTTCCATTTATGGCAATAAGAAAAAAGGGTAACTATTTTATAGACTACCAGTTGAAAGATGGTAGGTTGGATGGTTTTGACTTGAACAGGCCATATTATAATGGCAAACAATGGTGGTGTGTATTTACGACATCCTGTTTTCTGAAAACTCAGCTTCACTTGAATTTTGCTCCAGTCACAGTATTTCAGAGGAAAACTGAAAGATGCATAACCTCTACAATAGTTAGTGGCAACTTTCTATGAGACTGAAAATGTATTCACTGTGAAAATATTGAGTCACTAAGCCTTCAGACTGCATTCCAAAAGTCTACCAGAGGCGTTTCAATCAAGGGTGTGCGAATGTGACAGCCAGGCCATTTGGGCTACAAAAGCATTGTACAGAATTACGTTGGTGAATTTAGTGCCCTCCAGATGACCTCGCGTGTGGCCATGGTATTAAGCCATGGAGAAATCTATTCATAAGTTGAATATTTTTTTCCAAAAAACGGGGAAGAAAAGAAAGAGTCTTGAGTTCCCTGTAAGAATCCTAAATTACCCCCATCTCCCAATGGAATGATTCACTTTCATTTCCAATAGCAGTAAAGCCTATTGACCTCCGTGTGTTATCCTTCTCGCTGCTCATGCAGGACTTTCTTTAATCTCTCGGATCAAAGACTGGTCAATAAAAATCATCTCTGCTTTTGTGGGGAGCAAACAAACTGCACTCAGTCCTATGATAATTATGAGTTTTCACAATTTCTTTCACATGAGAAAGAAATTCTCATGTGTTGTTAGTAAATTCTCAAAAGGAAAACTTGTTTTCTATTTGGTGAGCTCATTTAACATGCACTGGGTTTTCCAAATAAGGTACAAATTACTTCTTTAGGGGAGTTTTTGTTCTGTTTTTTCCCCCTTCTTTCTAAAAATTTTAAATGAATTTTGAATCAGTGAAAGATCTCTTACCAATGACCCTGAACACTGAAGTCCAATTTTTCTGCAGAAAAAAATTACATGGAGGTGTCATTTTGAAAAAAGAACATCAATATAAATGACAGCCTCAATATGAACTGCCCTTTGCAATAAAGGAAACATGCCTCAGTCCCAAACGAAAAGGACAACTTCTTTGGGGAAAGAGTAGCCCAGTTGTTTTCTTCATTAAAGTTTGGTCCACTTTGCTAAGTAGTAGCAAGTATCAGGAGAAGACAGGAATAAGACTTCATTTTTGTTAGGTCTGTGATTAGTCAGCTGGAACTAGACTCAGTTCATTTGACTTGTTTCAAAATAGATTGTCTAACAGCCACTCAGGGGAGATTCATGGTTTTACAGCATTATTTTAAAGTTGACAAATTGCTAATTTAGCAGGGTGCATTTTGCCATTTCCAGCCACATTACATTTTCAAAATTTTATTTCAATTTCCTAGCTGCTGGTCATAAGAATACATACTACCTTCTGAACTTTCTTCCATCCACGTTTAAATACAAAAGTGATGGGAAATTGACACTTTGTAGAAGTGAACTCCATGGAGTATATTCTGGTACTTTTACCATCACAAGGAAATAATGATCAGTTTCAATGATATTGCATGATACCAATTATGTGAGATGTTATTCTAAACACCACTAGGTATTTTATGTAATGTACCAGGAGGGAAGTAACTGAAAACGTGAAAATCTATACCAGCTATTAAATACAAAGTAGCAGAATCGATTGCCATGGAGATAGAACACATTGAGGCTTACATTCTCACTTATTTTGATCTGTTTCATATGAATATTGCTACTGGTATTTTCTGTATAAACATAATTTTAATGATGTTTTGTATTACTGGGAATCACAATATCTGCCTATTCCATATCTTATGAGACTATTATAAAAATGAATGTACTTTCAAATCACCAGAATGCTAACATTAAATATATTCAATAATTATTGTTACTCACAGCTAATTTGAGAAACCAATTCAATGAAATTTGTCATGTTTAAAAAATTATTTTGATTTTAAAAATAATAATAATAGGAACATTGGCCTTGGAGTTAGATTTAGGAAAAAATTTCAGATCCATGACTTATTCTTACTCACAGAGTCCTTCTTTTCTTCTTCTACAAAATTAAAATTTTTAAAATATATTTTTGCTTTGTGGTATGTATTAAATATAAATAGGACCTTAAAAAAGTCTACTCCGTTCTTGGTTTACACTAAAAATCCTATATAGCCTACTTTGTTGAGTACTTACTTTTATCAGGCCTCATGCTAAGCACTGTTCTTATATTAACTCATTTAAACTTCAAACTAAGCTATAAGATAGACATTATGATAATCACATTTTATAAGGAAGGAAACAAAGGCACAGAGAATCTCAATGACGTTCTTAAGGTCATTGACTTACAGAGTGGCAGAGGCAGGATTTGAAACTTAGGTAGTCTTTACTGAAGAGTGTGAACTCTTGGACACCACACAGTATTTTATATTAAATGCTAATTTGTCAAATATTTATATTAAATGTTTTACATTGAAAGTACTTGAGGTTTGCCTTCTTTTGAGGTAGGGTCAAAATCTGGCTTTCCCTTCAATGATGTCACAGATCATAGTGTCAACACAGATGACTCATTGAATATCTCTTTCTCCTTCACTGGTAATATGAGGAACTGACTCTTAGTGCTGCAGAGAAGATCACAAAAGTTGGTGAATGTAATATACTAAATAATCATGATAGTTCAGTAGTCCCTATTGTACCCTGGGGTGAAAAAATTCTACTTTAACCCAGTGACTCAAATCTTGGTGAGTCCATGGTTTTCAGACTGTACTTCCCAAACCCAGGCCTGTAGGGTCCCTCACTAAGAGTCAGACAAGAACCTGAACTCACTCCACCCCGAACAACCAAAACTTCTTGTTTGTACTTAATTTTCATGTTCCCATTAAGAATGCATTGAATACAGGACTCCACAGCAATACGTATATATAGATATATTTAAAGCTCTGAATTTAGAGATGCCCCTTCCAGCCAAAATTTAATTATTTTATCATTACCACTTAAAATCACTTGCTAATTAATTTAAATGTAAATCACTTTTTAAGGAACTATATAAAAACAGTATGTTTCTAAGTTTTGAGAAAGGTAAGAAACATACTGTTTTAATCATTCATTTACAAAAATGCCATGATGTATGGGAAGACTCTACTTTTCTATCACCAATCTAATTTGTAGTCCCTACAATCCAATCCTTATAAATTATACCATCTCATAATTTATAATGCAAATACCTCACAGTTAACACTAGTTGTGAAGGAATAAATTCCACACCAATTCACTCACTCACAAATTTAAAAAACTGCACATTAGATATGTATTAAAATGTGTGTAACAACCACTGTAAAAGAAATACATATTTTATATAGAAAATTAAAAATACAGAAATGTATAGAGAATATTTTATATTCTCTATATTTATACAGTTTTTATATAGTTTCACCCTACTATGTGAACAAACTGCATGAATTAAGCTGAAGTAATATAATTTTCTTGCTAAAAGAGTAATGCATACATGTTATAGCAATATTGGGATATACAGAAAATTAAAATGAAGTAAAAAAGAATTCATACAGAATTTATAACAATGTAAACCATTAGCAATGTTTTCTTAATATAATGTTACAGTTTTATTTTAAAATAGTTGAGATTATTTTGTATGTTCTAATTTTTACAGGCACTCACAACAAAGTCATTCAGATAGCATAGATGGAAAGGAAGTTAAGATGGAATCAGTATATGATATCTGTTACTCGATAGTCTCTGTCAAATTAAAGCAAACGTCATGTCTCAGGTTATTTAATACATTAAAATTAATTACTAAGTATTCTAGTACTATAAAAAAGCCTAAAAGGCCATTTTGTTGTTCTATGCAACTCTGCTGTGGATAAAGAGAAAAAAAAAAAGACATCTTTTTTTCAGGTTTCCTAACAAAAACTCTGAGCATGAGCTGAAACAGAATACCCTCAAACTTAGTTACAATTCTCACCCTCAACCTGATGATCTTCTCTCCTATCATGTTTATTTCTTAATGCTGCATATTGGCAAACGATCTCAAAGTTTTAAACAGTGCTTTCTAAACCCATGAGTACATGAATCACCTGTAGATCTTATTTAAATGCAGATTCTGATTGAACAGGTCTAGGTAAGGTCAGAGATCCCTCATTTCTCACAAGCTCCCAGGGGATGGAGATGCTGTTGGTCCACAAGGCACGGTCTCTGTCCAGCTCCCACAAGCCACCTCGCAGACGTGAGATGACCCTTGTCATCTGCTGGGTATGGACTCTCGGCTTCTGTGTGAGGGTGCCTACTTGAAAGAAGAACCTGCCCATTCTCTTTTAGGTGACTGAAACAGGACTGTTTCTTACTTAAACATTATTTACAAGCCACAGATTGATTTTGTATTTTGATTTTCATTATTTCCTGTGTTTTCATAAGTGAATTAGTGGGAATAAGGAGAAAAATAATCAGAGATAACTAATTCTTAAGCATTTAAATTATAAGTTTGACTATATTTAAAAAGTAAAAAATAATGTAATGTCACATGAGTTGCCGAGACCGCCAGCAGTGAAGAAGGTGGAAAGGAGAAGCTTCTCAGCAAGTCGTAAGAATAATGACTCTCCCATAGGACACAAAACTACCTTTTTATTCCTATTTCTTTCAATGCAAAGTGTTCAAATGATATTAGCAGGCTAAACCTGTGGTGCCGACAGGTGAGTGTAGACATATCCTAGGAGAGTCCATGCCTGGGGCCAGGCACAGATGGCTGTCAGTGATCCTGTTCGGCACTAAAAACCTCCTGCAGCATGAGAACCAGAGCAGAATATAATTTAGACCATGTTGGGAACAAAAAAAAGTGGGAGAGAATTTCACTTTTAAATGTTCACTCTCCCAAAACAAAAATAAACAAAACAATCTATCTACATAGCATCATGTTCCCCCGAGGCAAACGATCACATCTATGCCTCAATTGGTTTCAGTGAGAGCTCTCTGTGAGCGAAGATAATTAAGTACTGTCCTGCCCAGGAGCAGGGGGATGGGCAAAATGACCTCTTGAAGTCCCAATCCTGTAATTTAGGAAATGGTAGCTGACTCCTTGGTATAACAACAGAAGTAGTGGTGAAGGGGTGAGCAGGCTCTGGTAGCCAACAGGCATCATACCTTAACCCTCAGTCTGCCATGCTGGAATGTTAGCAGGGACAATGTCTTAGCTTCTAATATCTGCAAATATCCAAATTCCTGTGACCCTCTAACTTAGTGGAAGTCATCATGTAATTAGGACATTCCCCCAAGAAGTCTCAGAACTTTGTGGTTAGTTGAACTGACTGGTAAACAAGCACAGATTTTTTTTAGCTTGTAGTTTTACAGGAAAGGTACAGAATCAAAGGCCTTAAAGTGTTTTGAGAGATCATCTTGCTTTAATGACTCAAGACAAATTAATTAAGACTAATTTTGACTAATCCTCAGTTATCCAGAATGGTGTTGGCTGAGAAAATTTATTTTAAAAATGTATGTTGTAAGAGTTCATAGCAACACAATTTACAATAGCCAAGTGCTGGAAGCAACCTGAATGGCCATCAGTAAATGAATGGATCAAAAAACCGTGGTACATTTACCCCATGGAATTCTACACAGCAGAAAGAAAGAAGGAACCCCTACCCTTTGCTACTGAATGGATGGATCTGGAGACTATTATGCTAAGTGAAATAAGCCAGGCAGGAAAAGACAAATACCATATGATCTCACCTATAAGTGGAACCTAATTAACAAAACAAACAAGCAAGCAAAATACAACCAGAGACATTGAAATAAAGAACAAACTAACAGTGACCAGAAGGAAGGTTTGAGGGGATAATGGGGAAAAAGAGGAAGGGGCATCAGGGAACATGTAGGATTGAGGGTGGGAGGTGGGGGTAGGTGAGGTGGGGGAGTGGTGTTGGAGGTAAATGGAGACAACTATACTTGAACAATTTAAGAAAAGAGTTGATAAATTATGCTCTGTGTGGATGATTAGCTTTCAAAGCATTAGAATACCTGATCCTGAACTCTGTTGCTAACTGTAACTGGCTGTTTTGTAATGTGTAGGATTAGGAGGAAGGAAATTTGGATAAGAGACTGAATGATTTGCAAATCTATTACCAACTACTAAAATCAAAACCAAACAAAAAGTCAAACTCAACTACTGGTAGGAGTCAGAGAATCTTTATGGTTGATAAAGGAGAGATATTATTATGAGACATTATAGGCGCTGTGACATGACACATTTCTATGCAGTTTAGACCAGGCTGTCAATTGCCAGTTCAGAACAAGTAACACAAATACGCAGCCACAACCTGTGCTCCCTCCCACATCCTTACTCAGGCTCCTAGGCATTCACTTCATGGAACTGAACAGCTTACAGTTTTGTATTTGTGGGTCCTCCTGCCCTTTCTACAATTCCATATTGACAGAAACCTCTTGCTTTTTCCCTCTTGAATCCACAGCACTTCTAAGCTGAGTACCTTACATGTAGTAGGTCTTGCTAAATAGTCATAGGATACATTTTAAATAAATTTTGGATTTTTACATGTAAATTTTTCTTGAACTAACAGGGGTTCACTGACCCTTTGATAAAGACATTTTGTAGGTGGAGTTCATTTTAGTCATAGGAATGGTGTATTTAAATATTAATACTTTTCAAAAGTCTCTTTGCTTTATCTGTGGAACTGATTTCTCATTGTCCTACTATTGTATACTAGTAGGACAAGTAAATTGGTCCCATGTTATGGATGATGAGAGAGAAGGACAAAGCTTCCCAATTAGTAAAATTAATATCTGAGATAAACAGGGAATTAAAAGCCAGATATGTAATCAGCTTTTTAGAGTATTCTGTTACCTGTTCAACCAGGAAGTACAACTCCCTCCATTACTAATAGATTCATTCATTAGCTCAATTATATTAATGGAAACACTATTTAAATCACATGAATGCCTAATGACTTATTTTTAAATTTACAGGTATAGTAAATATACAGTATATAAATGCATCTGCATGCAATTAATATATAGCAATTAAGTTTTTATTTTCCATTTTTATGTTATAACATATTATTTTTCCTACAAGAAACAGAAGCAACCCATTAAAAAATATCAAGGTTGATTTTTTTTAAACAAAGCATTCAGATACTAAAAAACTGAATACTTCATAAAGAAAATAGGTTGCTCTCCCCTAAAATTGCCTCTAATGTTAGCTGAATATTAATAAAATCCATAAACCATTAGTACATTATAGCTGCTTTGTTCTGAATTACATAGACCTTTTATGTTTATTCCTCAGTGAAAATGCATAAAAAAATGAAATCCACTCTAATTGTACTCTCTGAAGATAGCTGGTAAAATCATTTCTAGCAGCTATAAATCAATTGTAGTATTAAAATGACCTGCCAGGTGCATCTTCTGGGTATCAGACTAATTAAGGGAATGTATTAATTGCAACAATTCATCAACACCACCAACGTTGTTAGGTAACCCTTACAATGAATCTTTTTTAGCATATTATCTAGCAATAAAACTGCAGTTTTATAAAATGTGATGGGAAAAGAGAGAGAAAGAGAGAAAGCTGAGAGAATGGCTTCTGCTTCTGCTCCCACATTTCAAAAGGTCTTACGCAGAGTTGCAAGATGGCTAACATAGAATTTTTTCTTACACAAAATCTTTCACTCACCTTCATGCTCAGTTTCTATTGTACTTTATAAAATTTGTATCCATTGATTTTAGAGAGAGGAAGGAACAGAGAGAGAGAGAGAAGCATCCGCCACTGTTCTCCCCACCCTCGCACTCACTGGCTGACTCTCGCATGCGCCCTGACCAGAGGCGTAACCCTGGCGGGTGGGGACAACGCTCCAACCAATGGAGCTACCCTACCGCATTTACAATATTACCCTATTACCCATTACAATAGGTATTTATTACCTATTGTAATAAAATACATAGGGCACTATTGTATTTTATTTTATAAAATGCTTTTAATATATTTTAATAAGTAAATTCTGGATTTTAAAACTGATTTATTTTATTGCTTTTATTTTAGTATATGATAGATTAATATGTATACTTCTGTATGTGTATATAAAACAATATCACACGGTTGCATAAGCATGTGTGTGCATGTATATACTTCCTCCAGTGGAAGTCAATTAAGCTGTAATGGTAATTAGTATCTAAAGAATGTCAGAGAAAGGTAGACTTTGATCTTACATCGTAAACTGAGTAGTCTTTTGAAATTAATTTCCAATGACTGCCACAGCAGTATTACATTTTCCATTTCTCAAAGGAGAAAAAATGTAAAATTTAGAAAATTGTTATAAAACTCAAAGTGTCTTTTCTTTCTTAAAGAGCGAAATTCTTAGAGCATTAAGTGGTTTAGTAGTTTTAAGACTGATATTAATTCACTTTGTCATTATGGTAACCTTTTCTTGAGTTTGGTTCTTTTTAGACTCTAAATAATACAAATGACAAAATGACACTCCAAGAGGAAGGGACTGCTGTTTTCTACTCTTCTCGTGTAAATCACTCGGAGACTCTGAACTGGCCCTGAATATCCCTGAATAAACTATTCTCGAAGCTGATTCTAAACTTCTAACAATATGATACCTTTCAGATCAGTCTTGGCAATCTGCTACTTTTTTGGAGTTTCTCGGCAAGAAATCCATTTCTTATTTAGAATATTCTGCTTCTACAGAATCCAAAGTAGACTGGGTTCTAGGGTGACCCCACATTACACAGCACATCTGATCCTCCTACAGTAAAAACACAGGGAGACTAAAGCAATGGAATTGGCAGCCACTGCAACGCTCTCAACAGCACCAGCAGGAGCAGCGCTGTTATGAATTGCTTCAACACAAGTTGCGTGTTGGTATTTGACCACGACTGAAGAACCTCAGGTGATGCTGGCATCTAAGGCTTGGGATGAAGTAAAGAAATCTTCCTCCTCCTCCATGGTTAGAATATTAAGGTGGGGCAAGCAATTTGTTTAACAATTGCCCTAAGACTAAGGAGAGTCTTCTGCATCCCCCCAAAAGAGCACCCTGGAGAGAAGAAGCTGACAGGCTCTGTTTGGAACTCTTGCTTGGTTGGGTAAACTCAGCTCACCCAAAGTCACAAGCCCATATCAGGCATTGGAGCTCTAAATTCACTCATGCTCTTCATTTCCCAAGGAGCAAAAATAGAATAGAAATTTTAAAAGGATTGAAGGCTAAAGGGGCAGACAAAACTTCCCACGTAAGGGCAACAGGGGCAGAGCCTCAGGCCAGAGAGCCCAACAACTACAGGAAAACCCTGGCGACAGGAAGTCTTTCACTCAAGCAGCTCTGCCTTCAGGGAGCAATGCTGGACATCTGAGAAGTCAGGACAAGCTTGCAGTCATTTGGAGTCTGGGAGGGAGTGGGCAGAGCACTGATCTGAGTTTGCCAAAGAAAATGTTCAGGCTTCTGTACTTTCCTAGTGGCGCACAAAAGAGGAGGGCTGAGAAGCAACTAAATCCCTTCCCCATGAGTACCTGAAACGTTTCTTTGGGTTTGAACTTTCAAAGCTAGCTCTGGATAAAGAAACATGAAATGTTAATGTTAGGTCCCTTTATTGACGAGGTACTGTGTCAGGCACTGTGCTGAGCACTTTGCAAATAGTTTTGACCCATCCCACTCTCTGTCTGTACTAGTTTCATCTTTATCACCATCCTAGATGAGGGAAGTAAATTTGGGGAAGATAAGTGACTTTTCACAAAATTCTATAATTAGTTGGCAAACAAGAATTCAAATCCAGTTCTGTTTGATGATAAACTCATTCTCTTACTCAGTAAACTCTTGTCATTCCTAAATACTTCATGGGACTTGCAATCATCTCAACTAACAAGAAACAAACATAAATTTCCTAGGATTCTCTTTCACCACTGTTAATTTTGTTAGTCAACTACCAAATAATGTCCACTTGACTTATGTCTTCCAAATTTCCTGTATATTCCTGGGAATACACTTTCAATCTCAACAGTTTTAAATTTTAACATCTCTCATGAAGGCAAGACTGATTAAATGCAAGCTTAAATCTTTTGTTCATACCATATTCCTTCACTAAAACAACATAAATGCAGAATTTCATATCTTTTGTTACTCACCCTGATTTTCACTTCATGTTATTTCAGGAAGATTTTCCATTAAGCAACAGGGCCAAAAATGTTGATATATTAATAATTATCATATGTAGAGCTTAAGAAATCCAGAAAATGTGCACAACACAGAAAAACAAAGGCAGCATGCTTCCTCTCATCCAAAGTCAAGCTAGAACATGACAAAGAAGCATATATCAGACCAGAGCTTTAAAATCTATGCTCTCAGAGCTAGAGTGACAATAACCATGAACGTGCTGACTGAACGTGCTGACTGACTGAAGATAGAGTGTTTTCCATACAATCAAAACAACTGTACCAAGTTTTCAAATATTCTTACTTATAAAAACAAAGAAATGTGTTATTTAGAGAGTCTTGTCCACAGTCAGGGTCAGTTCACTTATTGATACTAATCAAGGAGAGTAGAACAGGAAATAATCCAAAAGTCACTTTGGGTTCTGAAATAAGTGTGTTTGGATATTTCTTTTTGGACACAAGGATGCTGTATGAGGCTTTTTTTTATTTTCCTATTCTTTGTGGGTTCAAAAGGTAAAAAAAAAATGCTTTGATCATCTCTCAGAAATATCCATTGTATCTTTGCTGTTTCTGGACAGTATACAAAACAAAATAGACTTTATTCAGCAAATGTTTGTAAGTTATTCAGTTTTCCTAGTTGGTCCTGTTGGTTGACACCTTCTTGAAATTCTTTCCATGCAAGAAATAATGAACTCCCACTCAAGCTGACATTTTGTATGGCTCTTCATCTTTCTGTGTATAATAACAAAGGCACGATTATCTCTGACAACACGCAAGCTCATAAATATAGTATCTTATCTTGCATGTCTCATTTTTTCACCCTTGACACAGAGTTCATAATCCATTAATTCTTTCAAATTCATTCATGGTCAGGTCCTATCTTTACCTATGAGATGTAAAACAGCATTTTTCAAATATTTCTGCCTCCCCATTCTCCACTCCATCTTATAGGTAAAGGAATTTATTTGTCAAACATTTTGATCATGTTAGTTCACTTCTCTGGTCAGGTCTTAGGTCCTACATCCTCTGAAATTCAAACTACAATTCTAAACAAAAGTTTTAAGCATCATCCTTTAGAAAATATTTTCTCAGTCTTCTCAAGAAAGACAGTTTTTTTCTTTCTCATTGACACTACTGTACGTCATGCACATCTCAATTTTACAATACTTTTTACTCTGAAAGGTATTGGTTCATTATTTGATGCCTCATTAAACTGTGAGCTCCCTGAATGCAGGAATCATGATTTATATATCTTATAAATCCAGCACCTAGTGTTTTATAAAGGAGGCACTCATTAAATGTTTGTTGAAAAATAAGTGAAGACTCTATTAATTGCCATCACCACATATGTCATTCTTCCTCTCAGCTCTATCCAATGAGTCCTGCTTTTAATTTTGTAATTCCTATGAAATTAACTTTATCTTGTCCTTAAATTATGACACAGACATTTCCTCTAAACATGAATGACCTTTCCTCTTCTCTGTCAACACTGGCCCTTTCAAAGTGCTGATCAATACTAACCTTAACCCATTTAAGAAAGGTTTTTATCCCACCTAACTCTACAAGTCATTTTGCTACTTGGTTGAAGATGAGGATGATGATGATGATGATTGAATACCATCAAATAAAATTCTCCTATGTTAATTTCTGTATATCAATTATTGATTTTTCTTTACAACAGTTTGAAATATATGAAATGAATGTGACATTACACCCACTTACAGATGAAATGACTGAGGCTGAAATCATAGTCAATAGCCCATTAACACCAATATTTTTTGTGGAATTGTTTCTATTTTTCATGGAATTATTTTTCTACGACACAATCTTGTATTAACGAATGAAAAAGTTCTCTAGAACATGAGATATCTCCTTCCAAGTCCTACCTCGACAATTTGTGACCTACAGAACCATTCAAGGAGTCTGAGCTTTACTCTGCTAATTTATAAAAAGAGGAGAAGACATCTAAGAACTGAATAACCTTTTCCTATCCCCACCCATATTATATTCTACATGCAGCCATCAGTAAATGGTTTTGATGACAAGGATGTTTATAATAGTGTCTTCTCTCTACATACACAATACAAAGGAAGAGAATGAATTTTATGTTGTTATCATTACCCCAAAATACCTACTGATTTTTCTTGATTTTGACACTGTGTGGTCTAGAATTGTATTATTTAATATTTTAAAAAGTTAATAAATTGTTAGAAGTACTAATTAATGATACAGCAACTGTCTATACAATTAAACCTGCTACTACTAAAGAAAAATAAGCTAAGAAAAATATAACTCTATCATATTGCAAAATGAGAGACTTTCCTGATAGAAATTCAGAAACAAAATTGTTTAGAAATTCTAACATGATTTCCATTTCATTAGGGGAGGCTTATTAAAGGTAACACCATTTAAAATAGGTGTCTAATAGAAACTTTAATATATACCTGAGTGACCATCTCTTGTTCTTAAAATCATATGGGGGATTTGACAACCTCAGTTTCTTAATGTAGCTCTTTGGAACACTTATTTGTTACACGCATATCTCTATGCTTCGTTAAAGCCCTCTGCAGCCTTAAAACAGGAACTGAATGTCTCCTGTCAAGAAAAAGCCTTAGCACATTGTAATATAACCAAATGTTACCATTTATCTTTTGACTGCCCTGGAATTTCCCTGTCAGGGTGCTATTTCTAACTGGTCTAGTCACATTCCTCCGTGTTTGCCTTTGCCACAGCCAGAAGGGGCTCCTAGAAATTATTGATCAGCTGTGTCCCTGCAGTGAGAGTCTGAATGCCATTCAGTAACATTGCTTGCCAAGAAAATGCAATATGCTGCAAGTGGTGGTGGAATTCCCACCATGCTGGTTTCCTTTAGGTTCACTGATGCTTCAAAAGAAAGCCTGAAAAGCAGACAGGCGACTGATGTGGATGGCGAGAGAAGGAAACACAGGTGGGATTTAAGGGTAACATCAAGAAAACATTTGTTAAAAAACATAAAACTCTCTCGGGTGCTTGTAAGCACCTTCTCTAGCACGGCCATTTCGACAACACCCGCTCTCTGCAGTCCTTTATTCTCCGATCTCCTCAAAGGGCTACTGAGCCACAAGCAATCACACAACAGGGAGTACTTATGTCAGCCCCACGCACATTTCTGTGACCTGAAATATGAGGTGTGGCTAAGTAGACCTCACTGTTGCCAGGGTCTACATATTTTATCTGCACGCTCACTCCCTAGAATTGTTCTCCTATTACTGCCCTGATTGTAGCTAAGAACAATAAATGAAAATATGCTGAAAGATGACAGTCTAAAGTCATAATGGAAATTACAGGCACATAAAGTAGCACTGAGGTGCCTAGATGGCCATTTGACTAGGAGTACAGATGTCCTGTCCAGACAGCTGAACAACCCGTGTCTCCCCCTCTCTGTAGCTGTGAAGTGTATACTCTCAGCACATTGGAAACTTCAAAGCTTGGAAGTTGGTTTTCCCTGCAGCAATTCCATGGCACCTTTTTAACTTGTACACACAAAGTTACTGGGGCACTGTCCACTGCCAGTAGCAGTCCCAACAAGCTGAGGTGGCTGCCCAAGCTAGCATCACATAAATAGCTAACTATGTCTTATGTCAAACCTATGTCATGGAATCTCACTGGTGGTGCCGGAATGTCTAATTCTATCCTGTCTCCTGGATAGGCTGCAGATTAGTTATTTCTGAGCATTTCGGTGAAAAGACATGACTAGAATGTTCTTTAGGGGAAATAAAGCCCTGTTCCAAAATATAAGGATTGGTAGTCTCTGAAGAAAATGATTCCCTGGTTAATACATTTGGGAAGTTCTTGACATCTGGAGACATATAGTAATAAAGTCTTGAATACCTTTTCAGTATTCCATGTAACAGTTTGGAAATCATTGTGTTATTCATCTGAGATGGTGAAAATTCTTGTGTCCCTCTTTTTTTTAATGTGAATTTTCCTTACTTTAATTTCATTATTTGATGGAAAAGTAAAGACAATTCAAATTCAGGTTGCATCAGGCAATATTAAGAAGGGTTGTGTTCAAAGGTCACGGCTGCCACAAGGTCAACATTGTGAAACTTGGGTTTGGGTTGCTCCCACAGTGCTGTGAGGACATTACTGAACTATACCCCAAAACCAAGTTTGAGATGATGATCATAGACGACTGCTGCATACAGCTGGTGTAGACGCCTTACCAGTTTGATTTGCTGGTGCTGCCCAATCTCTACAGGAACATTATTGACAATCTGGCTGCTGGCCTGGTTGGGGGAGCCAGTGTGGTACCTGGGGAGAGCTGCAGTGTAGAGTATGCCATTTTTGAGATGGGTGCCCAGCACCCATTCGCCCAGGCAGTGGGCAGGAATATAGCCAATCCCACAGCCATGCTGCTCTCAGCTTCCAACGTGCTACCACACCTGAATCTTGAATATCACTCCAGCATGACTGCAGGTGCAGTGAAGAAGGTGATCAAAGTTGACAAGGTGCAGGGGACATGAGACATGGCCAGCTAGAGCACCACAATGGACTTCATCAAATCTGTCATTGGTCACCAGCATCCATAATGGGCTTAGAGTCCTTTACTCCCTCCAGCCTCCTGAGGCCCACACTACCTACCCTTCCCTTCTGGACAGAAGACCAGAGAAGAGCCCGTAAACTTGTAGACCATAACCACCTTCTAGGCAAAGCCAAGTTCGAACTCCTGACATGGGTGGCTAGGCCACCTGCTGAGACTACTTCACTGAGGCTGTCATTGATGTCCTGTCCCACCCACATCCACATAAAGGTGTCCAATAAAACTTGTATATCAAGAAAAAAAAGAAGTGTTATGTTCAAGGATGGTGTTAGAGTTCCCATGCAGTGCTGCCCTTGGAGTTGATGACCTAGACACCAAGTAATTTTAAGATCCCTCCAGAACTTGAAAAACTAAATTAATATGCAGGAGAACAAGACAAACCCACTTCACACTAGATGTGATTTTTATCATTATGCCTTTTGGATAATGAATTATTTTTTACTTTACATGATTGCAGCATAAACTATCTGCAAATGTGTACCCCCAAATCCTGGCCAACATTTACCAACAACAGTATCTTTGCTTGGATTGTATAAAGTAAAACAAGCACACATTGACCAAACTGCCTTTGGCAAAGAGCAGAAATTCTCAACCAGTGCACAGGTGCAGGCACACCGATGTATCACGAGAACTTTTAAAACATGCAATACCTGACTATTTAGTCAGGGGCACTGACCTCTTTTCCCTTAGATTGTCAAGGAAAAAAATGACAACAGCCAACACAATAGTGTCTAGTGTGAATAAATCAAAAGTATACCTATTTTTTGTCAGATCACCAAAATATATATATACTTTTTGGTAAACCACAGAATTTCCAATTAGTTTGTGGCTGGTGTGCCATGAAATGAAAAAAGGTTGAAAATCACTGGCATAGAGGATAGTTAAATCTTACCCTCTACTTCATCAAATCTCTTTCATTTTGGTTACTTTTCTGTGCATTGCTTTGCTAGCTACCCAGATCCAAAATTTTCTTAGTACCTTTTGACATCAATTGGTGAATGTAAAAGGCCATGAGAGTTTCATGTCTATCCTAAAACTAAAGAATTTCTTCACTCTTTTCCTCTCTTGTACTTTTCTTATCTTTTTACCTTTCTTTTGTCCTCTATCTCTTACTTATCCCTTTCACCTTCTCTCCACGTGCCTCACACTGTTGATCCACTAGCCACAGCCCAGCCATCTGATAGCTATATCTGAAAGTAATTTGGGACAGAAACAAAAGGCCCCGGAATCCTTAGTAATCCTCTTCAGATCCGGCTACTGAGCGCTGGTTAGGCTCCTGCACAGCCAACAGTC
This sequence comes from Trachops cirrhosus, assembly GCA_028533065.1. Classification (NCBI taxonomy): domain Eukaryota; kingdom Metazoa; phylum Chordata; class Mammalia; order Chiroptera; family Phyllostomidae; genus Trachops; species Trachops cirrhosus. Next base: position 52,556,584 of record CM052541.1, on the reverse strand, counting down.
TTTTCAGGCAACAACCTTGAAAATTGAAAACCGGTTAGAGCATCCGTGGAATAACATGAGCCCTGAAACAAAAGCATACAAATAGAAAAGAAAATGTCTTTTCAGTGATAAATGAAGGCACTGCTGAAACAATTGAAAGGAAGAGAGGCTCTAGGTGATCTCTATTGATGGGCCTCAAAGTGGCTGGTGCTTAGAAGCAGACTGGTTATTTTGCCTGCATTTCAGGTGCCCTTAGGCCTCTGCCCTGAAGGCTGAGCAGCTTACTCTACTACACAAAGCTTCCTGTCTGAGAGGGAATAGCAAACCTGAGATAATGCATATTTGAGAGTTACTCATGGGGTAAGCAATACATGCACAGAGCATTCCAGCCCAGCAACGCCTGCTACTGTGCTTAAGGGAAGGCAGCTGTACAGGCATTACCACGGCGGCAGCTTCTGCTTTGACTTTCTGTCCCCACCCTCCACCAACACCCTCCCCCTCCTCCCTGGGAAAGATGCCTCCCCTTTGACTCACTTTCCCCTGAATTACCTCTCTTCCCTTTTTTCCTCTCTTTCTGACCAAACTGCATCAAGCCAAAATGTTTGACAAAGATCTACAAATATGCCAAGTAAAATATTTCTTCTGAACCACATTTAGAAGAATTCTCTCTTTGTTGAGAACATCTATGTAATGATTCCTAAGGTTCAACATTCTCATTTCTGCCTAATGCAAGCAACATTTTTAAGCAGGTAATTTTACTTTCGTGTGTCAGGCTGCCACCCCTAAGAGTTTCTAATGTGCTGAACATAATCCATTCCCAAGAAATTCAAGTCACATCACCCATTGCCTCCTCTTAACACACTCCTCTCTTTCATGTCTTATCCTCAGTCTGTTCCTCACTTCACCCTCCCATTACTCCCTTACACTGCCTTTCATTTTTAAGCTCTCTCTGTCCTGTTTTTTTTTTTTTCTGGACTTCCCCAACTAAAATGGATTCCTCATCTGGGCATTTCTGGCCATCCTGACAATGCATGCCATCTCCTTTCCCATTTCCTCTCTGTTCTTCACCCTGGCTCATCCTCCGGTCCCAGGAAAACCAAGCTCTGCGAGACTGGGACAAGGATCAGGAGCAGGAAATTTAACAATGGCAGAGCTGTGACAAGTTAATTCAACTCCTGCTGTTAAATTAACCAGCGTTCCAGCCGAGTTAACGCGTCACCCAGTTTCAAAAGGTTAAGCTCCAAGCTTAATCTTATTCATCATTATGAACTCTTCAAATTGGCTGAAATATTTAAAATTCAGTGAAATGAAAGGACTGCAGGAAACATTTAAGAGCCTACTGCCCAGTCTTCAAAAAATAGAAAAATAATCTACAAAGATTAGGAAAAGAAGGCTTCAGAATGGGTGAATGGAGACACTTGAGAACCAGGGTAGAGTGAATAATAAAAGGACGTGGAGGACAAGGGCATCTTATCTTCCCACTATCATAAAGAGATTCAGGCGTTAGGAAGAAATTTAATGGAGCACCCTGAAAATGCTTGTCCTATCTCATCATAAGCAACAGAGCAAAACTGAATGCTAATGAAAAGGGCATGTACAATAATACCTCCTGAGCTCCTCTCCTCTTTGGACTTCGGACACAGATGGGAGGGGGGCCACAGCCTGCCCCCCAATTATCACTGACAGGGGGGAGATCACAGCCCCCTGAGCACTCTCTACTCAGGCTCTGTGACAGCAGAGAGCCCATATAAATTTTGAGAGAAGGAACTATGCAGCAGAAAATAACACCAGAGGTGCTGAGTATAGCATTTTTTACTTAGCACAAGGTTTAGTATACAGTAGGGCTTAATAAAGGTTAAATCTATCATTCTTACTACTACTACTACTACTACTATTACTGCTACTTCTATTATATACTTTCAGTTATAAATCTCTGCAGACTTTTGTAGAGTATAACAACTGAGATAAGGGGAACTAATATTCCACATACATCCCTTTCCCTCCTCAGTCTCTCACCCCAAGCTAAAGTGTGTGGGCTTATTTAAAATGTTGCATCACATGTGCATAAGTTTCTGCTACCAACTTTGTAACCCAGACCCCTCCTCCTCTTCACACAGTTATCCACGGTTTGCCCAGGGTAGTCCTCATGCTTCAGTTTCTTCCCTGTCCCTGTTTGCCAACTAGTGTATGTGATCACAGAATCCTTCGTACTCTGCCTCCTCTCAGAAACCTTTTACATGAGAGTCATTCATCTTGAAATTGCCAACACAATCACGCTTCAACTCCTGCAACACGTAGTTTTAGAACTTGCAATTATATTGCTTTGTTGATTGTATATTTGATATGTTTGTGTATATTATTGGATCGTAGGTATCTACAGAGCAAAGACAAAACCTGTTTGTTTGTAATACACACTCTGAAAACCTAATACATTTTCTCCATCTTTCAAATTACTAATATATAAGAATAGGCCTATGAGCATCTGTATACCCTTCATCTTACTTTTGTGCTATATTTATTTTTACTCTCTCCCTTCTTTCTTCCTCCTCCTCCTCTTTCTTCTTCCTCTTCTTCTTTCTCCCTCTCTTTCTCTCTCTCTCTCTCTTTCACACACTCAAAGACACACAAACACACAATATGGTCCTTTCCAATTCATACGCTTCAATTGTTTGTTCTAATCTAATTACATTGGCTTAAAAATTATATAACTGTTAATGGTAGTGAAGATGGTTGAGCAACTTGCCTTTACTGTAACAGGTATACCCCTAGTACCTTCCCATTAAACAGGATACCAAGTTTACTGATTAAATCTTTCAATAATGGTCAAAACATCTTTACCCATTCCAAAAGCCTTTACGCAATGTGAATTTGCCACTCCCCTATCAACAGATGAAGTTGAGTTCCCCTCCCCTTGAATTTTGGTTGGCCTTAGTGACTCAGTTGAAACCAATAGGATGTAGTGAAAGTGAGTTGTTTGACTAGCCTTATGTATAGGTATCTTTTGAACTTGAATATAACAGCATTTTCTGGGCTTCCATTAATACTACCTCAAAGATGGGTGAGACTCCTTCATCCATGTACAAACATTAATCAGCTCAATAGACATGTTCCTTGCTCTAGAATTGAAACTAACTCCAACCTGCTAACTCACACTTTCTCCTCAGTGTCCCTATTTAATTTAATTACTGCTCACTCCAGTTTTTTGCACATTTGGCAGAACTGACCACACCTATTTTATTTTATAGTTTTTGAACACACAGATTTTGACTTCTTTTTTCACATGATAAAACTCCCCACAAATCCAAACCAAAGCCTAAATCTGAAACTACAGTATTAGAATATAAAAACTTATAGATTAATCATTACTCACTGAATGGTCGATGGAGTCTAAAGTGTCCCTGGGAATGCTCTGACTTTGTTCCTCAGTTCTCCACAGCTGAGTTCTAGCCAGTGACTGAGCTCCTATCTGGAACCTCCAGTTCCCACAAGAAAGAAATTTCCTGTCTTTGAAGTCCAGTTTTACTTCGGAGACAATTTGATTTCAGACTTTGTTCACATTTTTCTAGGTTTCTGTTACCCCAGGATTACCAAGGTCAGTGCTGCTCAAATGGTATTTCTTTTGTGTCAGAATCGAAAAGCAAGGTCAGCAACTTGTAACTAGATCTAAAGTTAGGCAAGAATTCCTGAAACATAAAGCCGACATGTTGGACATAATATTCTATGCTGAAAAATACGGGTGAATATTGAAATTTTCTAAGATAAACCATTATGAAATACTGTGTTTTAGAATGGTTTCACTTTGTATGTGCTAAGCTAAAGATGTTCACTATATTCAGTTAAAGGATAGCTTTATTTAATGGCTGATCAGTTTGAAAACTGTCCTGAGATTTCTAATTGAAAACCATTGAGGAGCTAACTGCAATGAATATCAAACTGTATTAACAATATGAAATATGGGATATGAAGAATTGATATTACTTTTTATGAAAAAGTCCACCTAAAAAGATGCAAGAGTAGCTGTAAGAAGTGGGGAAAGGTACTGTTCAAAGGTGGGCAATGATCAACTCTTTTCAGAATAAAGCTCCCTCTTTTCTGGGAATAAAATACAAATAAATTATCTTAAAATATATTATGCCAGTTCTGCCTACAATTAAGAAAAAACATCATATATTTATTATTGTTAAATACTGCAGGTGATTCAAATAGATTTAGAACCAGTTTTGTAAGTTTCTATATAAACAGAGTATGTAGTTACTATCCTCAAAAGTAAATGGAGTAATATCACTACCTTGCCTCTATTTCACATTTTATAATTTTGAATGTTCATTGGTATACTTATGAGTAATAGAAAGGCAAGTGGGTTTGTATTTACCTAAAATAGCTTCAATTTCAGCTTTTTACAAAGAAGATACAGCCATCTTATTTTTAGCATTTCCCAAATTGCCCAGTTCAGATAATATTATGTGAGTGCATAACACATACATGCCATTTTACAGTTGAGAAGACCAAGAGGCTCACATGAGATTATAAAACAAATAATGAAACTGACTTTTAATTGGAAGCCTCTGGTTCTTCAATGATAAGGCAAAACCTAAGCATAACCAGATCATTTACAGGGTGAGGTTTAATTCTCAAAAAGGATTTTTTCTTAATATTGTTGAGATGGATTGTAAATTTCTTAATAATGACTAATTAATATTCAAGTTTTAAGACCAAATTTTCCAAACATTTGTTACAAGAATAATTTGTCCAAATATCAAGAGCCTCCATTTGTGATAGTTAATTGAAAAGAAAAGCTGGAGGTGTGGCAGGTTAGAGGTGAGCAAAAATTCTTTGGGACTATTCCCCTGGAGAAGTGGTTCCATGATCACCAACCCAGAATCTGAAAAGGTCTGTGACTGTTTTGACCAATAGCATATAGTGGAAATGCACCTGAGTTGTTTTTTTATTCCAGGGCCTTAAAACATCTTGAATTTTTTTGTCTCTTAGAACATTCTCTCTCTGATAGCCCTGAGCTGCTGCTATCCAAACAGTCCATCTACCTTAAGACCTCCATGCCAAAGAGGCCAGAGATAGGCTCTGTGTTCAAAACTCCCTGATAAGCTGGGCCATCAAGCTGCTCCTGATGAGGCACCAGAAATGTGTGTGAAGCCATTGTGACTCTCCAGACCATCTCATCCACAGACTGGACACTACCAGGTGGCGGTATTGAACATTATATAGATGTATAAGTCACTTGATCCCTGCCGAAATTACTGACTCACAAAATCGTGAGATAAAACAAATAATTTCTTGCTTTAAGCTACCAAGGTTTAAGGTAATTTTTTATGTAGCAAGAGGTAACTTGAAACAGAATCTGGTACCTGGATGTGAAATTTTGTGATAACAAACAAACAAACATAAAAAGTGGAACATGTAGCACTGGCTGGGACTGGGTGTTGGGAAGAACCTAGAAGGAACTCTTGGTGAAATCTTGAATGGCCTCAGGGACATATTACGGCTTCAAGGACAATAAGGAAAATGTTATTGGAGGCCAGTGAAAAGGGCAGCTAAGTTATATACAGACAGAACAGTTAGCAAAACTGTTGCCTGCAGCTATATGGTAAATACAAAAAACAACCTAATGATCTCAGACTTCTTGCTGAAGAAATTTGCAGGCACAAATTCTTCTAGCCACCTACGACAAAATGAAAGATAAGAGAGACAAACTAAGGAAGAAATCCTTAAGTTTTCTAGCATAACTGGAAAAAATACTAAGATGTTCAGGACAGTCTTTCCAAGCCTCAAAACACTGTTAAAAAGAAAGACATCGCTTCATAGAAAAGATCAAATTTAAGTTCCTGTTAAGTAAAGCATAGTATGAGAATAAAAATGAAGTCAAGGGTGAAAGTGTAAAACCTTTTTTAAGACTTTGTAGAGACTTAAAATGGTGTTCCATAGACTTTTTCAGCCAGACGAAATGATTGACCTCTAAGGATGTAAAGCCTTCTTCACTTTACAGACTCTCTCTTTTTAAATATTGGGCTCCTGAGGATCTTGAGGACATTGTACCAGCCTCACAGAGTGCCCAAGGCATAGAAGAGACTATTTTGAAAATGTTTATGACGTGAGATGGATTGTAAATTGATACACATGCAGTCTAGAAAGCTTTTAAAAGAATTATACCAATTGAACTGAAAAAGACAGAGATACTACAAAATGAAAAATGTATTCACACCCCTGATTTCTAACAGGCAAAATAAAAAATATAGCTAAGGAAAGTACTCAGCTATAAACATAGGGTATTTCTTATAAAAAGAAAGAGTGAATTCAATGTCAAACCAGGTGCTCGGTGGGAGAAGTTAATAGGCACAGAGAATCATTTCTATGAAGCAGTACTGTGCTCTAATTTTTTTTTAAATAAGGACAACACATGCTTGACTAGATTTCAGAAATGCTATGGATTGGAGATTACCATATGCCTCTGTCCCCCCCCCCCCTTTGAACAGGAGTATCTATGGGTATCATCTTATGCCTCTCCACCATTATATGTTAGGAGTTGGGAACACATCTTGTCTAAAGGGTAAGATGAAGAGAAACAATATAGGAAGAACTGCACAAAAGTAGCCTTATATAAACCTGAACTTGATTTTTAAAAATGGAACTTGGGAAAATGAGCTTTGAGATAATATTGCAACAGAATAGGAATGTGTGGGATTTAGAGGAAGAAAGTTTATTTCTTATTTGGACTAAACATAAACAATTGTGGCTCAGGGCAGACTGTGTTGAATTAAAGATGAATGCATATTTTTTTAAATTCTCATTAAGAGTTAGCCATCCATTCTTATTTTTGAATTGAGTTCTGTCATTGCTTTAGCTGATAAAATTCAGCAAAAGTGACACTATGCATATTTCAACTCAATAAACATATTTTAACTCAGAAAAGAACATTTACAAAACAGCTAGCATCATACATAATGGCAAAAGACTAGACACTTTTTCCCTAAGATTGGAAACAAAGCAACGATGTTCAATCTTACCACTCCTACTCAACATTATACTGGAAAACTAGAGTGCAATAAGACAAGAAAAATAAATAAAAGCTATATACACTGGAAAGGAAGAAAGAAACAAGTTCATAGAATAGAAGATCAATATATAAAGCAATCATATTCTTATATCTCAACAATGAACAATTGGAATTAGACATTGTAAAACAATCCATTTACAATTGCATCAAATAATGCCATACTTAGATACAAATCAAAATAGTATGTTTAGAGTTTATATATGAAAAACTATAAAATATTGATAAAATAAATCAAATATCTAAAAAAATAGAATGATATCCCATGTTCAGGAGTTAGAAGACTCAGTATTGCTAAGGTGCCAATTATTCCAAAATTGTTCTACATAGGCTCAATAAAATCTTCATCAAAATCCCAGGAAGCTTTGTTCATCAATGAACTGATTCTAAATTTGATATGGTTAAGCAATAAACATAGAATACCTAATAAAATACCAAAAAAGTAAAACAATAACAAATCTATTTAAAGGCTTACTATAAGTAATTAATATAGTGTGATTTGGCAAAAGAATAGATTTATAATGTGTCAGGATATGGAACCTAGAAATAGATGCTCATATATATAATCAATTTGTTTTTTTATAATACCTCAGAGGCAATTCAATGAAGATAGATATTTTAACAAATGGCACTGAAAGAATTAGACATCTAAATGCAAATAAAATAAGTGTAGACACAGACCTTATAGCTTACACTAAAATTAACTCAAAATAGATAATGGACTTAAGAGTAAAATAAAAAACTGAAAACAACAGAACAGCAAAAAGAAAAACTATGAGAAGAAAATATAGAAGATAATATATATATGTGCCTTGGGCTTGATGATGAGTTCATAGATACAACACTAATTTTATGAACCATAAAAGAAAAAAAGTGATAAGTCAGACTTCATTAGAATTAAAACTTCTACTCTGATAAAGAGAGTGCTAAGAGAAAATGAAAAGGCAAGCTGCAGACTGAGAGAAAATATTTGCAAAACATATATTTGATAAGGGAATTGTACCAAAAATATTTAAAGAACTCTTCAAACTCAACAATAGGAATCAAACAACACAATTGAATAATGAATGAGGGATGTGAAGAGATACTTCACCAAAGAATGTATACAGATGACAAATAAACATAAAAAGATACTCAACATGATTTGTCCTTAGTAGAATGTAAATACCACACATGCTTATTACAGTTACTAAAAGTCAAAAATCTGAAAATACCAGTTATTGTTTAGGATGCAAACAGGAACTCTTATTTATTGCTGATGGAATGCAAAATAGGACACCTCCCTTGGAAGGGAATTTGGCACTTTCTTCGAATGCTAAATAAACATAGTCTTAATATATAATATCTTAATATATAAAATATTTACCTGTTTTGAAAACTTATGTCCACACAAAAACATGCACATAAACATTTATACCAGATTTAGTATAATAACACCAAACTTGAAATAACCAAGATGACCTTCAATAAGTAAATGCTTAAACAAGTATGGTACATTCATACAGTGGAATACTATCTAGTTATAAAAACCAATGAGCTCCCAAGCCACACAAAGTCATGGATGAATCTTAAGCATACATTGCTAAGTACAAAAGCTAGACTAAAAAAGGTTATCTACTATATGAGTCCAAATATATGATATCTAATAAAGAAAAAAACTATAGATATAGAAAAGTGATTCACTAATCAGCTTACTAGGGATTGGGGAGGGAGGGTTGAATATATGAAGCTCAGGATAGCGAACCTCTTCTGTATGAGACTGTAATGATAGACATATGACACAATGCAATTGTAAAAACCAATTAAGCTTTATAGCACAAAGAGTGAAGTTTAACATATGCAAATTAAAAATTTTTTAGGAAGTTTCAGGACTCCAGTATGGAATGCAGAAAGATGTGACGCCTGTATGAAACAACCTCACTGAGCAGGCTGAGGGAAACAGGTGCTGACCTCAGTACTGTTGGAAATGTGTGGGGTCTGTAACACTAAATGCAAAAGAAGCTAAATATAAACAATAGACTATAGTGAAAAAGCTGTTTCCCTAGGGTTACAGGTTAACACTTCTAAAACTACTACACTTTTATACTAAAACTGAACCAGTAAATAAGTGCATGGCAGACAATGGTAATCAGGTTTCTCACTGTTGGTGTAAAATGTTACAGATAGCAAGGAGAAGAGGTAGGAATCAATTGTGTGGCAATGGATTAGAGTGGAAGATATTAGTATATAATGCATGTTTATTGTAATAAAGACACAATGTTGGTTCAGAAATATTTATAGCTATGTGTAAGCACACACATTATCTTCTTCACCTGTCAGCTGAGAGCCTTGAAGCAATCAATGACATGACAATAATCACACTAAACACTCAGATTTTGATTTCTAATACCATTCTCCAATAAAAGGAACCTGAGTTCCTTAGAGAAATAGCTGATTTTAGAGTAAGACGGAAAATAATGTAAGATGAGCCTGGAGCATCTTATAGTGAAAGAAAGTAAAGACTATTGTAATAACTTTGCATAGTAACAGATTATTACTAGATTTTCTTGGTGATTATATCAAAAGGTATATAAATGTGAAATCACTACATTGTACACCTGAAACTAATATAATATTGTATCCCATTATAGTTTAATAAGAAATTAATTTTTTAAGAAAACAATAAAAAGTTAAGGGCATGCTCAAAAAATTCTGCAACTGGGATATGTCAAAGGGTACAGAGCCAACTGAAAGAGTTCACAATGCCTGAAGCTAGAGCAACTTGAGCAATGGTAAAGATAGGTTAACATTTGATTATTATCTAAAGCATAAAATAAATATTCATGAGTCCGTACTGATATAAATAAATGATTTCATAAATTAATAAATGAGAGAAAATCTCCTGTGTCAAAAAGTTTCAAATATTTATGTAAATACTTTGCTCTTAAGAATGGGGAACATAATTCAAGCCAAGTGATCAAAGTTAACATTTGAAAAGTCATATTGATAATACATAGCCTTGATATACATGAAGGAATGTATAGTGTATACCTATCACGCAGGCTTTGTGTAATGAAAATGGCACTTTGTGCCTTCCTCCTGAGCTAAATATAACCATGAGATAGACATCAGACACTTCCCAACCAAAGAATACCCTATAAAACACCTGACTAGTAATCCTTAAAACTGTCAAGATCATTTTAAAAAAAAGGAAACTCTGAGAAACTGTCACAGCTAAAAAAAAAGCCTAAAAGACATGATTACTAAATATAATGTGATATCTTGGATAAAATCATATAACAGGAAAAAAATCATTAAGAAAAACAAAACAATAATCTGAAGTTTAACATTATATATCAATATTATTTTATTAATTGTGACAAAATATCATACATTATCAGATGTTGATAATAGAAGAAATTGAGTATGAAATATGCAAGAACTCTCTGCACTATATTCTCAATAATTCTGTCAATTTAAAACTGTTCTGAAATAAAAAGTTTACTTCAAAAAAAGAGCAAGTTCGGAGACGATTCCAAGATGGCGGCATGGTAGGACAGAGCAGATTCTACTGTTCCACACCCAGGAAAATGTCCTAGCCATTCTAGGTAGGAACAGAGCAAAGAGCCAACATTATCACGACATAAATGAAAATAGGAGATCACAAATTGTAGCGGACATTGAAAAACCCAATGGTAAGGAGACTACGTGGATCAGCGCAGGGACCAGGGAGGTTGCAGCTCCAGGCGCAGCACGCCGGGGTTGGCCGAGGGGCTCCCAGGAGAGAGCTGAGTCATCCACTCCCTCCATGGCCAAACAAGGACTGAGCAGCACCAGGGGAGGCCAGTTTACCAGAGGGCACAGAGAGGAGTGAGAGAGGAGTGAGGACGAAGAGGCAACCACACAGGGTCTGTAAGCAACCATGCAAAGCCCTGGTGAAAGTGTGCAACCCACCCGGTGCATCCAAAGGCACCCACCTCTATGCCTGCGCCCCCAACGCAGAGAGTGTGGTTTGGTGAAAGTCTTGGAAACCACAGTGTTGAAAAAGGAAAAGAGGCGGGCGCTCCCCAGGACCTGAGGCCCAGGCTGCGAATTTGGGGGAAGTAGGCGCCCCTCGGGATCTAGAGAGTGTGCACCCATGAACCCGGAAAAGGCGAGGGCGCCCTGCAGGACATCGGAACACCCGGTGGTGAACTCCCAAGGACACACATAGCTGCACCCAGCCCCCACACACAGGTCCCTTCCGGGAAGCACCAGAGGGGCTTGGGGGAGAACGTGTGACTACACTAGGAACAGTACACCAGAGGGTGACTGACTCCTGAATGGGAACAGAGAAAAACTGTCTCTAGTTGCCCCTCAGTGTGCTGAAGCCAGCTAGAAAAACCGGTTTGGCCAATCTGAAACCAACAATAGGTATTTTTTGTTTTGTTTTGTTTGTTTTTGTGTATTTGTTTGTTTTTGTTTCCTTTTAATTATTTTAAAGTAACCTTTCATCTTTTAATTCATATTACTTTTTGATCCATCAATTCTTTATGCTTCTCTTTCTGTCACCCTAGTCTTGACCCTTCTCCCTTGCTTTCCAAATTTATCTCTTCTTTCTTCCATCGTCTGCTTGGTTCCTTCTTTTTTTTTTTTTTTTTTTTAAACTGCAAGTAATTCCATAATTGTATTATCGTTATTTCATTATTCGTACACCTTTTATTTTTATAGTATTTTGGTATTCTTCTTCTTTTTGTATAGACTTCTTTGCTTGGCTGATTATATTGTGTCATTTGATAGGTTTCCCCCATTATCTCATTCATAGTGTATTGTTAATATACTGTCCTTCATTTGTGTTCCATTAGTACAATACTCTCTATTCTTGAGTACAAGGCT
>CM052541.1:52479819-52544185 GCA_028533065.1 Trachops cirrhosus | reverse complement strand
GCTGGAATGGGAATAAAGGATAGAAACTGTACTGAATAAACTAAAATAAATAAATAAATTTTTTAAAAAGAGAGAATGTCCAACAGAAATTGTAGAATAAATACATAGAAAAGAGTGATAATGAAAATACTATGTATAGTAGGCCTATTGAATACAGCTCCAACTTCATGGTTTGAGTTTTATATTCAGGGTGACTAAGGAACACTAATGCATTTTACATTTTTAACTTTGAATCAAGTGAATGGATTATGTATTCAACAATTACATTTCAAACTTACGTTTTTTAAAAACATGAATATTTTATGCATCTAGAATAAAGGTTTCCATCAAAAAAAGAGCACGTTCAGAAAACTTTCATACACAAATTGAAATAATGTAGACTATAAAACTATATTAATTGAGACAGTGTGATTGGCATAAAGATAGACTCACAGAAAAATGTAGCAAAATAGAGAGTCTAGAAATGTTCTTGAACAATATGGTCAAGGGATTTTCAAGAAAGGTTATAATGGGGCTCAATGAGAAAAAAACAGTTTTTCAACAAATTGTGATGAAAAAGTTTGGTATCCATACATGCAAAAATTAACATCAAAGACGAAATCAAATAAATTTTAAAATATTTTGAACTAAGTAAAAATTAAAACATAACTAATTAAAATTTGTGGGATGCAATAAAAGCAGTACTTAGAGAAAATTTTATCACAGTGAGTTCATACATTACAAAAGAAGAAAAATTGAAAATCAATATTCTAAGTTTTTTCTTTTTATCTTTTTCTTTTTAGGATAAAAAGAAAAAAGAAAAGTAAGTCCAAATTAAGCAAAAGAAATATATAATAAAAATTAGAACAAAAATCAGGATATTGAAAATAGAAATCAATGGATATTCAAAAGATGGTTCTTTGAAAAGATTAATAATAAATAAGCCCCTGCTATACTAAGATAAAAAGAAAGAGAACATAATTTATTAACATCACAATGAAAGAGGACACATCACTGTGGGTGCTAGGGGCACCAAAGGATAATAAAGAATATTGTGAGCAACTCTGTGCCCACACATTTTATAACCTACATGAAATGGACCAATTCCTCAAAAGACACAATCTGATAAAACCCATACAAAAAAAATAGAAGATGAAAAACATAATCTAAATAATCTAAATAGGTCTATATCTATTAAAGAAATTTAATCAATAATAAATAAGCTTTCAAACCAGAAAGCACAAGACCCAGATGGGTTCACTGGTGAATTTTACCAAACATTTAAAGAAGAAATTATAGCAATTTTAGAGTTTTTTTCCAGATGATAGATGAGAGGGAAAACTTTCTAACTCATTCTCTGAGGCCAATATTATTCTGTTACTTAAACCAAACAAAGAAATTACAAGAAAAGAAAACTACAGATCAATATCTTTCATGTACAAGGATGTAAAAGTTCTAAAAAAATTAGCAAATTAGATCTAACTATGTCAAAAAAGAATTATATACCACAGGGATTTATCTCAGATATACAAGGCTGGTTCAGCCCCTCCAAAAAATCAATAAATGTAATATATCACATCAACAGGCTAAAGAAGAAAAATTACGTGATTGTATCGATAGATGCAGAAAAAGTCCAAACACCCATTCATGATAAAAACTCTCAGGAAACTAGAAATAGAGGGGAACTTTCTCAACTTAATAAACAATATTAAAAAAAAAAACCTATAGGTAACATCAACTTTATGGTAAGAAACTCAAACCTTTCCCACTAGGATCAGGATCAAACAAGAATGTCTCTTTTCATCACTGCTTTGTAAGAATGTACTAAGAGTTCCAGCTAATGCAATGACAAGAAAATAAAATTAAAATAAAATATAAAATAAATACAGATTGTGAAGGAAAAAAAATAAAATTGTCTTTGTTCAAAGATGACTTGATGTCAATGTGGAAAATATGAAAGATTGGACAAAGAATCCTCTGGAACTAGTAATTTAGTGTAGCAAATAAGAAGAATACAAGATAATATACAAGTCAGTAACTCCCTTATTTAACAACAATGAAAAAGTTGAATTTGAAATTAAAATCACAATACCACTTTTGTATTACAATAGTATTTTTACTAGTAACAAAGAAGTAATTTTACTAGCAAGAAAAAAAGAAATATGTAGGTATAAATCAAGAAATACAGGAGAAAAACTACAAATCTCTGATGAACAAAATCACATAATAATGAAATAAAAAAGGAGATATTTACAGAAAGGGAGACTCAATATTGTCAAAATATGAGTTCTTTCTAAACTGATCTATGAGTATAGATTCAACGCAAGGCCATTTTTTTTATATCAACAAATTGATTTTAAGTTTCTATGGATGATAATGGTTTGGCTTCTAGTCAAGATGTCAGAGTAGGTAAACACTGTACTGTCTCCTCCAACAAGCACATCAGATTTAGGACAGAACTACAGAACAACCATCATTGCAAATCACTTGAAGTTTAGCTGAACAGAAGTCCTATAACCATGGATATGCAGAAAAAGCCACATCATTACTAGCAAGAGGGACAGAGACAGAGAAGGGGTCAGCCCCTCAGCCACGTGTGGTGGTTAAAAAATCAAGGGGGAAATCTTGGCTACAGAAGTCCCCCCTAAAGACAAGGTGTCCTGGACCCACACTAGGATACAACCGGGCAATTGAAAATAATCCAAGACTAAAAAGAAATGAGTTGTTAAGCCATGAAAAGACATAGAGAAAACTTAAGTGCATATTACTAAGCCAATCTGAAAAGGCTACATGCCCTATGCTTCCAAATATGACATTTTGAAAAAGGCAAAATGAAGACAGTAAAAAAGATCAATAGCCGAGGGTTAAAGGGAAGGGAAAGATGAATGGGAAATACACAGAGGATATTTAGGGCAGTGAAAATACTCTATATGATACTATAATTGGGGATATTTTCATTATACATTTGTCCAAATCTGTAAAATGTAAAACACTAAAAACAAACCCAATGTAAACTATAGTCTTTGGGTAATAATGGTTCAGTGTAGTTTGATCAATTATAAAATACCACTCTGGTGGGGAATATTGATAGTGGGAGAGGTTATGCATGTGATGGGGATGAGAGAACATGGGAAATCTCTGTCCCTTCCTGTCAGTTTTGCTGTGAGCATAAAATAGTTCTAAAGAAATGAAATCTATTTTTTAAAAAAATCTTAGAAAAAAAACTTTAATCCTTGCTTCACACCTCATACAAAAATTAAAATTAGTCATTGACCTAAATGTACAAGCTTAAACTATCAAAATTATAGGGTACAATTCAGAAAAAAATATTATGTTTAAATGTATATAGAATATAGACAACATTGATCTCTCTTAATAAAGAGAAACAGATTGAAAGAATTAAAATAAATTAGAAAAATGTTAACAATTGAAGAATCAAATTGAAGTTTATATGAATGTTTGTTCCACTATTCTTAAAAGTTTTCTGTAGGTTTAAAAGTTTTAACATTAAAAGTTTGGGGAAGAAAATAATAGAGTCAAATTGAAACTGAAAACACTGAATTATACTTTAGGATTGCTCCAAATGTCTCAAAAGAATTAAGTTTAAATCTATTAAATATTCCAGCTTTGGTAACAAAATGTTTAAATTAGAACAAAAGGAAATAGGAATCAATGATGATACACAAGATATTATAGTCAGATAAAGACAGTAAAAATGTATTGAATTTAGCAACGTGAAGGGCATTAGTGGCTTTGCTGAACATAATTTCAATTGGATAATGAGAATAGAAAACACATTTCAGTAGAGGGGGATGTAAATAAATATTTGAGGAACATAAACAGTCTTGTAATAAATTATTTTGTGAAGATAGACAAAGAAGTATTTCTCTTTAACAGGAGAGAGAGGGAAATGGGCTCAGATGCAAAAAAGGTTTCAAAGTGTGGTGAAAGATAACAGATTTTGCATCTGTAGATAGTTATTTTTCAATGGACAATGAAGGTCCACATCTGAAATTTAGTCTTGGGAAGTCAGGAAGCTCAAAGAATTGATAACTAAGCAGCTAGAACATCATATTAGTGTTTCTGTGCTATAGTGAAAGTCCATTTAAAAATGAAATTGTATTCATACAATATTTATGAAAGTACACAAATCTTGTTAATTAGGTAGCAGTGCAGTCTTCTCTACATTTATCCAAAAAATTGAAAACTATGCTCCCTCAAAAAAAATGTATGAGTATACAAATCATTACAGCAGCTTTATTCCTGATCACCAAAACTTGCAAACAACCTGAATGTCCTTCATCTAGCTATTGAATGAGATATATCCATACAGTGGAATACTATTCAACCATAAAGAGAAAGTAGCAAAGTACTGATATATGAAGCAACATGGATGACTCTCAAGTGCATTATGCTAAGTGGAAGGAACTAGATTTAAAAGCATGCATATTGTCTGATTCCATTTATATGATAAATGCAAAACTATAGGATACAGAATACATTCTAGTAGTTGCTTAAGATCTGGGGCTGAGGGAAGAATAGACTAAAAAGGGCACAAGGGAATGTCCTGGAGGGATGCAGTTGTTCTATATCTTGATTGTGGTGGTAGCCACAAAACTCTAGATGTCAGTAAATTTCATAAAATGATGCATAAAAAGGAAAAATTTTATTACATGCATAAAAAGGAAAAATTTTATTACTCAATATTTTTTTTAGAAATTGGTTGACGACAGTTAAATGTGAAGGCTTAGACCTCTGACACTGACTAAGGTAAACAATTGCATGAAGCATGATGACTGGTCTTAGTCTTTCAAAGTAGAAATTCCCAACTGGGGTGCAGAGTAGGTCATAGGGATGACAGGGATGCTGTCTTAGTTCTGTGGTCAACAGACTAGTTCCCAAACCCAAACTTCCAAAGTAGGCATTTTAGCTGGAAGCAGCCTCAACCCTATGCCCAATATATATATAGTTATTGTCTCTTTTTGCCATGATGTGAGGAATGACAGCATTGTTCTGAAAAGAGATAGTCCTGTAGTTCTGACTACTTCCCTCAACAGTGTTATAGATGCTGTGAGAATATAGCACCTTAGTGATTATGGAAGTACTGCCCACTCCAGACTTCTTATGGAATTCCTATCCAGATAACAGAAGAATTTACAGCTGCTATTACAGACTATATACAAAATAATAATATGAAAAAAGCTATATTACAAAACATTCAGTCAAACCTGTAGTTAGAGGGAATTAATAACCTTAAAATATTCTCATTATTTAACAATGAAGAATAAAATTCAATGAACTTAGTTTTTAATAGCTTGGGGTGGGAGTTTAAGTTGATAAAAAAATACATTTAATTTAACAATAAATGAATAAAAGTGATAAAATAAAACAGAAACTAATGCATTTACAAATTAAATATCAAAGATCTTGCACACACAAATAAATATGCAAACATTTTAATTTCCAATGAAAAATCAGAAAATAAATTAAGTACACATAGTTCTAGCAATAAATTAAAATATAAATTTTTTCCCTTTTTTCATTGTTGTTCAAGTACAGTTGTCTCCATTTACCCCCCACCACTCCCCGTGACCCCAGCCATCCCCACCTCTCATCCTCAATCTTACCACTCTTTGGCTTTATCCATGTGTCCTTTATACGTGTTCCTTGATGACCCTTCCCCTTATCCACCCATTATCCCCTCTCACATCCCCTCCGGTCACTGTCAGTTTGTTCTTTATTTCCATGATTCTGGTTATATTTTGCTTGCTTGTTTGTTTTGTTAATTAGGTTCCACTTATAGGTGAGATCACATGGCATTTGTCTTTCACTGCCTGTCTTGTTTCATTTAGCATAATTCTCTCCAGATCCATCCATGTTGTTGCAAAGGATAGGAGCCCCTTCTTTCTTTCTGCTGCATACTATTCCATTGTGTAAATGTACCACAGTTTTTTTATCCACTTATTTACTGGTGGGCACTTAGGTTGCTTCCAACACATGGCTATTGTAAATTGTGTTGCTATTTGAACATTGGGGTGCATAGGTTCTTTTGAATTGGTGTTTCAAGATTGTTAGGGTATAATCCCAGCAGTGGAACTGCCGGGTCAAAAGGCAGCTCCAATTTTACTTTTCTGAAGAAATTCCATACTGTTTTCCACAGTGGCTGCACTAGTCTGCATTCCCACCAATAGTGCACTAAAGTTCCTTTTTCTCCACAACCTCACAAGCAGTTGTTTGTTGATTTGGTTATGATGGCCATTCTCACTGGTGTAAAGTGATATCTTATTATGGTTTTAATTTGCATCTCTTGGATGGCTAGAGATGCTGAGCATCCTTTCATATGTGTCTGGGCCCTCTGTATGTACCCCTTGGAGAAGTGTCTTTTCAGGTCCTTTGCCCATTTTTTAATTGAGTTGTTTGTCTGCCTGGAATGGAGTCATGTCAGTTCTTTTTATACTTTGGAGATCAAACCCTTGTCCGAGATTTCATTTGCAAATATATTTTCCCATATGATTGGTTCCCTTTTCATTTTGTTGATGTTTAATTTAGCCATGCAAAATCTTTTTATTTTGATGAAGTTCCATTTGTTTATTCTTTCCTTTATGTCCCTTGTTGTAGGGGACATATTGGTGAAGATATTGCTGTGTGGGATATCTGAGATTTTCCTCTTTATATTCTCCTCCAGGACTTTTATGGTGTTGTGACTTATATTTAAGTCTTTTATCCATCTTGAGTTTATTTTTGTATATGGTATAAGCTGGTGGTTGAGTTCATTTTTTTGCAGGATGTGTTCCTAAAAAGATTTTTATTAAAAAACTACAAAAAAATCTATCCAAGGTCTACAAAATGTGAATAAACCACAAACCCCTAAAGAAGTAAGAGGTGTTAAAAATTAAACTCAGCTTTCACATTCTATATAAAATTTTTCAAAACAGAAAAATTCCATCAGGGCTATCTCATGATAAGTGGTGATTTCCTCTTCTTTTCAATCGTTCTTAATACAGTCGACATATGTTATTTTTTGTAATCATAAACAAAATACTAAATTTTATTTTCAAAAATAATAGTCCAGACCGTCATTTTGTTCCTACTACTGATTCTGTTGTTTGGCTTTGGCAATCCTGACACCTCAATAAGTTATAATGAAAACACAGTTTTATAAAATCATTCTCAGCCTTCTTGTTTTGAATCTTGTCAATGAGTGTATGTCACAATCTGTTAAATGAGTATACTTGCTTGGTAGTAGAGAACTAGTGTGGTACATTTTAAAGTAACCAAACTTCAAGTGGCTTGAGTGACCATATGTGAACACAAACTACAGGAATTCTCAAGTGAATCTTTTCAAAAAGTTGGCCTCCAAGTTCTCCCTCATCACTTAGCTGTTGCATGAAAAGAAGAAATTTCAACACTGATGACTTGCAGTGTTGAAATACAAACTCCCTTTGAAACCTCAATTGTATTTTGTCAATTAAACCAGTTCCCAAGTTTCTGACAAATTAATGAGCAATTTATTTTTTCTCTAAACATACCACTACACGTGCCCTGTATATGCTGACAGACCAGTCTCGGGCTGTCACCAAAGGGGGACATGGGGACATTATATGATGAAAAAATGCTTTGAAAGGGTCTGCACAGTGATTATGAAGGAAGAATGAGGTAAGAACTCATTTTCTTTACAGAAGAAAAGTCAGTTACAAGATCATGATGAAAAAGAAAAAACTGGTATCATCTCACAACATCATCAGTTTTATTTCCTTTCTTCTTTATTGAAACTTTAATAATCAAGGGACAGATATCAAAGTTGTCTAAGATAACAAACACATTCAGTTTCTCTTTAAAAAGGACACCAGCCCTGGCTGGTGTAGCTGAATGGATTGAGTGCTGGCCTGCAGACCAAAGGGTGGCCAGTTCAATTAAAGTTGTCTGGGACAACTTTAAATGTTCCAACATCCTATTTATAGGAGTACCAGAAGTAGAAGAGGAAGAACAAGAAATTGAAAACTTATTTGAACAAATAATGCAGGAAAACTTCCCCACTCTGGTGAAGGAACTAAACATGCAG
Source organism: Trachops cirrhosus (assembly GCA_028533065.1). Lineage (NCBI taxonomy): Eukaryota > Metazoa > Chordata > Mammalia > Chiroptera > Phyllostomidae > Trachops > Trachops cirrhosus. The sequence goes on along the minus strand of CM052541.1, from coordinate 52,536,144 downwards.
ATCTAGGACCCTCAGAGAGTCCCAAACAAGTTGGATCCAAGAAGAAACACCAAATCACATCACAATTACACTACCCAAGATTAAAGATAAGGAGAGAATCTTAAAAGCAGCAAGAGAAAAGAAGACCATTGCCTATAAAGGAGTTCCCATAAGACTAACAGCTGATTTCTCAAAAGAAACCTTGTAGGCAAGAAGGGGCTGGAAAGAAGTATTGAAAGTCATGAAAGGCAAGGACCTACATCCAAGATGACTCTATCCAGCAAAGCTATCATTTAGAATGGAAGGGAATATAAAGTGCTTCCCAGATAAGGTCAAGTTAAAAGAGTTCATCATCACCAAGTCCTTATTATATGAAATGTTAAAAGGACTTATCTAAGAAAAAGAAAAAGATCAAAAGTATGAACAGTAAAATGACAGCAAACTCACAACTATCAACAACTGAACCCAAGAGACAAAAACTGAAACTAAGCAAACAACTAGAATAGGAACAGAATCACAGAAATGGAGATCACATGGAGGGTTGTCAGTGGGAAGGGGGAGGGGGAAAATGAAGGAAAGAGGTACAGGGAATAAGAAGCCTAATTGGTAAGCACAAAATAGACAGGGGAAGGTTTTAGAATAATATAGAAAATAGAGAAGCCAAAAAACTCTTATGTATGACCCATGGACATGAACTAAGGAGTTGGCAGGGGGAATGTTGGAGGGGGGGCACAGTGCAGAGTAGAGGAAGATGAAAGGGAGAAAAAAATAGAACTGTAATAACATAAACAATAAAATATATCAAGAAAGAAGAAAGAAAGAAAGAAAGTTACATTCAACTTCATTCTTTTTTAATTTCTATAATTGGCCAAGTTTTATGATATATTTATCATATATATACTTAATTACATTTGTATTTTAATATAAGAACATAATTTGTGCCCTGTCTAGTGTAGCTTAGTGGACTGAGTGCTGGCCTGTAAACCAAAGGATTGCCAGTTCAATTCTCAGTCAGGGCACATGCCTGGGTTGTAGACCAGGTCACCAGTTGTGGATACGTGAGAGGCAAACACACATTGATGTTTCTCTCTGTCTCTTTCTTTCTTCCTCCCTGCTCTCTAAAAATAAATAAGTAAATAAATTAATAAATCTAAAAACAATATAAAAAAAGATATAATTTGTATTATATTAAGCATATTGGGATATAAATTTATAAAAGTATTTTACTGTAAGGAGCATACTATCAAAAACATTTGGAAGTCATTGAAGGGGAGGACATAAATTCTATAAATAATAATAGATCCAAGAAGCTAATACCTACAATCAAAAACATTCTAGAAGAGATATTTTGTGAACATTTAAAAAGAAATGTAAATATATTGAAAAGCATGTAGTGGTTATTAGAAAGCAAGATGACTTTTATAAAGTAACTCATCCACTGACTTGATTTATGTTTACAACATTGTCACTCTAACATTAAGAGAATGGAGTACTACCTAGGTTTGAGCTAAGCATTAGAACAAAATCAGCATATGAATAAACTAACAGAGTTTCCGTGGCTCACACTATGAATAGCTAAAATGATAGGCTAACAGAATGATGTTTCCAGCTCACTGCCTCTAGTACCACAGTTCTACATCCTTCTGATTGCTCTGAGAATGAGATCTACATTCCATGGGTCTTGCACTACCTTCAGTGACCCCAACCCCCTGCGGCCCTGGTGACAACCATTCTTTTGCATAGCACTCTTAACTCTCCCTGGCTTTCCTGACTGAACTTCCACCCTCTAAATCTAAACTTATGACTGAACTGAAACATAATTTCAACTAAATTAGTCACAATCATGTTATCTAATCTCATTTTAAATTCATGAAGGGATAACCTTTAATACCACTCAGGATTATATTTCCCTGGTCTGTTCATACTCTTACTCTCCTAAACAATTATTTCACAACTTTTTCTTTTTTCAAACATCATCACTTTCCTCTTCCATCCTGTGTTTTAATGACTTTATTTCCTATTTCATTGAGAATACCGAGCCATCACACCACCTGTCTGTATCCATGCCCATAAACTCTACCGACCCATCTGTTAACATGGAGAATGGCTCAGGTTCCTAGCTATAGCCTGTCAAGATTTAGGAAAATTTTGAGATTTTACTGTAAATTAAAACAATAGCTTGCCACAGTTTCATTGATAATACCAACAGACAAGAGAGCCCTGGTTTGGATGAAAAGGATCATGTATTATTCAAATAAATCATAGTAGTGAGAGTATAGTTTTTTTCTTATGATAGTTCCTATGATGGTTAATTTTATGTGTCAGCTTGGCTAGTGCCTAGATGATATGGACTAAATGTTTGGGTGCCCTCAAAGTCTTATGTTGAAACCCTAACCTCCAGTGTAATGACATCTGGAGGCAGAGCTTTTGGGAGGTAATTAAAGATAGATTAGATCAAGGGGGTGGGATCCTCGTGATGAACTTATAAAAAGACCAGGAGATACCGGATCTTTCTCTTTTTCATGTACCCATCAAGAAAGGCCATGTGAGGACCAAACCAGAAAGAGGAACTTTCAGGAACCCAACTACTCTGGCACTTATGTCAAATTTCCAGTCTTCTGAACTCTGAGAAATAAATATTGTTGCTTAAGTCAAATAGTCTATTGTATTCTGTTATAGCAGCCCAAACTGACTAAGATACCAGATATTTGGTTGAGCATTATGTCTGGGTGTGTCTGTGAGAGTAGTCCTGAATGAAATTAACATTCACATTTACAGACTGAGTAAAGCAGATTGCCTTCCCTAAAGTGGGTGGGCTGCATCCTATCCATTGAAGACCTGAATAGAGTAGTAAGGCTGAGTAAGAAAGGATTTTCTCTTTCTGCCTAACAATCTTTGAATTTGGACATTGTTTTCTCCTGCCTTCAGACTCAAGCTTGGACCTGAACTTATACCATCAGCTCTTGGGGTCCTCAGGCCTTTGGACTTAGACTGGAACTATACTATTGTTTCTCCTCTGGCTCTCCAGCTTGCCAATTGCAGATCTGGAACTTCACAACCTCCATAATCACATAAGCCAGTTTCTTACAGTAAAAATTTTCACATGTATATGGAAATATATATATAAATATGAGATATATATTGTTTCTCTGAAGACCTCAGACTAATATAGTTCTTAAGCTTCAATTCCCACAGGACAATGTTATAAGGACCAAGGGACATCTGCACATGCAGCAGGCTGCGTTACAAAAAAGGAACTTTGAGCTTAGGAAACCTGAATATTTTATAAAGGAATGAGGCATTATCTTAATTATAACTGGACAGTATACAAACCTACGCCCTCTCTAAAGGGAGAGAGATTCTATCTCTAATTTCCAAAGCTCTTTGCAATAGAAACATCTTTAAAATGATAGTCTAGAACAAAAAGGCGAAATGTGCCTTGGCTAACAATGTATGCAGAAATCTGAGAGACACATGGCGAATTGTCTCCTAAAGTAGCCAACCCCTTCACTTACTTACCCATTTAAGTCTGTGCTCTCTTGCTTACTTAAGAATTCTGTGTAGCAATTTTACCATCTCTCTCCTGAGGAACTATTTTTCTTTCTCTATTATTTTATTTCTATTTACATAAATTTTTCCAGTCTTAAAAAAAATTGATTCATTTTTAAGTCATTACCATTCCTACTCCTCTCTTTTTTTCACAGTGAATCTCATGGGGGGAACCCCATTTAGATTCACTGCCCCTACATTATCTTCTCCAAAACTCATTTTAATTAGGCTTCTGCCTCTCATCACTCCACCAGCACTCCTCTTGTCAAGATCACTAATAACTTTTATGTTGCTGAATCCAACGGTCAGTTATCAGTTCTCATTTTGACCTATGAGAAGCATTTGTGACAATTGTGTTTTCTCTCCATTCTGAACACATTCTCGTTGGGGTTTCCAGGAAACTACTCTCACTACCTTTCCCACCCTTCTTTCTGACTCTTCTATTCCTCACTCTTCTTTGATGATGGCACAAATCATCTCCAACCACTAAATATTGAAGTGACCTGGGACTCAGTCCTTGGATCACTTCTATATTCTATCCACACTCATTCTGTTGATAACTCATCTACATACAAGAAGTCCATCCAGAAAAAGTTCAACCATTGTTAATATAATGAGAATGGTTTGCACAACATCAATGTAACCTGGCAGCCAAGAAGAGTGGACCGGAATACACATGCGTGAATAATGACAACTTCACTGTACTAGTTAATGGGGGAAGTAAATGCCATTGAGTGAGCATGTGTACTGTGTGGCCATTGCATTCAAAATGACTGAGCAATTAGAGCAATGAATCTGTATCAAATTTTGTGTTAAACTTGAATTTTCTTCCATGGAAACTAGTGGGATGATTCAAAAGGCCACAGCTATGGGCAACTGGTGACTGGTAGCTTCATCACAACAAAGAACCTATTTATGCATCATATCTTGCGCAGAGTTTTTTTTTTGTGAAATATCAAATCACCCAGGTGACTTAGCACCCCTATAGCCCAGATTTGGTGCCCTGTGACTTCTGGCTTTCCCAAAACTAAAATCATTTTGAAAAGGAAGAGATCTCAAACCTTTGATAAGATTAAAGAAAATATGACAGGGCAGCTGATGGCAATTTGAACTGTTTGAGGTCCCAAGGTGCCTACCTTGAAGGAGACTGAGGCGTCATTGTCCTATGTACAATGTTTCTTGTATCTTGTATCTTGTATCTTCTTAAATAAATGTCTCTATTTTTAATATTACATGGCTGGATTCCCTTTGGACAGACCTCACATAGTTTTATTATTTAAAATAGTATTCTCTATGTGCTGTTGACTATTGAAGTTCTATTTTTGGCCCATATCTTTTCGCAGAACTCCAGACTCACATGCAATTGCCTGGTCAACATTGTCCTTAAATATTCACTTGGTCTCTGAAACTTAAAAGCTCCTGATATTGCCTTCCTAATTTGCTTCCCTTCCCCATTTAGGTAAATGGCAATTCTATTCTTTCAGCTGTTCAAACCAAAAATCCTCAAGTCATACATGACTTTTTCCCTATATACTGCATCCATTTCTTCAGCTAATCCTGCCTGCTCTACCTTCAAAATTATCCAGAAGAGAACCGATTTTTACTGTTTTCATTGTTACCAGTCTAGTTCAAGCCACTGATATCTGCAACCTGAAAGAGACATATGGCTAAGATCTGCTTTGATGATACCACCAAACATTCTAGAGCACCTTCAAAGATTATTTAAATGAAATCTTTCCCTTATCTATCCATCTCATAAAATTATATTTAAAATATCCATTCTACCCAATGGGACAATCCATTAGGCCCTGTGCATCCAGAAGAGAGAGGGAGGAAAGAGGGGAGGAAGGAAAACAGAAAGGAAATGAGTGACAGCAATCTTTGGGAACTTTTGTATGCCTGTCTGGAAAGATTATACACCTGATCAAAATCTAGCTCTAGTATTTACAAAGTGCAATTTAACTAACAACAAAATTGAACACCTGATGGAAAATGCAACCCCAAAAATAGTTTGCTTATATATGTTCAATTAAAACAATAAGTTTAGAAAACATATACAATTATCACATTATCTGAAAAATTCAACATGCTTCCCTATTTACAAAACAATTAAGTGCTCAATTCTTGGAACTTAAAAACCTCAAAATTTTCGCTGAGTATTTAGATGTGTTAACCATGTATACCTACAAAGTATATAGAAGTAGGTATATGACAATTTCATATAATTCATAAAACATAATTCTCAGATAGTACATACCTTTCAATTCCTTGAGTAATTACATTAAAAATATAGGTTACCAAAGTGACATTTGTATGTTGTTTGTGTCTCCTAGGTGGAAACTAAGAAAGAAATGATACATTCTTTGAATGTTTAAATCAACCAAAACATTCTATTTTCGTGATGCCTTGTGACACATGTGAGGATGTATCATTACCTTCATATATTTTTGTTAATTTCCCTATGTTCATTACTTTCTGGGGTTTTTTTTTCTGAGCCCTCTTTACAGTATTGCTCCCTCTCCTTCTGCCTCTCCCTCTCTCTCCCTTTTCCTTTCTTCTAATTAGGCCACTTCTTTCTTCCTATCATCCTTGCTCTAAATACACTTGCTAAGTCTATTGCTGCTGTTACTTCTTTTCCAATGTTATCTTTTTTAAGCACAATGCCAGTGCCATTTTTCTTATGATTTGTGAAAGTCTTTCTTTCCTCTGTCCCTGCCCAGGCCTCCTACCCCCTGCCTAAGCTTTTCCTTTTTCCTCTATTATTTGCTCATGCTCTCTGTTATATTTCTAGCCCTTAAAGTTCACAGGGCTCATGAGAAAAGAAAACTAAAGCTGTGGTGAAACAACAGAGTTTTGTCCAAAATCCACCCTTGGTTATTTGGATCTAGTTTACAGGGTTGCCTCCAGACAATAGCTTAATTGCAGGAATCTTGGAGAGAAAAGAAAAGCTGAAAAAATCAAGCAAAAGGCTTGGAGAAAGCACTTGTTGTCATCTGTTTGCTCTCAAGTCTTCGGCCCTACGATTTTCCTCACCCCTGCATCCATATGGTAAAACAAGATATTTACATTCCCCTTGTTTGCAGGAGAATTGGACCAAAAGAGCTTCTCTTCATCCAATTACTATGAACTCTCAATAGTAAGATGACACACAATACATGCCATCTTAAACTGTAAGCAATAACTATAAAAAATACATTTAATTTGAATAGGAGGTTTGCAGTCTTACCCAGAACACTAGGGAAGATGATCAAGCTCCTGATAGCTGATCTTTTAGCGACATGCAGAGAATCTTACAAGCTAAAGAAATTCCCGGAGGAGAATTGTGGAATATAATAGCCAGTCTGTTTCAATACTTGAATCACTTCTTTGCTTAGATATGCACTGATTTTAAAGTCCTTAATTTTACCAGTGTTCTTACATATTTTGTTTTTCTATAACATCTTTTAATGTTTATTTTTGTGGCTAGTTTAGTTGCTTAGAATTATTGCTCTTACTCTGTAGGCCCAAAATGTGAGGTGAATTTTCCTAAGTGCTTATCAGCATTTTTATTTTCATTTCACAAGTAAATTCTCTTTTACATGCTTTGAAAAAAAATAAATATATTTAAAGTCATAGTAGGGAGATGGACCATTACAAACTTAGTTGGACCCCTTGCCTATCTTTTTTACCCCACGTGCATCTGCAGTAGATCTACTGAGCTGCTGACCCATAGAGAAAAAAATCTGTTTATAACTGGAAACATTTCTAAAACTTCTATATTTGCAAAACAAAATTACCAAAACTGATAGAACCAGGAATACCAAATTATTTCTTTGTAAACTATAGTCAGAAGTTAACAGTACAGACACATTTCATGAAATTGAAGCTCTAAACAAAATCTTTTCACAAAGCGACACCTGAATTAGTCTTAAGAGAAAGATGGGGAGTAAATAAATACTATGTGAATTCTAAATAGACCACTAGGAAATTAAATATGAACAGAATAGACAAAAATAAAAAGATGAAAGGCAAAAAATTGGGATGCTGCTATTTAATTACCGTTGATGTATAGCCATGAAGAGAATATAGATAGAAATTCATACTCTAAGAATCTTTTAAAGGAAAATGCTGCTGTGATACGAGAAAAGGAAGCATTAACACTGACCGGTTTTTGAGCAGTGATATTTTGCCCTTTGAAGTTCTGTGAAAATTGCACTGTAGCAGTAATATTTAATTGTAGCATAAAAATTAAACACCATTTACTTGATATAAAATAGGGATAGTATGTAAATTAAGTAAGTTTCAATTCATGTCTTCTTACTCACATCTGTTGGCAGTTTAAATAGTTTTAGTGTCATTAATTGTTATAAAAGTGCAAGATTTGCTGTATGCTTGCCACTTAGGACCAAAGGCACAAAAGTCTAATTGAACTAAGTAATTAGTAATTTGTCATTTCCTATTGTCAGCAATTACTTTCCATTAGAAATCCTCACTGAAAATTGTAATTTGAAGTGAGGTTTGCATTTTATTGCTGTCCATCCAAATTAGTTTAAAATTGACAGCTACATTTTCATTTAAAATTTTAAAGATTTTAAACATGCTTGAAGAAACTGAAGCATACCCAGCTCCATATAAGACTCCAAGTATGTGTGCACACACACACACACACCCCAGAAGACAGTTCGCACCAATGGAGGTGTCTTTTATTTCCACAAAAGGGTGTTGCTGGGCAAACATCACATCGTCACTGCTTCTGTGAAATTCCAGGTTTTGATTTTGACGCTTACACCCCTGCAGTGGTGCTCTCTCCTGCACCCACACTGTTAGACTTCTTTCTGGGGTTTTGAGCTCCTTCTGGGATGATACTGTTGGATGGTTTTTCATTTGTTCTCTCTTCATGCCCCCTAGCCACTCAACACTTTCCTTTCTGTATGTTCTTTATTTTGAGGTTCATATTTGCTTTGTCTTTTTATTATTATAATTTTTTATTGTTGTTCCAAGTACAATTGTCTGTAATTTCTTCCCCACACCTCCCCCACCCCATCCACCCCTGCCTCCCACCCTCAACCCTACCCCCTTTGGCTTTGTCTGTGTGTCCTTCATGTATGTTCCTTGACAGCCCTTCCCCTATTTTCCCCCATTATCCCTCTCCCCACTGTTACTATTATTTGTTCTTTATTTCAATTGCCTCTGCTTATATTTTGCTCACTTATTTGTTTTGTTTATTAATTTCCACTGATAGGTGAGATCAAATAGTGTTTATCTTTCACCACCTGGCTTTTTTCACTTAGCATAATGCTCTACAGCTCCATCCATCTGTCGAAAATTGTAGTAACTCCTTTCTTTCTGCTGCATAGTATTCCATTGTGTAAATATACCACAGTTTTTGGATCCACTCATTTACTGATGGGCATTTAGGTTGCTTTCAGTACTTGGCTATTGTAAATTGTGCTGCTATGAACACTGGGGTGCATAGGTTCTTTTGAATTGGTGTTTCAGGATTATTAGTGTATAATCCCAGTAGTGGAAATGCCGGGTCAAAAAGCAGCTTGATTTTTAGTTTTCTGAGGAAATTCCATACTGTTTTCTACAGTGGCTGCACCAGTCTGCATTCCCACCAACAATGCTGAGACCATGTAGAACTAGGGGGCAACTCAGCCCTCAAAAACAATACTAAAGAGGTCATTTATAAGTCCACTGATGTACTTTACCAATTTTTAATATTTTTATTTATAACTTTTTATTTTGAAATAATTTTAGGCTTACAGATAAGTTCCATAAACAGTAAAGAATTCCCACATGCCCTTTACCCAGTTTCCCTTCCTGTTACATCATTCATATTCATAGAACAATGATAAAAACTGAGAAATTATGCTAACCTTGTACACTACAGCTAACTAAACTACAAAGTTTATTTGGATTTCATTGTTTTTTCCTTTTTATTGAATTTAGTGGGATGACACTAGTTAACAAAATTATGCAGATTTCAGATGCACAGTTTGGCAACACATCATCCGTACACTGCACTGTGTGTTCACCACCCCAAGTCAGGTCTCCTTCCGTCACCATTTATCTCACCTTTACTCTCTTCTACCTCCCCCTTCCCCCTCCCAGCCGCTATCACCACACTGTTATCTGTGTCCATGAGTATTTTTCTTTTTTACTCAATCCCCCAGTCCCCCTCCCCAAGAGCTGTCAGCCTGCTCTCCACCTATGAGTCTGTCTCTATTTTGCTTATTAGTTAATTTGGTTCATTTGATTCCATATATGAGTCAACTAACATTTGACAAAGGAGGCAAAAACATACAATGGGGTAAAGACAATCTATTCAGTAAATGGTGTTGGGAATATTGCCCTGATGTTGTTTAAACTAAGGTGAGTTAAGCTTATCCTTCATTTCCCTTGTTAAAGTTTGAGCATCACATGTTATCCCAACTATATAGTCTTCCTTGTTTTTAAAAACTTAACAGTTCTTTTTCCCTTAAAGTACAGCTGGATATCTCCAACAAATAGACTATGTTTTAAAAATATAGAATAAACTCCATATATTTTTCTCTTTATTCTGTGATTAAAATCCTGAAATCATACTTCAGACCTTTAACTAAAAGCCTTGAATTAACGTACCTGTACACAGAGGCCCGGTATCTTAGATGTAGCTATTAAAAGTTGCCTGGCAAAAAGCATATGCACATATTTATTATCATAAAGATAACAATGTCCATAAAGAACAGATTTGATTTATTAACCCAGAGTTAGAATTACATTAAAGGGCAAAAGACAATGAAATCTCACAATTACATGTCTAATAATTTAGTAACTAATAAGGATGGTGTTGAATGCATCGCTGTATTAATTGAAGTGATATGGTTTACTAATTTATTTTTTCCTAAGTCACGTAAATGCTAAAAATTGTCTTGTAATACTGGAAGTGGTAATGAATTTCTCTTATGTTTTAAAATGACACTCTAATCATTACTCTAAATTCATATACTTTCCCAGAACAAATTTTCTACTGTTACCCCATCGGTAACTAACTAGATATATCACACATCTGTAACACATAAGCGAACATTAATTAGTGCTAATTTACAATCAAATTTCAATGGAGAAGCAAATTACGCTTTGTTGAACATCAAAAGTCTTTATCTCAACCACCACGATGAAGAATGCCAGGACATCTTAATTATTTCTGCTTATAAATAATGTTTCCCACAAATCTTCAAAATGCACAAGAATGCTCTAGAAAGCAAAAATAAAATAATAATTTCCCTGTAGTCTAGTGCTAATGCAGTTCATTTCAATGAACATCTTGCTTTCTTTTCTTCATTGTAACAGGAAAGAGGTTGTCTGAAAACTCAAGAGCAAATTTTTCCATTGGGCATATTGTTTGCGATCCATTGACATAGAGCCAAGAAATTGTACGACCCTGCCTCAAGATTTTTCCACATAAATCCAAGGTTGTGGAAAATATCCCAGGTTTATGTCAACCAAAAATTACTTGACCCTTAAAATAGCCATCTCCCTACATGTATCATATCTTAATAGAGTCACATATTTGTAAAGTAATATGCTTCACAGAAAGAAAATAAGCAACAGATACTTAAAAACTCTTAATCAGCTCATTCTAAAATTGTATAATTGCCAATAAGGCACTAAAGAAAAGAGAGAATTAAATTAAAAGTTCAATAAACACTGATCAATATGCTTGTAAATACCAAGTTTATAAAATGATCTTCCCTTTTAATGCAGTTATAACACCAGTACATGTTCTCTATTTTGGAACTTAGCTGATCATTTGTAAATCTAATTAAATTTGTTTCTTATAGAAACATGTCAGAAATAGGAAAGGATTGCCAGAAAATATTTTTTGAAAGAAAGAAGACAGCAGCCTGGATTGTCAAGCTATTGCTGTCTCCTGGTCTAGTATTAGCTCACAGTCAGCTGAATAAAGAACTCATCTCTGTCTCAGATGTAAATAAATCACAAGCCTCAGTTACTTTACCGCTAGCTGTTTGTCATTCAGGAAAATAATGGTTAATCAATGTCTAATCAATGAAGATGTGTAACATATTAGTTTGCAGTCCTTCATCATCCTATTTTCTTCAATTGCCTGGAGGTTTGTGTTCAGTACTTACAGAATCGATTACAATTGAGAGTGATCATTCAGCTCATGTTGAGAGCTGTCAGCTGCGCTTTCCACGAGGCAGTTTGGCTCTTGTGTTTAATATGAGATGCTAATATTTAGCTGCATCTGACAAACTAGGTTCCATGGTGGAACATTTTATGAGAAGTGCTTAAGTAACTAATTGTATCACTACATGTCACTTGATGAAACTAAACTTTTCCTGACTTCACAATAATCATAAGCATTACTGGCTTGCTGTGGAAAATTAAAGAGAAATAGCTGCCTGCTTGAGTCTGATCATGCCTGCAGAGAAGGTCTGAGAAAGGCAACTACCAACGACACCTTTATAAATAACTACAGGGGTGGGGGAGATGATTCTTCGATTTTCATATAAAGCAATATCTTCCTACGTAAGGACGATGTAGCCTCTTGTGCGAGAATCTTTGAATGCCCACAATTTCTCACCAACACCGCAAGAAAAGTTGGAGCTGCCGCCTCTTGACACATTTCTTTTAAGAAACAACCTTTTGTGGCTATGTGCGTTTAAAGTCCAAAGAAAATGTTAATTGCCTGACAAGCCCATTTTCCTTGCCATTTATAAAAATGTATCACCAACCTGTACATCCTGAAGAGAGACTGGGAGGGTATTAAAAACGGTGGAAAAAGAGAGTCCTGATTTCCTTTCAACAACAAATAATTGTCAAGTTATGGGGCTTTTTGCCTTAATTATTGCTTTAGTGATTTGTTTGGCAAGGTGTGCTGATGACATTGCCAGAGCACAGTGTTAAAAACTAATAATGATATAGTATTTCACTAGAAACATTTTTGGATCTTGATAGTATTGATTTAAAACGAAAGTTCAAGTGTCTTGTTAGAATCAGTTCCAACAGCACCCTCTAGTGCCCACAGCTTCGAAGCACCTTGTGGAACATAAGCCGTCCTATGCAGTTTGAGTTCATTGACACTTGCTTTATAGCCAATATTAAGAAACTTCAAAAAGTCTATCCATCACCACAGATGACCTAAATGTGCTCTGAAACTTAAAAATATTTTAACATCAAGCATACTGGGGAAATTTAAAATGATCTAAGATTATTTTAAGTTATAATAGTGCATTAACTTTTTAAGAGTATCACTTCAGTGATACATTGTCAAATTTTATGGGTATTTCAGGATATGTTTTAATTATTTAAATTTCTGGGATAACCGACTTAACTAATGACAGCACCTTAAAAGAAAAGTTGTTTTACACCCGATGCCATAAGGTACAATGAAATATTGAACTTACATTGTTTCCAGTAACTGTAGGAAGTGAGAAAACTTTATCTCTGAATCCACATTTTTAATGAATTTGACTTGTTTTTTTAAAAAACTAATTTTACAGGTGATTAATAAAGACTCCATTGAATGATTAAGTGATCATTTTTTCCTCTTAGCTTTAAAGCCACTTATTTCAGAAATAAAAACCGTTATAGTTTTGAGTACATTATTTGTGAAACACTGGTTTCAGATTTTGAAATAGAATTTCATAGTCAGGGAAGACATGTGTATTCAATTTTAAATAATGAATATATCTTTCTGAGTTTATGAGCTAAACATATAGTGAAAGAGTGAGAAATCATAAATTTATAGTAATAGTTTATGCAGGCATAAACCTCATTCATATAGATAAATAAGTCCCTCAGCTAAGCTGACCTGAAAAACAAACCCGTGAAAATCTCTTCCTTTGAGTGAATCCAAAGTGTGTGTGTGTGTGTGTGTGTGTGTGTGTGTGTGTGTGTGTGTGCTTGGAGATATAATACAGGGGACACTGAAGACAAAATTGTCAGTGGCACCCAATCCCAGAAAGATTCAAAAATGCTACATTTTTTTTAAATGTACACACTGGTGCTTTCCTCTTTATGCCCAAATGTCTTATTGAATCAGAGTTCATAAGTTTACATCCCAGTATTTTTCATCAAACTTTACACAATTATTTCTTGTATATATTTCTAGTGACAATTAAACATATTAAAAAAAAACCCAAACATTTCTGCAGTGTCTAATTTATGTCAGTCTCCTTATTGGGCACAAACATATGTTACCTTACAGAGAATAACATCAAACTCTGCTGTGAACTTGGTCAGCACTTCCTAGAACTTACCTCTTTTTCCTATCATTCACATTATTCAGGATATGAGAAACCTTGTTAGCTGCGTGGCTTGTCTTGGAAGCTGGGCTCGAATACATGTGCAATTATTTGTAGTCTTCTTAAATTACATTTTTACCATCAGCAGTTCCCAGATGGAGCACATAACACTATAAAAGGCAAACCAACAAAAAAGTATGTAAAAGATCTTCATCTATCTTTTTGTACAGCTGCCAGGGGAGTGAGCTAGCCCCGCAAACGCCTGCACTTTGATACAAAAGCTGTGATAATGATGAAAAGTTAATGGATTTTTATCTATATCAACCTGATGATCATAGACCTTGTTATTTTTATTATTTTTTAAGAAGGCGATTGGTGCTGCATGAATATGAAGGCATATTCACAGAATTTCTTAGATTTATAGGTACAGGAGCTACAAAGCCTTCTCTCTTTTTTAAGGTAGATAAATTGAGTTCCATGCAGTTTACTATGTAGGGGTCTTTCAAATGAGACCACAAAATCTTAAAACCTTACTCTCCTGTGCGGACATTAAAGATCTCATAGCACTTTTTATAAGAGTAGGGGCTTGTCACCATACCACTGGGCACGTTCCTGGGACCTACCTTCAAGTCTAACAGCCAGCTTCTCTCCACAGGATATTACTGTATTAGGTACCCTGGAAAAGTTCAGTGTATTTATTCAATCTATTTAAAATGTTATCCTAATGGTCCTGAAAATATCTTTTTTTTTTGTAAAAAGAAATCAAAGGTCTCTTTAAGCAAAGTTACAGTAATGTTTGTTACATGAAATCAAACTTCCTTCCAAAATATTTGATTAATCCTTTTGAACACAAATGGCCACAGTATTAATTTTATTTAAAAAATAAAAACAACCAATATATAATAAAAAAATCTTATAACCCATGATCCATGCTTTCTGATATAGGTAATGTAAAATAAATGATATAATCTACAAAACAATGACAAATGAAAGACTTGGAAAAGGTTATGGTTTGACAAGGTAACATTTTTGAAATCCGGACACCGATCAAATTGATGTAACTCTCGGTGATGCAACACTTCCTGACACTAAAGTCTTTACCACTGTCGAAAACATACAGAAGAGCCTATTGTGATTGCTTAACGTCAGCTTTTGTTCATAAGCTCTTTCATAAAACTGAAACCAGGAAAATGATTTAAAGCAGTTCAATTTGTCTATTTACCTTAATCTTTAACTATTCCCATATGTCTGGCTACATGATGTATGACTCTTCATAAACCAATTTTTCAAAGATATACAGGACAGAAAAAAGTCAGGCTCCTAACCTTTTATGCGCTGAACTTTTATAGAGCTCAAGAAAACAAAATGCTTTTAGGTTTCAGAAAAGGAAAAAAGGAGAAGGGAAGGTTATTTTCTTTTTCTCTCTGCTGAGGAAATATTTGCATCAGTGGAAGCAGAGCAGGCACTAATTTCTAGGTATGTGAAAAGTCTTTTCAAAGGTCCCACCCATAAATGTCGATGGTCATGTTCTTTGTTTTAAAAAATGGCTAAATAAAAATTATGATTCCTAAATAAAGACCATTGAACTCTTGCAAGTGCCACAGTTGAGGCAGGGATCTTGTGTGAGGTGTAACACCGTGCAACAGGGCATTCCAGAAGCAAGGAATGCAGGTCAGGGATTTCCCTATGAGGATCCCCAGTCATTACCACAGTGGAACTGCTTCAGCTTCCACTTTAGGGACCACAATGATTGGCGAAATTAGCCAGTTGAAACAGAAAGCACAGATTATTTTAAAATATCACAAGATTCTTCTATCAATTTTAAATTAATTTGCATACCTTTATGAAGATGAAAATTAAAATGTACCTTAAATCATATAAACATGATTTAAGCAGCACCTACTGTGTGCTTGGAGCTGAATAGATAACTGTGAATGGAAAAAAATCACAGCTCTGTTCTTGGAGCCTATAACTTAGTTTTAAACTAGAAAATCAGCTTCAGGATTACTACTGTCAGTTTATGACCATAAGTCATGGTAAAAGTTAAGTTTCTCTGGCACTGTTAGTCCTTAACCCTCTTGAGCTCAGTCCATATTCAATTTTTGTTCAGCAGCCTTTGTTATTTTAATGGTACACTATAATATCCCAGCTGGTTTGCCCAAATTAGAAAATGTAATCTTCTCTCACAAAAAGGAACAAACATTAGAATTCTTTTGATAAATATAGAATACAGACCAAGGAAAGATAGTTGGCAATTGTTAAAGATCTAACTATGCCTGTAACTCAAGTCCAGGCACGAATGTTCACATCTTTCATCAGATTAAAATCAGCTATACCATTTTATTGAATAGTATAATCTGTATCTTAAAATAGAAGAAAGTCAAATAGAAAAAAACAATGAATCATTAAAATTAGCTCTTATTTCAGGGTGTGAAATAATTAACTTGTATTATAACACTATTTCTTTCATCTGTAATTAGATAAATAGCACTTCTCTTACACAGATTTTGTAAAGGGGACTTAATGAGCTACTGTATTGATTGATAAGCCATACGATTCAATGCAACTTCCTAAAAAAGTAGCTAACATGCTGAAAGGTAAACCCGTCAATCAGTGAAGAAAAAACTAGCATTCAAATTATTTTTATCATCAAGAACTATTGAAGTCTAACATATAAAATCTGTATGACAAAAATCAACAGGATGCTGTCTAAAGTTTATAAAAGAATTTAATTCTCAGCAACATGAATGGATGATTCTATGATTTGTCCATGCCATTGAGCCACTAATCATAATTGTGAAACTAAGATTTTAATAACAGCTTCTAAAGTACATGGAATTTTATGTTGCATTTATACATTTACTATCCCCCAAATGAAATGTTAAAAGTGTGTTTATGTGTATGTGTATGTGTATACAGACATTATTTACATATATGTAATATTTACTATTATACATATAAATATCATTGCAGTTCTCAAAATTCAAATGTAGCTATCCTTATAATATTAAAATGAAAAGTCCAAAACTTATAAAATAGATGCTAGTATGTATCTTATATGATGTCATTTAACATGCATTCTCAATATACATTAATTCTTAAAATTCTGAAAGAGAACTCAGTTTGTGTACGAGAATAACAAGAAATTTTTATATTTCCAAATTAAGTATATTCCAAAATAATTTGTAATTTTTTCTATTAGTAAGAATTCTAATTCTAAAATTGTTCTAATTTCAAAATAACAAAATTGTCATCTTAAAGCAATATGGAATAACTACACACGTGAAAGTAACTAATAATCAAAGAATATATAGTTGATATGTATTTTAATGAAAATATAGTGTCAATTCTCAGAATGAAGGAAAAAGCAAACACATTAGTATATTTGTTAAATGACTCTACTTAAAAATCTTTCCACTTGTCTTGTTCTTAATTCACTGATAAAGAAAAAGCAATTTAATAAAGGAATTAAAATCAGAAAGATTATAAAGATGTGTGTATATATGTAGTTATTTGTAGTTTGATAATCAGAAGATTTATGAGGATGAAACACAGGAGTATTTAATTGTATTTACACAAATAGAGAAATTGGTACCTAACTTTAAATTTTTATTTTTAGAACTCCAAAATGTTTTATTAAATTATTTTAAAATAAAATAATTTTAGACCTATGTAACCTAAAATGGAAATGATTAGATTTGCTATTTAGCTCATTTGAACTAATACATTCAAAATCAACTGTTTCACACACGAAGTAAACTCATTTAAAATAGATTTTTTTTTAATTTCAGCTTTTTTCTAATGGTTCTTTTTAAAACTTCAAGTACGCTTGAGAAACTGACTGTGGATCATGTATACAAGGTAGGGTCAATGCTGTATTGAATTTCCAGACCATTTTCAGACTACCTTCTGGCAATGGAAGCATTTTGACCACTGACACTCCCTATGGGTATATCTGACTATCCTGGTACAATGCACCATTCCCCATTATTGAATCTACAACAAACTGCTGTAGGTTATTCATTGATTGAGTGTTTAAGTATATTCTTTAGGAGCAAATAGATAACTAATCTGTAAGCAATCACATGAAATAAAAAATCAGCAGAATTCCTGCTTCAAAGATGCTTTGAGCTCCAGCACTTAATTATGTGGATTCTTTGATTACATTGTGTCACATTCAATAAAGATATATAGGAATTCTATTTCTTTATATCACTGTAGATTCTTCTCAGCACCTGGTTGTACTACACAAGGAAATTTTAAAAGCACCTTCCAAATCAACTATACCAAAGCAAATCGCACCTACTCCCTTTTTATACTAATATTTTTTTCCTAGATCAATCACAATATCTACCAGGATACTTATTTGACCAGTAGAGCTGCTAAGAGTGATTCTATAATTTGCTAATACACATTCACCTAAATACCAGGTAAACCTTGTTCAGCCTTGAGATATACCTGTATACAGGCTCATGAGTCTGCGTTCATCTTAAGTAGACTGTATTTTAAGAATAAGCTTCAGGACTCCTGGCACAGCCTTCCTAAACAATTCAGAACCTGAGAGTGTGTGTGGTGGCACGCGTGTGAGAGGAGACAGCTCTGCGTCCATTCACGTGGTCCCTCTG
Organism: Trachops cirrhosus; assembly: GCA_028533065.1. NCBI lineage: Eukaryota > Metazoa > Chordata > Mammalia > Chiroptera > Phyllostomidae > Trachops > Trachops cirrhosus. The sequence goes on along the minus strand of CM052541.1, from coordinate 52,517,759 downwards.
TCAGTGTGGATTTAGGACAGCTTCCTAACATGAAATCCGCTCAGCTGCATTGTCGATTTCAGGGGTTCTAAGAGAGACAGAAAGAAAGAACACTCAGTTCCTTAAAATGTATTTGCTATTCCTCTTCTCTGAAAACCTGAATGCACTTAAAAAAAATGTCTCTGAGTAGTGACTTTTTGATGATATATCTGCCACACCAAAAGGATTTCTTTTTGTTTAAATTAGCTTGGCAGGCTTTTAATATTTTAACAAAACATTTAAACACTTGAAAATGTTTAAGGATAGAGTAATTCAATGCTTCCAAAAATACAATATAGAAATATGTGTATTTTATCATTTAGCTTTTAAAAAGTGGCAAGAAAAAGCAGTGAAAATATTTTTACAGTCATATATTATATACTTTTATTTTATTCTTTTGTAAAATATAATTTTGGTTGGCAAAGTTTTATTTGTTTTGTTCTATTGTCAGCAAAATTCTCTTTGAAACTGTAATCTGCATAACTCAGGGAGTAGAAGCTCAAAGTATTAATATCAATACACAACAAATCACATTTCATCTTAAGTTCTGCAACAGCAGCATTGCTTTGATGCCAATGCTTTTTGTTTACGTATTTTCACTTTAACAGCAGCATAAAAGGCTTGGAGAAGAAGCTATCATATTTTGTTGCCTCACTAACGAAAGAGTGCCGTAAAATCTAGAGTGTATTCCAACTAATGAAATGGTTGGGTATTTTGAGAGATCACTAAATGTGGAAGTAGTTTATTGTAACAAAACATTCAGTAATATTGCTTTCAAATGGGAAATAACCAGGGAATGGAAAACAATTTTAAAATACAAGCAAAGAAACAACATCAAAAGCAAATGCCAATCTCTGTGGTCAATGTCACATCACTACTCACTTCTCTGCTCAAGTTTATGGAGTTCTTCAAGTGTAACAATTAACGATCCAGGTCAGTTAGGCTATGTGATTATGCTGAGGGGACCCATATGTATAAGAAAATGTGGTCCATTCACAGAAGATGTGGCACTATGGAACAGAGACATAGAAATGCAGTTCTGTTCCTTATAAAAGAGTGAAGAAAATATGCTTAATTATATGAAAGTTTAAAAATTATCTTCTCTGGAGACATTTTTCCTAAATTATGAACAGTTTTAAAAGGCCTTTTTTTAAGGGGGGAGGAAATGAAGTGCAAATTTTTTAAAAGTCTTTTTATATTATCAGTTGAAGTTTTATTTTGTTCTTTTGTAAACTATAGCTTTGGTTAATTAGGTTTTGTGATGACAATGACAATACTTCCAAATGAGGTCAAGCTATTACTTTTATATGTAATATTTTATTATATGGAATTTATTAACTACATATTTTAAGTTTTTGAAAATGCATATATTTAACCAAGATACTCAGAAGGGCACTGGGGGACTTTCCCATAATCTTTAATGGAATAATTTTGATTCTTCCATGGAAACTTTTTCTTCTAATTTAAGAAAGACTCTTATTACTGCTAAAGCTTGACTGATATAGAATTAAGTGTACATATCAAGCAAATTAAAAAAATAAAACCAACAATGAACGCCAACTAACATGGTCCTACTGGTATTTTTATTAACCCTACACTTACATACATATAATGTTGAATTTTTATTTTTTGTATGTATATAGTGCTTATTGAACTATGAAGCTTTTAAAGAATAGAACCATACTTCATTTAGAGACCAATTCATGTAGCAAATTTGCAATCAGTACTTGTAAAAGATGAGAATGGGAAGGACTGAAAGCAAAGTAGTAGAAAGGAAGGATGAACAAGCTTGAATAAGAAAGCTGAATAATAGGAAGATCCAAAAGAAAAGGAATCCAAAATTAAATCAAACAGCTGTTGCTATCGGACACAGAATAGCATTAGCCTAATCTAAGTAATATAGATATAAATATGGTTGCTGGGCTGACAACTTATTCATTATTTAGAATTTCAACATGGATTTTTTTATTATGTAGGCTTACCTTTTTTCATTATAATTCAAGGAGACATTGTGTAAAGGTGAGTTTATGTTTTTGTTTCAAATAAAGAGACCATATTCTACTCATTGCTGCCTGGTTTCTGAACCACATTGTCTTAACTAAGCTTTCCTTTGTGACAGCCACACAAGAACACCAAAGATGCTCTTATGAAGCATCAACAAGTGCCCCCCTTAAAAACTAAGTGGACAATACCTGCATTCAGGGTCTCGCTTCCTGGGAAGATTCTACCAGCAATAGGCTCAGATTGACCTCGTGTCTGAGGAAGTTGCAAGTATGGCCAGTTTCTGCAAGCAAAGGCTACAAAACCCATCCCAAGGGCAATTTTTACATGTACACAGCATGTAAAAATTACTCTTGGTTATTTCAGTGAATGTAGTCTTTCTCCTGCATTCATTTTTTAACTACAAAGAAAGGTCTTCCTAAACTATTTTTGAAATTTTAAAATTCTTAAATTTCATTGTCAGAAATTCAAGTTTTATATGCTGCTCTTTTCTATTGATAAGCAATACATTTTCTTCTCACAGCTAATATGGATTTCAATTCTACCAACCACCGGATATGGTTTACCTCATGGTTTAGAGCAGTTATCTTTTTTGGCATAGGGTCTGAATACATTCTCAAAAATTGCATGAGGTATCTGTCTTGAGTTTTAAAAGCTAATAAAAATAAAGTCCAATGTCTTATTACACAGTCATCTATTATTATAGTAAAAAGAAAGATACCACAAAATAAAAATTATACTAAAGACTTGGTAAACAATTTTGGAGTAAACTTACTAACCCAGGGAAGAAAGAAAAGATAAGTAACATGCTTAATGCTATGAAAGAATACCAGAGTGGAATTTAATTGTATTGTATGTCTGAGAAGAAACAAAAAATACATTTAACTTTTGCAGTCTGACTAGTTATTGGAATTTATAGACATATTGAATAATATGTAAAATAAAATAATTTACTAAATTTTACTATTTATGTAGGTCAACTTTATGTGACTTGAGAACTGAGTATGTATTTTCCTTTTTAGTATTAGGGTCCAATGCCACATAGCCACTGTGTATCTTGTTGAATTTGTTGAGTTTATTTGAATTGAATGAGGATTTGCACAGCTTTCATCTAGTTCACACATGATGATATGAAAATGCAAGCTAAAAATAGTGAACAGTATTTTGAGAATTTGTGAAGAGAGAAATGGAGAGAAAATGATTAGCTAGATAAGCATGGAGCTTAACTGAGAGAACCTCATGGAAAGATTTCAGGAAGGTTTATTTGGTAGTGACATATACATGCATTTCCCCTCTCAGCTGGAATGACTGCAAAAGGGCTGTCATGGTTGGTTGAGTAAATAATACACACTTTAAAAACAATTATAAATCTGTATTCACCTGATGGACTTTGTATTCATTCCAGTCAATTGGGCATATAATACTCGTTTAAAAAATAAGTACATATAATGCATTAAAAACTGCTTAAACGCCCATTTAACCGGAGGGGCCAAAACAGCTCTAAAATGGAGCATGTGATTAACACTAATGGAAGTTATGCATATGTAATGAAAGGAGAACCCCAAACCCTTTTAAAAAGGGCTATGACTGGAGAGTGACAACTGGGAAACACGAAGATTTAAGGCTTCTATTGTGTTCGAAAGCAGGCTCTGCCCTCAAAACGGTCAGTAACTCCCAGTGTGGTGAATCTTGGGGTGCAAACAATAAATGCCCTGATATTTAAGGTGAAATAATACTAAGGGAAATGGCAGTAACAGCTGGCTGACAAATAACACAGTGCTGTAATTGGGTTGCATCTTTGTACTGAAACAGCTATTCACTGATGATGGCTTCTACCCCACTTAAATATTGTACTCAAGATTTCTATTTTATAATATCAGACACAAGAAAGACCTAATTTTTAAAGTTTTTAATGAGTATAATGCAGAAATAATATCATAATATTTTAAATTTAAAATATGTTTAAAAGAATGAAAGATATATACAACAGTTGGCATAAAAACAGAATTGATTCTGGCTTAGTTGTTTTGCATGGGGTTTTGAGAGAGTATTTACCAATTAGCCATATAGATAGTGAGATTTGGGGAGCATAAAATATTTCCTGTGGACCAAATACCTTCCCCACTAACCTGAAGAAAAGATTTGAAATTATCTTTAGGGGTGATTTGTGGGGGTATTGGGATGACACTTCTTCTGAAATGCCAAAACAATACCTGTAGATAATATACATTTATTCATGAGCACACACCAGCCCATAAATTAACTTCATACATAAACTATTCATGATCAGGGAAACAGAGTGGTTCTATATGACAATGGAGGGGGCAGTCTGATGGGAGAAAAAGTACAAAGCATATACAAGGTCTGTCCAGAAAAAGACCAGCCATTGTTAATATAAGGAGAATGGTTTGTGCAACATCAACGTAACCTGGTAGCCAAGGAGAGTGGACTGGAATGCACATGTGTGAACAATGACAAATTCACTGTACTAGTGGGGATGGTAGACACCATTGAGTGAGCATGTGTACTGTGTGGCCATCACATTCAAAATGACTGAGCAAGGAGAGCAACGGAACTGCATCTAATTTTGTGTGAAGCTTGAACATTATTCCATGGAAACTATTGAGATGATTCAGAAGGTTGCAGCTGTGAGCAAATGGTGACTGACAGTTTCATCACAACACAGCACCCACTTATGCATCACATTTCACGCAGAGTTTTGTGGTGAGACATCAAATAACCCAGGTGACTCAGCCCCACTACAGCCTACGTCTGTCATTCTGCATCTTCTGGCTTTTCCCAAAACTAAAATCATCTTTGAAAGGGGAGAGATTTCAGACCTTTGAGAGTCATGAAAATTCAATGGGATATCTGATGGCAATTGGGAGAACTGTGTGAGCTTCCAAGGTACCTACTTTGAAGGGGAGTGAGGTGTCATTGTTCTATGTACAATGTTTCTTGTATCTTTTATCTTCTTCAAGAAATGTCTTTTTCATAGTATGTGGTTGGATACTTTCTGGACAGGCCGATAAGGCTGCTTAGAGAAGGCTGTGAGCAATCAGTGGGCAGAATGAAAACAGAACTATCTGAAAGAGCCCTGAAAATAGACCTCAACATTCTCATTTATCACTTTGCTGATGATTTTCAATGTCATAAGGCATTGCTAACTACTAGAATTCTATCCCAGTCTCAGTCCTGTTTCCAATCCCAATATTAAATTGCAATAGCTTGAATGTTGTTAGAGTGTAAAAGTTTGAATATTGTTAGAATGTGAGTGCCTTATGGGTAGGGATATTTATGTATACTAGGTATTGTTACTAGTACCAGGAAGGGTGCCTGAAATGTGCATGATGTTATGTGAATAACTATTGAATGAATTAACTGAGTGAATAAATGAGTAATAACACTAATGCTTGCAGAGGTACAGGACCAGAAAACAAGCTCACAGTCAAATGATGAGCTGGTTTCCTGCTTAGTCTTATCGTCCAAGGTAAAATGAAGATAATTTCAGCTATGAATAGATGTGTGAATAGATAAAGAAACTTTGTCATAAATAAAAAGGACTTACAGAATAGAGGATAAGTAAAACATCCAGCAGCAAGAGAAGGGAGAAGACAGAAGAAAACCAAAAGCAACTCAGGAATGTTTTGGAGTACCATTAATAGAAAAATACAAGAAATTAAGACCCATAAAACGAACCTCCCTTAGATATTGGTGAATTTAGTTCTAGTATCTGCAAACTCTGACATGTCATACTTACTGCTCTTCATTCCCATGAGATAAATGCTGCCTTCCTTTATTGCCAGGCGTAGTCTCAATAAATCCCTCTAACCTGAGTCTGGCAAACCCGAGGTCCCAGTCCTCTGAGAGTCACAAAATACTTTATCCTGTGCACAAGGGCAACAAGGTCTCCTTCCAAACTCTGTACCACTTTATCACCTAGATTCGGTGCAGCCCGGAGGAGTCCCACCACCTCTACAACTCTCTCTGTACTTGCCTACAGCCGGTCTCAGGGGTGTGAGTAGGCGGAGACTGGAAAATTCACTCCATTCTGTTTCCCATTCTACCCTCCCTACATCATGCACCAAAAATCTCTCCTCTACCAGTGAGAAGATAAAGGAAACAAACCAATACTGAGGAAATGAATGGAAAGTGGAAGCACAAAGATCTACAATAAGAGTAGCTGCCCAAAGGTCCCTTTCACAGGTATTGTAGTGCAATCCTCACCACTGAAGTTATACGCATCTTTAAAAATGGGCTAAATTGAGAGATTAACTGATTTGCCCAAGAATGTATGAATACCTGCAATGCACTAGCTCTAAAAGCCCAAGGATCAACTGGAAGATATGGCCCTTGCCTTCATGGAGCATACTGAGTGAAGAAGCAAAATTGCAAGGGCAGAAAACTGCAAAAATGATACTAAAGAAATAAATAGAAACCAGTGCATGCAGGTCAGGGAAAGGAATTTGGGGAATTTGGACATTATCATAGGGACAAAGGAAAACAATTGATGGGGATTAATAAGGATAAAATAAGATTAGATTTGTGTTTTAAAATTTTTTCTCTTAGTGCAGTGTAAAACAAATAAATTAGAAAAAAAAGAAATTATTTAGGGTAAAATACATGAATCGCTAATAGGAGTATTTTTATCTGACACAAATGCCAATTTCGTATAGGTCAGCCTAAAGGCTAGGTAGCTGTTGCTTGCACTAAAGCAATGATAAGGAGAATAGAAAGATGTAGATGTTTTCCACAACTTCTTTAGCTTTTTTGAGACGATATAGACAGCACTTAAGATTTATTGGATGTGGCAAGAGAAAAGGAGGCATTAAGAGTGACCCTCCCTCAGAGTGTTTGGTAGCTAGTGATAGCCATCCATGTACAAAAAGGTGAAAAAACAAGAAGAGAGACACAAAAAATGGCCTTAGTTGGAGGAGGTTACTCATTTCCAGGACTCCCAATATGAAGAAAGAGTAGAGGAAATGGCTTAATGTGAAAATTCCAATTTAACAAAATGTAAAAAAAATGAGTTAAAAATGGATCATATTGTAACACATCTAACAATGCTTTATATTTAAAAACTAAAACATTTAAGCTAAATTGTCAACCCCTATCTTTCTGTAAAATAGTTCTTGTTCTACCCATTTAAAAAATAGGCTCTTATTTTTGCATAGATTCATAATCTGACCTTCTCCAGGTTGCCAAAGCCTAAGAAATAGCTTCAAGACTGTAGATTAACCTTTACAGGGTGTACTTGACATGAATGTTTAAGAGATATAGTGTCTTCAAATAAATGATCCCAACACAAATTTAAGATTCAATCAGCATTAATGGTGGTATTAGAAATGGTAACTTCAATTATAAGCATAATGCACTTTCCTTTGGGAGATTAATTTATGTAGAGTAGGTGCTTGGAGTTTGCCCTGGTGCAGCCATACTTCAAACCTGCTTTCGACCAGAAAAAGGCATGTGAGCCAGTTTGATCTTAGATAATAGCAAATGTTAAAAAAATTGATGTTATGTAACTCATTTTCCAGAAATATATTTTTTCCAATTATCTGAGAAAAGAGGTGTAATTTGAAATTAAAACAGATAAAATATAATATTAATACAATAAATCTAATATTGTCCTCAGTGGATTTTATATTCAACCTATGGTTTTGTAAGAAGTAGTTATAAAATATTGTGCTACACAAGAATAAAATAAGCAATTTATCTCAGTAGTATTTTTAATCATTTCACTTTTTGAAAGAAAAATGCAGTTCCTTAAGGAAATATATGACTAAAACTATATAATAATGTTTAAGGATGTTGACAGCTATTTTTAAAATAGAATAATAAGAGCACTAAAAATGAAAACAAAAGTACCTATAACATCAAAATTGTCTAAACTGAAAACTCAAAGGAAAAGATGTTTTTCTCTCTGCAATTTAGAGGAAACTATTATTGAAATAAATTTTCCTGGGGACATTGACAAACTAGAGTAGAAAGACACACATTTCTTAAAGTATAACATAAAATATATGAATTGAAATATGTATGTAGTATCTATTAAACAGATTAACATTTAAAATTATTTTTAAATTATAGCTCCCTGAAGTGTTCATAATTATAGGTAATATTTACTAACAGCTTTTTATATGCCATGTAAAATATATCAGATGTGTTAAGTGCTTTGAGGTAAGTACAATTGCCAGTCCCATTTTACAGATAAATAAACAAAGCTTGGAGTTGAATTTACTCAGCTGAGTTATCGCGGCTAGGGAATGGCAAAGCCAGCCGCGAATCTCCAACCTGTGTGTTTCTCAGACATGAACTTAACTCCAGCAGGCTGTATACTGCCCTCTAGCAGAGTGTGAGGTGACCTGATACCATTGTACTTATTTTACACCAACGTGTCTTTTCATTGGTGGTATTTAACTCATAGGGGAAGTGACACTAAGAAATGAAAATGAGGGACTGTGAGTAGAAATATCCAGTTACCCTTTGAAGGTGATTATTGAGTTTTTACCAGGTGAGTCATTTATTTATCCATGCAGTTTTCCATCTGCAAGCAAGAATTGACTAGATCATAATAGTGCACCATTCTGATTCAGTGATATTTCTGATATTGTTATTGGTTATTATATATATGAGGTCTGTCCAGAAGGTATCCAGCCATGTAATATGAAAAATAGAGACATTTACTGAAGATACAAGATACAAGAAACATTGTACATAGGACAATGATACCTCAGTCCCCTTCAAAATGCACCTTGGGACCTCACACAGTTCTCCCAATTGCCATCAACTACCACATTGTATTTTCCTGGATTTCTTTGATGGTCTGAAATCTCTTCCCTTTTCAAAGGTGATTTTAGCTTTGGAAAAAGCCAGAAGTCACAAGGTGACAAATCTAGACTGTGGTGGGGGAGGCTGAGTCACCTGAGTATTTGATGTGTTGCCAAAAAACTTTGCATGAAATGTGATGCATAAGTGGGTGCTTTGTTGTGATAACACTGCCAATCACCAGTTGCACATAGCTGCAGCCTTTTGAATCATCCCAATAGTTTCCATGGAGTAATGTTCAAGCTTCACACAAAATTAGATGCAGTTCCATTGCTCTCTTTGCTCAGTCATTTTGAATGTCATGGCCACACATGCTCACTCAATGGTGTCTAACATTCCTACTGACCAGTACAGTGAAGTTGTCATTGTTCACACATGTGCATTCCAGTCCACTCTCCTTGGCTACCAGGTTACATTGATGTTGTTGTGCAAACCATTCTTGTTATATTAACAATGGCTGGACTTTTTCTGGACAGACGTTGTGTGTGTGTGTGTGTGTGTGTGTGTGTAAAAATATTCATCAAAAAATTTAAACATTTAAATAAGTGATTCTTCATAAAAGCTCACTGTAAAATAATTCAACCTAGTATTTATTAATTCCCCAACACAAATTGGTTATACATTCAAAATACCTCAATGGAACCTTTGAGAAAAATAAAATTCAATGCAGTCTATGCTTCCCATGATGTAACAGTCTTCTTGAGAAGGTATGAAACACATGCGACAAACACAAAGTGGCTAAGCAATATATGAACTAGTGCAAAATAATAGGGCAAAAAATCACCTAAGTAATAGTTAATTAAAGGTACAATCAGCGTGCACAGGTGTAACTAGAAAAGAGTTGAAAAGATGGATTTTGACCCATAAGATTGAAGCAGTGGTGAAGATGGATGTCCTAAGAGAAAATCAGGAAAGCATGAGAATGTCTGTTTGGGCCCAATACAGTTGCACAGGGAATAAGAGCTGGAGGGAGGGTGATTGACAGATGGCCTCAACAATCATGCAACACAGATTTAAATGAAAATAAAAACAATTTTGTTTTGCTTTGGTTCTTCAAATTACTTTTGCAATTTGTTAAATATTCTAATTCTAATATACCTTTTTCCTAAAGATTTGTCTCAAGATTCTGTCAAATCAGTGTTCTATACATTACCACAGAAGTTTCACTCTAAACAAATTAAATGAGAACCAAACCCAAATATTTCCAATGCAGGGTGGTTCTTCTTAGGCCAATATTTTCTTTTAAAAAGTACATACATATAGATGTGAAACCAGGGACTCTTAGATGTCCCTCCACCTCTCTTTAATATTGTCCTAATGGCAGTTGTGTCTTTTGTTCTAATTTAACCCTCTTTGTCTAACTTTTAATGACTTCTGCAAAATTCAACAGTTCAATCTGGAGCCAAAGAAATAAAACTTTTAGAGAGTTTAAGATTAGTGCAGGAAGAAATTACCTTGGTTAATCATGCCTATTCTTATCAGCCACCTAAAGTTTGCTTTTGCTAAAGAAGTGGCGGGAGTTACATATGAAGCCAAGACTCAGAAGATCATGTTATGTGGTTTGTTTTTTAATCACTAAATTCAAGAAAAAGCTAGAATTGCATGTTGAATGATTCTATTATTGTACATGCTATCAAGTAATAGTCCCCAAAGATAGGACATTAAATGTGCATGATATACAGAAAGTAGTATCATCCTTCCCCTTTATATCAACAAAGTCAGTGAGTGTTCTACAATTCAGAAAGAATATAAACACATTTTTAATGAAAGCTTACATATAATTGTCATGAATGTCTTTCCAGATAAGAATACTGTGGGCAGCTGCTCAGTATCCAGACATGTATTACACTGAGGAACTTGTAATTTTCCTCCCAGAATATGCGAAGAACACTGCAGTGTTTAATCAATTAATCATGCAGCTACTCTTCTGCAAACTCTCTACCAGGTGAGCTGTGACTATGTCTGCAAAGTATACATAAACTAACCATGTGAACACAGGGAAAAAAAAGAAAGCTTTAAAAAAAAAACCTTTCCTTATTGAAAAGAAAGGACAGGAGTGCTAGTTGAAACTCTGGATAAGAATATTCACACATTACCTGAGATAGTAAACAATATCCCCTAATATCTGGTATTATTTAGTATCTAATAAAAACAGCGCTTGCACTTTTTAATCAATGGGTAAAAATAGTATTTAATATCTATTGAGTAATTATTACATGACAGATACCATGCCAAGTGCTTTATATAGAATTTCATTATTCTCACTATTACATTAGTGCAATGGAACCATTTTGATGTAAGGGGACATTTTGCAATGTCTGGAGTCATTTTGGTTATTGAAATTGTGTTATTGGCATCTAAGGGGTGGAGGCTGGCAATTCTGATAAACAACTTTCAATGCACATGAAAACAAAGAATTATCCAGTTCAGCCCTGACCTGTGTGGCTCCGTAGGTTGAGTGTTGTACAGCAAAATGAAAGGTCACAGGTTCAATTCTGGTCAGAGCACCTGCCTGGGTTGTGGGTTCGGTCCCCAGTGGGAGCACATACAAAAGGCAATTAATCAATGTTTCTCTCTCCCATTGGTGCTTTTCTCCCTCCTTCCCACTTTCTAAAAAATAAATAAATAAAATCCTTAAAAAAAAGAGTTATCCAGTTCAACATGTCAATAATGCCAAAGCTAAGAAACTCTACACTACTTTTATCCTCTCTTAATAGATGAAGAAATGAGGCTTAAAGAGGTTAAATAAATTGCCCAAGTCATAGAGCTAAGAAGTGTCTGAGGTCCCAAAGCCCACACCCTCCAACCACATCACATCCTTGCTACATTGCACCTCGCTGGAAAATCACTGGCCTCACTGTACACAGTCTCATAATGTGACAAACCTGGTGCTTTGAATCAGAGGTCCTAGTTTTTGTGTAGCTAGGGCTGCTCATTGATCTTCAAGAGTTATTCCAATTCTCCTCATTAATCTGGGAGCTTATGCCTAAAGCTTTCCTAAAATGTGTCTCCTAACTTTCTATGATTTTAGCTCTGAGCCTGCTAGGTAAGGTTACCTAATTGCCTCTCCATCCCTCCTCCGGGTATTAGATTAGGCCTCCCTTCGGCTTTGCCCTCATTCTGTTCTCTGCTTTTCAGTAAGTATCAAAGGATTCCCTCGAGTGGCCCCCTGCTGACTTTGCCATCTTCTCTGTGGAATACAAGTAGAATCCTGCTTTCAATGATGCCATGGACGACTTTTCCACCTCTCGGGAACACCCTAAACACCACGGAGGAGAGAAGGGAGGTTTGGCACTGCCCTTTTCTCTAACTCTCTGTGGAGTATCAGGTACTCCTTAAAGAAGACATGAGGAGTTGACCCTCTACCACTCTGAAGTAGTAAACATTCCAAGGGGAGGCAATCCACAGCCTGGCCTCTAAACCAAAGAGCTGAAGGCCCAATGTATGCTGCTTAGTTATCTGCATACACTCCAGGGACCAAACCAAAGCAGCCCCCCAAAAGCTAGCAAGCAGCATAAAGCTAGTCTCCATACCTGGGTCACCTTAGTTTTATACCCATTACAGAAGTAACATACATGCCCCCAAAATAGCAGCTTTACTAAACCACAGCATCAGGAGCTATAATTTGTCTCTAAATATAGATTTGAAATGAAAGAAGCAATACTTCCTATATGTGTCCTTCTGAAGGACCAGATTTGTTTCTGCAGAAAACTGGACATGGAAGAACACTCAAGAATGCAGATATCAAGCAGAACTACACCCACTAATGTGGACTCTGTCCCACAGCATTTACAGATGTGATTGCCACGATTTCTGGTTCTTGAAACCTGCCTGTGTCATCTTCAGGGTATGAGTCTTTCTGTTCCAGTTAAAACATATATAGGTCATTTCAAAGAGGGCTTTGCTTATCGGGCTGTGATACCAGGAGCTCTTAATTCTATAACCAAATATTGAAGTTCTACATAGGCTGCCAAAGTCACTCAATGGTGCTAAGTATTTTGAAGAGATATAATCATGATTGTTCACTCATTATAATCAATGATTAATGATCTGGGAAAGTAAATAATGTCTAAAATTTCATATATATAAAATTGAGATATATATGTATGTACATATCTGTGTATATATAAATTACTCTCACTTGATATGTATATGCATATGTACATATATGTTGATATATGTGTATATGCACACATATATGTTGATATATGTGTATACATATATATCAATTACTCTCACACTGATTTATACATACTAATAGTGGATGGGTAGAACATGGATTAGTAATCATAACTGGATAAATGAAATTCACATTATAACCTAAACTTTAACAAATACTTTCTTCTTATTCTCCTTACTATGCCACCCATCAGATGTGCTAACATATATGAAAATTATCCAATATGTCTCACATTTCCTTGCTGGAGGAGGTCATTGAGAGGATGTGACTGCCATTTGACCCAAGAGCTGGATCAGGGCAATCGAAGCTCCTTATCCCAACCCCTGTCTTTGACATGTATGCTCTGTCCACCATTCCTGTACTAGGAGCCACTTCAGGGAACAGCCTTGTGAGAGGACTGTGTTACTGAGACCATCTGGACTGTGTATATGACAGAACCCTGTTGAGGCCTCTGCAGGTGCAAAGATCTAGTCATCTTGCTACTGCCCAAGACAAGCCCCATTATGTAAGTTCCCTTGCTTGTTCAACCTACCACCTACCAATCTGGAGTGGTCTGCTTCTCTCTTCTTTCTCTCTGCCCTCCGTGCACAGGGCCAGTTCTGAATTTCACCTAGAGAACTCCTGACATTGAGAGCCAACCTTCTCTCATTTCCATCAAGGCAGCTTCTCTCTGGTGAGAGTTCCAACAATGACTAAATTCCAAGTAGCAGAAAGAGAAAAACAGGAACTTTGCAATATCCCAAAACCTTTTTTAAAAGATTTTATTCATTTTATTTTTAGATGGAGAGGAAGGGAGGGAGAAGGAGAGGGAGAGAAACATCAATGTGTGGCTGCTGTCGTGTGCCCATTACTGGGGACCTGGACCACAACCCAGGCATGTGCCCTGACTGGGAATTGAACTGGCAACCCTTTTTTCTTAGGCCGGCACTCAGTTCTCTGAGCCACACCAGCCAGGGCAATATCCTGAAACTTGAAATTTCCTGTGAACAGGTACAAAGGAACTGCATTTTAATCACTCATGCCATGAAATCCCCCTTACTCACCCCCAACCTTGCCTAGCTTTGCAGAATGTCTGCTTTAATCCTCCCCAGAGAAGCATGAACTACCCCTGGGAAGGCCAGCACAGTTTCCACTGGAAAAACAAATAACATGGTGAGAACCTCATCTCTGGCCTCATCTCATGGTGTTTATGGTACTGGAAGTGGTCAAGTACCCTGCATCCTATATACTACAAGGTGGTAGGGCTTGGGATTGGGAGTACAGAGAGTAGTAACACTGGTTAGATTTAAAGTAGCCTTCCCATTGTCTGAAAACTAATCAAATGCCATAGAGAAAAAGCACAGGACCAAACTACGTTTTTGAGCTCTGGATACTGCAGAAATGGAACCAGTGGCTTCTAATGGGAATTTAGGTTAATTTTATTCTAAATAATTCACTGTTTCCTGGCCATCTTGTTACTGTGCCCCACCACAATCCAACATCTAATCTGAACACTCACACACACACACACACACATACACCCCTTTTCTTTTATTCTATTCAATTCCAAATATTTAAGTAGATGAAAGTGAGCTGGCTAACCCAGGCTAGAGCTAGGACAGCTGAAGCTGTCACGGAGCTATCGCCTCCTGACATGTAAGTCAGCCAAATTGCCACAGCCAAGTAGCAATCACTTGTCTTTCCCCTCATTTCCTCAGAGCAGAGGCTGATGTTAGGGTGGTTTTAGAATGTGGACAGGGGTCTCCGCAGCCAGGAAAAGTCAGCTGACACCTTCCTCTCCCTTCCCCCAAACTGTGCTCGGCAGTTGTGACTCCTCTAAGGCTTGAACGTGGGTCTGCAAAGGTGAAGGGAGCATGGCTCAGCCCACTGCGCTGCCTTGCCCACAGCATAGTATAATATTAATTAGTCACCTTCTTTATTATTCAGTCCAAATATGCCAGACTGAAATAAATTACATTCTTAGCACATATTTCACACCCCTGGATCAAGTCTTGCAAGGGTTTTCTTTTATTATTTATAAGATCATGTGCTGTCTTCCTGAGGAAAATGAGATGGTCTGCATGAGGAAAAAGGTAAAAGAAATGCAGAGAAATGAAACAATCAGATATTCCCTAATGATATTTAAAAATAGAAAATTTGCTACTGTTACATACAGCATGTTCCATCTTTTGAGATTTAATGGCTCTCTTGTGGTTTAATGGAGAATTACTTTCAGTAATTGATTATTAAAATTTAAAATTGCTAACCATCTTCATTATTAGATGAGCGAACATGTTATCCTTGTAATTAAAAAAGCCTGAGACTCACTTTCATCCTGTTGACAGAGCGGGCAGACTGTCTCCGCACTCACGCGATGGTTTCAGGGTTCTTGTTTGACAAAAATAGCCAGCCAGTCATTTGATGATGAAAATGCAGTACATCCACAGAGACTGAGCAGAAAATATAATGAACAAAAAAATAAAATAATAAAAGGCCCTACAAGCTAATTAAAGTTTTCAGTCCCGACTCATTAAATGCTCTGCATCACTTATGTGATATTTCAGTGTGCTGCGCTCCAGCAACACGGTGCCGTCACGCTATTCCAGGCTCAGAAAACATCAGCACCTCTCCTCCTCCACCTGCAACAGCACCTGCCCTTTCACATTGCACCTCAAGGTGCTACTATTACAAATTGTTGGTTTCGGCAACGTACTACTGAAATGGGTGCTGGAAATATACGGAGTGATTTTCTGCTGTCTCGAATGTGTTCAGGATGTTTCTGGATTGGAATAGAGAGCTCCAAGGCTAAAGAGCCCTGATGAGCCCAAACAGTGGTACCTCAGAATCGCTTAGGAGGCCCACATCCTAAGAGAGAAGGCTTTATCAGTCAGTTATCCACACCCAGGGGGTGCAGAATTCGCCTTTATGGGAGCTTGTGTTCCCTTCAAAGTTTTCATCATGTTGCAGTGTGCGTTTTGTGAAGGCAGCCCTCAGTGATTTCCAAAAGGAAATTTTGTAACTGTCAATGAAAAGAGCTTATCAAAGGGGACATTTTCACAATTCAAGTATTGGACAAATGTCAGCCTTCAGGAGACAAAAATCCAGCAGATGTGAGAAGCACAAATATGACTTAAGAAAAGATTTTTGTACATAAATTTTTTTCCAGAAAATCAAGGAAAGCCAGCTAAATATCAGCCTTTCTGTCAAGTATCGACTGTTTAGCTCATAAAATCCCTGCTCACATGTCAATTTTTTAAAACTGATGAATCAATGGCTTGCCAATATTTTGATCCTCAAGGATGTCCTCTCTGCTTCAACTTAGCCAGCCTTCGTTAGTCTCTGATGAACATTACCATCCTATCTTTCTTTGTCCATATTCAAAGACTACTATATCACTGGTCAATATTCAGATTGTGCTGTAAAGCTGGTCTCATGTACTTGTTCTTGCATTTGTCTTCCTAATTAGATTATATGATCCTCAAGAATAAGAGCAATTTCTTTCACTTCTTTTTGCTATTTTTACTTACTTACATAGCCTCTTACCTGATGTTGAGCTCAGCAGACATCACGTCTACCGCCCATCTTATTTTTTATTGGGTTAGATATGAAAGTTTGACAAGAAGCTGAGATATTCTATACTAATTAAATATAACCTTGAATTTAAAACCTGTACAGACTAGAGCAGCCTTTTTCAACCATGTTACAATTTTCTCAATTCTTCCAAGAATGGTACATAGCTAGCTGCATTCTAGGTGCCTATGGCATAAGTGAATTTATCACATAAGATGAGAATTAGGGCTTAATTCTCAAAACTTTGTGAGAAAGCCTGGTCTAGATGGTTCTTTTAGATTCCTTCAACAAGCTCTCAAAATTACTAACAAATGAGAAAACCCCTTTCTTCTTTCATGGCCTTTCTGGCTTTGGTGATGTAACAACTTCCCTCCTGAAATATAAAGTGGCAACCAATTTTTCAAGCCATCTCACAATGTCACCTCCTCATGATTGCTTTTGTATATACCCCAACACCATGGTGCTTTACTTGTGCTAATGACACACACTTCCCTCCTCTATCAGGTACCACTGTTAAATTATAGCCATGTTGGTAGCATAGTTCACTTACAGGCATTTCTATACCTCTGTCAGCACTTAGCACTTAGCTCTTAATGTGTAAGAGATTACAGTAATTAGTAACTCAGCAAATTAATAGAGGAAATTTTTTAAAAATGCCCTAGTCCCAGATTTTTTTCTATTTCATAATCTCTTTTCTTAAATTTAAATATAAACGAAAATTGCTACCCAGTACAAGTGTGCTGGGTAACGACTTAGAAAACATTTCTCTTATGGACATCAAAAACGTAAGTTGCAAACAAATTTCTAATCTTCGCATCTCAGTTGATAGCAATTTCATAGTGTTAGTGTCTCAGACCTTGACCTCTGAGTCATCCTGGACCTTTTCTGCCCTCACAACCCTCCCTTATCTTGTCCACCAACAGGTATGTCAGCTCTTCTGTCAAAATGGGTCCGGGCCATTTCTCACCACCTCCATTACCACCATTTTGTTTCAAGGTACCAGCCATGCCCGAGGTTATTTGCGTTCTAATATCTCTCCGTTTAGTGCCAGAAATATCCTGTTGCAACATCACTTGGTTCTAGTCTTTCTTCTGCCCAAGTCCTCCAGTGAAGCCGTTTTTACAATGGCCTACAGAGTCCTGCAAGATCTGCCTACCCTTCCTCTCCCTCCTGTCAGCAGGCGTTTGTCTCCTTGCTCTTCCTCCAACCGCTGTCCTGCTCAGGAAGTGCTCCAAAGCATGTGCTCCTCCCTCATCCTGGATTGCTCTTTGCCGACGCAGACAGAATTAGGAACTTAATCCCTCACCTTCTTTAGATTACTATTCAAACATCACCTTACTATTAAGACCTTTAGAGATGTATAAATCTGTTTTTTTCTACAACTAGTTTAATCTATATAACTTATAAGGCACGTTTAAAATGCAGAAAGCACAGAAATTGTTAACTGCTTACAGAATATCACCATTTCAGAGTAAAATCCAAATGTTGGCATGGTTTGAGCATGCAATATGGCCATCTAATGTAGAAATGCTATGACTTCCTAGAAGAAGACTACTTAAAATGCATTTCCTGGTAGTTTCTTCCCATCTCATCCCTTTTGTCTTTCACAAATGGTGAGAATGCCTAAAAAGGGTTCTCAGAAGGTTATTGACAACCAATTGAAAGGTATTCTACCACTCCAAATTAGCTTTTAACCCTGATTCTATCAAACTTATTTTTCTGTAAAGAACAGGACCAGGTAGGAAGGAAGGAAGGAGGGAGGGAAGGAAGGAAGGAAGGAAGGAAGGAAGGAAGGAAGGAAGGAAGGAAGGAAGGAAGGAAGGAAGGAGGGAGGGAGGGAGGGAGGAAGGAAAAAGAACTTTCATTTACTACATCTTTGTAATTGGACAAATTAGGCTGACAATAAAAATTAAATAATGAAAGATTTCCCCTCAAGTTTTTGTTTTTGTTAGTGACTATTTTTTACAGGTTCTTTCCATATATTATAATGACAAGGCATCAACACAGCTGATGATAGCTGTTGGAATTCAAATGATTTTTGGAAAATATATCGGTCTTGTCAAATTCGTACCATCTAACATGCTATGGGACCTGGAGTCCAAAGCTAATTTTTGAGGTTGAAGGAAAGACTTGGTAGTAACAACTTTACCTGATGAGAGATTTCATATGTTTTTAAGAAAGGTTTTTCAAGGATCCCTAAAAATTGGTTGATCCACTTTCTCATTTTAAAGATAAGGAATCAAAGACTTGGTGAGAGTAAATGATTTGCCCAAGGTAAAAGATTTGTTACCAGCTGCCCGGGAATGAAATTCAAGCTCCTTGGCACTCATTGTCCCTCTGCTTTGCTGTGTTTGTGCCTTCTTCATGACTGTGTCATTCTGGCTGTCACAATGAAAAGCCAACTAATGTCAGCCCTGCTGCTTAAGAAGTTGTAATCTGTGACTTGCAACCAAATGGATAACATGAAAATAATCATAGTTGCAATTATAATGGAATATATTTTTCAGTTTACAATTTATAATCTTCAAAGTATTTTCAAATCCATCACCTCATTTTATCCTCAAAAGAACACTCCACAAAGTATAAAACAGCAAACATTGCATAAATATTAATAGATAACATTTAAACACCCCAGTATGCTCTCCAGGTGACGATCAGGAAAGAAAAGTCACTGTGGCTTCTTACGTGTATGAACAAGATGGCACCCTCACCATGTATGCTAGATGCCACTAAATTGGTTTAATGGTGAACTTTCATATATGTATGTGTGTATACACATATGTATGTATGTATACATATATATACAAATATATATGTTTATATAATGTCTCTTCTCTGTTATCATAGTTATGCTTGGAATCCACTAATGCTCTTTGCTATATTCCATGTGTCAGCACAGACGAAAGCCATCTCTCAGCTCTGGAAATGGCAGAAAGTGAATAATTAAGATCAGGCATCAAGACATTGACATGTCATTCACTGGTAACACGGAGGGACGGGATGCCAATAGTACTTTCTAAATATGCCACCAAGGGAGGGATTTCCTAGATCCTTAATAAAATTGTCCCCCATGCATAATGGATACTACCATCCAGTACCTGCTTTCTACTGCATAACTTATGTCAAAATTATGAAGGGGAAAAAGAAGAAAAATATATTGTCCACTTGCTGATGGAATAGACCACTGTCTATTTTGTGAAATTTGAATGGAGTCAGGCAGAACCTCTGGCCAAAAGTACACCCCTCAATGCCTGTCACACTGCCTGAAACCCCACCGTTATCGACTTGGTCCTTTGTGTCTTGCATCTTGTCCAGGCCTTAAGCAAAGGTATTTAAATGCATATGCTCTGTAAAAAGGGCCACAGCCTTCTCATGGATTAGGACTTTATTTAACGGGATGCGGAGAGTGTTAGTAGAGGAGTGTTTTAAAACTAACACTGTACAGATATATTTCTGGACATGGAAAATTTGTCTGGAGTCATTATACATATCAGAATGGTGAGCAGGACTTTTCTCATTGCTCCAAATGGGTGCTGGGGTCCAGAGTTAAAAATACCTCACAAAAAATTATAAAAGGCATTACCAAAAATGGGGCCAGGCAGACTGATTGTGGGACTGCAGGAGTGTGACACCCTTAACAAATGACTGAGACCTGGCTTTTAGAGGGGGATCCAGAGCAGATCCTTTATAAACACTTTAAGCCCCTGTTTCCCCTTGCTGATGAGGAAAAGGTCTTGATTTTGTTTGTTTTTTATTTATTTGTTTGTTTGCTTTTTATTTTTACCTACATGAGTCCCTGTCTGAGATCTTGCATATACCTACCAACATGGGCTGGTTACACAAGGATGTACGTCTCTTATTTTTCCTCATGTCATCACGGACTCACCAACAGGGAAGACCTGATTCTAAGTGACCCAGTACCATTCATACTCAGATTTCTAAAACCTACTTGACTTAACTAACATGTGAGAGGTTAGATAATAGACAAACCGCTTTGTATGAGATTAAGAAGGTATAGTGGGAAAGCACTATGGAAACTCCCTGAAGAGGACCTGGCAGCAATGTGGTTTGAGACCTGCTGTGACCACCTGCCCACTGTGTGTGCTGGGGGCAAGCCAAGAACAAGCGCCCCCGCTCTTTATTGTGTCTGTTCATTTGGCCACTGGTGTGTGGGTAGGAGGAGTCATCCACCATAGGAAACCCAGCTTATGATTGGATAAAACCTTGGCTGGGTTTGAGGACACCTCACAGTATCACAGGGGAAGAGGGAGGGAGTAGAGAATATCCTAAATGCAATAGACCCTAATATGTAGTCTTTCTCACAGAACCCCGTCAGTGGGACTGAACTGAGCGGCAGCTCATTTGAAGCAAAGGTGTTTCACGACCCCCAAAGGGACAGCACCACCAGGGAGAGAGTCTACAGACCTAGATAGACAGAATGGGGGCAGGCTCTATTCGCTTACTGGAATTTCCTAGCATTTCCATAAATGTCAGTAAACACTAGTCGAAGGTATAGATGATGTTTCAATATATTTTGGTATGAAAGCTGGAACCATGAGAGTCTTAAAATAAAAGTATTGGAGGGAAATGTATGCGTCTGCCATTCTCAGAAGCAGCATCAGACAACAGAGAGGGATTTGGACCCCCCAGAGCCAATCAAATAATCTGTTCCATTGATACAATTAATAAATCATTGATTAGTATGCTGAGTGGTCTCTATGGGTGGTCTTTAATACAGGTGAATTGTAGCCATTGCCAGCTGTTTCTTTGGCAAGTTCTTCAGCTCAGGAAATCTGGCAGTGAGCCCAGATGCAGCCTGGGAGCCCCATGGCTTCAAAGTGTTTTTTCTTTCCCCCAGCGAGTGCTTCCCCTTGTCATTACATGGCTCCCTGTGCGCTCATCATTACAACAACGGGATCCATAAAACCAAACACAGAAACAAAGGGATAACTTACTGGCAACTAATGAAACACAGAAAGATTGTTCAAGTGTTGTGAATGCAAAAGGATTTTTGAGCCACCTTAAATGATATGCTGGTATCCATCATGCCCCATGATTAACACAGGTGTGAAGGCAAGTATCTCAGCTTCATAAAAATTATACCATCTCTCTCTTAAATGTCTGTTCTTTTGTTGTTCCACATCTCAAACTCTTTTTTAGAGTGCTGCTTTGCTTTCCGTCCACTTGTCCAAATTGTATCCATCTGTCAAAGCTGGCTTATCCTCTGCTGTTCTAAGAAAGTTTCCCTGAGCATGAAGACTCTGCTGGGCTTTCCTTTCTCTTCCTTTCTCCAATGATGTAGATGTGTGTTACATATGTGGCCTGCAGGGCTGGAGCAAGTATGGTAAATTTCAAGAATCCATGCTACATCACAAATAGACCAAGGCACTGCCTTCTGACCCTGATATGTACTCAGAAACTTTCTCAATGAGCATTCAATCAACTCCATCAACTATTCAGCATAGGCAGCTGAGATGAAACCTGTTTGCCATCTGGGCGCTGAGGAAATAAAACAAACCTTGGCATCAGAGGAACCAGTATTCAAACCCCAAATCAAAAGTTTACTATATGTGCAACCATGGATTTTGTGTTTCTTTTTTAAACCACTGAGTCTCAGAGTTTTAATCCAAAGGACAAGAGTGACATGATCTTTTTCACCTGTGAGTTATGCCCAGTAGCTTGTATACACAATAAGCACCTAATACAGAAACATGTCTTGTCCTGAATGTCCCCACCAAAGCCACTCATTGCCATGCATTACTAATCAGACCTTCTCTCTCCAGGTACATTGTAAGTTCCTTGAGGAAAGGGTTACAGAAAGTTTTCTATGGTATAGCTAATCCTCTACATTGGGTAGGCCAAAAAGTCCACTTAGTTTTTTCCTTAAAATAAAAGACACATTTTTCACTTTCACCAACAACTTTATTGATTTGGATATTTTGAGTATGTTAGCTATCTCCCAAATAGTATAACATTGATTGTTTTCAATTAATGCCTCAATTTGATTGCTATTGATTTTAAATGGTCTACCCAACTGTGGAGCATCATCCAGCAAGAAATCCGCAGCATGAAACTTCACAATCCAATTTTGACACCTTTGATCAGTCACAGCACCTTCTCCATAAGCTGCACAAATCTTTTTTTTCTTTGCATTTCAGTTGTTGAAATAATACATTTCTTGAAATAATAAACCATAATATGCCAAAAATGTTGCATATTTTTTCCATCTTCAATATTAAAATAGCTATACAAAAAAGCACTAATTTTGATGTTTTTTTAAATGCACACTGATATGACAGCTGTCACACTACAGTCCAACAAAATTGTTTCAAATGAAGTTCAAGACAACTAAGCACACCAGAGCCATCTTATGGGAAAAAAAATTGAACTTTTTGGCCAACCCAATACAATGACTATAACATTTTTGGCCTTTTCCCTAAAATAGTAGGTATAGATGGGAAAAATTAGGTGATTTTATGAATAAAAATAAAGGATTAATGTGCTAGCATTTCCAGGCAATTGATTCCAGCATGATGCTCATTATCTAAAGATCCCAATGTATGAAAAACTGTTATAGAATAAAATAAAGTCCTACCTATTTTTGGCCCAGAGTTGTAACAACTTTAATAATCTGCTTGTAGATTCCTGTCTTAAAGAATTCTAATTCATTCTTTTGTTTACATTAGAGTTTGCACCCTGGTTTGGTCAGGCACATGCAGCTTTGATAAACTGCTCCCATATTAGCTTGATGCATACTGCCAAATTGTGTTTGAGTACCATTTTTGAAAGGAGACTGGTGTTAGCACAGAAAGCAGGTTATTCTTCTTGAGAGAACTAATCTATCACGAATTTCACAAATCTGAAATTGTACCTCTAACAAGGGTCAGCAGGATTTTTAATGCTTTCATGTCCTATCCCTACAATGTATCACTAAATTGTCAGGTTGCTATATGTAGTCCAAAATATTAGAGATCAATATTTTTAATTCAAGCATCTCCACATCGTCTGTCTTTTGTAATCCAGCTTATGATGCAAATAAAATTTCAGATTTTCCAAGTTAAAAGTCCCCTTTGTTTCTGCATATGGTAAATGCAAAGCCTCCAGTCACTAAAAAATAGATTAAGTAATCATAGAATCATAGACTTTTCAGAGCTGGAATGGACCTTGGAGATCAACTAGTTCAACCCCCACATTTTAGCAGATGAGGAGACTGATGTCAGTGGAGGGTTACAGCTTCAGGGGTAAAACAGAGTTCATTAGCTCATCTTAGAAAAAACCTGTTTTTGTTGTTAGAATAAATGATTAAATGATTCCAATTTCATGCCATCCTTTTATTCAGGAAGTTTACTATTCCTTTTGTCTGTGTAACCATGACAATTGCTGGAAATAATATAGCTATCAGTATAAAAATAGCCTCATTAGTATCAACAAGGAGTTCACCAATCAGCTTGGACCTATTAAAGGGCTGATAACCACTTTCCCTGCCTTACAGTCTGCAACACACACACACACTCTCTGGACTCCTCCCTTAGGCTGGTTCTTTTCTCTAAGGCTCTGTCCGTCACAATTTGACAGCTGAGATTTACAAGTGGAATCCTACCTGAGAAAGCCCTGCTCTAAAGCAGGCTCAAATGGATCTTGCCCTGGGATTTCTGGCCTGTCTCTGCTCTCAAGAATCCCTAATGTCATTTCTAAAGCAAAATTGAATATTTTCCCTCTGTGTATACAGAATAAGACAGAGGGAAAAAAGACATAATTTAGAAATTGACACATTCATTAGCAAGAATTCTTTTGCAAGGCTTTGATGTTTGTTTCATGCTCTTTATCTGATTTTTCAACTGCCACTCTTTATCCTACCATGAGCAATTTGATAACTTATGCCAATTTCTATAGGTCTGCATGCAATAAAAAAACAACTCTTCA
Source organism: Trachops cirrhosus (assembly GCA_028533065.1). Classification (NCBI taxonomy): domain Eukaryota; kingdom Metazoa; phylum Chordata; class Mammalia; order Chiroptera; family Phyllostomidae; genus Trachops; species Trachops cirrhosus. The sequence goes on along the minus strand of CM052541.1, from coordinate 52,493,260 downwards.
AGGTATTTTTATCACACCTGCACTCCACCTCACACCACCAAGAAGCACAAACCAAATAAAATGAAAACTTCACTAAAAGACAAAATTAAACTGAGTTGTCCAGTTGAGCTGTATGGAAGGAGGGAGAGACTGATGGGATGTCACTCAGCAAACTCTCTTGGGAATTAAAAGGTTACAGAATATACTACGGCCTTAAAAATAGATAAATGGATCAATGGAGCAGAATGGAAAGTCCAGAAATAAAGTCACACATATATGATCGATTGATTTTTGACAAAGGTGTAAAGGCAATTCAGTGCTGACAGAACTGTGTTTTCAACAAATGGTACCGAGGCAATTAAATATTCATACCCCAAAAGATGAGCATTGATCCATCTCTTTCACCATAGAAACATTTTTACTCAAAATGGATCATGGATCTAAATGTAAAACCTAAAGCAATAAAACTTCTGGAAGGAAGCATAGAAAAAACTTTGTAAGCATGAATTAGGCAAAGATGTGTAAAAGATAAAATTGATCAATTGGACTTCACTGAAATTAAGAACTTCCCTTCAAGACATCGCAAAGACAAACAAAAGACAACTACAGACAGGAAGGAAATATTTGCAAGCCACATTTCAGAAACAGGATTTGTATCTAAAATATATAAATAACTCTCAAAATTCAATAATAATAAAACAATCTAATACAAGAGGGTGACCAAAGTATTTTAATAGCCACTTCACCAAAAAAGACATAAAGACATCAAAGAAGTACGCAATAGTCATTAGGAAAATTACAATCACAATAAGGTACCACTATATCACTCTTTAAGTGACTGAAATAACAAAGATCGACCACTCCAGGGCTGCTGAAAATATGGAACAACTAGAACTCTCATGCACAACTGCTTTGGAAGACAATTTGACAATTATTAAGAAGTGGAACTTACCATGTGAGTGAACCATTTCACTCCTATTTCCCCAAGAACAATGAAAACATATGTCAGTAAAAAGACTTGTAATTGAATGTTCAAGGCAAATTTATTTGTAATAGCCAAAAACTGGAAACAGCTCAAGTATCCCTCAACAGATAGATGGGTAAATAAATCATTTTATCTATGAAATAAATATTACTCGGCAAGGAGAAGCAATAAGTTATTGATACATGCAACAATGTGGATGCTACTCAGGTAGAAAAGATGCCTTCATGGGAGTCAAAATGTTGACTTTAAAAATAAAAGTCAGAATAATTACACTTAATGAAAGAAGCCAGATCAAAACCACACCAAGAAGAAGGAGGAGGAGAAGGAGAAGAGAGTACATAATGCATGATTCCATTTATATAAAATTCTAAAAAACGCAAGTGAATCTATAATGATGGAGAGAAGATTACTGGTTGTCTAGGGGTAGGGATGGTTTTGGGGTAGAGAATGGGGGAGTAATTGGAGAAATTGCAAAAGGGCACAAGGAAATGTTGGGGGGTGATGGACATGTTTAGCTTTATTGAGGCAAAACTTGTATGGGTGTAAATATATGTCAAAACTTATCAATTTTACACAAATTTTATTTAAACAAAATGGAGTGATAAAATATACCATAGGTTAATTTATTGATATGATTCCCTTTGATGATTATATAATGTCACTTTTGAGGTAATGGGTTCAAGTGAGGTCTCAAGGAAGCATGACTACAGAATATTTAATAAAAGGGTCATACATTATTACCAGCTTAGTTGTGAAGTCTCTCATTTCAACTTAATTTAAGGATCATTTTCCAGAGTAGTTTCTGAAAGAAGCAGTATTTCCAATTGTTTCTTTCTTCCATTTATCCTCACCACTTCAAGTATTAAGCACTTACTCTGCGCCTAACATCTTACCAAACAGGTATGTATTATTTATTACATACATGTATTTTCTTATTTAACCCTCCTGGCAAGTGTTAATGTACCCATTTTACAGATGAGAAAACTGGAGCTTGAACATTTAAATAAGGTGTTCAAAGTTATACAGCCAATAAATGTCAGGCAGAACCTGGATTCATAAACAAGTCTGACTTCAAAATCACGTGCTCTAAAATGTTGTGATTTATTGAGAAGATAGAGGATTATATTGAATGTGAATATAACATCAAATTCTCCTGACTTACTTAATCTATCTCCTTGCAGTTCCACAAGATGCACTTTACTCCAACATTTTTAGTGGAGTTTACTCATCAGGGCTGGATAGACTGGAAGAAAAGCCTGCTTCTCTTTGATGAGAGAATTTAATGACATAAGCAATCTGGAATGAGAATCCGTAGTGATGAGTTAATACAGAGAAGTAAGACAAACAGATGAGACATAGGGACAGAAAAGAATGTCACATAGAGCTGCGCAAATTGTTCACAGTACAGGGGTAGGAGACTGAAGGGGCAGGAGGGGCTATGCACCCGGACTTCATTCACCAAGGCCTTCACTGACAGCGGGAAGGGCAGTTTAATTTTTTTTTTCACAAGCTACTACACAAGTTAGGAGTGGCCTTGATGAACACATTTCCTTTGTTTGTCTTTTGTTCCTTCACTGTCTTCTAAACTCATGGCATTACATACCTGCTCTGGATTTTGCATTATTCATGTCAAATCTGCTAAATAATATGTCCTAAAAGGCATGATCTGAGCCAAGGTACCTCACGTGAAAAAGAAAAAAATAATGGCATAAGTGATAAGTGAAATAAAGATTCTTGAAGAAATTTTATGGTATTTAATTAATCTACCAGTTTTACTAAGTTGCTTTCAAGTGAAATGGCTCTTTACCAGTGCCTTTTGAAAAGGTTAGAAGTGAATTCCCTGAGCTACAATCATTAGCATATAGATGTCTCTAAGTGTTAATTTCTGTTTTCACTGAATGAATGTAATTTAAAATGAGGCCCTTTCAAATCAGTTAACTTCGGCCATTTGAGAAAGATAAGAAAAATGGACTCAAGCATAAACCCCCAACAGAATCTGCTTCTTCAGGATAAGTACTACATGCCACAGCCATGCACTACTTTGGGAAATTACAGACCTGCTCAGAAAGAGGAAGAGGGGTTGAGGTGAGCAGGTTAAAAGGACCCCAAACATTTGCTTTCGATTTAGTTAATCATGAAAAGGAAATTAAAAATGAATAAAGAAATAAATTCTGAAAAATATGGCCATTGCATTCCTGTAGAAAAACCCAGGAATATTGTTGATGAAACCCAGCCTTGCCACCACCTTATTTCTGCGCAGTGCTCAGCACGTAGGGGCTGCGCAACACACTCTTGCTGAGTTTCATTATCATTCATGGAAATATATGTCTATTAGGGACCTCGGAGATCATTAAGTCCTTTATTGTACTCATGCTCCTCTTTTTATAGCAATACACCTTAAAAAATATAGAGCAGATTCTGTCAATCCTATACTTCTGACACTTTGATGACACTTCTTCTTTCTTACAATAAAATTTAAACTTTTGCACATAACTCGTAAGACCCTCCATGATCTATCTTTGTGACCCCCTCTCACTCTCATGCCTCCTGGACTTCTCCCAATCCAGGAGGAGCTATACTGGTTTCTCCCAGTCTCATACACACACATCCCTGCCCTACCTCGAAGACCTGTTTTAACCTCTGTATGAATGGAAGGCTATACTTCTAGGCTCGCCTGTGGGTGGTCACAGTCATTTCTCAAGCTTCAGGTCAAATGTCGAATGCTTAGGGAGGCCTCTTCTCATCAGCCCTTACCTCATCAACCCCAGCTCCAGCCCCCAATGTTTCTACCTTTCAACACTCTCCTATCATTATACCTTTCCAAACTGACATAGTACTTATTTGATGTCTGTTTTTCTCGCATGAATGCAAGATCATTGTGAGAACAGGGAGCTAGTCTCTCTTCTTCACACTAGTATCCTTGGTGCCTCAAATATTAGGCACCAAGTGCCTGATTCTGTGTAAAAAATCAAAGAATATTTCCTGACTCAATAAGTAAATGTCAGACAGATGGACTTACCAGTCCCCTCTAGAATTTTGTAACAGCACATAGACCTAAAGATGCATAAGGCCCATTGCTTTGCAGAATGAGTTAAATTAAAAATATTATAGAGTCACTACCTTCAAAATGCTATTTTTAAAAGCCAAATATTAGCTATATTCTGCCAGAGCACTTAATACAGTACCATAATTGCACCTGACACAGAGTGTTGGCCTGTCTACCACACTCACACTAGACTTACTTATTTATAGTACCACTCCCATTCCCTAAAATGTAGTATGTGACAGGAAAGAGATCACATCTGGTTCAACTGTATATCCCCAGAGTGCTTTGCATATAACAAATATACATTAAATACCTGATAAGGTCCCACCTTCACCAGAATTCACACATACTGACATTTGAGGTCCTTCTCTAAATCGGCTTCCAGCACTCGCCATTCTGTCATAGCAGGGGGAGAAAGATGAGTGTTGGACTGATGAATCCTCATAAACATATAATGCTATTGGCTTGGAGCTCCAATTTATTTGACTGATTTTCCAATAGATTTCTATGACATTAGACTAGAACTATTGATTCAATCACTCATTCTTCATTCAACAAATGCTATTGAATACCTACCCACCCACTATGTTCTAAACAGTAAGCTAAATGTTGGTTACACAGTGATAAACAAAGCAGATTACAAGGTCCTTCTTGGAGCTCACTGTCTAACAGAGAAAAAAGACCATACACAAGTGCAAACAAATGAACAAAAATCTGTAATTTTAATTATGAATAGTTTTATGAAGATATAAATAGGTCTAATGATAGACAATAAGATGTAGAGGGGTAAGGAACATGGGGATGGTTTCTCTAAGATACTATTTAAAAAGATACTTTAAGACAAGAAAGCATTCATGCACACATCTGCGGTTAAGTGCTCTGGGTGGAGGGAATAGTATGTGTTGCATCCCTGATGTGGGACAACTTTAGGTGTACTGAGGGACTTAAAGAGGCTTCTGTGTCTAGGAGCATACTTAGAAAGGTGTGGATGACATTGCTAAGGGAATAAGTGTCTGGAACATGGAGTACCTTGTAGGTCATAGCAATAACTATCTAGGGTATTCAAAGTGCAGTGGACAATGGAAACCATTGAATAGGTTTAAACAGAGGCACAGTAGTCTATATTCTCATTTTAACAGGTCACTCTGGTTGATAAGTGGAGAATTGATTGGTCATGGACATTTATATGTATGTCTTCTTCACACACTTGCATTATATTTTACTGGACAGTATCATTCCTTAACTAATGAGACCTCATCCTACACTCTCAGAAAACTCCACTGCGGAGGGTGGGTTACCTCACTTCTCTGGCCATCTGACCACACCATTGTCCTCTTCGCTGTACACTGACACACTGATGCTGAGCACACTGGTGAGTCCCTTGGGTTTTCTCACAGGGTCTATATTAGGTGTCCTCGTGGACAGTGTCGTTCTTTTGAGAGGATATCATTCCTTTTTGGTTTGCTTGCTTTCATGTTTGCTTGCATAGATTCCAGTTTTATAACTGAAGTTTATACTTTTAAAAGCAGAAACATCAGAACTATGAATTCACCTCCCACTCTAATGCTAAGCCAGCTCTCCTAAAACTTATTGACAAGAGCGATGCCTGGGCCACAGCTCTGCACGCAAGCGCATGCATGCGTGCACACACACACACACACACACACACACTGGGGGCAATGGATAAAGGGAACGGTTTTCTAGTTTTGTTTTCTTTTTTCTAGGGCAAAACTAGAATAATACCTTGAAGGTCATGCAGCAACTCAGTGGCTCACATCCCCACTTTTCAATAGATCCTTCCCTCTACTTCAAGGAGCTATTTAAAAGACTCAATTCTTTCAATGTCCATCCTTCCTTCAGTTCAGAAAGCATCAATGCATTAAAAAATATCCATTCCCTGTGCTCTAAATAACATCCATGTGCTCTAAATAAGTAAACTAAGATCACAAATGCATTGCCGTGCCGGACACTAAGCTGAAGATAACATAGATAAGGAAGGGATATGTCTCTGTATTGAAAGTTAAGCTTCAAGGTACATGAAACAAGTGTGTCACTAGTTGGAAAATTCAGAATACAATCTGGTTCAACTGTGCTCCTCATAGCCCTACTTATACAACAAATATTCATCTACCACTAGATATAATAAATTTAGAAGATAAACATAATAGTTATTGTAACAGCTAATTCACATGAGCAACTATGTGCATAAGGCACTTAATCATTCAACTATACCATGATTAAGCAATTATTATTATCTCCATTTTGCAGATGAGAAAATTGAGCTCCAATAGGATAAGTAATCTTCCAAGGTCACATTTTGAGTAAGTGGCAGATTCAGATTTGGCTATGCTCAACCCCAGGTTCAAACTCTTAATTTTTTATAAACTTTTAATTCTATATAATGCTGCCTATTGCCTTTGAGAAGCCTACAGAAGGAGGGTTAAACTGAAATCTAATATTCACCTTGGAAGGGGCTTTACATAGTGGGCCTGTGGGGGCTCAAAAACAGATTTCCTGGGTAAGAGCCGAGTTTTAAGAGCAAGTAAAGTATGAGCAGAATCTGTGCCAGTGCGGCATAGAGATTACAATATTGTGCGTTGGAAATGTATTTACTGAGTTTTGATTGGATAACCTGACTTTGTTTCTTGTTCAAGTTATTTAAGGGGTCAGTGTCTCCGTTTTCCCATCTGTCAAATAAATGTAATGAGAATATTTTACCAGGTCAATATGAAGATTTAGTGAGTAAAGTGATGTCACATCATTAGAATAGTGTTTGTCATATAGTAGGTATGTGATGAATATTGTTAATTCTTATGTTTATCAAGGAAAATGTAGGAGGCTAAAAGCACAGATTAGTGGTCAAGGTAACAACATTTTAAACCAAAGAAACAATTGCAAAAGCCTGTAAGCAAGAGAGTGTGACAGAACCAGAACATTCTGAGACATTCTGCAGGCTGGAGTTCAGGGCTTCCAAGTGCACAGAAAGGAGGAGGTATCATTGCAAGACAGGAGAGGGAGGCATGCAACATGACGTTAAAATAACCTTGCATGTAACTTTTGAGTTAGAGATGAACTTGATGTTATCACTGGTAAAGTGGAAAAATTTGATTAAATGATAATGTAATCCCTTGAAGCTCTAAATAATTACCAAAGTCTACAATTCTTATGATATCCATTGCAAAGTTCTTGTGGAATTTATTCTTGGGTCTTGTTAATCTAGCTAGTCACCTGGCATTCTTATTATAGAATCCTTAATCAGCTGATATAAATTTCTGACTTACATTTGATATCATCAAATTTAGTAGTGCACATATCCTTATAAATAGACAATTTTGAACTTTTGGTAACTTTTTTATTTGGCCAAATTTTTGATAGTTAACCTTTTTCTCACTCAAATATTGTCAGGGCATCTTTTTTTAAAAAAGATTTTATTTATTTTTAGAGACAGGGGAAGGGGGAGAGAAAGAAAGGGAGAGAAACATCAATGTGTGGTTGCTTCTTTTGCATCTGCTACTGGGGACCTGGCCTGCAACCCAGGCATGTGCCCTTACTGGGGATTGAACCAGCGACCCTTTGGTTTGCAGGTGAGCACTCAATCCACTGAGCCACACCAGCCAGGGCATCAGGGCATCTTTTTTTTAAAAAAAGAACAAATCTGTGGGAAAAATACAGGTATTCTCCAAAAAAATAATAAAGTGAAATACTGAGGACAAAAAGTGCTCATGTTAGTTAGCACCAACCAGTAATGTTTATGTAACAAATATGGGCAGTGTGCTTGACATTTCTTCTAGTATCAATTTATTTCATTTAGTTATTGTTTTCCCCACTTATGGTAGCAGAAGTGCATATAAATAGCAAATTTGCTTTGTGCCTAAAATGTTCACATTAATAAAAACATATACACTGTGTTTTAATACCTTGTTGACACATTTATTAAGATGGATCAAGAGCCCAATATCCATCTAGAGTCCTGTTATTAGGGAAATCATTTGTTTCCAGCCAGTCCAATGCTGCAAAAACAGGAATTGCCATTGTGCTGTAGATCAGAGCATTATGTAATTTATAAAGTGCTGCAGTGGAACAGAGCAATGCCATCCATCAGTATCCAATCAGTGGTGAAGCTGGCAGAGGAAACTGGGGTGTACAAGAATGCATTGGCACAGACCATTTAAACTGGCAGATTCTGAAGCTTGAACTTGGCAGTGGTTTTTAAAACTAATTTATTTGTTATTTGCGGGAAAGGGTTACCACTTTGAAACACATTCAAAAAGTTTCCAATTTCAGGACATTGAAGAGTCAAACAATGCAACTAGAATTCTTGTGTGATTTCTTTTCCAGGACCCCCTTCGCCCTGTCCACAAACCTGATAAAATGTCATTTTGTTCCCTGCTATGGTGATATTTTTTTGCTCATTTCTTATTTCTGTTTTTAAAATTGAATCCTACCTAAATTCTCTTTCATTTTAAACACCACCTGCTCTTCTTTCTAAAGTATCTCTAACACAGGAACACATCTCTTGAGAGTCCTATTAGATTTGGAAATGATGCATATATACCATTTGTGACTTATAATTAAAGACTTGAATATGTATCACATTTTCATTCAGGTATATTGGCATTATGTAGACAAAGTCACAATGCCATGGGCATCTATAAATTCAATGCAATTCTGATCAAAAGCACAGTAGATTTTTCATACATTTTGATAAACTGACTCTTAGACTCATATAGGGGATAAAGCTCTAAAACTAGCCAAACATGTTTGGAAAAAAGACAAGGAACAGGTTGGCTTCTGGTCATGATGGTGGAGTAAGTAAACGTGGTACTTGCATACTCCCACAACAACATCAAAATAACAATTAAACTACAGAAAAATCATCCTTGAGAACTGCCTGAAATCCAGCTGAGCAGAAGTCCTATAATTAAGGATATACAGAAGAAGCCACGTAAAGACTGGTAAGAGGGACAGAGATGTGGAACAGACTGATCCCATACCCAGATGTAGCTGTTAAAAATCGGGAGGGATATCTTAGCTCAGGAGGTCCTGCCTAAGGAGCAAGGGGCCCCAGCCCCACACCAGCACTTCCAGCCCAGTGTTCCAGTGCTGGAAAGAAAAGTCCCCATAACTTCTGGCTGCTGGAGTCCAAGATATTACTCTTAAAGGGCCTGTACACAGATTTACTCACTCTGAGCTCCAGCGCTGGAAAGGCACCAGGGACATATGAGGAGAAATTGAATTGTCCATCAAGGGCTAAGGGGCAACTTTCTCCCAGACAGAAGTGCTGGCAGACGTGATTGTCCCTTTTCTGAGTCCTCCAGCCACAGACCCAGCAGACAGATTCAATATCTGAGTCTCCAATGACCTGGCTAACACTGTTTGCCCTGCCCTGGTGATTCCCTGAGACTCTGCCCACCACCCAACTTTCAGGTCTACCCAATCCATTTCCCATGGCTTTTCCATACAATTGGCCTGTCTTGGCTCATGCTGTAGAGTTTTCTAAGATCACTTGAAGATTCACAAACAGCATCTGGCCCCTTCATGTCTTGTAGCTCTTGCTAAGTGGCCCCAGGCCCAACACTAGCAGCAGCCAATCCTGGTTCAAGTTTGGCCTCTCCTAACACCTCTAAACCCAGCACAAGCAACAGCTATCTGAAGATCACTTTGTAATGCATGCCAGGTGCTCCTGAGCAGGGCACATGGAAAAGGTTGACATTAGTGTTCACCTACTTGGAGGCCTCAGGGCCAGAACACCCATTGGACAGCTTCAAACCATGCCAGAGTACCACAAAATCTCCTCCAGGTAGGAAATACTCAAGAGACAGACTCACTGTGCACCAGAGCCCCATGAAGGGAGTCTTATTCCATGGGGTTGACTCCTGCAAAATAGATTCTCATGGCTAGTCTTTGAAACAGATGGGCTTGGTGGGAGGGTAAATCTCCCCATTCATGTTCCAACAGCAATCAAGGCTCAAAACAAAAGGAGGATATACAGAGAGTGTATCTTCACAGAGTGTGCACTTGGAATGCCCAGCTTGAGTGACCATGAAAGCTGCAGCACTGGGCTCTAGAGGACACCTATTGCATAAGGCTTCTCTACCAAGACCAGGAGATGTAGATGCTCCACTTAATACACAGAAAACACAGTACAGCAGCTAAAATGAGGATACAAGGAAACATGGCCCAAATGAAAGTACAGAATGCAACTACAGAAGAACTAAAATAAGGGAGACAAACAATCTACCAGATGCAGAGTGCAAAACACTGGTTTATAAGAATGCCCAATTAACTTAGGGGAAGAGGAAATGAACTTAGTGAGAACTTCAGTAAAGAGATAAGAAATATAAAAATGAAAATAGAAAGCATAAAAAGAACCAGCGAGAAATGAAGAATACATCACAGGGAATTAACAGTAGAGTAGATGAAGCAGAGGATCAAATAGCAATTTAGAAAATAAGGAAGCAGAAAACACCTAATGAGAACAGCAAAAATAAAGAAGAATCAAAAAAATTAGGATAGTTTAAGGAGCCTCTAAGACAACACCAAGCATGCCAACATTCATATCATGGGAGTGCTGGAAAGAGAAGAGAGAGCGAGCAAGGAATTGTAAACCTATTTGAAACATAATGATGGAAAACTTCCCTAACCTGGTAAAGAAAATAGACATACAAGTCCAAGATGCACAGAAAGTCCCAAACAAGATGAATCCAAAGAGGCCCACACCAAAACACATCATAATTAAAATGTCAAAGGTTAAAGACAAAGATATAATCTTAAAGACAACAAGAGAAAATCAGTTAGTTATAAAATAACTCCCATGAGACTATCAGCTGATTTCTCAACAGAAAATTTGGAGTCCAGAAAGGATTGGCACAAAATATTCAAAGTGATGAAAAGCAAGAACCTATGACAAGATTACCCTACCTAGCAAGGCTATCATTTAAAATGAAAGGAAGATAGAGCTTCTCATACAAGAAAAAGTTAAAGGAGTTCATCACAACCAAACCAGTTTTACAAGAAACATTAAAAGGTCTTCTTGAGGAGGAGGAGGAGGAAGAAGAAGAAGAAGAAGAAGAAGAAGAAGAAGAAGAAGAAGAAGAAGAAGAAGAAGAAGAAGAAGAAGAATTATTAAAATATGAATATTAAAATGTCAATAAATACATATCTATCAACAATTTCTCTGAATAAAAATGGATTAAATGCTCCAGTCAAAACAAATAGCAATGGAAGAAATAACAAAGCAAGACCCCTAGATATGCTGTCTACAAGACACCCACTTCAGATTAAAAGACACATAGACTGGAACTAAAGGAATAGAAAAAAATACTTCATGACAATGGAAATTTTTTTTAAAAGTTGGGGTAGACACTTATACCAGGCAAAATAGACTTTAATACAAAGGAAGTAACAAAAGCCAAAGAAGGATCCTGCAATTTCACTTCAGGGTATTTATCTGAGGAAACCCAAAATATTAAATAGAAAAGACATGTATATTCATATGTTTATTGCAGCATTATTTACAATAGCTGAAATATAAGTGTCCATCGATAGGTGAATGGGTAAAGAAGAAGTGGTGCATATACACAATGGAATATGACTCAGCCATATAAAAAGAATGAAATCTTGTAATCTACAACATGAATGGATTTAGGGGGTATTATGCTGAGTGAAATAAGTCAGGCTGAGAAAGACAAATGACATGATTTCTTATATAAAGACTCTATAAAACAAAATAAATGAATAAGCAAAACAGAAACAAACTTACAGATATAGAGAACATTTTTTTAATATGTTTATTGGTTTTAGAAAGAGAGGAAGGGAGAAAGAGAGAGAGAGAGAAACATCAACTGGTTGCCTTCCATACATGTTCCAACTGGGGATTGAACCCACAACCTAGGTATGTGCCCTGACTGGGAATCGAACCCACAACATTTTGGTATACGGGAAAACACTCCAACCAACTGAGCTACACCAGCAAGGGCAACATAGAGAACATTTTTATGGTTGTTTAGGGGAAAGGGGGTTGGGAGAATGGGTGAAAATGGTGAAGGGATTCAGAAGTACAAAGTAGTAATAAGAATAGTCATAGGGATATAAAGTATAGCATAGGGAATATAGTCAGTGATATTGTAATAACAATGTATGGTGACAGATGTATACTAGACTTCTCAAAGTGATCATTTTGTAAGTTATATAAATGTCTAATCACTGGGTTGTACACCTGAAACAAACAAAATATTGTACTGACATTGTCAATGTCAACTGTAGTTGAAAAATTAACAAAATGTATTTTTAAAAAAATAACAAAGAACTGAGAGATCTTGTTTCACTAGAGATAAGAATTTGTATGTAATGCTGTCATAATTAATACAATGTTGTAATAGAGTATAATGGGACCAATTGATCCATGGAACTTAAGAGGACTCCCAGGAACGGAAGTGTGCACACAGAAGAACTTGTTAAATGGTAAAACAGGCATTGGAAACACATTACCAAAAAACAAATTATTTTAAAAAATATCATTGAATATTAGCTTCACATATTAAACAATAATAAAAAGAGATCAGATTCTTAACAAATACTCAGATAAAAATTACAAGGGGATTAAATTTACATATAAAATCAAAAATTAAAAAAAATATTTATGCCCTTAGAATGTCAATTAGAAGTTATAAATAAATAGATGAATTAATTTGGCCAGACCCAAATTAAAATTTCTGTGTATGAAAAATAGCACAAAGGATGGGAACATGCTACAACCAGGAGAAGATACTTAAATATGTATCACAAGAAGTTAAAATAAAAAATAATTTAAAAGTTTTTTCAATATATTTTATTGATTATGCTATTACAGTTGTCCTATTATCCCCCCTTCATTCCCCTCCACCCTGAACACCCTCTCCCACCCACATTCCCCCCCTTTAGTTCATGTCCATGTGTCATAAGTTCTTTAGCTTCTACATTTCCCATACCACTCTTGCCCTCCCCCTGTTTATTTTCTACCTACCATCCATGATACTTATTCTGCGTACCTTTCCCCCCCTCTCACCTCCTCCCACTCCCCTGTTGCTAATCCTCCACGTGATCTCCATTTCTGTGGTTCTATTCCTGTTCTAGTTGTTTGCTTAGTTTCTTCTTGTTTTTGTTTCAGGTGTGGCTGTTAATAATTGTGAGTTTGCTGTCATTTTACTGTACATGTTTTTTTATCTTCTTTTTCTTAGGTAAGTCCCTTTAACATTTCATACAATAAGGGCTTGGTGATGATGAACTCCTTGAACTTGACCTTATCTGAGAAGCACTTGATCTGTCTTTCCATTCTAAATGAAAGCTTTGCTGGATAGAGCAATCTGGGATGTAGGTCCTTGTCTTTCATGACTTGGAATACTTCTTTGCAGCCTCTTCTGTCCTGTAAGGTCTCTTTTGAGAAATCAGCT
>CM052541.1:52415817-52479319 GCA_028533065.1 Trachops cirrhosus | reverse complement strand
TCCTTCTGGTACCCCTATAATTCAGATGTTGGAACATTTAAAGATGTTCCGGAGGTTCCTAAGCCTCTCATCATTTTTTTGAATTCTTATTTTTTCATTCTTTTCTGGTTGTTTACTTTTTCTTCCTTCTGCTCCACTCCATTGATGTGAGACCCATCTTTCATTCCATCACCATTGGTTCCCTGTGCATCTTTCTTCATTAAACTTATTGTAGCCTTCATTTTTTCATCTAGTTTGTGACCAAAACCAAGCAATTCTGTGAGTATCCTGATCACCAGTGCTTTGAACTGTGCATCTGATAGGTTGGTTATCTCTTGGTTGCTTAAAAGGATGGGTTCTGGGGCTTTCAATTCTTCTTCTGTTTGAGCCATCTTTTTGCTGTTTTTTTTTTTTTTTTGGTCTTGTTGAGCTCCTGTAGTGAGGGGCAGGGCCTCAGGAGTTCACCAGGGCAGGGCACCCCAGTGGCTGGGTTGTGACGCTGTATGTGAGGGCGGGGTCTGAGAAGGAACAATGGTGCTTGCTCTGCTCTCTGTAGGACCTCAGACCCTTCCGCCACTTTCCGCAACCTAACTGGTCCCCTCTGGCACTAATTCCAGTGTGGGTGGGCCTGTGCACCCCAAGGGACCTTCCTTTTCAGTCAGTGACCCAAAGCTCTATTTCCCGGTGCTGGGACCCTGAGTTGCAAGCAGTGCCTTGCTTCACAATGGCCGCCTCGCTGGGTCTGCTGGTCGCCACCCCCAGGCCCGGGCCCACCAGCCACCACCACTTGTGCGCCCAGGGTCTGCCTGCTGCGGACTTGCACGCCGCCCAGGTTGCTCAGCTCTCCACTCTGCATCCCTTGCCTGGCCCAACTCTGCCCCTCCTACCGGTCTGGATGAACGCGTCTATTTTTAAATCCTTGGGTGTCCAACTTCCATACACTTCAATTTTCTGTCAGTTCTGGTTGTTATTTTGTTTCTATATTGTTGTTGCCCCTATCTTGGTTGTGCGAGGAGGCACAGTGCGTCTACCTATGCCTCCATCTTGGCCGGAAGTCCTAATTTAAAAGTTTTATATGTGGTAGAAAACACAACCATACAGTAAAATTGGCTATAGATATAAACAAATACCAGAAAAGGAAACTTGAATTGCCAGAGAAAATGATCCTGTGGAAAAATATCCACACACATTAGTATATTTAAATATTATATCACATTGATGAGATTGGTATAGAAAAAAACTTGAAGACTGTAACACTGTGTGTCAGACAAAATGTAGGTAACTGACATTAATTGCTCATAGGATTTTAAATCATTAAGCCATCTTGTCATCTTGGCAGTACCTTGTAACAGAGAAAATGTATAAAACCTAAGATCCAGCATATCAATTTCTATGCATATACTTTAACAAAAATAACACAAACACACACTGGTGAGAATGGCCATCGTAAACAAATCAACAAACAACAAATGCTGGCGAGGGTGTGGAGAAAAGGGAACCCCAGTGCACTGTTGGTAAGAATGTAGAGTGCTGCAGCCACTGTGGAAAAAAGTATGGAATTTCCTCAAAAATGGGCAAATGACCTGAACAGACACTTCTCCAAGAAGGACATACAGAGGGTCCAGAGACATATGAAAGGATGCTCAGCATCACTAGCCATCAGAGAGATGCAAATTAAAACCACAATGAGATACTGCTTCACACCAGTCAGAATGGCCATCATAACCACATCAACAAACAACAAGTGCTGTGAGGTTGTGGAGAAAAGGGAACCCTAGTGCACTGTTGGTAGGAATGCAGGTTGATACAACCACTGTGGGAAACAGTATGGAATTTCCTCAGAAAACTAAAAATGGAACTGCCTTTTGACACAGCAATTCCACTGCTGGGATTATACCCTAAGAACACTGAAACACCAATCCAAAAGAACCTGTGCACCCCAATGTTCATAGCAGCACAATTTACAATAGTCAAATGCTGGAAGCAACCTAAGTGCCCATCAGTAAATGAATGGATCAAAAATCTATGGTATATTTACACAATAGGATACTACGCAGCAGAAAGAAAGAAGGAGCTCCTACCCTTTGTGACAGCATGGATGGAACTGGAGAGCATTATGCAAGGTAAACAAGCAAGATGGTGAGGGACAAATACCATATGATCTCACCTATAAGTGGAACCTAGTTCAATAAAACAAACAAGCAAGCAAAATATAACTGGAAACATGGAAATTAAGAACAAATTGACAGTAACCAGAGAGGAGGTAGGAAGAGATAATGAGGGAAAAGGAGGAAAGGGTTTTCAGGAACATCTATAAAGGAAACATGGACAAAAACAATGAGGATGGCTGGGGTGGTGGGGAGTGGTGGGGGGAAATGGAGACAACTGTACTTAAACAACAATAAAAAAGTTAAAAAAATAATACATACAAAACTTTTGTAAGGAGACACAATGTAGAATATTTTTGCAGCATTATTTGTAATAATGAAAACTTTGAAACAACCCAGGTAATAGTAACACATAAAGAAATAAATTTTGATATAATCTTTAAAAACAGCAAAAATGAAACACATGCATAGCTCAATAGAATGATAGATACAGAGAGAATGATAAATATAGAAATCAGTCAACATGAATGGATCTCAAAAAATATTTAGCTTTTTAAAGCAAGGTATAGAACAATATGTATAGGATGATAGCATTATTCAAACACATATGCAGAAAATAACATATTTTTATAGATAGTTACATACATGTAAAAGTATATAAAATACACGAAGCTTGTTAATGTGATTACCTTTAAGGAGAAAGGGGGAGGACTCTAAGGTTTTATTTCTTTTAAAAAAATAGTATGAAGTAAGACAAAATGTTATTTATCGATTTGGAGGAGAAGTGTTGACTGCCATGGAAGATAAATCTGTAGGGAGGAGGTATATAATATTTCTACCTACATACTCAAGGATTTAATGTCATAATTCACTTATCACAACTTTTACCTTCTAAATTAGAATTATGATTATTTTTCTATTAATACTTTAATAATTTTTACTTTAAACAACTTAAAATATCTACCATTTAAGAAGGAACTGACTCTTGAGTTTACACAGACAAAAACTAGTATGGAAGAGTAGGGTATCCTGGAAGCATTAACATTTTTATTAGAAGCCCACATAGAAATCAAGTAGAGCTCTCACTTGGAATTACCCCCCACTTCCAGGCAGCCATTCAGCTCTGATAGTCTACCAACCGTTTTTTCCTTGGGGAATAATATTGTTACTTCTGACCACCCTTGTCTTTGACCTCTTATTGCCTTTTTTCTTACCATCAAAGGGTAGCTATTGCTATTAATATTTTCATTTACATGGAATTTTTTAACACCTTTTTAACCTAATGAGGCAGCTAGCTAAGATGAAGGAAATTTTGATAGGAAAAATAGTAGTGGAAAATATCCCGTATCAGAGCATTTATTAACTAGGTTGGGCTGGGTTTGGCTTAGTAGAGAACAAGTTCAAAACAACTCCAAAACTTTCATTGGTTTAACAGAAATGTTTCTTCCTCACTTGTGTTGTATGTGATTGGTAGAGGGAATACCAGGAACCCAGGTAATAGCAGCTTCGCCATCTCATATCTATACTATTCAGCAGATGTAAACTTCTTAGCACCACTGTGGGTCAAGAGCAAGCAGGAAAGGCACACAATCTTTTCACCAACACATAGTCCTTTGCCAGAACAAGTTAACGGGTCCATTCAACCCATGTTCCCAGGAGGGGAGAAAATTGGACAGTGGTGACTGCTGGTAATGTTTGTCAAGGTACGGGAGGAGTTGTATGGGCTGGGTGGAAGCTGGGTAGCTAGAGAAGACATCCACATAGGGCAATCAGTGCAAGCTTGAGAGGGTTAAGAGTACAGGAAGAGTGGATTTCCCAATCCCTGCCTAACAGATTCAAATATTTGATTGACATACACAAATTGAGGGAAAAATAATTTAGTCCCTGTTTCTAGTGTAGAAATTTGGTGTAATACTTACAACATGCCCTGAATCAGAAACACAGGACAGACATTTTCAGGACTTTGTCTGTTTGTTTGGTTTTTCAGACAATTCAAGCATTTATCTTTTATTTTGCTTCTAACTTCAATTGGTAAGTAGGTGCTAAATCTTCAATGGTTTGATATGTTTATGGGAAAACACAAAAATCAAAGAATAGTCATTCATTCTCATTCTTTCACTTCTGTTTATTGGATTCAGTATAAGAAAATGAAAATTTGTTGAAGTCCAAAAAACATTCTAAGAATATTTTTAAGGGGATTATATTGTTTATCTTTAATGATGCCAGGATTTGTGCAATTATGCCTAAAACTAACTTCATTAGAATGTCTCTTTCTCAAATTCATTTATTATACTTTAGTTTCCATTATATATTTGATTCTCCTCTGGCCATAGATAAATCGTAATCATCTGTGCTGGCAGTTCTCTATGTGAAATTGCATGTAGGTATTTTTATGTCCAAAGCAATTTAATACATAAATGTATCCGTGTTCTATAACAAGAGATTCTAAACAAATTTAACTGAACTTATCTCCTACCTCTTCTGTTTTCAAAAACTACAGGTACATACAAAAATAACATAATCTGTCTTCAAGTATAGTATTTAATTATTCACTCATAATTTTATTAAGTTCAATGCAGCAAGTATAATGAGTTTGTGTTCACTCTGCATTCAGAATCAAGATCTAGGGATTAAGTAATCTTATATTTCAATTCATAACTAAAATGCAAAAGCACTATCTCAATTTGATAAGATATAAAACCGCAAGGAAATAGCTGTGGTAATCTAGATATGTAGTCTTAATTTTGAAAGTAAAGATAATATGATAAATTTATTTAGGATTTTTTTCTTACAATTTACTTAGCCTCACTGTGTCTTAACAGATGTGCCCCTGACAGCAAACCTAGAAGTATTTTTCTGCATCATTTTTCCCTTTTTGACAAAGAAAGAAAAAACGTCAGGGAGTAATGCTTTTCCTACAACAAGAGCAGCAGAGCCTTTTAAAGGACCTTCATTACTTTATGTGGTAAATGTTCGCAGCTCTCAAATTTATTGGCATAGCTGTCAACATGTACATTCAGTTTGATAATAATGTTCCAGCTTAACGAGGCCTCTTGGAATTATTTATTATTAAATTTCATTACTTTCTGCAAATGTTCATGCTGATTAAGCCCACCCTTTCAGCCCTACCACACATAGACCAATCTCAGTGTGACGAGATGGTGAAATTTGAGCTAACATGCTTTCCACAGGACCTGTCTTGTCAAATCTTTAAATATAATTTAATGAAATGTCTGTTGACGTAACTATGGAAAGTGGAAAAACTCATTTATAAAATCAACCAACCATACCTGAAGAACATTTGCACTCTCTGACATGACAAGAATTACTTAAACATTTGGACTGCCTTTGTGTGGAAAAAATTGCCACATGTGGCATTTGCCAAATATTCTGGCCATTGTAATCTGTTATGAATATGGTACTTCTTTCCTAGAATACATTACTCCCATGGATCAGATCTCCATAAAAATGCCTTGAAGAATATCAAGTGGTATAGAAACGTAATGTGCTATTATCTTTGCAGATGTTTACAGTCAAAATAGATCTTGTCCAAACTCTGAGTGACTTTATGAAGTAATAGCAAATGCTATGGGAATACACGTTATGATCAGTATTGCTATAGAAGAAATCTAGGCAGTAATTCCATGCGTAGAATGGAGACAGGCTGTGAATTTCCGACATGGAATATAAAAGTGTTAAATCTTCCTGAAGTCATTCAATAGGAAGGGGAAGTGTGGCAGTATGAAAAAGGGTGTAGGCCCACTAAATCAAGATCTTCACAGGCAAGTTGTATGATAATATCTTATTTTTGAAAGAATGGCAGTTGGAAGCAGTTTGAACTTGCCCATTTTTGGTGCTCCTGTTAGACCCCTGAGTTCTACCTCTGCACCAGCCATAATCTTATACATATCTGTCACCAGGCTTGTCCTCCTCACTTTTCATGGTTCTTTGAGGATAGGGACCTTGTCTTTTTTTGTGTCTCACTTTCTCAACACCTAAAACAGTATTGAAGACATGTGAGGTGATCAAAATATGTTAAACAGATTAACCGGAAGGACAGAAAACAATTATGACCCCACAAAAAAAAAAAACCTTTTGAAAATTTCCTTACATAGAAATTGGCTTAAATTTTTTTTGTAGTCCTCAAAAAGAAAAGAGGTACTAGTGAAGGTGGGGAGAAAAGAAATTTTTTCAAATCCTGAAGAAGGATTATTTTATACTTTTGCTTTCTGATATGGTCTGGTTGGAAACATATCTAGTCTCAAATCAACAAGTATTAGAGTGGCTACCTCGCTAGGCATCATCAAGAATATAGAAAATAATATGTGAGGTGCGTTGTCTACTCATGAGGCCCATGTAGTCTGTTTCAGATGCATGCTGATTTTACAAAGCCCACTTCAACGTAACCTCAGAAGTGTAAAAATCTGAGAGAGCTGTGTGCTATGTGAACCTAATGTTTTTGTCTTGGAAGGGTTCATCAAAAAGGTATATTTCAAGTTGTACTTTGAAGTAGAGCGAGACTGTGAATAAGTGGAGAAGGCCTTGGGTGACCAAAAGAAGTCTACTTCTGGGGAAGTAGCTGTGAAAAGGAAGGCATGGGAGCCTACCAAAATAAAGAGGTAGTGATCTGCAAAAGGAGAAGCCACAGAGGCTTTGGAGACAATAGGTTCACATTCAAAACAATCTGGGAGGTAGGGCATGAGGAAATATGATAAGAACAGAAGTAAAAATCAATGGGTTTAAAAGTTATTCATAAAGTAGCAGTCATTTACTTTTTTAATCAAAATCTATTGAATTATTATTATGTTCACATAGACAGAGAAAAAGGAAAGGACTTTAAAAATAGTATTTATTAAGTGGTTTTATTCCAGGTCTTAGTAAGCCTCAAGTTTTACATATATTATCCAAATCCTTATGAAAATTCCTTTTGTAAAAGGAAAGTGAAGAATAAAGAAGCTATTTGTCTCAAAATCACAGAGTTATTAAGTGGACTTGAACTCCCTGTCTCTCTGAACCAAAAACACATGTTTTTTTTCACTCACCATCTCCTGCTACTCACCTATGAGGAGGGACTCAAAAACCTGGAATTATCTTCTGGAGAGTAGGCCCCTTATAATTCAGGCTTCCCCTACTAAGTGAGTGTTCTAGAAACCCATCTGTGTCACTGTACCAGCCGGCATTGTTGTCAGAGGCTGTGCTCAACTTTAGTGAATTGTTTTTGAAGACTCAATGCATTTGCCCATTTCATGATGGGTGATTTGTTAGCACACCTGTCCACACCACGCTGAATGTTCAGCAGTTTTTGACCCAAAACAGCGTGACCCCCATGTCCCACCCTCTCTATTCACCTGATCTGGCCTGGAGCAACTTTTTTTTTGTTTCCCTGGATGAAAAAAATCCTCAAAGGGAATGCAGAAGAGGTGAAAAAAATGGCAGAAGCACTAAAAGGCATCAAAATTGATGAGTTCAAAAACTGTTTTGAGCAGTGGAAAAAACATCTCAATAAGTGTATTGCATCAAATGAAGATTACTTTGAAGGTGACTGAAGTTTAAACATGTAAGAATAAATAGACAATTTTTATAAATAAATTCTGTTTTGGGGGGTATCCTCCCTTGTAGATACTGCCTCTCATAGGTCCCTTCCAACCCAAATCTCCAGTGGCAGAGGTTCTCTACATAAAGTCCTGATAGTCTGGTAGGGAAAAGAAATGAGATCTATAGAGAGCTAGACAGAGGTATAGAAGCAAATAGATATACGACCATTAATAGCAAGTGAAAAGCAACACACATAAGCAACTGCAAAATAAAGTAATTTTATCAAAATTCTGGGCAAGTAAAAAAAAACACAAACAAACACTGAGATAAAAAGAAATAGAAAACATTATACTACCAACATACTTAACATACAGAAGGCTTCTAAAAATCCAGAACCTTTATTTTTTATCATTTAACCTATTTTAAATCATTTTACAGTTGCTAATTTATCGGCTCACAGTGTTCACCCACAGATACAATGGTTTCATCCTGAATATATGCTGATATTGGAGCATATAGTGCACGATAACCCCAGAAAAAACTGGAGTTACAAAAGCAATCTTCAAACAGATGTCTCCAGTGGAAGCATGACTGACAGTCAGTGCCAAACAGGTAATGTCCAAGGCCTAACATGAGCATTGGTAATTCCCAGCATTAAATCCAGAATCTTGAAATTGCCTTGAGGTTATTGTTTATATTCTTTATGCTTTTTGCATCTCTAAATTAAGATGGAAAATCTCTCCTTTAGTATTCTTCCTTCTACGATAATGTGCCAAACTTAAACACTAAGCATTAAAGTTCTGCACGGCTGTGACTCCACAGTCTCTAACATGTAAATAACTGGGCTCAATCCTATGGGTGGGCACAGAAAGAGCCCCCTTCCAAGGACACTGGAAGAGGCTGGGCAAATACTTTCCATCCAGGAATATTGTACTTTGGCATCAATGGCACTAACATTGTCAGCCCTTAGTCAACGCCCTACCCATGGAACATATTCAGGGCGAATGCCTGGGCTTTAGAGAGCATGGCAACAGCATTATCTACTGAAAAGAGCCCTTGTGAAAAAGATCTTAGGCATTTCAGTCAGACATTCCAGGATTCAAAGGCAAGCACCAGTATTTTATTTCTGTTTTCTCTTCTGTAATGCCAGAATAGCACAACGTACCTTCTGGGATTTTTTTTCAATGGTTAAATGAGGTACACCATGCAAAGACCCTGTGATAGATAGTGTCTATCACTTGGCAGAGCCCTCATATGATAGTTATTCCTGGTATTGTTTGATTTGCCCTGTAGCACGGCTAAGAAAGCAGAAGTATAATGAGTTTAAATGTTTTTTCTGCTATTGCACAATGGAAAGACCTGGACTGACTCCAAATCTGTGCTCATAGCAAAAAAGAATCCATGATCTGGAGAAAAATGCATTTTAAAAACATGAATTTGGGGGTCAGAGTTGTTAGGGCAATTTTATAATTTTATAATTAACTAAAAATAGCTTTATTGTAAGTCGAGGGATCTCAACAGCAACCCCAATTTGATCTGGACATCCATGCTTCACTGCTTATGCTTCACAACAAACCTTCAAATCAGAAAATTCACTGGAGTACCAGTAATTAAGATTTTTAATTGGAAGAAAAAGTGTACAACTCTCAAAATGTATTTAATTAGCCCTCAGACCACTCACTGATGCAGCACATAATTTCCAAAACAACTATAGAATTCAATACATAGTCTTTGTTAGAAAGGGAATCACGTTATTAAAACAAAACAGCTAGAGCTAACTTAGAGAATAAAGGTACCCTCATCGAATTATATCCTTACTTCTTGGCATTTAACCCAATTGCTTTTAATATCTCATTTCTTTCTTTAATGCTTTCAAGCTTGTTTTTTATTAATTATACAAATCATTAGTATTAAAAGGCAATATAATGGTTTCAAGAAGTAGCTTCAGAGACCAACTGCATATTTAATCAACTGCCTCTAAATTTTTAATCATTTGAGTCCAGGTTCTTGTCTTGAAGCTTAACTTGATAACAAACTTACCAACTGGTAGAACTAATTGGTACAGAATCAGTCAATAATTTATAAGAAAAGGAAAAAATGGATGCTACGAAGGTGTAAGACCACCAGCCTCAGTTATTGCTCAGCATAACAGCAAAAACAAGGCTTGGCTCCACAAATCCACGGTGCACCGGTGACATCCACTGGCTGTCCCTCAGCATTGTCCAGATTCTCAGGATTTTCAGTGTGACTTGTAAAACAAAAACTGCTGGGTTTTACATATGTGCTCTTTCTTTAGAATCAACAGTATTAGATTAACCTATACATCCATTTAATGCATCACATGTCTAACTTTTAAAACCTTAACTCATTCTTGCACTGAGTTAGAATGACTCAAATGAAGTTCCTCACCTCTGTGAGTTTGCAAAAAGACAAATGAAAGAGCAAAAGGGGACAACATCTTCACTAGTTATATATGACCAGTGAAAATCAATAGTATTATTTTATAGTAATGGGAATTTGGTGAATTGCCTTGGTGCTATAATTTTGGGAACAGTGAAGCATTTGGCATAGACTAGCACTGGGCAGGAATGGCCAAGTGCCCTGAGATAGTGACTCTCAAAGTTTAGTAACAAATCACCTGGATTGCTTGTTACAGGTGCAGATTTCTGGGCTCTATAAGAATCACTGAGAAAAGTTTCTAATGCAGGTGGTTAACAAACCACACTTTGAGGAACACTACACTGAGAGAAAGGATCTCTTATCTATAATTCTCCAAACATGGGATTCCACACAGAATGCAGAACATAATTCTGTACATTTTCAGGATAACATGCAGAAGAGTTTCAAGTTTATCAGCAGAAAAATTCTTTAAAATTGTCACTTCTCAAAATTCGATCATTAAATCATTCAAAAGTTATTTTAAAAAATTTTTCAAATCTTCTAGGCAGTGCATATGAGACACAAATAATTTATAGTTGCCTGTAAATAAAAGTCAGATACCCAGGAAAAAATATGATTAAATAGGCAGAGAATAACTAGTGTGAAACAGTCAAAGGTGATAGATAATTTATAGTCACTCTACTTGTAAATATGTTGGCAGTATTTTATTCTCTGTGGGTGGCAAAATTACAGGTGATTTTTTTGCTACTTCTGTCTATCTTTTCTGCAATGAAGATGTGTTATTTATGTAAATTTTTAAAATAAAATCTAGGTAACATACTATATAGGTACTGGAGAATTCATGGTTGTTCAGGGTCTCGGTGGTACATTCAGCAGTCTAGACAATATTTAACCAATCTTCATCTTTATTATTATTATTATCATCATCATCCTAAATCCCAAAACTCAGCCTTCAATCAACCAGATGCTTCACGGATTACTGAGTTACTGGACAAAGAACCGAGTTACTGGACAAAGAGCTTGGGTATTTACTTGGAAGCTATGATCTAATAACTTTAAGTTAATAATTGTGACTTGGATAGAGGCCAATTTTGAGAAGCACCAAGAAAGTAAGAGACATAAGGCCCAGAAAGCACAAAGGCTAAGCTCTTCTCTATGAAAAACCAAGGAAAGGTATTACAGAGATGGGGTTATAAAATGATAAGAGCAAGAGAGACAGCATCTAGAACGTAGAGAAAGGAAAACTGTTGTTTTCCAGTTTTTGAAGGGACTAAAAATTGACCAAATAGATTACAATTCCAGGTAAGTCATTCCTTTTACCATAGTAAAATGTCACAATGTTATAATGTAAGCAACAAAAAAAAGTAATGTTCTTTCAGAAAACACGTTCAAACAACCTTCCGGCTCCCGAGGACCTGTGTAGGACTCACATGTGTCTGGGATAATGTCACTGGAAGAGGATTTGATAGTTGGATGCTTGAAGCCACTTTGTAATCTTTACAAGTCCTCTAAGATAAAAGCTAGAAGCTGACTTAGCATCAAAAGATAAAAACAGGTCTCTTTCAATAAAAATTCTCTAGTTTCATTGAGTTACAAAGACCACAGCCTGAAGTGAGAGCCGAAATTCAGACTTCTTTCTTTAAGGAATTGGCAGGTGTCTGCCAAATGTGTGCTCATTGTCCATTGAAAATCCATGAGAAATAATGAATCCACATGTTCTGGCAGAAGAGTAGCCGGCTCAGAGTGAAACCTAGGTTGGAGGGACAAGACATCCAAAAGTCCACGTGTAGTTTACCAGACGAGAATGCCAGTTCATATTAAGAAATGACGAACAATTGGAGTAGGCAAACTTAGACAAATAGAGAGTATAAAATGACTTAAATGATTTCCCTCTGTGTAGATAAGTTTATCCTTTTTTCTAAATTGAAAAGAGACATTTTTCTGATTATAAAACGTATACTCATTGATTAAAAGCTATAAAGAAAAAATTATAAAGCCAAAAATCCCACTATTGTATAGGGAGGACAAGGTCAGCTGCTTCTATCACTTTGGTGACCATCTTTCAAAGTATGTGCTGTGTGCATGCACACGCACATATGTGCTCGCACACTTTTGCTCAAAAATTGTGGATATTTTCCCTACAGATAAGTATAGATCTGTAACTCTGCATTATGGTGATTATGGTCAGCCCCCTAGGTGTTTTCCGTTTCCGTCATTGACTGTCGAAAGCACTGCTGCAGCGCACGTCCGCTCTTGCCCACTTCCAATCCATTATCCACAAGGTTTCCCGAGTGATCTTGTTCAAATATAAATTCTATTTTATCACTTCTTCTTTGTTAAGAGGCTATCAATGGCTTTCTATTACCCTTAAAATAAAAGCCCAAACAGTTTTTCATGGCCTAAAAGGTCCTGTAAGACGTGAGTGTTGCTGGTTTCTCCATGGTCATCTATACCATTCCCTCCTGACACACACACCCACCCACTCTGTTCCTCAAACATGTAGCGTGGATTTGTTCCCTGGAGCTTTTCTTCACGCTCTTACTGGTTGGGAAGCTCTTCGTCTATAGGGCCCTGGCCTAGCTATCTTTTCATTGTTTGTCTCCCCTTAAACGATTTTTGCTAGAAATAGTTTCAAAATAAAAGGGAATTCACATTTTATATTTTATATAAATATTGCCAAATATTATCCAGCTATAAAAAAAAAGAAATCCTGCTATTTATGAGAACATGAAAAGAACTTAAAAGTGTTATGCTAAGTGAAATAAGTTAGGCAGAAAGAGACAAATACTCTATGATCTCACTTATATGTGAAATAAAAAACAAAACAACAATAAAATAAACCTGAACTCAATAAATCAGTGGTTGCCAGAGGTGGGGGTGAAATAAGCAACTGTGGTCAAAAGGTACCAACTTCCAGTTGCAATATACAGTATGGTGACTATAGTTAGCAATATTGTAGTGTATATTTGAACGTAGCTAAAAGAGATCTTAAAAGTTCACATCATGATAAAAAAATTGTAACTATCTTAATAAGCTTAATTAAGCTTATTGTGGTAATTATTTTGAAACATATGTGTACATCTAATGGTATACATCTAAAACTAATACACTGTTACATGTCAACTACATCTCAATTTTTTTAATGGGAAAAATATCACCCAACTGTTCTACCAGAAGTATGTAGCACTTGAAACTCCCACCTATAACATTGTGGATATGTTTGATTTTCCCCCCACATTCTTGACAATACTTGATATGACCAATCCATTAGAAAAATAAATACTCAAATTTAAATTTTAATTGCTGAATTGTGTGAGGCTAAACATTTCTATGTTTTTTTTTTTTGCTTTCTGTTATTTTAATTACCAGTTAATTTTTTTGCTCTTTTCTATTGGAGTGCACATCTTATTTTTTTATAGATAAAGGTATTTTCCATATTAAGCTTATTTCTTATTAATAATTTTATAAATATTTTATCTAATTGTTCTTTTGTTATTAAGCTTTATTTATAGTGGTAATCTTTTTTGGATATATTTTAATTTTGTATGGTTCAAATCTTCTTTTAATTATGGCTTTAATACCATGATTAAATACAACCACAATTTAACATAAAGATTACCCCCTAATTTTTTCAGTTTTTTATGGCTTCATATTTTATGTTCAGGTTTTATAACTATCTGAAATTTCATATGGCATAAATAGTGATGTAGGGAGCTGTGAAATAGTAGTTGTCCCATCAAACCTAAAAAAACAATAGTTCTTTTACTGATTTTTAAATCTGTGCATATTCTTGATTCTTTTACTGGTTTTTCTTTTTCCCATTTTAAAGCAATATGAACTGAGTGCCACGAATCTCACCTTTATGGAAATCCAAGGCATGGTCCCAGGTAACGTGGGCCATGGCTTGATCCTTTCTCCAGCGATCAGCATCATTTGGTCCTTTTGCTAATAAAGATGGCTGTGATGGGTGTTCTGCCACCAGGTCACCCTTGCTTATTTCTGTCTACAGGTTCTGCCACAGAAGCCTTTGTCTCCACTCTCAAAGACAAAACACTTAAGAGTCTATTCTCCTGGACATTCTCCAACTATTCACCTACCCACAGAGCTGTGGAGAAGAGGGACACAGGTTTGTGCTTCTCAAGGAAAACCCCCAACAACCACATGCTTCTCAATTTTGGCTCAACTATATTTCTCTCTTCTGGTTAGGCCATTTCCACCTTATGCAAAACAAAATCCCCTTTCCTCCTCTTTGGGTAATCTAACTTTTATTACCCTTCAATAGTCCTAAAACTCTGAGGTTTTACCACCTCTTTTCAAATGCGTAGCATACAAATGTGTGAAGGTAGCTCAGATGTTTACAATCACAATGTTGGTCTCTGCTTCCCCAAGGAAAAAGAATAGCTTTCTTCTTCTCTGATGAGTCCTCAGAACAACAAAAACAATTTTAAAATTATTTTAATCACTGTTACTTACCTTATAATATCTGTGGTACTAACGCCACCATTTTCTAAGTGGTCTTGGCTATTCTTGTATGTTTATTCTTCTTGTCAAATGTATAAAGGACTCATGGTCAAAGCCAAAGTGGGGTAGGATCCAGGGTGGGAGGTGGGGATGGCAGGGGTGGGGGGGCAGTTGTGGGGCAAAAATGGAGACAACTGTACTTGAACAATTAAAAAAAGTTAAAAAATAAATCTCAGAACTGTACATTTTTTTAAAAAGTTAGAATTATTACATCAAGAAAAAATATCCAGTAGGATTTCAATGTGGGTTGTATTGAATTTATAGGTTGGGTGAGTATTGAGATTCAGCAATTTTAAAAGTGAAATGGAAGTGAAGTGATACCATTCCATTGGCACAGGAGATCAGATGGGAATTCTTGGAATTCACTTGACTTTCAACTGAATTGAATGTGAAACCAATTTCTAAATGAGTAGAAATTTTCAATGAAATAAAATAAAAAGGGTAGAGTAAAACCAAAAATGATTATCAAGCTTAGGTAAATGACCACAGGGTATATCTGAATTCTGATTTTTATCTTATGTCTAAAACCAGATAGATAGTGGAGGGATGATGGATAGATAGGTAAGTAGGTAGATAGGTAGACTGATAGATAGAAATAAATTGATTTATACTTCCAAAGACCTAGAATGATGTCCTCATGGATGTCCCACAGGAACTCCAGATTTAGGAGTTCCAAAATTGACCTCATATCCTGTTCCTCCTCATCATCGTAGTGATTCATTTTGTAAATCTGTATTAACATTTAATATCAGTTTTAGACACTTCACTAAGTCCTGAGGCTACAACCATGAACAAGACAGTCATTCCTTGCCAGGACCTTATATTAAATGGGGAAAACAAAATTGACATTATGTTAGGTTTGGGAAGATGAAAGGTGTTAAGTTGTAGAACCACAGAGCAAACATCCTTAAATAATATATACTCAATATCCATGTTCTTTAAAAGTCCACCTGGTCTCTAGACTTTCTCAATGGCCATCTTTCTCCTCAGCTTCCAGCCTTCCTCCATCTTATGAGGCTTCTTGATTCATTCTCTCACTGCCTCCTTTCTTCACTTCCATGTCCAAACTCTTCACTGCCTCATGCAAAACAAAATCCTGTGCATTTATTTCTGTCAGCATCAAGGCTTTAGGCCTCACCTTCCAATATAAAGAGTTTGAGTAAAGTCAATTCTTTCTCTAAGAATTTGGATGACATCCGTTAAAATCATACCTTTTTCACCCTCTTCATTATCACTATCTTCCTAGTTTCTCTTGTCCTAAACCTAAATATTTTTTGACTCCTCCCTTTGCTTCTCCCTCATCCCTTCCATTCAATCACTAATGATTCCTCCTCCATAAAATCCTTATTTTCGTGCCCATGGTTCTACAGCAGACTCTCCTGTTGCCAAAATCAAAGGCTTCTTGATGGGTCCACCTTCTTGGGTTCCCTTCCCCATCCTTACTCATTTTATACACAGTCACCCTTCTAATCCAGACTTCATCAG
Source organism: Trachops cirrhosus (assembly GCA_028533065.1). Lineage (NCBI taxonomy): Eukaryota > Metazoa > Chordata > Mammalia > Chiroptera > Phyllostomidae > Trachops > Trachops cirrhosus. Next base: position 52,463,291 of record CM052541.1, on the reverse strand, counting down.
GGTACTTCTATATTCTAATTTTTCACTCATTCATTCAATAGACATGTCTGAGAATTTTCAACATGCAGGGCAGAGATTAAAAAGATAAATAAAACCCATTCCTGGTTTCAAACAGGTAAAAATTTAATGGGGTGACACATTGAGGAAACTTCAGCTTTTCCTAACCAAAATGTAAACCACTGTGCCAAGCAATGGAGCCCTCCCTAATGCAGCAGGAGCTTGCCTTTCTAGTGCTATTTGCCATGACTTCCGTTCTCTGTCACAATGTCCAGTCTACTTCACTTACAGGGAAGCTGTCATCTGCTGAAAAACCCTTACATTCAACCCATGCCCTTCCCATGCTGCCTGGCATTACCACTGTCCCTTTGATGACACTGTACAGTTCTTTCTGCAAGGTTTTGTGACTGTAACTCCTATAGGCCTTTCAGGATCCACTGTTTTCCTTCCACCTTTCAGCAACCGTTGCCAATGTCTCTCCCATTGTATTTATAGGAAACACTTACCCACCCTGGCTTCGAGGACAGGTACTTATATATCTACACACTATTATTCAAATGAGCATCTTTAAGAGTGCCTTTCAAATAATAGGCACTCAATATGTGCTGAAGTGAGCTTAACAGGCACCTAAGGTAAGAACATTGTTTTTAACTCCTAATCTGATCGCTCACATTACAGGTGCTTCTGAGGGGAGCAGATTTCAGAGACACATTCATTATGTGAAAGTTTGTTAATTTTTCTCAGACAGGCAGCAATCACCCAGTAGCCTTTTCCATCTTCTCCACTCAGCCACACATTAGCCCATTTCCTGAGTCGTACAGGCGGGGAACTCTAAAGCAGATTCTGTCTTCCACGTGTGAGCACATCACGAGAAGGCAGGATTCTGTGGAAAAGACCATAGTGCTGGGGAAAATGAAAGGCAGCAGGAAAAGAGGAAGAACAAATATGAGACGGACTGACTCCCTAAAAGAAGGCCGAGTGGGGTTGTTGAGGGCAGGACACAGTGGATGTCATCACTCATTCAGAGTCACCAGCGGTGGGAGCCAATGTAACAGCATATAATACACACTTATTTCCCATTCTGTCAATCACTGTTATTTCAGGGGAGGGAGACGGAAAGTGTGAGAATCCCAAAGCTCACTTCGTATTTTTAATCAGCAAGAAAAGAGTGGGGAAGACTGCAGGGTCTGGCACAGGTGAGTAGTTATATACACAGTCCCCACAGGTGGGCGGGGCACTCTCCCCCACTGCACTGTAACTATGGCTACTTCCATAAAAGGGGTCTTACAGGAAGGACTGAAACCAGGGCAGAGGCACAACCTATAACGTACACTACGTTATTCTCAGCAGGAAGGATATATAAGTGGTGACAGAGCAAAAACACTCAGTGGCAGAAGGGGCAATGTCCTAGGAAGGTGGGCTCCTAAATGTATAACCACTGATGTAATGAAAAACATATTGATTAAGATCTAGACCATGTGCTACTTTACAGTTGGTTTTATTTCATCACAACTTAAGAAGTGAATGATGATGGTCCTCTCTCTTGCACAGACACACAGAAACTGATTCGACCAAGTCTGCAAATCTACCATGTAACGGACTGGAATGCAAGTCCACAAAGTGCACTTCAGAGTTATAATCTTAACTCCAGTTTCTAGTGCCTTGTGTGTTACGCAGGGTTAAATTAGGAAGTGGTATATTTTTTATAATTAAAAGGGGAAATGGAATAAAAAACAACTAGTCACATGATACCCCAACTGCAGACACAATTATTTATGCAGGTTAGAAATTTACTTGGATAGCTTTCTTAATTAAGTTGGAGGATCTCTGCAATGAACTTTAGGGTGAGTACAGTTATATGCTCAGCCATGGTTAGCTGGCCTTTCTCTTGTTCACATCTGTAATTTGTGGCATGAGGTATATGCAATTAGAGACATTACAAGTGATGCCCCAGTTACCAGCATACCTAAATGTCACAGTTAAAACTGTGGGAGCCAGGGCTGGCAGGAGGTGATACACTCCCACTAGAAGCCAGTATAAAGGCTCTGCATCTCAGGTACTACTCTTTACCCAACTAGTGTGGGTGAAGGTGACTGAGAATCACCCACTGTGTTCTTCAGAGAACACAAAACAACACGGGAGGCGTTGTATGGGTGATAGTCAACATGACCAGGAAACGGCAGGTCACAGTACAGCAGGGTTTCCCCCGGAGGGCCACCCACACATGCGATTACAGTTATGTTTCTATAATTAGATTGCTTTGAAATTCTAACTGTTTTAGACATTTAAAGACATTCTGATAAGGTCTATAAATTTTATCAGGGTGCTAGAGAGATCTACAGCATAAAATAGCTTAAACTTGTTTGGCAATAGAGAGGAGTTTTCTAAATAGTGGAGCCAACTTGAAACACCAACTTGTAACCATTACCAATGACAATCTTTCCTCTTCAAAAAAGTCAAAATGCAAAGTCTGATATCACTACCATAATACAAATACCATATATACAGTCAGGGCTACACCATTGCACATGTGAAGCAAGTCATTATTTTAATTGAAACACTCCTAATAAATTTTATCTTGTTTGATTAGTTTTCTTGACTGTTTCAAAATAATAACTTAATTTTTCCATATAAGAAAATTTTGTAAAATGACCTGGACCAGGTTGGTCTGCTGGATTTGCTCCTTTCTAGGAGAATGAAGAATGCAAAGTCCAACGTATGAAAAGAAAAAGGAAGAAAACAGAGCTGATTTGTCCTAATCTTTATCCAAAATGGTGCAAGATAGCAGAACATAGCTAAATCAAAACAAACAAAAAATAATTCAAAGGTAATTCACATTTTTCTTGGAAAGGCATTTTAACACTGTATGAATGTATCTGACAGTCTCAGATTTGATTTCATATTAGATTTAAACACACACACACACACACACACACACACTCAAAACCCTTTCTCAGAAGGAAAAAGGAAGGCTAATATCAACCCTTCCTCAATAATTTTTTTGACTCATGCTTTAAGATCAAAGTAAGCAATTACATTCAAAATCTGGCTCCACAATAACTTTAGATTATGAATGAAATTAAAGACGCAAATAACAAAGACAAGCACAAATTGGTCAATTTAGAGTCTGGTATTTAAAATACTACATTTTCTGATACTGTCAATTTGAACTGGGTGCAAAATGAGAAAACGCATTTCAATTCCAAACACAAAGTATTTTTATAAATTGAAAATAAATCAGAAATACTCAGGGCTATTCTTAGAGCTCCTCCATTTAGAGGTTGTATGTGTCTTCCAAGCCTTTATAGACACCAGATCGATATTTTATAACATCAAATTAATGTTCTAAGTTTCAGTGTTTAAAGAAATAGGTTTGCATCAGCTAAAACTGAAATATTTAAAAAATTCCACCAATACTTTTTTCCAGCAATTGATGTTATTAGCATTTTATAAATGTTTTCACATGCTGTTACCAAAAATGTGTACATTCAAAACTAAAGCATGCAGTTCTGAAATATTGTTTTAAAAAATCTAACTATACCACAATGTTGTTATAAGGATTAATTAGAGGAAATGGGCAATATTTTGTATGATCTTGATGTTTATTTTATATTTTTTCTCTAATCTTCAAAAAAACAATAAATATCCTGCCCATGGAAAGTGGAAAAAGCAGAATTATAGGATCTCAACAAAACCTTCCCAGATGATCTCAAAGAAGAGACAAGAGATGTCAGTGTCTTGTGTTTCCAATCTCTGGCCTCTGTGCTGATGTTGCCTGAGTAAAACACTGGAAAGGGGGTAAGCAAAAATAATAACACAAACTTATCTATTAGGATCTTAATAGATTTTCGAATCTTTGTACTGATTTTAATTGGTTTAGTGATCTAGTAGTATAGTAAGGATCGAAGTAGCTTTCATAAAGTTACAGCATGGGGCCAAATATAAAATACTAGGGTGACAATGTAACACTGTCATAGATTATACGCCACAAGAAAAGTGTATGTAAGTTATAGATATAACAAGTCCCTCTAGCCCCGGCTGGTGTAGCTCAGTCAATTGAGCACAATCCTGTGAACCAAACGGTAAATGGTTGGATTCCCATTTGGGGAACATGCCTGGTTTGTGGGCCAGGTTCCCAGTAGGGGGCGTGCAAGAGGCAACCAACATTGATGTTTCTCTCCCTTTCTCCTTCCCTTCCCCTCTCTCTAAAAATAATAAATAACATCTTCAAAAAAGTCCCTCTTTATTTTGATCATTTTCTTAAAAACAAATAGAATCATGCACTGAATATAGTCAATGATGATCTGCATATATGACAATGGTCCCATAAAATTATAACAGGGCTGAAAAATTTCTATCGCCTAATGACGTCACAGCTGTTATTAATGTCACAGTGTATTGTGTTGCACACATACTTACCATTGTGTTACAACTGCCTGTAGTATTCAGCATGGTAACATGCTGTAGAGGCTTGTCACCTAGGAGCAACAGGCTACACCATACAGCCTCAGTGTGTAGTAGGGTATGCGATCTAGGTTTGTGTAAGTACACTCTTTGATGTTTCCACAATGATGAAATTGCCTGATACGTTTCTCAGAATGTATCCTTGCCATTAAGAGACTCATGACTAGATAATTCCAGTCAATTATTAAGTGAATGGAAAGAATACAATGAATAGTGTGTCACTAAGAGGTATAATACTAGTGGAAATACTATAGTACAATTAATAATTTAATAATGTAATAAAAGTTATCCTGAAAAAGATCAATATATTTCAAAATAATTTTAAGCTGTTACCTCAAAGTATCATTTGATTTTAAGGTTACAGTAAACTAAAAAAATACATAATTCAAAATAGTTTTTGGTTTTATTAACAGATCATGGGTAGCTTTTTTTAATTGATACCAAGTTTTTAATCATACTTCTTAAATTATAAGAAAAAGTAAATAAACTCAGTCCTCAAATAATTCATTTTGAACCCAATTTTTTTTTCATGTTTTGAGTTTATAATCCTAATGCCTCTACAGTAAGGACAGAAAAATGTTTAAAATATGCATATTTGAAGTAAAAAATATGCATATTTGAAGTAAATAATATAGTAATATAAAAATCACACATGGACACACCAAATCTTTTTCTGAGGTTTAATTTTAACTAATGAATTTTAAATGATGGATATAACAGCGATCAAAATCTTTGCTTATTATCAATACACAAACTATTTTTTGTAACTTGAAGGTAAAAGAGATTCTTTTCACCATGGAAATGTTTTCACCCTTTTTATGGTCTTCCTTTTTCCTTTTTTAATTTTTTTTCCTTAAATCCTTTTTCTTCAAGTTTAACAAGTCACTTCTGGTTTGGCTAAAGTGCAATTCTAGCACAATAATGTTTCAACTTGCAAGGAAGAACACCCTTGTTGAGTTGATAAAACTCCACCAGCTGGATCAGATCCGTGAACCTCGTGTGGCCATCGTCCAGGGTGTGGAACATTTCACCATCATCTTCCACCTGCAAGAGGAAAAACAACAAACTAGTGAGGAGGGCAAACAACCCAGCAGGACAATCACATTCTATTGCATACTGCATCTTTATGTGCCCAAATTCAAGCTTTTATAACGAAAGGACAATAAAAAGAATGGCATGCCAATTTCTTTTTCATAACCTCACTTGCATTGAAAGGAAGTATCACCTTATCCCGGTATAAGCAATATGGCTGTACTTTCTCTACCTCTAGTTCTTGCAGTGTTCTGTAATTAGACTAGTATGACTATTTGGAATCAATACACAGTGAGAACTCTGCACTACTCAGTGTATTAACGACACTACTTACAGACATTAACTTCCATTTCTAAATGTTGTCTACCTAACAGGCTCACTTAGTATATTAAAAATGAATATTCACATAATTTGTATGAGTAAATTGATTCTGAAGCAATAAAATATTATGTTAATGGGCTGACAGAGTTCCTTTTTTTTCTGGTCTTGTCAGTAAGCTCGCCTGGCATTAAGCAATTCATACTTGCCAGGAACATCATTCACATAATCAATGAAGTAGGGAAGACACTTCATACAGACTTTGGATTATTCCAGAAAGAATCCATTCAAAAGGAAACACCAGTAATTTAGCAATCTCATGTAACACTTCCTGAAAGAATAATTCTCTATTCCACACTACCTGGTTCCAATATACTGATCACATGCACATACACCAAACATATGTGTGTACACACACCAGCAGAAGCAACAAAAATCCAAAAGCAAGTTGTGCCACTCAGAAGCAGAATCATAAAAAAATTTTAAATGTGCTCAAAATAAACAATCTCCAGTTCTGCAGCACCTGTGCACCCATCCAGAATGAATAAAAACCAAACTAAAAAAGCAAAAACAAAACAAAACACATTTTGGGACAACAGAGAAGAAAGGGCTCTAAAATAATGGTTTTTAAAGAACTGCTAGTAGAATTCAGGAGAAAGAATCTTTAGTGGCCTTTTAACAACAGGGGGCATGGGGTCTATATGATATTGCTAAATCAAATTTCATGGGAAAAGAAAATTTAATTTTTACAATTACTGTATTTCTTACATTAATTCAGACTCATAAAACCATTTATGCCAAACTTAACTCTAGTCAAAAAAGTCCCAAATTATATTTAATGAAAGAAACAGAGAAAACCAATGTTTCCAACAGCGTACACATCAAGATCACCTCTAATATACGAATGTGAAATCACAAATTACTTACCGGTATAATTTGAAAGTGCTTTATTTTTTGTGCATGACTCATTGACAGCACAAAAGTTTTGGGGTTACTCTGGCTATCCCGGACCAAGAAAACTCTAAAGAAACAGAAAGTATTTCAGTGTGTTTCCACATTTACTTTTGGTTTTCATAGAAATACAGCATGCGACAAAACCAGAAAGTCTACACATAAATGCAGCCGGTTTTCTCCCACTGAGTATTCAATGATGGGATTACCCAACATGGCCAACAATATGGAATAACATTACCTTCTACTATAAAACTGTGTTTCATGCTAATTTTAATAGCCCATTTGAAAGATTGTTTGCTCACAATAACCCATATAAATGCTATGATGGCATCAATAATTGGTGCTGTCTCCTTTTTTCCACTGAAAAATTGAGTATTTACATGTAACTATTCTGCACAGAGAATGGGGCATTAGCATATTGCCATTTTAACTTCTGGGTCATATTAGGCCCTGACAGAAAAAATTATTTAAAAGGAAATTATTTTTAACCACCTCTTCTGGATCCCCTTTTTTCTTGTTTTTGCTTCCTACTGTTACCTACACAACAGAAAGTGAGAAATAAATATGTTCTAAAAAAATCAATCCTGAAATCATTTATTAAATGTATGAGCAAAATATTTTAAGATAAAGAAACACCCAAATAGCATGTTCTTTAACCTTGAAAAGTGCAGCAGAAAAACCTTTATGATGTCAAGCCAGAAAAACAAGATGTGGCCTAATGGCCTAAGAGAAAAGTGCTGCCAGGCGCAGATTCTTCCTTACTGGCAATACAGTGAAAAACCAGCTTTGTACTAATTGTTGGCACACAGACTGCAAAGAGTCTCCAGTGGTGACTCCAGTACTAATCTCGGTGTGCCTGGGCAAAGAGGCAGCCAAATTTGAGCCAGCACAGATATCTGATGAGATTACCCATTTCGGTTCTGCTGTGTGAGATCCCAACATTGCATCACTGGGAGATGGGACAAAAGGGAGTTTCACTGGTCCCTGGAGCTGTACCTGTCTCCCACTCACGAGTAAGTCACCACCACCACCTAGTGGCCTGCCTTGCATCATCACTTCTTTCCAAAGAAATACCAGAGGAAAAAATTTAATTAAAAAAGTAAAGATACTATCATTCTTTATGCAATTATTTCATTCAATTTACAAAAACTGGACTCTGAAGGAAGGGAAATTATGATCCTCCAAAACATGTATCTATTCTTTGTGGTTTATTTCTTTTCTTTTTCTCATCAGATTGTGATTCTGCTGAATGTCCAAATTTATATCTAAAAAGACCATGCCCCATGCAGGGAAGCATATTAAAATCTTTTCTTAATTAGAGTCCAGTGAAAGTCTGACTTGCTATTAATAATCTTCCATGTGAAGATGCATTTTTATCCAAATGTCAGTATTAAATCACCTTGAAATCTTGTCATCTTAAGCCAACCCTTGAAAGATATAAGAGTCCAACACCCCTTGTTTAAACTGATGCTAGCTCCATTTCTCATCCAAACCTCAAAACAACCTTGTTGACTGTATTGTATTTGGGGAGAGAATATAGTCAGTAGAATAGGAAGTATCTGAAATACGTTGACAAAAAAATTCTTTAGATTATAAATTGTTCATAATATATTTTATATTTCTCCTGTATCTTCCATGGTACCCCACTAAAAGACAACATGAGAAAATGTCAAGAAGGACTCTTTGTATAGGTTTACATTACTTCAAGTTTTTAAAATTTAGATAAAAAGACATTGGAATATAAACAGAAAAAAAGGAAAGTCTAAATATATGAGCAACTTTTTACTTAACACACCCTGCATCAAAATTTGCTATTAGTGATTGTCAGTTAAGAGCAGAACATCCCATTTAGTTATCTGTTCATTTATGCACAAATACTAACCACACACAATGGAACAGGTATTATATGGATATTTCTGGGATACACTGGCAGCCATCCTTATAGAACAAAGTCCCTTCTGTTTTAGTAAGTCGAAGTCAAAACTTTGTGTTGTTGAATAAGTAATTACTGATTATAGCAGAAATAAAAATCACTACCATTCAAAATCAAACTTACCCATCCACAAGTCCTTGCTGAATAATCAGTCTCTGAGCTTCATCTCTAGAAATTTTGTGGTGAAACCAAGGTTGGGAGCGGTGGATAGCTGAAGAAACAGAGTGAAGGAATACAAAGCTTTGTATGAAATGATCACAGTTTAATAATGATACGTGAGCTTTCTACCACCAGCCCTCAGTGACTACATCTGAATGCACACCCACCCAGGCATGGCAAGGATGCAGACATACCCATGTTTGAGGCAGAGCTGTGGGAAGAGGCTGTGGGGCTACCATGAGTGCCCAGGCGTAAACACCCTTTTTTCTGCACAAAGAAGGGAAAAACAAATTTCAGCTTTGAGTGAAACAAACTCAAATCACAATTTTCTTTAAAGAACACGAACCCATCTGTACCCTCCATGCGAGTCCCTCTTCAACTGCAACTGAGAGGGCTTCCGTGGGATTCTCTATGACTCTGCTCTTCTGGCCTGAGAAGTCCATTGCTACCAGGGAATTCTCTGATATACTTCTCTGGAAAAAAAAACACATTTTTTTACCATGAAAATATATTTGAAGTTATATTGCAGTGCTTTACTGGGAATACATTTGCATTCTAGGATGTGGTTCCCAAGGTGGCTAGCAGGACATTAAAATGTTAACAATACATATTCAAGATAAAGTGGTGCTATAAAATAGTTTGGTTAAATAAGTTACACAGTTATTAGTTAAAGTCAGTGAATTAAGTGTCCAATAAAGGGATTAAAACCTTTCAAGGTAAGCATGCCATTCTCCTAAAACAACTCTCTCTTCACATTTTCTGGTAAAACAGGAAGACACCAATTTAGAAAGGAATTTTTAGCCCTTCCTGTGGATAAAAAGATCCATTACTTCTGCACTCGGTTCTCTATTATGCTTTGAGAATCATCAATTATCATTTAAATGTCAAATCTATCTAATTATGAAGCAGCTATTTATTAACATTCATGATACACTAAAGCTATAACAAACTGACTTCTATCACTTCTTTAGAAAGAAGTAGTAAGCATTTTATAACAGAACTGCAGTATGCATTTTACAAGTTTACCACCTCAACTTTCATCTAACTTGGAAAATCAAATTTAGTGAAATAATTCAGATAACTCTATATTCTTACATTTTTCTTTAATTTAATATATGAATATTTTTTCATCTTGTGAGAATAATCATGGCAAAATTAGGGCTGCAAAAATAAGTCAATGACAAAGAAAAACTGATAAAAAGGAAGACATCTTTAGACATAATTTTAAACAAATAATGACTTTTTTGCTAATAATTTTTGTCAGTTACTTCTTGTGTTCCTATTTCCTGAATGTGAAAACAAGATACCCAAAACCTGGACTTAATTTTATGTTTTGTTTGTTTAGGGCTCTACTTCACAGCAACCTGTTAAGAAGTATGCCACCCGCGTCATGCATCTTTTAAAAAGACAATTGTCAAAATCTCCAGTCAAGCGTGTCACTCAGTTTTTAAAAATTAAAACTCTCCAAAAGAAAAAAATTCAAAAACTATCGACAATGGACAATGTTTAAGTTCTTCTCTGCTCGTTTATAGAGGAGCAAAACAAAAAACGGAAGGCTAATGGTAAATGAGGGGCCGATGTGCATCGGGAGACTCACGGCTTAAGATCATTCTGTATCTCTCCACAAGGGTTCAGCCATTTCTAACTCGGCCTAACAGGCTCTAGTCACATGGGTGCCTGAAACCTCGTCCACGCACAAAGAATCAGGGTGCGGGCTCATTTATCACTACATCCCGCACTGGGCACTTTATTAGAATTTGTTATTTCCTCTTCAAATCATGCTACTGAAGTCTACAGTCTTATTAAGGTTCATCTTTACTTACGGAGACTTGACATCCTTCGTTTGTTACAGGAGCCTTTATAACTGACAGCTGCTCTTTCCGGACAGACACTGTCTCTGTAATCTCTATTTGCTGCCATACCTTACTTTGCCCTTCTCACCTGTGAGCTTCTGTGCTGGGCTGTGTACCATTTGGGTATACTTTTGCTTTGCCAACTATAAGGAAAAGCCTCCACCTGCCCAAACCACAGAGTAACTAATCTCAGTCATAATGATGCCTTATCTTTATATCTCTACCTCACATGCCACAATAGACTCTGTAATCTCGAGTTCCTAATAACATTAAAATACTGTTAGGAAAAATAAATAAATAAATGTAACCTGTTTGTTTGTTTGTTTTGACCTATGATAGACTAGAATGTAAAACAAGGTCTCATGCTCCATAATTACTTGACATAAATAGGAAATCTATAATACAATTAAGTACTTTCTTTTTTATTTTATATATTCATTTTTTTAGAGAGAGAGGAGGGAAGGAGAAAGAGAGGGAGAGAAACATTGATGTATGTATGAGAAAAACATCGACTGGTTGCCTCTTGCATGCCCCCAACTGGGGACCTGGCCCATAACCCAGGCATGTGCCCTGACTGGAAATCGAACCGGTGACCTTCTGGTTCGTAGGCCAATGCTCAATCCACTAAGCCACACCAGTCAGGGCACAAATAAGTATTTTCATTTGCTACATTAACTACACTAGAGGGATACACAGGAACATAGTAAATATTTTCTACTGAATGGCAGGTGGTGGATAAAAAATTAATAGTTTACCTTTGGTGGACAAAAAACGAAAGTGAAGCAAAATCGGACTTGAACTCAAAAGGTCATTTTCAGCTCAATTTCTTTCACATAGAAAAACAATGTTGATAACAGCCAGAATCAGTGTATTTTTCAAAGTATTTGTCCATATTGCTAGTTCTTTCTTCTAGTGGTATAAACAGGGCAAACTCTAAAAAAAGGGTCCATGATTTTAAGGGCATGCCTCTGTTTTTGAGAAAGAAAGGCCTGGGTACAGTCTAGATTATCCAAACCAAACACTGAGATCAGATCCAGTCACACTGAGTGGATCTGAACATAAAATGTTTTTCAGGCAGTTTAGCTGAATGGCAACTAGTAGCCATTCATTCTCTGCCACCCCATTAAAAAAACATCTAGATAAAGCTGCAGTGTATTCCTTAGCAAGAGGGCATAAAATTTCCTCAGATGTTATTCTCTCATTGACTTCAACAGGGCTACCAGACATCAGAGATTAAATTGATTCTAGAAATTATGTAACTGCCCTCATAATTTACACTGCAGGACACCAGTGACTCCATCAAGGTCACACAGACAGTGCATGGTAAAAACAGAAACAGGCAGGCTCTATCTAGGGTTCTTTTATGTACCACGGAGTGGGGGGCACAGGGAAGAAACTGTGGTATGGAATGTTTAGGTCAGGGTCAAAAGTGAGGCAGGATAAGAATTTGTGTAGACTTTCTTTTCGCATCCCCTCACTCCATCCAGGACCATATTAATAGATGCTCTTTTTAATGAATCCTCCGTTTGCCTTAAAAAGGACCAATTATATTTGGCTTCCTGAAATATCTGCTGAAGATTTTCATTTCAAAGGCTGACTGTGGTGGCTGTTACATTGTATATATAACTATCATGTTCATTATGGCATGAGAATGTGTTTTTCTCACTTCCTTTCTCAAAATGTACCTCTGAAGAAGTTAAGATAATAATATTGCCCCTTTACACTAACTTTTCTATGTTGCACTGAAAACAGTCCTTGGATGAAAACCAGCAAAGGCAGGTGAGGGGCACTAGTATCCATTATATAGGTCACTGATTCTTCCACAATAATCTAGAAAGTGGGATTCAGTATAGACACCAAAATAAAAACAAATACTTTCCCCCAAAATTCTTAGTTTCCTTCATGGAAATTAAGGAGGACAGAGCTAAAATCTCAAGTGTTTTTTGATCATGACAACTGCCATGCAGAACAGACAGGTCCTCATCACACAGACACCTACAGCCCATCTCCTTCAGTCCCTGTTTTCAACTGGATTCACCCAACAAGTGCATTTTCCTATACATGGTGTTGAACAAGGAAAGCTACACACTAACCAAACTGTCACATGCATATTGATCAACAGTAGGATCACATTCAATGGAAACAGTCAAGTATAATACCATACTTGTATGCTAATAACAGTGATGAGAATAGAAAGTTCTTTGTTTATGACAATTTTTCCCATGATGAAGAGGACACTAAACAATAATTGCCTTCAAATGCATGACTGCTATTAACATGCTCATCCTAATAACTTTAGATTCTAAAAGAAATGCAGAAGGATTTAGCAAAGGATTAAGATAATAAAATTCATTACTATTTCTATATATATAGATTGAAAGATAAGGATAAGCTGACAAATTATAAAAATACCTTAAAGTGATTGCTTTTCTAAAAATTCATTACATTCCTGTTTCTCATTTTAGGGCTTAAAAGTAATATGATACAAAGATGAGAAGTTACTCTTCCATAACTTAAAGCAACAGAACTAAAGGATTGGAGTTCTTTTTCCATATTAGTCTATCATGCTTCACAATCAACATTATTTCATGCTTCATTCCTAGAACTCAGCCTCTCATCTGCTACATTACAGGTGGAAAAATGCTCCTTCCTTGGTCACAGGCTCGAGGAGCGTATTTTTAACCTAAGTGGAAGTGCAGCGTGTTAGCTGATTTGTAACACAGGCACACACATCTGAATTCTTAATATACTCAACACTAAAGAGCACATGCAAATTAGCAGAACATAAAGTTTAATTTAAAAAATAAAGTTGTGTTAATGTACAGAAAGTGAAAATTAGGTCCTAAAGAAGAATGTGTCTGTGTGTGTCTGGTCATCAGCACCCAAGTTGTACACAGTATAAACCTGAGAAGCGGCGCTACACTTAATACAAACACATGGCTTGGATTTTAGCTGGCAGTTTTGGGGTTTTCTGAAGAGCAGTTTGCTTGTCAAGGAACTGGAAGTTTAAAATTTTTACTGTTAGAAATCCAGAATGCAAAAAAGCTTACATATGTAAAGTACAGCTTTTAAGATTCCAAATCTGTACAGTAGACTATGACAATTCCAGAATTAATATTAAATAAACAAACCTATAATCAAAACCAATAATTAAGAAAACATCTACAACTCCATGAAAAATATTCTGTATATTATCTTATTAATATCTAATCTTCAAATGTTGTAATGACACAGAAGAATTCATGTAATTCTTTCAAATATTTAAACATTTTCTTCAGCATACAGCTATCTATTTTAATTGGATATTTCATGTATACTCTACTGCTGTGATTTTACTACATAGGCTGCAATCATACAAACTCCAAGAAAAAATAATTCAATATAACATTAAGGTAAGATGATGCCAGAGTCACTTTATTTGATCAAAAGGAAAGAATGTAAATGTATTATAATGTACTGCAACTGCAAATTAAGATAACATAAATATAAAATGAAATATAGGTTCAAAATATGGTCCTTACCATGGGCGATATACTCTGAGAACTGCAGCCACTTCTACCTTGATACGGATGCATGTAATTCTGGTACAGCTGCATGCCATACTGCAGAACAAAGGAATAAAGACACAGTTCCACCACTTTTACTACACGGATAATTTAAAAAACACAACACCTTCATTAATTATGTATCATCAATATAAAAAATAAAAATTATAAGCATTCCTTAAAACTAATAAGTGAGAGCAACAAAATTTTTGAAAGATAAACTTTTAGGGCCTTAAAATGATACATTTAAAAACAGTGTTTTTTATTTGTACCCACTATTTAAGGTCTACCTCACCAGTATAAAGATCTGCAGCTGACATTTCTATACACTATTTTTAGCACCAACAACAAAACTGTTGGGAGGGGTACATCACCTAGTGATGAGAAAGCTCACTTGGGAAGAAGTGCCAGGCTTTATGGTCCAAAGACTCTGCAAACACATCCTAAGCAAAACCAGGTAAAATTTACCATAACTTTCAATGACTGGTTGATGAATTACATTGTCTCTTTGGTAAATCCATGCACTGAGCCCTATGTCAAAGATCTCTGGCTCTGTAACCTCCTCTGGTAACATTACTTTTATGACACTGTTTCATGTTTGGCTCTAAATTCAGAGAAATCAAAATGGTGGGGAATTAGGCCAAGTTCAGACAAAGGGTCACAAAATATAACATAAATGGCAGTAGATAAGAACTGTAGCATCTTTACTTTTAGGAGGTAGCATCATAAAACTTGGCCTGCCAGGCTACAAAGAGAAAATAGGTCTAGACTATAGTACCGGATTATTAGTTTCAGAAACATTAAGAATGCCAACTGCTGTGACCAGACTTATCTTGCAGGGGTCCCCATCTGGAACTGGAAGATAACCCCCTTAGATTTAAATCACTTTGGTACAGAGGAAGAGAGAAAATAAAAGAAAGAAAAGGAAGAAAGGAAGAAAAGAAAAAGGAAAAGAAAAGAGAAAAGAAACCAATGGGACAAAGGGGTTTTTTTTGTTTGATTGTTTTTGTTTGTTTGTTGTTTGGGATTTTTTTGGCTATACTCTACAATTCTCTCCATTTCATGGAGCCATAATGAACTTATTAAAAGTAGGTCCTATATATAAAAAAGACACACCATGGAAACCAATCTTACCCTTAGGGTGAATACCATTTAAATATTCCAACAGAACTGTTTCTCTACTAAATACTATTTCCTTAGAAATGATTTTAACAAAGTGGATATATTTGGTAATTAGAAAATATTTTGGTAATCAGAAAATCAGAGTGGGGGAGGAAAGTCACTATGTTTAAGATTTTGGTTTCAACCTGAATATAAACCCACACTCATTTAAAATTCTCTGTGTTGACTTCTTTTATCCAATTATTGCCCAACTTTTAAAAATTATGTTTTGATTTAAAGTTTGATTGACATTAATGAGACTTAATAAGATTTATTATAAATAAACTCTAAGCCTACAATAATTTTAAAAAGAAGACAGAGGAGCTCCATGCCTAGTGCAGTTCATTTTGGAGAACATACAATAACCTCCAAACAATACTGCCACAAGGTCCATGCTGCTTGGCCACCTTTTATTTATCTGCAGTGAAAAGCATGCTACCAACTAATAAGACTGTTTTCTTCAGAGATGTATTGTCCCTGGTGCCTGTGGCGTTGGCTAGTTGCTTCTGTGCTGTTGGAGGTCTTTGGTAGGCATTTAACTCTGGCCGAGGGGTAGGGCATGGGTCACTTTATCATTTCCCTGTCCCTATGGAGGGGCAGAGAAGGGACCAAAATACGTTCGAGTGAAGCTAGCAGAGTTTTAATTGAAGGAAAGGAAGCAGACATGTACCTAGGACACTGTGGATGAGTAAATGCCTTTTCTAAGTGTCAGATTTTCTGATTCTGTATGTAACTGGGATTTCTCCAAAGAGAACAGGAGTATCTCCATCTGATGTTACATGAACACAAAAGGAAAATGAAAATAAAAGAGGCCAAATTCTTGGGGGAGGCTATGTCTAATAAGTAGTATATAATGAAAACCAGAGGGTATTTCCAGTCCAGCCAACATAACATAGACTACTTTGTCCCTGCTCCTCCCCGTTAAATACAGAAATCCTCAAATAATGTCATTTGATTAAAACATAGATGAGAGAAAAAAAGAACTGACTCCTAGCTGGGGCGGGGCCACTGTCTATGTGGAGTTTGCACGTTTTCCCCGTGTGTGGGTTTTCTCTGGGGCTCCGGTTCCCTCCCCCACCCAAACATGTGCACGTGAAGTGAACTGGCGTGTCTACACTGTCCCATCTGAGTGCATGCGTGTGAGTGCGCCCGCGGCAGAAGGGCGTCTTGTCCGGGGCCGGTCCTGCCTTGTGCACCACCTTCAATCCTGAACAGATGGGAAAATCATTTTCTCACTTATTTTTATACATCTTTCTTAAATGAATGTAAAACTCACATTTATTTCAATGTTTGAGGTCTGTATTTAGAAGTTTGGTGATGTTCATTTGACCAGAAGTACACCATAGAAACTTAACTCTTGTTTTTATCAATTAGCCTTTGGTATACTGGTTTCATTACACATCATTTCTAAAGTTGCAGTTTTCAAGAACCTATCAAGGACATTAAGTGAGGGCTTTCTGTGCAATGGTAAACTCTGGAAATAGCATGATAGACAACCAAAGGTGAGGATCTAAAGATACCTCTAACACCAGGTGACCCGAGTTGCACAGGGTCCAGCCACAGGGATCAAACAGGTGCCCCATTGACAACCTGCCAGGAAAACCAACTCAGTCCTCTATTAGCATGTCTCAGGTGTGTCTGTGCTGATAAGCTCAGACTCATGAATCTGGATATTATGAAGTGTAAAACAGATCATATTACTTTCCTGTTTGAAACCCTTCACGGGTTTCTCACTGGCCCCAAGATAAAGGTCCTCACTGGTGCTTGCTTCCCTCCCTAGCCTCAACTGGAAAACCTTTACCACAATTGAAACAAATAGGGAACACCAATGTGGTAGCAGAATAATGGCCCCCACAGATGCCCACATCCTAACCTCCGGAACCTATGACTATGTTAGGCTACATGGAAAAGGAGAATTAAGCTGTATGTGGAATTAAGCGTGCTAATCCAGTGACCTTGAAATAAGGTGATTATCCTGGACTACCCAGGTGGATCCCATGTAACCGCAGGGGTCTCTATAAGCACAAGGGGGACCAGAAGGGAAAGTACCAGAAACATGGCAGTGTGAAAAGGACGCAGCACACACTGCCAGCTGTGAGGGAGGATGAAGGGGCCATGAGCCAGGGAATCTAGGTGGCCACTAAGGCTGGAGAGGGCAAGAAAACAGGTTTCCACTAGTCCCTCCAAAACAGAATGCAGCCCTGCTGTCACCTTGTTTTCAGGCCATTGAAGACAACTTTCAGACTTCTGAATGACAGAGGGATAAGATAATAAATGTGTACTGTTTTAAGCCATGACTTTGGTGGTAATGTGTTACAGCAGCTCTAGAAAACTAACGTAACAGAGCATGTTGAAACTGGACATTTATGACCTGCAAGTGGCTCTGAGGAGAGTTGGGTGAGAGAAAAAAGTGAGGAGACAATCTGCCAGCAACTAAGCATTCTGTATATGAAATGATCGTAAATTCTTAGATACACATTTCTTCTCAGATTTTAACACCTTTACATTTGATTTATAATCCGTAGCATCTTATATTCACCAGGGACCAACCAACTTCCCACCGCCTGAAACGGGTGGGATTGAGAAATCATTAGCATCAAACCTTGCACAAGAGATGTCAGTGGCTAGAAAGACAACCCCACAGAACAGAGCAGGGTGCCCATCTGAGAGGTTCAACTTTCCCAAACATTTTGAGAGCATACAGCTGGATCGTCTGTGGAAAATATGAATATCCTTGACTCTGAGGTGAAAATAATTTAGAAAAGCCAGACTTAGAATACAAAAAAGCTTAAGGGTACACCTCAACTAATTTATTTCACACATATTTTCATATATTTGTATATATCTCTGTGTGCATACACAAAACTAATAAATGATGAAAATCTAGATCTACTTAAATCTAAGCTAACTAAATGAAAATAAAAGTTATAAGTAATATGAAAGCATCACATCATACTATTATTGGCATAATTCTTTCTTTCTAGTTATACACAAAAGTAATGGCACATCCTAGTGAAGTCGGTGGTGTGTTAGATTCACTGAAAGACTAATCTGAGGAAGTGGGCTTACCACCTGCTTCTGTGTTGGGTCCTACTTTTGAGCCCAAGTTAGAAGGGAGGAAGACTTGGCTAACAAGGTTGGAAAGCATGTCCTCTACTGGCTTTCCACAATTCTGGTGGAAGGGGAGAGAAAATCAGAGACCTCAAGGTATTTTCTCTACCATATTCACAATAGTCAAAGAGTACAAACAATGAAAATATCCATCAACAAATAAATAAACTGCTTATTTAACATACATAGACATCCAGGGGAACATTATTCAGCCGTAAAATGAAATGAAGTACTACTGATGTACGCTACAACGTGAATGAACCATAAAACATTATGCTAAGTGGATGAAGCCAGACACAAAAAGTCACCTATTGTATGATTCTGTGTGTATGAAATAGATAAATTCATAGAGATAGAACACAGGTCAGTGGATGCCAGGGCCTGAGAGTAACTGCTTAACAGGTACAGTTTCCTTTAGAGGTGAAGAAAATAGTTCTTAAATTTTTTTTCATTTATTGATTTTGTGAGAGAGAGATTTGTTGTTTACTTATTTATGCATTCCTGGGCTGCTTCTTGCATGCGTAAAAACGGGAGACTACACCTGCAATTCTGGCGCATAGGAATGATGTTCTAACCAACTGAGCAAGGACAAGAAAATGAGCAAGGGCCAGGACAAGAAAATGTTTGGGAGTGAGACAGAGTTGGTGTTTACATGACATTTGAATATACTAAATGCCACTGAGTTATTCACATTAATCTGATTGATTTTATGTTATGTAAATTTTACCTCAAACTAAAAAAATCAAAAGAATAAAAAACAAAACCCTCTCCCAAACCTGATATGACAACTAATCTGATTCTGATTATTCTGCCCTTCCTCAAAAGGAAATGGTTAATAATTTTATAATTTTAAATTTAAAGTTGTGTTAAATTTAGTAGCAGATAGGTTTCAAATATAAATGTTTTCTATACAATCTGGAAGAAATCAATTCTGTGTCTTCCCTACCTACCTTTAGAACATCCTTATTCCTTTCAGAATGTTTACCCATAAATTATACTTATGAAAGTTGTAATTTCTATTTAACACAAAGGTAGATGCTTTAATAATATATCTTTTGTAAACTTTACATAATAATTTGAGTTATACTTAAAACAGAAGCAATTTATACAACACAAAAATGAAATACAAAACAACTACACTAAAGATACATATCCAGGTGGGCACCTTTTAAAACGTACTTCATAATGAATGGATCAATGGCAATGTTTTTAAAATACACACTAAGTTGTGTACAGGACAAGTTTCAATCAGTTCTACTGGCTATAAATGTATATTCTTAGGCAAAATTAAAATCAGAACATTTCTAAAAGTAGAATACTTCACACAAAAAAGATAAATGTATTATGTTATTCCACTCTACTCTGCAAATGTTTATCTTTTAGGGAAAAATAAAATACACACATCAGGCGGTGGTGATTTTACTTCTTACTCACATTCCCACACAGACTCATGGCAAATCTTTGCATTTTGAAATACAGCTATTTTCAAACCTTGATGCTACTCCCAGCATTTAATAGAAACGCAAGATTGCAGTGAGATTACCTTAAGCAATCTAATCGCAGTCACCCAGCACGTCCTACTCTGCTCTTCTTCTGCACAGAGCATTTTCAGGTCTCGGGGCCCCCGCGCTTTGTTAGGCTAGAAGGCCACAGCACATTGTTTATCGTTAATGCATATCTTGAAGGTAACACCTGTTGAAATAAAAGCCACTAAAATTCTCCCATATGTGTAAGAGAAAGCTGTCTCTTTTTAAAAGAAACTAAAAGAAACTCAAGCTTACCTAAAAGGCTGAGGCTTGCTTTATTCATCTATCAAAATATTAAGCCTGTACCTTAAAGCAGAATCCATAGTTAGTTGGTGCTCCATGTTTTTTTTTGCCTGCCAGTGACACATAAATATCACTATTGCCAAATTCGCTGAAAAACTGCAAATGCCGGGGTTCCTTTAAAAAAATAATACGTGTGAGTGTTGACACAGGTACCTATTTTGCAGTATCTATTTTGTATTTCTATTATATTACATGATTTATATCTTGGCAAAAATTATCCCGAATAATGTCCCAGAAACAAAAGGGAAGAAAAGCTAAGACACTATATTCTTAGATAACCAGGAGCTTGATACCATATCATTTAATTTGAGAAGTGGTAACTTGTTTATAATTTAACTTCTAACATACAAAAAAAAACCCACTTTCCTATTCTAAAATTATTCCCTTTCAACATCATTTCAATGATTTTGAAGGAGAGAAGACAGAAAGAATGGGTTTTGAAAATGTTTTCCTTTCTGGGTTTCAAATAATGGCTGTTCTCTAAAAGGAAGAAGGATGGGTTAAGCTTCCACATCAGTTAGAGAAGAAAAAGGCAACACAGACAAGGATTCCTGCTTCATTCAGAAATAACCATCCTCATGTCTGTGTACTGCCTAACACACCACAGCAAGCAACCAGATAGGAGACATGACTATCTTCCTTTACTGAAAGAAGGAAGCCTGTTCTGATGAGCTCAGGGAAATTACTTGGCAGTGGGATGTATCTGATTTTCAAGGCAAAGTGGAATCATGAAGTTATTTCTTCTCAAAGAAATCCATGAGATTTAGAACTGGTCATAGGAAATCACTAGGCCATATTATTCTGTGACAGGTTAATAACTTGGAGAAGTGTTCAATTCTGGGGTTGAATACATAATCAAAACTGACCAAAATACGTCTGTTCTTTAAAACCTTGCTGCTAGCTGCATGGTTCCCGACCACAGCAGCATTACCTGGGAGTTTGTTAGAAATACAAAATCTCAGGGCCCACCCTAGTCCCACTGAATCAAAATCTGACTTTTACCAAGTTCCCAGGTGATTCATATGCACTGAAATTTAGTAATGCTCTAAAAGAAAGAAAGAGAGGGGGAGAGAGGGGGGAGAGAAAGAGAAAGAAAGGAAGAAGAGAGAAAAAAACAGAGTATTTAGCAATTTGAGCAGCCAATTCACATCCAAATCCAAAGAAGTTTCACTCATTTACCAGCAGGCTATGCTGTCCCTGATGACTGGTACAGTGAGAATTTCTATGTATGTCACTGTTTCTCTATGGTCACTGTTTTTAGGCATTTTGATCCAATGAATGACTATAGATCCCAATTCCATGAAAATAACACAGAACAGAAAATTGCAAAAACAGACCCAGTCTAGAGCCTGTGGAACAAGGGAGGAGAAAGGAAAAAGATACTCTTATTGGCATGGCCTTTAAAGCTGAATTCCTAGATAGAAACTGATTTGCTAGGAAAAAAATGTCTGATTTCTATGAAGATGAAACAAGAACACCCCTGCCCACTGATACTGTACAAGTCAATGTCACTGAGTCATTCAAATGTAAGAAAAAGGCAGCTCAAGAAACACTGGAAGGCCATAGAGGCACATGAGTTTCCTCTTTTGATTGATTTTTTTCCCATTACTATAGGCATATCAAGGCTTATGGCATTATAAGACTACAAGGCCGAGCTGGCATGGTTAGTAAAAGCTAAGCATGTACTTGTATAACATCGATGGGGTTGAAGAGGAGGGTGTCTCTCTATAGTTATTAGATGTTTCTCTATAATATAAGCCACAATGACATCTTCAAGGCTTACAGTATCGGTTATCTAATTCCTTCACAGCCTACATATTTAGAAAGTAAAATAAATTGAGACCCTTCTTACATAAAAAGGGCAAGATATGGACTATGTGCCAGGTAGAAATGTCAGTATTAGATACCAGATAATCTACATAATTTATATCAGTCATTCAGGTTATATTATTTATATATATCATCTATATAATGTATATATAAATTATCATTCCTGAGGTATATATAAATTATCATACTTGAGGTTATGTAACACCCCATAGTTCTTTATTGAGGGGACTTAAAATCATTTTCACGTGTAGACCATTGAACATGAGCTTATTAGGCAAGGCTAAAGAGAATATTATGAACTGATGTACAGCAAAGTCAGACACTATTGAAAATAGCTAAGGTCCAGATCACAAATATGGATTTGATGCTTAGGATTTTGCCTAGCCAAGGACAAGACCATTGCAAGGATAAAAGCATGGATCAAGCACAAGAAAGAAGAGTTGTGTTGTATAATGAGTAGGGAAGAAAGAGGGTGAAGGGTGAAGTTGATTTTAATGAGAAACCTGTTACAGAACTAAGAATTCAGGAACTCAAGAGACATTATCAGATCCTCCAGTGAAGAATCACTGGGGAAAAAAAACACTACAGTGAATGTAGCTGGTGTGGCTCAGTGGACTGAGTGACTGCCTGTGAACCAAAAGGTGACTGGTTGGATTCCCAGTCAGGGCACATGCCTGGGTTGTGGGTCAGGTACCCAGTAGGGTGTGAGCAAGAGGCAACCACACACTGATGTTTCTCTCCCCTTCTTTTTCCCTTCCTCCTCCTCTCTCTAAAAATAAATAAATAAAAATCTTAAAATTAAAACAGTGAGATAAGCAAGATTACTAGATTTAAAAAGCACTTTTCTCTGATTTTAAAAGCAAAAAGATGATCCACTGCACAACTTTTCAAAAGACATCTTCCTGTGCACTTTCATACACTAGGAACATTGGGAAAAGAGCAAGTTCATTAAAGTGGTAAAAAAAGAAAGTCTAAAACTTTAATTACAAAAATGGGTAATTATTCATCCTAACATTATTTATGATAGGAAAATGTGAAAACTAATTTAGATGGTCATGAAAATTAGTTAAATGCATCTCTATGATAAAGCATAAGCAGTCAAACGATATATACTTCAAAATAAAAGATTTCTGTAAGGAGAAGAGGTCTAAATTAGTAAAGCCCCATTCCATGAAGCATCCCACCGCTTACACTCACACACACACATGCACACAAACAGCAACAAAGAAAACAGTATACAAGGAAAAGGAGGAAACCGTGTTAAAAAACAGGGAAAAGAGTCAAGGATCACTCCTTTGCGGCTCCTGTTAGGTCCTGTGAGGACCACTACCCAAATAATTCGTCCCCATCATTAACTGTGCTCTGGGATGCTTCACCCTCAGCACAGTGTATCTAGAGCTAAGATCATTAGCATCTCACTTCTAAGATAATGACCTTTTAGCAAACCTCTTATTCTTGTTCATTCTATTACAACATTTTCTATTTTTTTATTTCTTTTTCTAAGAACATTTTAATACTTCCTTTTCTTTCATATTAATCAGTCACATAAACACAGCCATTTTCTATTTAATATGGCATTTATCCCTGTCTTCTCCCACTGCTCATCCCAGGTTAGATCCCATCACCTCCACTTTGAATTACCAAATCATCATCTAATTAGCATCTCTGCTGCTCACCCCTCCCTCTCTTCCTCTCTCCCTGTCTCCTGCCTCCCTCCCTGGCTCCCTCCTCCTCTCTTTTTCTTTCTTCTTGATATTTTTAAGCTCAGTATGGCCACACAAATATATTTTTTAAAAGTTCTCACCCAAGGATATGTCTTTTTGCTTTTTGTTTTGATTGATTTTAGAGAGCAAGGGGGTTGGGGGGAGAAAGACAGAGAGAAATATCGATTGGCTGCCTCCCTCATGTGCCCTCCCTGGGATCTAACCCACAACCTAAGTATATGCCCTGGCTGGGGATCAAACTCACAACCCGTTTTTTTGCCCAGGATGATGCTCAGCCAAGCAAGCCACCCGGCCAGGTAAGCCATACTAATCTTACAACCTCATCATTTCACTCTCTTGCTGAAAAATTTTCACTGGTTTCCTGTAGTAAGTTGAATAATAGCTTCCCCAAATATATGTCCATGTCCTAACCCCTGAGAAACTATGACTATGACATAATTTGGAAAAAGGGTCTTTGCAGATGTAATTAAATTAAGAGTCTCAAGATGAGCTCATTTTAGATTATGCAGTTGGGACCTAAATCCAATGGCAAGTGTCCTTATAAGAGACACAGGAAGGCAGAGACAGAAACCAAAGTTAGGCAGCCACAAGCAAAGGGGCACATCGAGCCATGACTAGCCAAGACAGCTAAGTCTAGTGAAAGTTTAAGGGATCAAATAATGGAATGTGAAATAAATAATGGATAAACATCTCCAGCATAAAAGAAAAATGGGAATTTAAAGACTGAATGCATATGTTGAGAATCAAGCAAATGTTATCAGAGTATATTTGAAGGCATCTAGAAATCTGGCAAGAAAATTACTGAGCACCAATGATTATAATAATATTGGAAAACAGCCAGAGAAAAATGACTGTTACCATAAAGAATCAACAATGTTGTCATTGACAATAGATGCACTAAAAAACAATTAAAATAACCTCTCATGAAAACTCTCAAAAGTAGTTTTACTTGAAAGATATCACTGCATTGCATAAAATGTGAATGCTTATACAACACAGACTATATGGCATAGGCTACACCTACTAGACGACATAGAAACACAGACTGCGCAATGCGGAGCACTGTGGGAGTGACATGTATGAGTGATTATGTACGTGAGTATAGGCATCTGCTGAAGAGTTACTTTTTAAATGGATTATTACAAATGTTCAAATCCAAAGATTTTACCAACTCTTGAAATCAAGTAATAAAGTAATAAAAAAAGGAAAATCTATTTTAACTTACAACTTATATATGATTTATAACAATCATTGATATTTCTAATTACCTTGGATGTCCCTTTAGTAGAAAAATATAAACCAGATCTTCTTAAAAGGAAGTAAATCTTTTTCCAGGACTTCCTTCCCTGTTCTTTTGCATGTAAGAAGCCATGGATTTCAGGATATGTGCTTGAACTCAAAAACATCTTGAAAAAGAAAATCAGACACTCCCATATGGCTTTTGAATCAGTGATATTGTAACCTAATATTAATCATGTTAAGATTTTAAATATGAACATGTAATATCTAACAGTATCTTTATCACATATATTATTACCGAAATGACAATATATACAGAAGAAAATAAATCAGTCTTTCATTTAAAGTTCCAAATGAAAATATGTTCTCAAAATACACATTCTAAATTATGATCAGTACTTAGCCAAACACCAAAATTATAAGCTAATTGAATGCCCATTTGAAAGGCTGGACTTCATCTAGGGAGTTAAGTCCTGATACTTTTCATCTTTTTCTATGATTTTCCCTAAGAACTTATCAATTTCACCTTCATTGTGGTGTAGGACAATTCTGACTTCAATTATTCAATTATTAAGAAAGTTAAGCCAAATTCACCTCCCTGATGAGGGTAAAGCAAACAATCTCTTCTTTGCCTCTAGGGTTCTCAGTTGTGAGTATGTGTACCAGGCTGTTTTCCAAAAAGAACTACAACAATATCTTCCATTCCACCTGTTCCTCTGCAAAGTGATCTAGCCACTGAACCATAAGGAGGCAGAGTCTGTGTCTTCATCTCCCTTGAATCTCAGCAACACTTGCGATTACTCTGACCAATAGAACTGGCAAAAGTGACGGTTAGAGAATTCTAACTATAGTCCTTAACTAGCTTGATGGCTTCCACTACTTACTCCTGGAAGCCAGTTGTCACATAAGAAATCTGACTACCTTGAGACAGCTATGTGGTGGATAGTCCTGGAGGATGAGGCACCATGTGGAGAGAGATAGGCCAAGCAGTACCGGGCAGATGTAGAGAAAAGCCAACTTAAAAGGGGATCTTCAACCCTTCTGTGAACCAGTGTGTCTCAGAAATGACCCACCCAAGTAAACCCTTTCAAATTCCTCACCCACAAATATGTTGGCAAAATGTGAGTGGATACTTAAGCCATTAAGGTTTGGAATAGGTTGCTACACAGTAGTAATTAACTGACAGACGTGCTGGTCATGAAACAAGAGTGAAAAGAAATAGCTCTGTCTGCGTGGCTGTGCTGAGTACCTTTAATAAGACAATGAAAATGCACTGGCATCTCAATAAAAGAAGAAAATAAAAATGCCTATGAGTAAACAAATGCAAAAAGGTAAAACTGAGAGTGAGAGAAATTATTAGCTAAAGCACTGTAACATTACAAAATGCTACTCAGGGAAATGCTGCTAGTAGATATTTATGTTTTTTAAGTAAATTACTAAAAACAATTTCAATGTAATGAGCCACAGATATCAATTAATTGACATGCAAAGCAGGCAACTACGTTTTTTAGTTTGAGTGCTTTCCAAGTTATTAAAGCAAACCAATTAAATTTTAAAAAGGGAGTCACAGAGGTCACACTAGAAAAAGAAGAAACACTTTAAAAACTGGAAACATTGCCTCAGTGGACAGAAGGGGTCAGGGCCACATGCACGACTATCTGATTCCAAGGCTGTGATTTTCTTGTTTTTATAATGTAGCATTAAAGTAATATCACTACATTATTGGAGAATTTGGGATCAGAGGCGGAAGGAAAACTCCAACCGGCATCCTGGCACATCCTGGTGGTGAGGCGCTGAAAAGGCTTGGGAGCTGGGGTGCCAGGGCCCGCCACCACATTCACCCTAATAGTCTGACAGGGTGTCTGTGAAACCCGGTAGCACATAAGTAGCTTTGAAAAAAAATCTCTTGAGACTAATCATGTTTTTATTATATTTTGAAGTGTAAAAATGAAATACAACATATTAAAAAGCCCACTGAAAACAAATCAATCATACCCAGTATCTGTGTTAATATATTTACTAGTATATTTAAATACCAATATATTTATAGTATCTATATTGAAAATATTAAATGAAGAATATTAAAAGTCTTCTTCACTTAAGATCAGAGAACACTGAGTGTGTTTGGGGATGCCCAGGGCCTAGATCAAACAGCAATATCTTTACAAGGATATTGCTCAGTACGAACCTGCTGACAACTATAGACCTTCTGGTATAAAATCTACTGGTCTATCAAAAATAAAACAAAATAACTGAAATCATTCTTTTATTGTAATGAAAATAACTTGGAAAATGATCCCCTAACATTACTGACAGTTTGAAAGAAATGAGCCCAATAAATGCAAAACCAATGAGATTTTTCATTAAATAGCCAGTACTCTTATTTCAGCCATGATATTTCATAATTCTACTCCAGTATTTCTGTCTTGGGTAGTACAAATATTAATGTATAAAATAGATATATCTTATACCTTTTTTCTCCTTTCATTTAATTGGTAAGTATTTTATTACAGATAGGATTGAGGGCATTTCTTATAAAACTTAATACTAAATACCAATTAGTAAAATATCTACTATTTAATGGAAATTTTAATTTTTCAAAAGACTAAGAATTTTTAATCACATCACAAAACAAAACTGCAAGTTTCCTTTCATGATACACATTTTTAAACATTTACAAACCTTTGACAATTAGCCAAACCTGGGAAGAATAATATTGTTATGAGGTGCTATTGATTTAAAGGAACTCTTTATCCAGATTGTGCTCTTGTCTTTTCCTTCCTATTCTTTTCAGTTTTACCTCCAGCAAAATTTAATCATTCAAGGCTTAACATTTCAAATTTGAGACATTTATATATATGGACCTTAAAGTTTCCCCTTATTATTACTTGACACATTTTAATGGAAGTATATTTTACCTGCAAAATCTGTGTGGGGGATACTTCACCATTGGTTTCAGTTGCAAAAGACACCATATGCTCTGGAAAAAAATACTGACGAAAAGATACAGGTTATATTATCCCAAAACCTGTGCTAGAAAAGATTCAATTATGACCACTGTAATCCAAATTCTTCAAATCAGTGTGCTGAAAATTCACTCAAAGTGCTTTTTAAAATGACACTCCGTGGACTTTACCTTGAGGTATGTTAATGGAAAGGTCAGAGCGGGCCCAGAGTAGCAAACAGCCTTAGAGGACACCCAGGAAGAGATTCACATACCTCTGAGTTACGAGTTACTGCAGAACTCTGCCCTCAGGGTGGCAGTGTGCTAGCTCCTGTTTCTCTTCCCTGAGCCCTGCAACCACTCTAGCAGTGCTAAAGGACCGTCAACTCTATTTTAGAAAGGCAAAGCTCATAGAAGTAAAGGGTGTACTCAAGGTCGCAGCCCACACTGTAGAGGAGTCAGGGCTTAAATTAGAACCAGGGATCGAAAAGTCCCATCTTTTCCACTGACTGCTTTCCCAAACTTGTTTCATTATAAAATTCACCCACAGCAGTTGCTTGACTTAGGAATTCCTAGGCCTCATTCCTGAATGATCCTGTAGTTCTGGTAGCTCCTGGATCCTATGTTTTTAACAAGTATTCTCCAGGTCCCCCGGTAATTTTTATGACCAGACAAGTTTGGGAACATATATTACACTACTTCCTTTAGGACAGGTTTTTCAACAGAAGTTCCATTAACATTCAGTCCAATAATAATATTGTGTGGCGGGGGCAGGGAGAGCTGCTGAGCCTTGTAGGAGGTTTAGCAGCATTCCTGGCCTCTGTTCACCAGCAGCCCCCCCCCCCGCCCCTTTATGACAACCACAAACATCACCAGGCATCAGCAAACCACCACCCCAGGTGAGAACCACTGTTCTAGGTCTACAAAATGGATACACATACAGCCTGTTTAAATTTTCAAAAAATAGATAAAACCCAAAATGAACACTAAGCCATTTTTCTATAATGATGATTTTTAAATTCTTGATTTTTATAAAGATTCACATGAAAACAATTTCCCTTCAAATTCTAATTCTATTTAATTTTTATTAGAACTCTTATTTTCTTTGGCATAGATCATCCATTATGTTTCTATTAATAGGTTCAAATAAAAAAGAACATAAGAAGTCTTTTGGGGTTTGAAAATATTCTTTTATGGTATCATATATTTTCCATAAAGGATCATTTCAATCCAATTATCCAAAATGTGGTATAAAAAATGCTCTGGCTGCAAAGACCAAAACAATTTAAAATAATGATTTCAAAGGCTATTCTGACTTCTAAAGATCTTTAGTCTTCATTAGAATGTGATACATTTATTTTCTTTTAACGAGACTATGATGAAAGTAGTATTTACTAGATAATAAACTGCCCTTTACCTGATTTCTACCTTGCTCACTGATTACTGCACTAAAAACAAAATAACTGTCAATAGCAAGACTCATGTCAACCTTAAATTTCTAGACTAAGTTACAACAACCCCAATGATCATCAATCTGTTTTTACTTTAACATTTTATATTTTAAGTATCCTAAATTCTCTGAAAAGTGCTAAAATATATTTTGGAGCCTGCTTGAGGATATCTAATAATTCATTCCCTAAATGAAATGTAGAGATTTGTTTTTCTTAAAAAGCAAAAGCAAGAAGCAAGCATTCTTGAAAAGCATGTAACTGAACTTCTGTGCTGATGCTGACTAATCAACTGTACAGTAAGAAGAAATGTGACTAATTATAAAGGATCAGAATTCTTACCCACATGTTATCAAATAAGGAATTATATTTTATTTATAGTGATACTTCACATGAACCAAAACAAAATTTAAGTAGTTCATTTATTTTTCATAACTATTAATAGGGATTTCACTTACCATTGGATTTTTAAAGAATTCATATTTGGCATAATTTTTTCTAAAGTATAGCTTATTTTCTTCTTCCATTCCCCAGTTAGATAGCACTTCAATCACCAGCTCATGGTCTTCAACTGTTCTTTCTGTAAAGAATGTTTCAGTGAGTATGTCAATGGATGAATGGATGGATGGATGGATAAATTGATAAATGGATAAAAAGGTAAGTAGACAAATATATATATGTAGATATATAGATATCCATACAAATACACAAAATATATTATCTATGTACATTTATTCAAAATAGAAAATTTCAACTCAATTTTGAAAAAGCCAGACTGACAAAACTTCCTTCAATTTTGAATTAGTAACAAGTGATTTTTATACCAAGACAGACTGTAACCTGAAAAGAAAAATGACAAAATATTACAATGCACTTTTTGCTAATTCTGAATGTTTTTATTGACATGTAAATTGTAAGTTTGATAATAAATCTGCATTAAGAATATGGGAGCTATTCGTTTTCTTCAACTTATCATGGTGTCAAAATTAAAATCTTTGCCTTTGGATTGAACAATTCAGCCCATGAAAAGAAGAAAAATTTTGACAGGTTCAATATGCATTTAAGACCTATAATCTGGATAGTTAAGAAAAAATAAAACAAATTCTTTAAAAGGAAAACATTAATGCAGGTACATAAAATTTTTTAAGAAACCTAATTTCTTCAGGCACTTTATACTGTTAAAACCAATGTTCAGGGAAATATACTTTGTAATAACAATGAAGACAACCAGGTAGAGTGGGGAAGGCACTAAGGAGGAAAGCCACTTAAATGAAGTAAGCAGACAACTTTAAGGGGGTGACCATAACATGCAAAATACCTATTTTATAAGAAACTGAGTATCTTAGCAGCAATATTCCTAATAGCCCCAAACTAGAAACTACCCAAATGCTTATCAACATGAGAATAAATAAATAAGCATGCAGTGGAATATATACTGCAACAACAAACAGTTTTATGGATGAATTTCACTAACATGATGTTAAATAAAATAAATCAGACACAGAGAGTACATACTACATGATTCCACTTATAGAAGGTTCAACACAGGTAGAATAAAGCTATGTTGTTAGAAATCAAGATAAAGGGGATGGCGGGTGAGTAAGTGGGGTCTGGTGGGAACCACTGGGTATGGAAAATATCCCATAGATCTGGGTGTTGAATACTCAGGCATATGCAATATCTGAGAATTTATCGAGTTGTCCAATATGGTTTGTTCACATTTTTTAAAGATAAGTTATACTGCAATAAAAAGTTAAAGTAGCTGTGAAATTACTAATATAAAACAGGAAATAGAGAACAGCCAAGTAAGAAATATAGAAATCCTCTGTTTTTTCTAGGACCTCTGTGAAAAGTACCTGTGTCTCAGAAATGCAACACTCGGTAGTGATCTGTGACCTATAACACCCAAACCCTTGAAAGTAATGTCACACTTAAATAGAAGCTTATTCTCTGAAAGGAAGTTCTTGTGAGAGTGCTCAATGAATATGGATGAGTTTGAGCTAAGTGTGCATCAGCACTCTGGGTTCTGTCCCTAACTCTGACTGCTCTTTTTCTGTCTCACTGACTATCTCTTGCAGCTCCTTCTCCCTCCCAAGATGCAAGCCTTGGCTCAACTCTTTTCTTTTCCTTTCTCTAAATTAATTCATGCTCCCCTCTTTATCCATCACGCCTGTCAAGTTCCCTGAAGTGAAATCTCTGACTACAGCTGCTTTTACTCACACTCCAGTGCTAACTGCTAGACTTTCGACCACCTCAGACAGTTTGTCTACAATCAAAATCAGTAAGGCAGTTCCTAAAAATACTAAACAATTTCATCAATTCCCCTTCTGGGTATATAAACAAAAGAAGTGACAGCAGGGACTGGAACAAATATCTACACACCAATATTCATAGTAGCAACATTCACAATAGCCAAAAGGTGGAAACACCTTAATGTCCACCAACCAATGAATAGGCAATGAAAAGCAATACAGACATACAATGGAAAAATTAGCCTTAAAAAAGAATAAAGTTCTAACAGGTGCTACAACATAGATGAACCTTAAATATATTATGTTTTGCAAAATAAGAGAGACACAAAAGAACAAATACTGTGTAATTCCATTTACACAGGGTACTTAGAATAAAAAAAATTAATGGAGACAAAAAGTAGAATGGTGGCTGTCAAGACTGGGGAAAGGAAGAAATGAGGAGTTATTGTTTCATGGGTTGAGTACGGAGAGATAAAAATGTTCTAGAGATGAATGTTGGTGGCTCTGCAAAATGAATATACATAATTCCAGTGAACTGTACTCTTAAAATGGATAAAATGATAAATTCTGTTATGTGTATTTTACAAAAATTTAAAAAACAAAGTCCTCTTTCTTTTTCCTTCTCAAACTGCTTTTTCCTAAATTCTCCTATCTCCATTACATCTCTCTCCACATATACTTCAATATCCTCTACTCTTGCTATCCCCAATGTCAAGGATTCTTCCTCTGAGTGTCTCTCACACAGTCAACTCCCTACCCATTCCCACTATCACCATTCCTTTTCAGACCTTCACTTTTCTTAACTGATCTCCAAGCCTCTACTTTCTTGGTCTTTCAGTCCAACCTGAACACTAATATCACAACAAACCTTGTGAGCAGTTTGTATCAATGCAATCTCTGCTCAAAACGCTTGTGGACTTCCATCCCAGCTTGTTAGGAGACAAATCCATGTAGTCTGGCAGTTATAACTCACTTATTTATCCATCCACTGGACAAATATGTATCAAAAGCCTACCAAGTGTCTGACAATCATCTTGGGGCTTGAAATTTTGTAGTAAAAAGTCAAAAATCACTGCCTTATGGAGCTTTCATTCCGATGAAAAGACATAGACAATGAATACAATGTTAAGTCTTAAAATGTTGCTATAAATACTACCTAGAAAAATAGAACAGGAAAGAGGGAGAGAGGAGGGCACAAGGGGAAGGAGTCCATTTTCAATAGCTTACCAAGGAAGGTCTCTTACAGAAGGTAATGTGCAAACAAAGACCCAAAGAAGAAGAGGATATAAGCCAAGCAGACATCTAGAGGAAGAACAAGAACAAAGCTCCTGAGGGAAGAGCAGGGATAATGTGTTTGAAATACAGCATGAGGTTAATGTGGTTTAAGCTGAGTGAGCAAAAGAGAGTGTCAGAATAGGTTAGAGAAGTAACAGCATAGGGAGACTGGATAAAGCCCTGCAGTTCATAGTATGGATTTGGCTTTTCCTCTGAGTTAGATAAGAAGTCATTTCAAAGAGAAAGAATGTCATGAACCAAGATGTTTTCATTGGATTACACTGGCTGCTAAGTGTAGAACTGATCCTAAGAGGCTTAAAGACAGAAGTAGAATATGTAATTAGAAAGGGGATGGTAGATGATGTGGCTTGGATTAGAGTAGTATCATCAGTCCACATGTAAGAAGTAGGAAAAAATTTAGATATCTTCTGAAGATAGAGCCAACAGAGTTTTCTGACAAGTTGGACATGGAATGAAAGAGAGAAGATAGTTAAGGAAGACACAGAAAGTCTTTGTCTAAGCTCTTGGAAGAACTGCATTGCCACTAATGAGTTTAGAAGACTGTAAGAGAAGTAGGTTTCAGGGTGAGGGGTGGTAGATCTAGGAGTCACTGAGATATTGAGTGGAAGTTGCCTCCCTAACAACCTTTTGTGCAACACAAACCCAGCTGTTTGTGACACAAACAAGCTTATGAAACATAGGTCCACATTATTAAACATAGTATGTGCTAAGCACTATATATTCTTTGCAACTACAGTAAGAGAAAATTTTAAGGTATAATGAAAGATAGTTGTTTGTTTCTTTGTACCCATTACTTCTCTATACCACTAAGAAAATAGCATCTGTTCTGCTCTTAAGATGCATATACAGAGAGGAAAATAATGATAGAGATGCATTTTCTTTCCTTTTGAGCTTCA
Organism: Trachops cirrhosus; assembly: GCA_028533065.1. Taxonomy (NCBI): domain Eukaryota; kingdom Metazoa; phylum Chordata; class Mammalia; order Chiroptera; family Phyllostomidae; genus Trachops; species Trachops cirrhosus. The sequence goes on along the minus strand of CM052541.1, from coordinate 52,429,306 downwards.
AAGTAGACTTTATCAATCTTTGACAGACATAACTGCTTGGGGAGAATCATGCTTAGCCAATCCTCTATTGCCTCATCCAGAGATCTACCCTTTGTCTTCTGGGAAAGGAGCTGAAATCAAAAGGTTAGTGGTAGAGAGGGTGGGATGAAGACTGAGATGGAGCTAGTCTGTAAGATGATGTAGGTCCTGCACCTTGCACCCTTCCAGAACTAGAACCCCAGGGTAGGGAGTTGATGGAGATATAATGCCAGGTAAGTTTTTGTGTGGCTCAAACCACGTTGTAGCCTTAGGAGACCTGTAGTTTTAAGTAGATGCCCTGAGTCTAGTATGGTAGAAAAGCAATAGCTGAGTCTACCATTGAGGCAGAAGAGTTCACAGCATCCCGGAATGGGGAAAGAACACTGAAGTGGTACCAAGTACCCCAGGAGAAGTGTAGAAGGGCCAAGAGAAAACCATGAACTTAAGGGACTTTTTGGTAGAGTCAATAATTTGAGGAATAAGAGTTTTCAGAACATGAAGAGTTGGACAAGAGTTAGACAAATAGCTTCTGAGGCTTAAATGCCCCACCAGAGTATTGGAGGAGTGAAAGTAGGTCTTATCCTTCAACTGAGAATATGTTAATCTTAAATTTAACTCCTTTATAGAACATGAATGTATTATTTACCATAAGACTGAGAACAATCCAAGAAGCAAACAAATAAAGATTAAACTATCTGCCATTGGGAAGCCAGAAGACTGAAGGTCAAAAATTAATTCAATTATAGAAATAAAGTAAGTAACATCTCTGCAAGTCTCAATCTGAGACCTTTTTCATTACTGTATTTAATTACTGTAATATTTGCAGTAGGCTGAATAATGGCCCCAATACTGGTTTCTAATATCTTGAACCTGTAAATGTTACCTTATATAGCAAAGTCTTTGTAGATGTCATTGACTTAAATATAATGAGATGAGGAAAGTATCCTGAATTATCCAGGTAGGCCTTAAACCCAAACACAAGTATCTTTATAAGAGAGAGACAGAAGGAGATATGACACAGACAGAAGAGGGAAGGACAATGTGACCACAGAGCAGAGTCTCGGGTGATGTGGCCACAAGCCAAGGAATGATGACAGCCACCAGCAGCTGAGTGAGGCAAGGAACGGATTCCCCCTAATGCCCTTGGAAGAAGCGTGGCCCTGCCAGCACCTTGATTTCAGCCCAATGAAATTAATTTTGGACTTCACCTCTAGAACTCTTAAAGATTACATTTCTGTTTGTTTGTTTGTTTTTTAAGCCACCAGGCCTTTGGTAATGTGTTACAGAGGTCTTAGGAAACTAATACAATAATCTAATGAGCAACTTATATCTCCATTTATAGCAAATGAAACTAAAGTTCAGAATGGCAAAATCTTAGGATTTAAATGGCAGTCCCACCCTGGCTCCAAGCTGACACTCTTTGCAAAGCGTCGCAACGAACTTCACTACACTTCCCACCAGAGAGGCATCTCCTGCCGCCTCTGCTGCTCTGTTTATATCCTGCTCCTTCTTCCCGTTTACTAGCTAAAATCTCTCATGTTCCTGCAGTTTTCGTGTTTCAATTGCCTCATTTTCTTTATTTTGAAATGAATCAAAATGTTTGTTTCAATAAACATTTGCTAATTAAGTGAAAATAAGCAACCACATTCTGAGGGGAAGGGGAAAGAAAATAATGGGCAATATTTCCAATTTTATCAATCTCAACCTTACATGAAAGTAACATAAATCATTTGAATCTTGATAGCATCAAAAAAAAGAAGAAGGAAAGAAAGAAATAAGCCCTGGCTAGTGTAGCTCAGATAGAGCACTGTCTTGGAACCCAAAAGGTCAGAGGTGCGATTCTTAGGGTATGTGTCTAGGTTGTGGGTTCGATCCCTGGCTGGCGTGCATGTGAGAGGCAACCAATAGAGGTTTCTCTCTCACATCGATGTTTCTCTCCATCTCTTCTCCCTCCCTTCCCCTCTCTCTAAAATGAATAAGCATGTCCTCAGGTGAGAATTAAAAAAAGAAAAGAAAGAGGGTAGAAAAACCAAGCACATTTGAATAGCTATGACAAAAGAAGAACTAGAGAAATATGTGTGACCACAAAAGAAGTGGCAGTCTAGTCAGGGTTTTGTTTACATGAAATAAAACCCAGCATATCAATCTAGAAAGAAAAAATAAGGGATATAATATCTGGAGAAAATTTCACAGAACTGTAATACCAAATTTTTAAATAATGCATGTACTACCATCAGGAAAACATACTGGTAATCTTAAAAAAATTTCTTCAAAAAGAGCTAGCAAAAACTGGGGTATGTGAGAAAGCAAAAGACATACTTTTCATTCCTTCAAAGAAGATTTCTGATACTATTCTATTAAAAATTCAGATAATATAAAAAAAGCAAATAAAGTCCAGAGAATCAAATGCAGCTAGCTCCTGGTTCTTACCTCATATACTCATTTGGTAATGGAGATAAAACTTTATTACAGAATTGGCTTTTTAAAAATTATATCATGTTATATTAAAACAATCTTTTTAAGTTTATATGTCCCCACCCTAATTTGATGAACGATCTTATGCCATCCTCCTACTAAGTCTTCTTATGTTAAAGAACTAATGCGACAATAATCTAAATAACCCCAGGAGGCATAACTGATGATCAGGTGAACGTCTTACAGAAAATTAGTGGGTTTTTTAAAAGGCAGATATCTGACTAAATACACACCTTAATAGGGAGTAAGTTCAACATGAAAATGGAGGATGTGCAAATGGATTCCTTTGAGAGGAAAAGAAAAATGCTTAGTGGGGAGGTAAAGTTACTGCAGACCAGCACTGTTTCACCGAGGCCCAGGCATCCAACCTCAGCACCAGGACCCAAGAAAAGGAAGGGATAAGCCAAAACACAAAGTACTAGTCTAGCTGGCTTACAATACACTTTCTTTTTGCTCTTCTTTAGCCCCATTCTAAAACCAAGCAGATTTTAACCAACCAAGTAACCCTAAGTAATTTAATACATTTGTATAATATCTAAACACAGCAAATTAATTTTGTGATCAGGGGCTCCTTGCTGCAACATCAGAAAATACTGATACTAGAGACTATCACCCAGAACAAACTCAGATTTTCAGTTACCATTTGAAAAGCGACCCCAGGCAGCTTCCACATACATTCACCATGATTATTTTAAAGACCTTATTTTTAAAGATTCGTAAGTCCAACTAAAATACTACATTAAAACATATTATTATAACTTCAAAGGTGTATCTATCTTTTTAACTTTTTAATTTTAAAAAGTAAAGCATTTTTCAGGCACTGGAAAGTTAATTACAATAATCAAATACCACTCCTATGGAAGTAGAAAAATAGGAGAGAGGTCACCTTAAATCACTTCAATACAGAAACCAAACAGGAGGAAAACAGGCAAGTCTCCAAAAAAGGGGGGAAAATCTTTTTTAAAACAAAAACAAAAGCTTCATATTGCTTTAAATTTAATTTTTGTTTCTAACACATCAGTGAAGTACTATGGTAACAATAAAATATTAACAAATAATGATAACTATATATAATTGTTTTCTATTTAATTTTCAGAAACTTTTCCTTTAAAAAAAAGAAGAGAAGAAAAAATGTTCTTTCTGAAAGTGTTGATTTAACTTGAAAGTCCTTTTAAAAAAATCTCAAACCTCCCAGTATGGAAAGTGTTCACCTGTGACCTTCTGCCTGGATTTCTTTGCTGAATCTACTGAAAGTACAGTGAGGGGCTCAGATGGAAACCCGAGTCCCTACTCTTCTCATCACTTGATAAGAGAAGAAACAAGAGTGGCTTTTACCTCTAATTCACTCAGAAAACAATTCTCTATATACCTTTGTTACAGGAAACTCCAGGAGACAAATGGTCCTTGTACTTCTCTGTGCTAGGCAGAAACTACACACATTTTGTCAATCTTATTTTCAGATAAAAATGAACAGTCTCTGACCAAGCAAAACAAAAACTGGAGAAGCAAAGAACAAAACAGGGCTCAATTTCTAAAAGATCCCTTAACCTACGAAAACTACTTAATACCAACAAGATCCCTCAGAAAATTGCCACCACCAAATTCAGCTTCCAGAGGGCAATAAGAGGAAAATCTCGACACTTCAGCTCATGGGTATCTTCAGCTTGTGGATCATTCTTTAGCAAATCTAAATAGTTCTCACACTAACTCAGACTCAATGATCACAACCTGTATTCATAGAAAGCCTTATTTTTCTACAGTGTTTGCATACATATTATCTCAGGCTGACTGGTAAATACTGGAAGCACTAAGAAACAGCTTCCATAAATTCTAAGTTACCTAATGCATGCTTTAAGGACTCGGAGTAAATTTCCATGTGGGCACGATGTGTGATTGCTTCGGTTTCTTTCCCAAGTCTCTGCCTGCTATGTACAATATGCTGCAATCCATTCTTTGAACTGTTTGATATAAATACCTTACAGTTGGGTACAGCTTAGTTAAAAAACCATTTATTTGCCCTAAATCCTGGGTTACAAAGGTGTATGTATACACAGAGCTCCAGCTCTCATAGAATTACTGTCTAGTTATAATATGATCACTATGAAGATAGTTGCAAAAATGTTACAGTAGCACAGAAGATGGGTACTTGACCCAACTTGGGACTTCAGGAAGATGTCTAAGTCTTTAACTTATGTCTTTAACTAATGTCTTCCAAAGTTTGTAAAATTGTATTTATTCCTTTTGTCCAATTACAGAAAATCTGAAAACACAGACAGCTGATAATCCCAATCCATCTTTAAACCTGTCGATCAGGCATAAGCCCTTAAAATTTCAGTATATTCCCTTCTTGCTTTTCTCTAGCACATATATTGCAATATATAAGTAGCTATGTATATATTTTTCAAAAAATTAGAAAATATTTTACATTGAAACATACATATAAAATATATATATGGTTTCTAAATTTGGTAAAATATACATACTTTTTTCAATCCATCATTATAATCTTACATCAGCCCACATCAGTCATCACAGGAACTCCAAGAACATAAACCAAAGCTGTATAACTTACATCCTATGGGTATACAGTAATTTATAACACCCCCCTATTATGATAGCACTAGGTTTTACTGTTCAAATTAATATTATAAAAGCAATCCTGCTTAAACAGCCTTATGATACCTATTGCCTGTCCAAATCTGCTTGTTCCCCACACCCATCCACAGCATGCACTTGCAGAAGCGTCACCTCCCAGGACACAATTCATCGTTATCGCTCCTAGTGCTTCCGGCACTGCTCTGTTATTCTGGGAGTTGGAATTTCCTATTGGACGCATGAGAAGGAATGGTGCCAGCCAGTATCCTGATTGCCTCCCTGGAACAGCTTTTGAGCAGAAATGTCTGTTCCCAGGGGCTGGGCACCTGGAGGAGGCGGATGTGTGTCCCTACCCACTCTCAGGTGGAAAGGGTGACTGTGCTTCTGAAATCTGAGCATGGGATGCCCCCAGCTGCTTTTCTCTCTCCTCTCCCTAGAGGGTAGCACTAGGTAGCTTCCAGTAAGCTCGGACAGGGTTTTCATCGTACCATGTCTTCATACATATTTTTAGGACACAAAAAAGTGTGTTATATTTTACTACCACTTGAACTAAAATTCCGAGTAAGCCTTGGAAGAGGCATAGCAGTTAGCCAGGTAAAGATGGATGAAAAAGGACTTCCTCAGAATCTCAACAGCATGAGCAAACAAACCAAGGAGCAGAATCCATAGTGTATGGGGCCGACTACAGGCAGTGCTCTAATAAAGAAACTAGAGGAGGGAGGGGCGAGACACAAGGCTGGAGAGAGGAGGGCGAGTCGGGGCACAGGTGCTGCAATTCTGCAGAGGACCTTGGACCCTAATGCAAGGAGAACCAGACCTGCACGCAGATGGGTAACTGGTATAACCAAGTAAGAGGAAGAGCTTTAAAATGGAGTAACAGGAGAGAGACGATGAGATCTGAACTCAGACTATAAGAATAAGGGTACTGAGAAGGAAAAACCAGCTGGACCAAGAGGCAAGTTTGGTTACAAGCACTCTTTGCTGGTTTCATATTTTCCACCTCCAACCTTAGGTGCTATTGGGACACCATGTCTCCTGAAAGCTCAGGTCAGGGCTCCAGCGGCCTCCATAAGGAAAGAAGAACAGGGTCCCATGTCCCAAAAGCCTCACAGTTACTTCTGCCGGTGATGAAGGGAGTCACAATGCTGAGGGCTGGTAGATTCCAAACAGCACAGAAAGAACAACAACATATGAACTCCAGAAAACAGAAAAAAAACACACTTGAGCTGCTTTTGTTAAAAAAAAAGTGAAGGAGCAGCTTGAAAGCAGGTGCCTGTGAGGCGTTCCCTCACTGCCACAGTGCACTGCTTCTGTCTTACAGAGATCATGTGGGGATAGCTGCACACATAAAAGTGGTATGGTTAAAAGCCTCCAGTCATTCACTTTGCTTATTAAAGCCACTCCACAATGAAAATCATAATGGAAATCTCAGTTGTCCCTAGCAATGACACTAAAATACAATTAGTTCCTCTTCCAGAGGAGTATAGAGGTATGTGCTTGAGGTATTGTGTTAATTGCCATTGCTTCATACCATAGCTTCAATCAGGAATCAGAATGGGAGCAAGACAAGCATGGATGTCACTAAGTTCCTAAGGACTGAAAACTGGAGTTTTTCTCCCGTCATCCTCTCAACAACGAGTTTGTAAGAGTAGAGGACTCCATCTGGGGAACTATAGTGACACCCAGTGGTTGTGAAGCATTATAAGACACCAGTTACAAAACTTCAGTTTATTACATGATGAGGAGGGGAAATACTTGTTGGTATACTGAAATTTTAAACTCAATGCCTATAAAAATGTGCATACAACTAGAAACTCATCACAATATGATCCAAAATCAGGCAAATCAGTGATTTGTAACAAAATCAGCATGTTTAGCTACCTTCGATAATTTACTCCACCTATTAAAATTCTCAGTGGTGTTTATTAACAATTATGGGCAGAGGATATGAAGTATTGATACTGTATTCAAAGTTCCAAACAGCCTATTGCCATTCATGCTGTGAGCAAATGTGAGAACAAGTCATGGCCAACCCTCTCACTCAGTCATACAAACAGCTGATAAAAAGTGAGCCAGGCTCGACCACTTTGATCCCCATAGTTTTGACACTATCTCTGTAAAGATTTATCTGAAAATGTTCTGGAGGGTTCAGAATTTCAAAACTTCAATTTATATTTATAGCATGTGTGAGAAACACAGATGGAGAGTGCGACAGAGACAAACCAACAGCAGAATCCCAGGAATATCTGCCTGACCGATTAGGGTGAGGATAAACCAACCTGCTTCCACGGAAAATACATACACTTTAGAATCTGACAGAATGTAGGTTTGTGCAATGTTTGACTCTAGGCAAGGTGTTTCATCAGTAGTCTTTGTATTCCTATATGTAAAATGGAGATTAAGAAACATCGTGCAGAGTTGCTACGAAGCAAAGTATTAAGAGTATCTATCAAGATTAATGTAAAACCTCTCACTCAGTGCCTTGCATGTATGAGATGCACATTAATAGTAGCTATCACATATATGCATTCATATTAAAAATACTAAGAAGACTGTGCAAGTTTCCTTTTGCCACAGAAAATACTCTGAAAACAGACTTTAGATTCCATAAACCTACCATATTTTGGATGTCAAGTGCTCCTCTCCCTGACTCTAGTAATTTGGAGCATGCTTTAGTGAATCAGAAGGAATATCTATTAACAACAGAGAATGTCTCTGAAATTTCCCTAAGTTTATCTCGAACATTAAAATGAATGAGAGTGCAGGAAACCCTCAACTCTCATTTATCCCCTAAGTCAAAATGCTCTTGCGTAAAAGGTTTCAGCACCTCACAAACACTAAACATCAAGTGTGCAGATCACAATGTGAAGATGCTACAACGGGGCATGTACAACTAACAGAAATGAGAAAGGGGCAAAGACCAATCCAGGAAGCCACATGTAGTTTGCTGTAAAAGCAAAACAAAGCTGCTCAGCCTCCAAAAGGTCAAAACCTGCATTCTGGCCTTCCCAGTAGCATACTTTAAAAACTACATCAGCTCATTCTGCTGTCTGACTCAAAGACCTGCAATTCTTTTCCTTTCACTGGATGTAAAAGTCAAGGCCCCTCCATGGCCTATGAGACCCTCCATAAGCTTGCTCTGCAGCAGCTCCATGAAGTCCTCTCCCATTACTTCCCACCTTACTGACTCCACTCCAGACATACCAGCCTCTTGGCTGCTTCCTGAACCAGCACACTGCATGGTCCAGGCCTTTTCACATGCTGTTCCTTCTGTGTAGAACAATCTTCTTCCATTTATAACTGTGAGGGTTGCTGCTGTTGGCTTCACATCTCCACTCAAATGTCTCACTGTCGGAGAGAATGTCCCTGGTCCCTCTATTTAAAGTGCATGTCTCCCCTCCCCCAGCTCTCTGTCCGTCTTCCCTGCCTCCTTTTTCTCCTTAGCACTTACATCACCTAAGGGACTACAGATTTTTGTCATTTGTCTTTCTTTCCCTGCAAGAAGGCAAATTCACAAGGGCAGTGCTTTTTGTCTATTTTGTTCACATGATACCCCCAGAACCCACACGCAGAAGAGTCTTGGTATAAAACAGTCAATAAATATTTGCTAAATTGTTTGAGGAAGGCAACAGGGGAAGTAAAGTTAGGGAGAGTTCCTAGTTTTTGTGGAATCTGTAAAGTAAACAAAAATAAAAATGTTCAAGATGTTTTTTTTTTAGGACACACATATACAAAAGAAAGTATAGTTTAGAGACTGTTAAAACAGAGGAACTAATCAATACCATCTCAGTGCTGTAAAATCATGGATAATATTGCTTCTTTCTTGATATCTTTGTTTCTCAGTTACTTACAATGAGCTGAATTATTTTTATATTGAAACTATTTTTAAAATAATAGATACTACTGCCTCTCTTTCAGAATTCCACTCATTGAAAATTCTTTATGTCAAGTCTAAGAGCAGTCAAGAGCACCTCCTGAGCAATATACAGATCTGAATAGCTGGTCACCAACTTTAAAATCATTTATCTTTTGGTTCTTGATTATATCAATAGCACTCAGAAAAGATTTACAGGTGAAGGTGTCAGTGCTTCATTCTATTGGCAAAGAGCACCTGCAACTTCGTATCATATTTAAGGGGGTGGAAACCTGCTCTAGTTCTTTTCATTCATTTTAATATACAAATGGAAAAAAGTTACTTAATATCACTACTAGATTGAATTAATATTGCAAGAGTATTTATAACCTACATGCACAAATTAAATGTGTATAAATAAATACATCAGTTTTATATTTTATGCTGAAGAAGGCCAACAGTAGTTAGTTGTTATAATGTTAGATAAAGAAGTGGAAGCTGGTAAATCAGTCACACATTAGTATTCAGGTAGAATTAGCATCTATACTTTTCTACTGCTTCAAAGTACAATTAGAGGAAAAAAAGAATACAAGGAAGCTCTAGAACTAAATTTCTTTCTCATAGGCTTTGGCCTAAAGCATGGTTGATGAAGCCATGAGACACTATCCTCTCATCTTTGATTTTATTTCAGCACTGTTTCCAGAAAATACAGTAATGGAAAAATTTATTTCTATATATCTAAAAGTTTAATTTAGTATATAGGTCAAATTGATGCTCAATGTTCCATATTAAGCATCTACATTTAAAGACGTGTACATTATATTCCTTAATATAACTCACAATGATCTCAGTGAAAACTGCTGTTTGATTTACTGAGTAGATTTTTTATTACTTCAAGCTGTTTGTTAAGGATACATTAGAGTGACCATAACCAAAAAATATGTTTTAAAGTCTCCCCAAAAGAAAGATTTATAAGTATAAAATATTGTGATTATATATCATTCTAATTAAGAGCTATGTTCCAAGAAGCATAAGTAGGTGAAAGAGTTTGGAACATGGCAGATGTCCACTGAGAGTTAACACCACATTTCTAGGAGATGAATTATCATGAATAGAAGTTAGATTAGTCACAAATGGCATTGAAGAAAATACAGGCAGAGCTTTTTCTGCCCTAGGGAGGTGAGGCTATTTTGCACAGACTAACATAGCACACCTTCAGAATTCAGGTTTTCGTGGCAGGAATATGCTCAGCTGGCAAGATCAGCTGACATACTGTTGCTCATCAACTATCAGCTGGGGCTGGAGAACATGGGCTGGGGTTCAGAATCAATGTGGAGACTGTTGGACTACAAGCTTCTTTTCCACAGCTTTTGCTCTCTCAATTCCCTGAGGTTCTGACATACCCTAGGACAAGAGTCTTCAATCGGAAGTACACAAACACTTTCCAAAGGGTTCAGAGACTGCAGGTAGTTTTAAACGAACCACTTTCTAGAATCTTTTAAAAGAACACAACTTTTCTGTCAACATAATCTTTATTTCATTTCATAAAACAGAGGCAAACCTCTCATCTGAACTGAACCTTGCATTGGCTATTGCTCTGTAGAATACACCTTCTATGCACCAAAGGGAACATTTAAATACTGATAGTTAGCTTTGTAAGAAAGTGAATGACTCATGTCTAGGTATAAAATTCTCAATTCTTTGAACAAATTGAAAGAAATACTTCAGCTGTCACTGATAAATTATTTAAAATAACTTTGATGATTTACTACTAAAAGTTTTTAAACAAATAATTCAAAGGGGTTTACAGTAGGCTAAATAATAGATCCCACCCCACCCCACCCCACCAAAAATCCACATCTTAATCTCTGGAACCTGTGAATATTCTCAGATAGCAAAAAGAGAGAAAGGAGAAGGAGAAGAAGGAGAAGGAGGAGGAGGGGAAGACAAAGACAAAGATGAAGACGAAGACGAAGAAGAAGAGGAAGGAGAAGAAGAAGAAGGAGGAGGAGGAGAAGAAGAAGGAGAAGAAGGAGAAGAAAGAAGAAGGAGGAGAAGAAAGAAGGAGGAGGAAGAAGAAGGAGGAGAAGAAAGAAGGAGGAGGAGGAGGAAGAAGAAGAAGAAGAAGGAGGAGGAAGAGGAGGAAGAAGGGAGGGAGGGAGGTAGAGGGAGAGAGGGAAAGAGAAAAAAAACTTTGCAGATATTGTGTTAAGGATCTTAAAATGAGGACATTTTCCTGAATGATCTAAGAAGAGCCTAAATGCTTCTGTTCTTGTAGGAGAGAGAGGCACCAGGAGATCTGACAGACAGCAGAGGAGACAACATCTTGACCCAGAGGTAGAACCTCTGGGTCAAGTGATACAGACAAAAGTCAAGGAATGGCAGCTGCTTTCAGAAGCTGGAAAGGCAAGGAGCAGATTTTCTACTAGAGCCTATGGAGAAAGTGCATTCCTGACAATAACTTCATTTTAATCCCAGAATCAGTAACCTTGATTTCAGACTCCAGGCCTCCAAAACTGTGGGAGAATAAATATTTGGTTGTTTTAAGCCACTTGTTACAATGGCCACAGGAAACTAAAACAGAATTCAAAGCACTGAATGGCACTGCCATGACTTCTTCCTTTCTTATCTACTTATCATGGGACTCTTTTTTTTTATACTGATATGTGTAAAAATAAGAAAGGAGAGATAAAATTGTTGCCAATCCTGTCTCACTCTAGCAGAAGAATGAGAATTCTTTATAACTTATGAAAAGATTTGAAAAAATACATAAAAAGTCTCTACAATTTACAATATAAAATGTATTTTCAATATAAAAAATTTTTAAAGGTTACTCTTTTATGTTTATAATTTTAAAATGTGAACGAGTTACTTATTTCTTCAAGAAAAATTTAGAGTATACGCTCCCATAAAGAGTATCACTGTGGATACTCCCCATGTCTGCCCTATAATCAATTCAAAAAAAAAATCCAAATAACTGCTTATTTTAACTTCTTAAAAAATGTTAATTGTGTGACTTCTGGCCAAGATGGAGGCATAGGTAGACACACTGTGCCTCCTCGGGCAACCAAAATAAGGTCACCAACAATTTAGAAACAAGATAAAAACCAGATCTGGCAGAAAATTGAACTGTATGGAAGTCAGACAACCAAGGAGTTAAAACATACACATTCATCCAGACCGGTAGGAGGGGCCCAGTCAGGCAGCTGGGCAGAGAGGAGTCATGGCACAAAAAGCGGTGGCACCGGACAAGTAAAGCATCCCGGGCACTTAGGCACCCCGAGTGCAAGACCACAGAAGGTGGACCCCGGGCACACAGGCAGCTGGCAGATCCAGCGAGGCACTGTGTGCAAGGCGCCTGGCTGTCTGGGGCACATGCACACGTAGATAAACCAGGCGAAATTGGGCAGTGAGATAGACCGCGCAACCCATGGTCCCAGCGCCGGGAAATAGAACCTTGGGGCACTGATTGAAAACACCTGTGGGGCTTGAGGCACTGGGAGAGACTCCCAGCCTCACAGGAGAGTTCATTGGAGAGATCCACAAGGTCCTAAAATGTACACAAGCCCACCCACATGGGAATTAGCACCAGAAGGGTCCACTTAGCTTGGGGGAAGCTGCGGAAGGGACTGAAATCTGAAGGAGAGCAGAGCAAGCGCCATTGTTCCCTCTCGGACTCTGCCCCCACATACAATGTCACAACCCAGGGACTGGGTTGCTCCACCCAGGAGAACACCTAAGGCTCCACCCCTCATACATAACAGGTGCTACTGGACCAAAAGAAAAAAATGGCTCAAATGGAAGTACAAATCAAAGCCACGGAGTCAATACTTTTAAGTGACCGAGAGATAGCCAACATATCAGATGCACAGTTCAAAGCACTGGTGATCAGGATGCTCAGAGAATTGGTTAAATATGGTCGCAAATTAGATGAAAAAATGAAGGCTATGATAAGAAATGAAGGAAAATGCACAGGGAACCAATAGTGATAGGAAGGAAACTGGGACTCAAATCAATAGAGTGGACCAGAAGGAAGAAAGAAACAACCAAACAGAAAAGAATGGAGAAATAAGAATTCAAAAAAATGAGGAGAGGATCAGGAACCTCCAGAACATCTTTAAACATTCCAACATCCGAATTGTAGGGGTACCAGAAGGGGAAGAGGAAGAGCAACAAGTGGAAAAGTTATTTGAACAAATAATAAAGGAGAATTTCCCCAATCTGGCAAAGGAAATAGACGTCCAGGAAGTCCAGGAAGCTCAAAGAACTTGGACCCAAGGAGGAACACCAAGGCACATCATAATTACATTAGCCAAGGTGAAAATGAAGGAGAGAATCCTAGAAGCAGCAAGAGTTAAGAGGACACTAACCTACAAAGGAGTTCCCATCAGACTGTCAGCTGATTTCTCAAAAAAGACTTACAGGTCAGAAGGGGCTGGAAAGAAGTATTCCAAGTCATGAAAGACAAGGACATACATCCCAGATTGCTCTATCTAGCCAAGCTTGCATTTAGAATGGAAGGGCAGATCAAGTGCTTCCCAGATAAGG
>CM052541.1:52313313-52415717 GCA_028533065.1 Trachops cirrhosus | reverse complement strand
TAGAAAATAGACAGGGGGAGGGCAAGAACAGTATGGGAAATGTAGAAGCTAAAGAACTTATGACACATGGACATGAACTAAAGGGGGGAATATGGGTGGGAGAGGGTGTGCAGGGTGGAGGGGAATGAAGGGGGAAATGGGACAACTGTTATAGCATAATCAATAAAATATATTTGAAAAATGTTAATTGTGCTACTAAACATTATTGTGAAATTTGTCTTTCCATCAGTTTGGACTCTATACTCTAGCTCTAAAATCCCCATAAATCATTATTTAAACAAAGGGGGAGGCAAATGTGTAATATTTTTATCCTTCCAATTTGTTCCACTATTTTTTAATCCTTACCCAAAGACATTTTTTTCATTACTTTAAAAGAGAGGAAGGGAGAGAGATGGAAAGATGGAGAGAGGGGAAAAAGAAAGAGAGACATTCATGTAAGAGAGAGATATCTGTTGGTTGCCTTCTTGCACGTGTCCCGGCTGGGGATCAAACCAGCAACCTGGGTATGTGCCCTGATTGGGAATTGAACCCGCAACCTTTTGGTCTATGGGATGATGCTCCAACCAACTGAGCTGCACTGGCCAAGGTTTGCTCTACTATTTTAATCTCTCGACCTAAATAAAAAGAATAAAGGATTATATCAAAAATAAAAAGAATAAAGAATTATTCACTGTTTTCTTTTATTTTCCTCTATCTGAAGAAAATTTTTGCTGCTTAATCAAAACTGGAAGGGATAGAAAAGCAATGACGTCAGTGTGATTCTACGTCCTTACCTAGGCCTATTTGAGGCAGGTGCTCAAAAAGGGTCCAGCTGTGGTCATCAATGTAGTGGTTCTTCAGGATCAACAGCTGGCAGACATCTCGGGCAGTTATGTCACTGGGAACCTCTAAGGCCCTGCTGGTTTCATCTTCACTGTACACTTTAATTACCTGTGTATGTAGAAATAAAAAGTGAGCTAAAATATGGTACTGAAAACATTACATTAGTGTAAACCATCAAACTTATTGGTTGAACTGGTTACAAATTGCTTATAGAGTTTCCTCTACAGCTAATTTATATATACATTAAGTGAATGTTACTTATCCCAAGATTTGTTTACACCATGTGTCCAAGTCACTTTGTCCAACAACTTCCACTCTCTTTCTCATCTAGAGTCCAACGACCATTTAACGTCATTGGCCACTGCTAACGATGGAATGTTATACATTAATTAAATGAATTATAAGAACTTGTTCTTTCCCTACCACGCTGATCTACTCAAAAGCTCTGTTATCTCTTATCAATAGTTTAACTTTTCCATGCCATATTTAAATCCTGTATCTAACCCAAGTAACATGGGTGATTTATTACCAGATACACTCAAACAGCAAAACCAGTAAAGAGAATCAGACTTTTTGAAAAGATTTCTCCATTTCAGGAATGAATGTTTTGCCCAAGTCTTGCTGGACATTCACCCAATCCTTTTCTTTCCTCCCTAGCAGTGAACTGTGGCTAGGAGATTGTTCTGCAGTCGGTGTAATGTAAGCCCATGCAGTGTCTGCACTTCCCAGCCCAGCCCGTACAAGTCTCCCACAAATTGTCCTCTAGTTCTTTCACCACCCTCCGTCGAATGGAAATGACTCCAAGGACCTAGAGGAGAGGAAAGGAAGGGAACAGAAAGAAACTCTGTCCCTGAATGACCACGCCAAAGGTGCCCAACTAGGTAGACCCATATGATGCTTTGATGTGAGCGAGAAATAAACTTTTATCATGTTAGCTCACTGTGCATTTGTCCTTACCTATTAGAGCAGTTATGTTTCGCTAAATTATATAGAACTTAAGTTTCATATACAACATTCCCTCAAGCTATGCTCAATACTAGAATTTCCAGTATTAATGTTATGTTACATATTAATTAAATTAATTATAAGAAGGCAAATAGCCATGACAATAGTACAGTAAGGTAAACACACCCACCCAAAAGTGGGAAATGGTAAGAGAATTCAATATAATACACGTGTTACAAAAACAAAGATGTGAATAATTTTAATAATTCAAACAAATGCAAATTAAAATGATGTGTAAATTCTATCTTAATCCATTTTTTTCATCACACTTAATCATAGTGCAATGGAATAGTTGCTATCTCACAATGATGGCAGTGATATAAATTGGGAAACTATTGTGTACACCTATTGGAAAATATTTATCTAAGGCACAGAATGTTCATTCCTTTGGCTCAATAATTTTGCTTAGGCAAGCTACTTCAGTGAGTTTGTCCTAAATGTGGAAAATGGCTTTAGGCTTGACATGTCCAGCAAAGTGTTATTTATAATTCTACCAACAAAAATATTCAACAATGAAAGAAGGGTAAACACATTATTTTCACAGAATGGAATTATTATGTGGTCCTTACAAAGGTTACCAAGAAAATGATACAAAACTTAAAAATTTCTTACAGAAAATAAAATTACGACACCAAAGTATATGTTATGTGATACAGTGCAAACTTACTTGTCGGACTTGGCTCCGCAGCATCTACCCCTCTTGTAACAGTATTCTGATTGCCTTTTCGGGCACCACTCCCTCCCTCACCATCAGTCTTTGTGATTCTGGCAGCTCCAACTTCTGCTAGCGATGGTGTGCTGGAGCTGCTGGAGCTGGCCTGTGAGAACTGATTGTTCCACATTCAAGAACTTTGCAAGCCAGGCATCTTGAAAACAGCCACAGTAGGAGTACGTACACCAAATAAATTGACAAATGTTACAAATTAAGACTTTTAGTTTCTTTTTAGAGCCAGTTTACCAGTGTACCACTGCCTCAGCTCCAGATGGGAGATACACAGCTTGGTCTATTGACATCCAGTATCCCCCTTGCAACAATGATCACTTCAGAAATGGGGACATGCCCTAATCAGAGCCAATCACAGCCAGTGTGGTATTTGTTCACATAACCACAGAGGGGACTCTCTTTTCTGGGGCAGATGTAGGGCGAAGATGCCACTATTCATGAAGAGAAGAGTACCAGAAGATGGAGTTACCCATGCCAAGAAATGAAGAGTCCTGAGAATATTGCTGAGCTCCTGGATCAAGGAGCACCTGAATTCTTTGTGTTTTTATGCTATGTATGAGGAGGCTAAAAGCTTCTAGTGGTAACACCCACTGACTTATCTCCCTTGTTCCTGCTGTGAACCCCTCCAATCCATTCTCTATACTGCTAGCAGAATAAACTTTCTAATAGCCAATCCAATCAGGTCACTCTACTACTAAAATTCACCTAACTCAAGCACTCACTTGTTTATTAAGATCCCATGTAAGGTACTTGTCCTTTGCTAAGTGTTTTATTATTATAAAGCTGTCACAGAAAGAGATGGTTGTTATACTCAGAGAGCTTAAAGTCTATCGGGGAAAGCAGTACTGAAAACAATAATTACAGCCCTGGCCACGTGGCTTAGTTGGTCGGAGTATCGTCCCATACATCAAAAGGTTGTGGGTTCAATACCCAGTAGGGGCACATACAGGAGGCGACCAATCGATGTCTCTCTCACATAAATGTCTCTCTCTCCCACTCTCTCTCTCTAAGAGCAATAAACATATCCTTGGATGAGGATTTTAAAAAATCCAATAACTGCAAAGTAGGGCATAAAAGTGCAGCATGGTACTAAATTATAAAACAAGGGTTAGAAAAGGCCCAAAATATATTTGTGAAAAAGTAAATATTTAAGCCAAGACCTGAAGGAGGAGTGGACAGTAGCTAGCTAGGCAAAGAGAGTGTAAGAACATTTCAAGCTAAGGGAATAGAAGCTGTGCAAAACCCCCGGGCAAGAAGAAATGGCAGGTTCTACGGATTTAGAGCAGGCAGGGACGGCAGGAGCAGCAATAGGGAACACGGCCCTAAGGAAATCCCTAAGGAAACCGAGGGGTGGGTATGACGGTGGTGAAGGGATGTAAAAGTTTAAGGTCAGAACTGACTTGAGAATCATGGAGCTCAGAGATGCTAAGCAAACACATGGACATGGATGTGTTTGATAAGGCAGGGGGAAAAAGAACAAAGAAAAAAGAAAACCTAGGACTAAACCCTAAGAAATTCCAAAATTTAACAGTGAATTAGAGGCAATAAAGCCTGAAAGATAAAATGAGACAGAGAGATGACCATGGAAGTGGGACATCACAGAGGAAAGTCTGAACCCTTCCCAGCATAGCAGCCCACAGAACAGGTCGTGCTGTGATCCTAGTCAAATGGGGCAAAAAATTGCAACGTGTTCTCTCTTAGCTACATGTGAGGTATCCTCTGCTAGAAAACAATGCTCCGACTACCAGCACATGTGCTTTATTTGTCAAACTCCTGCTTACCATTTGGCCCCAGCTTCCATGGCACTTCCCTCTGGAAAGTCTTCCCTGAATGCCCATGACTTTGTAATGTGCCCTCTAATGTGCTCTCCTTTTGTATTTCTATATGATGTCTTTCTCTTGAACTGTAATAGTAAGTTCTTATAAGAAAAACTACTGTTTGTTTACTATTTGTCATCACACCCTAGGGATCTAGCCCAAGGCAAGACATGGCTTAATAAAGATCTTAGGAACGAAATATTTTTGTACCCTTGCAAAGCTTAGCAAAGTGTTTTGTACACAGTAGGTACTCAATGCATATTTGTAAATTTTAACTTAAAAATATTTTGTCACAAAGTATACCACTGATTAAATTTTATGCTCAGAAAATTAAAATTTTTCTCAATGAGCAACAGTTACACAATTCTTCATATCAATAATCCTAGGTAAGAACTGACTCAATATTGCTGTTAGTGGACAATTCTGAGCTTTAGTCATTGAGGCAGCCATAAAGTTATATGAAAAAGGTCAAAATCAGATGTGATTGTTTGAACTTTCATTTCAGTTCACTTATTTCGTGGTTAATACACCTGGTTCACTGAGACCCCAAGATCTGTTTCGAATCTCAGTGTCTCCCATGACTGCATCTGGGGGAGCTATTGTTCTTAAGTGTGCACCTTCAATATTTGCTTCTGTGCCAGCCAATTCTAAAGGACTCTAGAGGATGCTGTCCACTGTATCTCCGAGCTTCGTGATTAATGACTGGATTGAGCACTGGAGGGTGCCCCTCCCAAAAGCAATGTGAAGATGACCACTCCTGAGAGGACAGAAAGGTCCAACCCTGGAGCTGCTCCATCGGGGAGGCAATGATGAGCTGTTGTTTCGGTTCCCTCGGAGACAGGCTGCACATTCCATGGCAGGCAGGGGGCAGGGACAGGCAATGAACTGGGGGCTGGTAAAAAGTGCACCCTGTGCTCCCTGACTACCCTGTGTTTTTTTACAGTAAACTCCCATCACCTAGGGTAACAGAAACATGCCTCTTATTTTTCATGCTCTATCTTTTATATCAGAGGGGCTAAGAAAATGAAACATTGGAAACACTCTGAAGCTTAAGCCAAATTCATAAAGATGGCAAGAATAAAGCAAGAGGTAAAGATGGGGAAAATGAAAAAGATATCTAACCAATCAGGAAAGCCATTATTTCTTCAAACTATGTTGCTGCAAATTTGAAAGAAATAAGTTGCTAAGAATCAAGACATAAATTTAGAAGAACTAGGCCAACATAAATTTCTGAAGTAGGTTCATGTACTCATTTTTTAAATAAATAACTCCTGCTGAGAGAAGAATGTAATACTTTTGTGGGAGCTCCATTTCAAACCCTTATTTTTTTAATCCTATTTAATTCTGACATTTGTCCAAAATACATATACATATTCTTAGATCTATTTGGTAATTATGAAAAAGCCCTTATACTTCCAGTGGGATGCCCTTTATTAAAAGTTTCACTTTACATCTATGTATTTCTCCTTAAAATATGCCTCTAGCCAAACTATTACTACACTAAAACTTCCTATGTAAGAAAAAAAGTCAAGTCATCAGAAGAGCTACATGACTAGTGTGGATTAAAACTAAGTTAACCCGGGCCGCTGTGGCTCAGTCGGTTGGGTGTCATCCTACAAACCTAAAGATTGCCAGGTCAATTCCCAGTCAGGGCACATGCCTGGGCTGCAGTTTCAGGTGTGCACAGAAGGCAGCCTATCGATGTTTCTTTCTCTCTCTCTCCCCCCACCTCTCTCTCTGTTTTTCACTCTCTCTCTCTCTCTCTCTCCCTCCTCAAAAACAAGCAAAATAACAAAATATATTTTAAAACACTAAGTTAAAAACTTTTGTGATCATGTAAAAACCAAATAGCTGAGATGTTCTTAAAAATCATTAAAGTACTGGTCTCCTGTTTCCTGTATATCCTGAGGGGTAAAACAGAGATTGGAAGATCATATCATCATACTATTTAATAAAAGGATACTATATATTTCCAGTTCAGTGGCCCAAATTCCCAGCTTACTTTAAACAAAAGGGTGAGAAGAATATTAATCATATCAACTTATCTACAAAATCATTTGAAATGGCACACTAGCAGGACGAAACCCTGCCTGGACCTAAGGAAGACGTGGATGTTCCTTTGTTTCATCAGTGGACAAACACTTGACTAGCAGAGAGACATGCACGGACAGGGTCTGTTTATACATCCCACCAGCATAAACAGAGAGCACCCAAGGACAGCCCGCAGGGCAGACACGGGCTGTGTTTAGAAAGCCCTTCCATGTCGCTGCAATCCTGACCATCAGAGTAACCTTGGCCTTTGGAGTGGTTTGCAGATTCAAAAACAGCTCTGGGAGCATCTGGCATGCAGTGATGAAATCACAATACACAGACAGAGTAACCCCTGCAGGGGGAATGCAATCTCTGTTGTGGCTGACATCCTTATCAAGGCTGTTTATACACTTTATAGGTCGCCTCCCCTAGACTGCCCTCCATAAAAAGTGCAGGTAAAAGAGTAGAAAAAATTCACATAACCCATTTTTAAAAGAGTAGACACAATAATGTTCAAATATAGAGACAGCAAGACATGGTTAACTGTTCAGGAAAAGGCTTGAGGCCTCTGACATCTTGAGACTTACAGAAGAATATTTAAAGAATAAGACAAAGACCATTTCTGAAAAAATAAAGAGATCAAGTTTGAAAGTCAATTATGATCACTCTGCTCCCAAAGCACACCAAGTGTTTATCTCGACAATCACTAGAAATTCTGATTCTCAGAACAGAAGATACAGAATTCCTTAGGAAAGCAGTGGCAAGGCTAAAGAGTGAGCCTCTTCCCTGTAGGCCCCAGGAATGTGATGGACAGCCACATCCTTTTCTAACCTGTTTCACACAAGAATGTTTGAAAGACACTCGGGGCTGTGATCTAGTCATCTGGAAATGCCACCAAGAAGAAAGGGACGTTGAAACCCTTGGTAAGTAATTAGCTACTGAAGAGCTTTCTCCCATTTATCCCTTATTTCTCCTGGGAGGGATGAAAGAAGAGGGATAATCATTAACCAGGTTGAAAAACATAGCTAAACAAACAAAAACTCATAGATATAGACAACAGTATAGTAATTACCAGAGGGAAGGAGAGTTGGGGGTAGTAAAAAGCAAAGGGGCTCAAATACATGGTGGAGGAAGAAGACTGACTTTGGGTGGTGGGCACACAATGCAATATACAAATGATGAATGACAGAATTAATTGTACACTTGAAACCTATACAACTTTATTAACCAATGTCACCCCAATAAACTTAATATTAAAAGAGCATTGATTAAACATAAATATATGAGCAAGGATCCATTTGATAACAAATAAGGGAAACAAAAGAAAGAGAGAGAAGGAAGGAAGGAAGGAAGGAAGGAAGCAGGGAGGGAGGGAGGGAGCGAGGAAAGAGGAGGGGAAAAAGATTTTTGCAGCATGGAGCATGGTTATCTTCTGGCCAAAGTTTCTATTTTAGGATCACAAATTTAGTTTTTAAATGAACTACATTTAAATATCACATTTAACCCTTATTAATTAGTATTTAATTCAAAATAAATGCTATAATTAATACCAAGATCTTATCATGATGAAAAGTATACAACTTTTAAACAGAAAATGTTCATTTATTTATTATGTCTATTAATATTATTTATTGTATTGTATATTGTTTTTATGTAACAGAAGGTAAAAAACAAGGCCCATAGAAATTTGCTACCAACCTGGTCCCAAAGTAAAGCTTATTTCTACAGTCCTTTAAAAGTTTACCACCGAAGTACAGTATAATTATAAAGTCATCTTTTAATGTTTAAAGTTTTTTCTCTATTATTTTTAATAGATATGTGATGTACCTAAGTCATGTGAAATATTTTTGCATCAAGGTCAGAGTAGCCCTGGCTTTTCTAAATAAGGAACACAGTGTCCTGAGATAAGAGAAGACAGCTCAGATATTTTGAATTAAGCAACTTAATATGTTCTCTTGAAGAGAATGGAAAATAATGCATTCATTATTACTTATTCCAAATCTCTAACAAAATGTTATGTTAAAAAAAAAGATTGTTCCAAAAGACCCGGATAGCTCAAGAAAAGCTGCTGCTTTCTACTACCATCCTATATTATTTTGCTAGCTGTCAAATACTTCCTTTGAGCAAAACAGTACAGTTCAGAGAAATCAGGTAATAGGAAGCCTTAAAGTCTTTCTATCAAAAGAGATATTCAACAAAACATTTTACTTGAGCATGAGCAATAAATGTTCGATTAGTTATAAGATATTTTAACTCAAAACAGATTATTATCATCAATATAAATACTACAGGAATTGATTGACATAAACAGATCCATTCCATACTCCTGTGGCTCCTTCCAACTTTATTTCCTGTGATTCCTTTGTTATTCTTGATCTCTGGCCATACTTTTTTTTCTCAGTTTCTTGAAATAGCCATGCTCTTTCCTGTCACAGGACATTTGCACATACTGTTTCTGCTGCCCAGAATACTGAGGTCTCCCCGCCGTCAACACCCATCTGTCCAATTAACTATCATTTCTGATGGGAAGCTTTCAGTGACTCTGCCTGTTTAAGGCCAGACCCTTTGTTCCATGTATGTAATTACTACGCACTGGCCTCCACGACTCAAAGGGCTGCAAGTGCAGCGGGGGACATCAACGTTTGCTTCCTGTTACGTCCCCAGCAGTTAGCACAGCACTGGGCACACTGTGAACAAATGGAAATATTCTTTTAGTCATGAGAAAAACCATCACAGGTAGCCCTGTGAGAGACAATGTTAGGGATTCCCAAAATAGCAGCTTTGAAACCTCACGAGGTCTGAAAACCTCTGAAAAAGAAGAGAAACACATGGACCAAACAGAAGACACAAGCAAGGTTTATTCCAACATGTGAATTAAACAAAGGTGAATCAGGTAACTTCTATGGTCCATTTCAAGGTTGGAATTCTGTAGAAATTTGAAAAAAAGAAGGGAGGGGGGTATCTGAGTGGGACAGTATTATGAGAAAAGATACTGAGGACTGAAGAAGCAAAAATATGTACAGAACAGTACACAGAATATTCTGCCAAGATCAGAGGGACACAGTTACGAGGGCCAGATGAGGAATCACAGGTGCCTGCGGAAGGAGGATCTTTGCCCAGCACAGCTGAACGGTGCTCCCCATCACAGCAAACTATGAGGGGGCCAACAATAAGGGGTTAGTTGTAAGATACATAAATGACAGGGTACCTTTTCTCAATGGATGAAAATATAGAATTAAGTTTTAAAAGACAGTTTTACAAGAATGTGATTACAAAGGTGTGAAAAATAGAGATAAATAATCACAGGATGATTTATTTAATCATTCAGGAACAGATTCAGCTAAAAGTAACAGAAAAGACACCCTCCAAAATTGAGGTTTATTTTTTTTCTCACATTCAAAATCAGAGGCAGACAGACCAGGGTTTTGGTGGGGCAATTTCATCAAGTGACCTCTAACCCAGGCTCTTTCCATTAGTCTACAATGTTCAAGATCACAGGACGGATCACCCCCTCCCACCTCTGTAAAAACTGAATTGTGTACATTTGTACATTACCACATTCTAATAGGAAAATCATAGGGCATGACTGACAAAGATGAGAACTAATTCAGAGTTAAAGGACCTGTGTTACTGGGATCCCTACAGATTTTCCATGAGTTCTGGATACGAATTCAAAGGCAAGGATGATATGAATTGGTTTCCCAGCCAGGATCAGGCCAGGCCAAAGAGGCCGAGTATGGCTCACCACTGGAAATGTGCCACACTTGGCGGGGCAGAGGATTTAGCACTGCTACACCTGGCAGCTCGGATTAGTGACACTGCCAAATCATGCCACGTCTAGGCTTCTAACCAAGAGAAGAAAGACAGTCTGCAGGCAAAAAGAGGCCCAGAAAGTCTCCTTAAAGTCCCTCTGCTCTACTCTTTGCTTCTCCTCTGTTCTTTACCTTTCTGCTCACCTTGCCTCGGGCCAAGAGCCTTGCAGACTCCCCTTCCAGACTTCCTTTTTCCTTAAAGGGCAGAAAGACCCTAATTCAAGTGGGTGGTGCAATGTTACAAAGAGAAATTGGAAGCTCTTTCAGTTTGCTCTGTTATGTGGTTTTTAAAAAGGCAAAACAAACAAACAAAAAAGCTCCAATTTCATTACAAAAGAAGGCAAACTTTAAAAACTACGTCCAAAAATATCTTAACCCATGATGCACAAATGCACACACGTATACATATGCATATATAAATGTTGTTCTAGGACCTCAATCCAGTATGAATAGTAAAGGGGGTCAAATCACAAATCCCACACTGGTGTTTCCAATGACTCCAGCCAAGGGGTGTTCTCTGAAACCTCAGTACATTTAACACTCATGCAATTCCTGTGAAGATGCCAGTGCTGACTAATTCATCTATGAAGTGAAAGAAACCTTCACAAGTGCTAATGCTTACTCATATTTAAAGCAAAAAAAAAAAAAGCCTCTGGTCAAGCTTATATTGGACACAGTGTCATTCCAGTATCTCATTTCAGTTTTTAAGCAATTCTTTATTCCCAGAATAACCATCAGACATGTCTAAGCAGAAAAGTTAAAACCGTTTCACACAGTGAGAAAGGACATGTTGAGGAGGGGAGGAAGAAGTGTTTGGAAGACAGAAAGGGAAAATGAGAGGGCAGGAAAGAGACTGATTAGAACCCAGGGCATATGGGACTTCATTCCAGTTTTTGAGCTGGCTGGCATCAGCTGAAACACTTTTAGGAACTACCTTATTTCACGGATTCTTAAAAGCACATTTTCTCACATTTAACTTCACTGAACTTGGATGTAATTTACCATCAGTTATGCCATAGTTTAATGGGAAGCATAGAAAATAATCATACTTCTTATAATTTAAGGTGCTACAGAATCAATGAAATACACTGTGTTCAGTCTTTCTGGGGCATTTGAGGTAAACTTACAATAACACCAAACAAAATATCACTTTCTAGACCTAACATTCCCATGATGGGAAAGCACTAGGAGCAAATGATTTATATGCATCTTTGTAATTTTACCTTCGCTTCATTTTTCTAAATATTTATTTTGTATCACTGAAAAACACATGTAGACCACACTCCTACAAAAGAAATGGAATTAATACTGTTAGAATCATAAAATACTAACGATTAGAAGGGCTCTTGGAGAATATTCAGCAAAATCCTTTCACTTTACAAATGAAGCAGCTGAGGCTGGAGAGGGTGTGACTTGCCGGGGGATCTGCAGCTGGTCATGGCAGAGCCAGCCAGGGGACCCTGCCCCTGGGCTCCTAGCTGATCCTGCTCTTTCCGGTCAGCTCATCCAGGCAGCCTTAAGCTGCTGCTTCTACACAATATCTTGGAGACAAATATTATATAATTATGCACCAGAACATAAACATGCTTTTATGTCCCAAAGATCTACCTTTCTAAATGTCAAAAAAAAAAAGTTGTTTTTTCTTTGTATTTTCACTTTCCTTAGCATAACTTGCCAGGAAAATTGCATAAAGTGAAACAGCCAGCAGAGGGAGCCTTGACTTGTCAGTGGGTGCAAGGAGAAAAAGAAATGCAGTGTTTTGCAAATTACAACTTTAACACTATTACCCCTATGGAGTTCTTAATTAATGTCATTACAAGCTTTGTAGTAAAGTTTAAATCTATTTTTAAATAGTCTTAATTCTTTGACTTTTTAATGTAAATCATGCCTACATCTTAAACTTCAATAAGAGGAACTGGTTGGGGTGTGTGTGTGTGGTCACCTCACCAAGAATCTAAGTGGAGTTTTCTCTGGCATTCAGAATGGTAATATCAAAACTTTTCTTCAAATCTTGACAGAACTACTCAAGCTAATTTGACTTCTGAAACTAAGAAATAATACTCCTCACATTTTCACAAGCACAAATAAATGTATATGTCCAAATATGCACGTCTAATTAGGAAGCTATAATCACTTACTGACAATGCCATTTTTGCCAAAATGATTTTTTAATTTCTCTTTTGGAACTGTCTTAAGTGAAAATATTTTTAATATCCTACAGGGGTAGAATATCTTTATTCTCTCAGAGGGTTTAATATCTGAAATTACCAAAGGTCTTGCTTCCCCTTTTTGCCAAAGAGAGATTCTTATTCTCTAGTTTTGGCTTAGGGTGCTGGGGCATGGCCAGGAGAGCCAACCCTCAGGCTGGCCTGGGCCAAAAGTCTGAGACTGTTAATCAGCTGGCTATTTTTAACCTGCCTTCACTGCCAATCAGGCACTGTGGTTTACACAATGCTATGGGGCATGGGCCCTGTTCTTATGCAGGTTCAGTCCAGGCGCTCACGGCAATGGCAGACTCTGGAGTCGGCTCTGTGACCAGGGCCTAGACGACCAGCTTACCAGTCATGAGCCTTAGATTCCTCAACTGCCAAATGGACCAGATGCTGGCAAACTGGTAGCACTCAGTTGATAGTAGGGGTTACTATTATAAATTTTTGAAAGCAAGTAAACGTATTTCTGAGGAAGTTCTAAACACTCCTACAGTCTTGTCTCTAACATACAATTTAGTCGCTATGTCTTTATGTAAGTAAGTTACCTGGTATAAAAAATTAAAAGGGCATCAAAGGGTCAAGGTTTGGCAAGAATGAGAACTCTGGGTAAACAGCAATAACGATACTCACTACCCCATCATGGCCACATTCCAAAAGAGTCATCCGTCTGAACTCAGGGCACCATCTGTGGACTTCCATGAACCTCCCCTACTCAGGAAACCTGCTCTCTCCCCATTCAACATATCTTCCACTCTCTGCATACAAGTAATAGAAACAGATGTGTTCAAGAATCACAACTATATTTTGTACCTGTCATGACAATAATAAAAATCCAAGGGACAAATATATCCTGAATGCCTAATATGTCTAAGGTACTTATAGAAGAGATGGCTAGTTGCTCACCAGGGGCCACCCTTTCCCTCTCCCTTCCTAATGAACCTGATTCTGATGAGGGCCGTGTGTTGAGTTCAAGGCCTACATTTCCTGGCCTCCCTTGAGTCCAGGGTTGACCATGTGACACAATCCTGGCCAGTAAGATGTAAGCAGAAGCTCCCGGTTATTTCAGAGTGGCACGTTATCATCTGACAGAACTGGCTGGCGGGCCCTGTGTCCTTCCCATTTTATATGCGAGGAATGTGAACAGGATGTCTGCAGATCTGCATTTATCTTCCCATAAAAGGAAAAGGGACCCACACTACGGAAGATATAATAGAAAGCAAGAAGGAGCTTAGTTGCCTGAGGACATTGTGAGGCTGCTACATTACTTGAGACCGATTCTTTTTGTACATGTAAAGTAAAAGAAAAATAAATCTCTCCCATTTAATATACTACTTTTGAGTTTTATTGATTACATGAAATTATATTCAGCCTGTAACTGACAAAGCACTGTGTTTAAAGAACCTTTCTCTTAAATTTTAAAAATCTAGTTATAAGACAAAAAAGACAAATTTTAAAAACTGAATAGCATAAGATATACAAAAATATACAAGATCCATAGAGAAGACTTAACGTCAAATTTTAAAAGCCAGAAGGCATAAGATATACACCTAGGCATACCTAATAAGACTTAAATATCGTACAAGGTAACAATAAAATTGATGTCGCATGACAATAGTTACTGAACTGAGAAATGAGTAACAAAGTTATGTCCACTGAGACTTGAATCAAGATACCGCGAAGGTAGATGCGAAAGACTATTAGAAGGCTTCAAGATGGTACCACGGCCTGACCTGGGACAGAGGCACTAAACAACCTTTGGGAAAGCAAACAGGAGGCTAGAGTTACCTATAGGCCACTGAGCACAAGGCTGGGACCAGAAGAACAGAGGGACAAGCAGCAATGCTGGTAGGAGCACAAGGAGAAAACAATGTGCTGCAGCGGAGGCTGCACACGGAGCTGGGAAGCTGCAGTCCAGGCCCTGGCGCAGGCTGAATGCTGCATACATTTGGACTGAGTCTGTAGGGATTTTCAAGGTTCTGGACAAAAGAGTGATATGATCTGTTTCATTCTTTACAAAATCATTTTTTAAATTACAGCAATGATTTGTATTGTATGAAGAAAGAAATGAGTGTAATATAAACTATTATCTTATACAGATGGGGAACTGAATCTTCTGATAAATGACATTATTCCACATTATACTCATGAATTTCATATTGTAAAAGGATATAAATTTTGAGAAAAATATATTCTAAACATTATCCCTTTTTCCTGAGATTTCAGAAGACGTCAAGATCATGTGTTTTATCAATATCTCTGTAATGACAGTATGAATAAAGAATTCAGAAATGCTTGTAAGTGTAATCTGCAAAACAACATTAATCTGATAGAGGCATGAAATATTCCTACCCACAGAATCAGAATATGGACATCTGGCCTTATGACCCTGCAGCCTTTCTATAAAAAATGTGGTTTGAAAAAAATATTTAAAAATATTTTATGTTGTATTTCATTTATACCTTATAATGTGTGAGTGAGTCTTTTGTTAATTTTTTGGGACCTTAAAATGTTTTTTTTGATGCAATGTACCAATCTAGAGCTCTGAATTAAAATTGTCTGTTCTATCTTTCTCTCTCTCTTTCTCTCACATACACACACAAAACACTCACACTCACTTTGTTGCTTACAATTGCTTTCTGAATAAAATGTTTTCTACACTAGAGCATATGGGAGTTGGTGGACGTACAAAGAAAGATGAAAGAATTTGACTAAGCTAATTCTGGACTAGAAGTTGAACGGCAATTATACACACCATGGGGCAATTTCATTAACATATTAATTTCAAGAGGTAACATGTATCTAGGAGAAACACACTGAAAGTCACAAGACCTAGATTCTATTTCTAGCTTTGCCATTGACCTTCTGGGTGACCTTGCATAAGTCACTCAACACCCATGAGACTCAGTCTTCTCCTCTTAAAAAATAAATGCATAACCTAGTAGTTGCCTAAGAAAAATGTTATAAAGTAAAAAATTCATTCAAAACCGTTGGTGAGGTTACAATAATTTGTGAAGGATATGATAAAGCCATCTTCACTAGAATCTTGATTCACTAGGAAAGGAAATCAGTTCTAAATACAATTAAAGGAGGCCAAAAATTTATTTCCAATTTGCTTGATAGGGACTCTACCAAAATACTCTGTTCTTCAAAGATCAAACTGTATCTTTTCTGCTATAAAAAAGGACCCATACAATGTTAAGGACCATATTTAAAATTCAAGTCCCTAACCACTCTTAGGAGGATCTTTTGGCCACATACACGAGCTGATTAGAAATTTACTCCCTAGTGCTACTAAGCATTTTCAGAAATGCACTCAGCTTTTCAAATGATTAGGATTCCAACTGGCAAATTATTTTGTGAGAACTACTCATTAAGGATGAGCAAACTTTATTACAACCTGTGGCAAAAGTACCTGCCTTTTGGGGAAAATGAGAAGCTCCCCTCAGAATACTCTGAGAAATGCTTGTACTGATTTGTAAGGTCATTTTATGGTGCATATAAAAAATGACAAGTTAATCACAAGTGTGGAATAATTTTCTATGTTGGAAAAAAACGCCATGGTGTAACCAGAGCAGATGGATGTTTTCTAGTCAGAAAAAATATCCAGTTCCTAAAATAAGATACATTAACATTTACAGAACAATTTTATGGGCAATGGGTCTTTTGGAGGTTAAAATGTCAGGTGAAAGAAAGAGCATAAGTACTTTCTGCAAATGATAATGTGCTAAATTATATGAACATTTAATATGCATACTCAATGGAAAAGATTAAGATAGATTTGGGCTTAGGGAATTTTGACTTACATAATTATTATAATAGAAATCCAGCAAGAAGCTTATTATAAATAGACCAAGAGAAATCACAATGATGTGTCCAGTAGCAGCTTAGAACTAACAGCAATCACAATCAGCTTTCCAGAGTCCCCTTCATTTGCTACCTACCAGTCAGAGCTAAGATGAACTCATACCAGTTTCCCCAGACTAACTAACTGCTCAAAGTCTTTAAAAATGATAGCATCTTTGTCTAATGTTTAATACTGTAAGAAAATAAAAAATGGTCTAAATACTTACTATACCTATGAAAATACAAAATATATTATTTGATTCACAGAATTAGATGCAAACAAGACTTAGGAGAGCATTTAATGAAAATCTCTAAGCCATTATCTTACAAGTGAGGGAAGAATGGCTCTCAGAGCTTCAGTGACTTGCCCAAGGTCACGCAGCTCATGAACGGAGAGTCCAGGAGGTATATTGCCACCACCCCAACACAGTGTCCAAACAGACCGTGTGGTGAACACTTCATGGTCAATCTAAACTGCAGTATTAACTGGATAAAGAAGAAAAACATGACGACATAGATTTGATATATGCTAATAACAAGCCTTTTCACATTCCCAGCCCCTCAGGAAACTCTATGGTCATTATCAGTGCACTGCCCAGTTGTAACTGGAGTAAAGACTCAAGCTCAGAGAAAAATATTTTTAATTAAATTTACTAAAAATGAGAGAAAGGAATCAAGAAATATTAAGGAGAAATGTTGGCAAAATTACCATATACTATTCCAGTTCCAAATAAAATGTTCCTACTGAGTAAATGGTAGGATAAGAAAATAAATTGAAAAGTTGAACATTTAAAACAAAAAAGAAACACTTCTATTTTTAAAATCCATCTTAATTGTTAGAGCTGTCATTTTCAAATAAATTAAACCATGACCTTTGACTAAATGGAATACACTAATAGTTAACTAACAGTTAACTATTAAAAGTCAAGTATGAAAATAAACATTGCAGTTTCTAGTAGCACTGAAATCATTCAGAGAGCATATTGCCAAAAATCTGTTTTGGTGCTTTCTTTTTCTACGTAAGAGATTTGATTCTTTAAAGAATTCAATACAATATTCTTATTAGGTATATTTCCAAGAGAAGCTTAATATATTCAGTATCACTTAAATAGTACATTATACCATGTATTTATTACCTTATAAAATACACTGCTAACAAGTAAGACATGAAAATAATCTTTACAAAAAAACTAACAGATAAACTATTTTCATGCACAGACTTGACTGCATTAATAATTAACAGAAAGCACTTTCACAGGGGTATTTAATGGCAAGTTTTTCTTAAGTAAATAGGGAGAAACTCAATAGAAATTGGTAGAAACCAGAGAAAAATAAACTGGTGCCACATGTGTAAACAGTAGAACAATTATATAGTACATTCAACAATGAAGATGGATGTACTATAAATTATAGTAAAACAAATAAAGTGCTCCTCAGTAAACAAATATAAAACATAATAGCTAGCAGATTTTCTAGTGCACTAAAAGCAAAGAGGCCTGAAGTTACAGAAGAAAGGGAAAAAAAGAAGCTTCAATATAGTCCCTAAACCACAGTGCCTGAAACTGAGACCAAACTGCGTTTACATGGAGCTCTGACTACAGAGATGTCCCGGTGCAGCACGTTTCGCCCCTAGTGTAATTTCAATAATATATTCTGCAATTACCTGTAGCCTCAATGAAACATAGGCTCACTCGGTATACGTAACTAAAGTTTCCTACACATTAATAAACACAAAGTAACGGGGGAAAAAACAGCAAGAAAACACGGCTACAGCAGCCACATACCCTCTTCTGCAGAACTATTGGCGTTATTGCAGGCAGAGTGACTCTTCTCGCACTCAAACTCATGCCTGCTCTTCTTAGAATGATCCCCTCTTGTAGAACAGGCACAAAATGAAAGAAATCTTCTATAGTTACTCCTTGGGAATCTCAGGGCTCGGTGCAAAGAAACAACTAGGAAAGCAATAAATGTCACCCTGCGTATGTGATTCCAATCCACCCAAAGCCAATTAAGGATGGCTGTGGGACAGGACACAGCAGCAACCAATGAAAGCCCGGAAAAGTCTGCCTTTGTCCTTGGAAACACATTCTGATACTTTTGTTTATGATATTTAAAGAACCAGATTAACAGGCATCTAGTTCACTTAACTTTTTTTCCAAAACACTGCAATTCAATGCCATCTTTGTTGACTAGAAAGTTTTGTCTTTAGTAAAACATTCTAACATATGGCAGATAAGAAGTGTTTACATTGGTCTATTTAAAGTATATAAATAGGCAGATGAACTAAATTTACTTATGCTACTCATAAAATTGATAAATGAGCCCACTGGAATGTATTACAGAGGCACAAAAAATAAACCTAAAGTTAGAATTGACTCAAAAATGTTAATTTACGTGGTTTAATAAAAGATTATCAATATACAAATATGCATGTCATCTCCTAAATGGATACAATTTTGTATTTTTGTATTTCATCTCCCAAACAGCTAAAATTATTGTATTTTGCATTTCACCTCCTAAACAACTAAAATTTTTGTATTGAAGCTACATATTTAAATATTCCTATTTATTACTTAAATAATCAACCTAAAAAACAATGTTAAATATAAAAGGGGCATTAAGCTATGTATAAATCTAAAATGCTTACATTTTTAAAAAGTACAGATCTATGTAACAGCACATTTCATTCAATTAAAAGCATTCAAACAATAATCACTGCTCAAAGTAGTATCAAAATTTTAATGACAATTTTGCCCTTTTTTTACAATAACTAAAAATTGTGTTCTATGTTTAGGGGAGTTGGAGGAGGGTCACAACTAAAACACTGCTAGCTAACAAAAAAAACTTACAGTAAGGTCTAAATAAAAGGTAAAAGAAACACTTAAAATGATAAAAAGGTATTGCAATATTAAAGCTAATCTGACTTTTTATAATTAAAAAATCTCTCTTGAACTGACAGTTTAATAAGCACCTACTCAGTGCTCCTCAACCATGACACATGGAAGGACCTCCTGACTGCAGCATAAGGGGAGCTCCTTGTAATTTCTAGATTACCACACGACTATTGTAGTCACAAGGCAAAATGGAAAATTCTTGGCAACTCAGACACAAACCTTCCACTTAATTATCTAGAGTGCTATTAGGCAGGATTCAGTTTACTACCTTACACTTGAGCGTGTTTTATATGCATGGTGACCTCATATTACGAAGGATGGAAGGAAGGAAGGCTACACACTTTACAAACTCTAGGGTTTCCTACTTTGAATTTCAAAACCTGTAATCCCTCATAATAATAGCTAAGGGTTAGAAAATTCACTTAATATAAAAAATCAAAGACATATACCAATAATGAACTATCAGAAAAACTAAGAAAACAATCCCACCCTGACTGGTTGGCTCAGGTGGTTCATCACCAGCCTCAAAAGCAAAAGGTTTGATTTCTGGTCAGGGCACATGCCTATGTTGCAGGTCAGGTCCCTAGTTGGGGCATGTATGAGACTGATGCTTCTCTCTCACATTGAGGTTTCTCTCTCTCTTTCTCTTTCCCTTCCCCTCTCTCTAAAATAAATAAACAAATAAAATCTTTTAAAAAAGATCTAATTTACAGCTGCATCAAAACTAAATAAAATACCTGGAAATAAATTTAACCAAGAAGGTAAAAGACCTGTACTTGGAAATTTATAAGACCCTGAGGAAAGAAATTAAGATGATACAAATAAATGGAAGTATATACCATGCTCATGGATAGGAAGAATTAACATCATCAAAATGGCCATACTACCAAAAGAAATCTATAGATTCAGTGCAATTCCTATCAAAATACCAAAGGCATATTTCACAGAACTAGAACTAATAATCCAAAAATTTATATGAAACTACAACAAACACTGAGTAGCTACAACAATATTGAGAAAAAAAGAACAGAACCGGAGAAATTGTGCTATCTGATACCAAATTATACGAAAAGGATACAGTACGTAAAACAGCATGGTATGGGCATAAGAACAGACACATAGTGCAATGGAACAGAATAGACAGCACAGAAATACAACCATATCTCTATGGTCAATTAATAGTTGACAAATGAGGCAAGAACATATAATGAGCTAAAGACAGTCTCTTCAATAAATAATGTTTGGAAAACAACAAATACATGTAAAAAAATGAAATTAGACCACCTTCTTACACTATATACAAGGATAAACTCAAAGTGAATTAAAGACTTAAATGGAAGATTCGTAACCATAAAACTCCTAGAAGAAAACATGGGCAATAAAATCTCAGACATTGCCCTTAGTGATATTTTTTCTGATATATCTCTTCAGACAAGGGAAAGAAGCAAAAAAGTAAATAAATAAACAAATCAGACTGCATCGAACTAAAATGTTTTTGCACAGCAAAGAAATGACCAACAAAATGAAAAGACAACCCACTGAATGGGAGGACATACTTGCCAATAATACATATGATAAGAAGTTAATATCCAAAATTTATAAAGAACTCATAGAACTCAACACCAAACAAACAAACAATCCAATTAAAAAATGGGCAAAACATCTGAATAGACATTTTTTGAAAGACAGACAGATGGCCAGTAGACATCAAAAGATGGTCAACGTCACTAATCATCAGAGAGATGTAAATTAAAACCATAGTGAAATATCGCTACAGAATGACTATCATCAACAAGTCAGCAAACAATAAGTGTTAGCAAGGATGTGGAGAAATGGGAACCCTCATGCACTGTTGGTGGGAATGCAGATTGGTGGAGCCACTATGGAAAACAGTATGCGGGTTCCTCAAAAAATTAAAATGGAACTGCCTTTTGACCCATCAACCCCACTTCTGGGAATATACCCTAAGAATCCCGAAACACCAATGAGAAAGAATCTGTGCACCTCCACATTTGTGGCAGCATTATTTACAATAGCCAAGATCTGGAAACAGCCCAAGTTCCCATCAGTAGAAGACTGGATAAAAAAGCTTTTGTGCATCTGCACCATGAAATACTATGTGGCTGTATAAAAGAAGGAAATCTTACCCTTTGCAACAGCATGGATGGACCTGCAGATCATTATGCTATGTGCAATAAGCCAGTCAGAGAAAAACAAGGACCGTATGATCTCACTTATATGTGGAATCTAATGAAAAAAATAAACTGATGAACAAAACAGAACCAGAGGCATGGATACATGGAACAGACTAGTAGCTATAAGATGGGAGGGTGTTGGCGGGGGATGGACTAAATAAAAGATGAAGAGTTTGCCACATACATAGCCCATGGACACAGACCATAGTGTGGAGAAGGCATTGGGGGAGGGGGACAGGAAAGGGATCTGGGTGGAGGTAGGCAAAGGGTGGGAGATGGGGGACATCTCTAGTAGTGTCAACAATAAAAATAAATAAACAGCTAAATAGATAAATAAATAAATAAAACTTCCAACAAAAACCTACTAATACTGGGAGGGGAGTCACCATTTGTGAACTAAAGAGCTGGTTTAACCATTTTGGCAGAGTAACAATAACAAAGTCCACAGTAACTACATATTTTCAAGATTATTACCTGTATTTACTTTTTCTTTCCTCTTTTCTCCATTTAGTATTTGAATATTACAAAGAAATGTGATCTCTAGTCTCAAAATAAGTGTTTTAATCAAGATCAAAGAAATTCATCTACTAAATCATGAAGCAAAGTACCCACAAAGTGCCAGGCAATGAGTTGGATTGTAAAAACATATTGATGAATAAGGTGTGGTTGCTGCCTCATAGTGGAACAGAAATATCTGTTTATACTTGTTTTCATTTTTTTAATAATTTTTTTATTTTTTAAATATATTTTATTGATTATGCTATTACAGTTGTCCCATTTTCCCCCCTTTATTCCCCTCTGGCCTGAACCCCTACTCCCACCCAAATCCCGCCCCCGCCCTTGGTTCATGTCCATGGGTCATACATGTAAGTTCTTTGGCTTCTACATTTTCTATACTATCCCAACCTCCCCCTGTCTATTTTGTACCTGCCATTTATGTATCTTATTCCCTGTACCTTTTCCCCCATTCTCACCCCTCCCCCTCCCTGTTGATAATCCCCCATGCTATCTCCATTTCTGTGACTCTGTTCTAGTTGTTTGCTTAGTTTGCTGTTTTTAGTTTCAGTTGTTAATAGTTGTGAGTTTGTTGTCATTTTACTGTTCATATTTTTTATCTTCTTTTTCTTAGATAAGTCCCTTTAACATTTCATACAATAAAGGCTTGGTGATGATGAACTCCTTTAACTTGACCTTATCTGGGAAGCACTATATCTGCCCTTCCATTCTAAATGATAGGTTTTTGAGATAGAGTAATCTTGGATGTAGGTCCTTTCCTTTCATGACTTTGAATACTTCTTTCCAGCCATTTCTTGCCTATAAGGTTTCTTTTGAGAAATCAGCTGATAGTTTTATGGGCACTCCTTTGTAGGTAACTGTCTCCTTTTCTGTTGGTGCTTTTAAGATTCTCTCCTTACCTTTCATCTTGGGTAATGTAATTATGATGTGCCTTGGTGTGTTCCTCCTTGGGTCCAACTTGTTTGGGGCTCTCTGAGCTTCCTGGACTTCCTGGAAGTCTATTTCCTTTGCCAGATTGGAAAAGTTCTCCTTCATTATTTTTTCAAGTAAGTTTTCCATTTCTTACTCTTCCTCTTCTCCTTCTGGCACCCCTATGATTCAGATGGTGGAATGTTTAAAGTTGTCCCAGAGGCTCCCAAACATCTCATTTTTTCTGAATTCTTATTTCTTCATTCAGTTCTGGTTGAATGTTTATTTCTTCCTTCTGCTCCAAATTATTGGAGCTTCCCAGCTTCCCTCCCTTCACTGTTGGTTCTCTGTATATTTCTCTTCATTTCACTTGGCATAGCCTTCACTTTTTTCCCCACTTTGCAACCATATTCAACCATTTCTGTGAGTACCCTGATTACCAGTGTTTTGAACTCTGTATCTGATAGGTTGGCTATCTCTTCATCACTTAGTTCTATTTTTGGAACTTTGATCTTTCATTTGGGACATATTTTTTTTTTTTGTCTCAGCGTACCTGTTGCATAGTAAGGGGCAGAGCCTTAGGTATTCATGAGGGAGGGCAACCCATGTCACTGCATTGTGGTGCTGTATGTAGTAAGGGAGGGGTCCAAGAAGGAACAATGGTGCTTGCTTGCCTTGCCTCTCTGCCAGTTTTTAGTCACTTCCCCTGCAACCCACAAGCAAACTGGGCCCTTCTGGTGCTGATTCCCAGGTGGGTGGGTTTATGTACATTCTAGGATGTCTCTTCAGTGAATTCTGTGAGAAGCTGGGGGTTTCTCCCACCCCCACAAACCCCACAGGATTTTACAGTCAGAGATTTTGAGGCTTTATTTCCCCATGCTGGAACCCTGGGTTGTGTGGTCTGTCTTGCTCCCCAATTGTTCATCCTGGTTAATCCACACACAAATGTACCACCAGGTCTGCCAACCACCACCTCACCCACCCTGGTCATCTAGTGGCTGCTTTGCTGTGTGTCCTCTGAATCCCATCTGCCTGTCTCCGCCCTCCTACCAGTCTGAATGAACATATCTTCTTTAACTCCTTGGTTCTCAGACTTCCACACAGTTCACTTTTCTAGCAGTTGTGGTTATTTTTGTTTTTAAATTTCTTATTGTCCTTCGTCTGGTTGTGAGAGGAGCAATGTGTATGTACCTACACCTTCATCTTGGCTAGAAGTATTTATACTTGTTTTTTAAAATCACACTCAGGAGTGGGCTAAGTAAGTCTAACAGTAATTAAATGCCAAATAGCAGGGAGTGCCAAGGCTGGAGAAACTACACATCAGAGGTGAGAGCATGGCAGGCTTTATGAAAGAAATGGCATTTGTTTGAAATGTGAAAAGGGGAAAAGAATATGCAGAATTTGATAACTCATGTGGATACAGACTGATGTTCTCAAAGCCAACTCCAAGGTTTGAATCTAGGTATATGGAAATTAAAGATGCTATTTTACATCACACTATGGAGCTTTTTAAATACTAAACTGAATCTTTTAAGTCAAAACAATGTCCATAATTATGTCTGCATTTATTATGCAGCATGCCTGCTCTATAATGGCTTCATAATATTTGACAGACAACCAACTGCTGACTTGTGATATGTCATCTCTTTGAAACACTAGAAAATTGAAGTTCATTATGTTTTCAGTGCAAACCACAAAGAGCAAATGTGGCATTCTTTGACTCTCGGTGACCAAAAAGGTATCTGTCTTTGAAAATGAAACTTACATATACTTTTCATAGTCAACAGGCTGAAAGACTGTGATGACATCCAAACTTAATACAGACAGTCTCATTTTCCCATCATCATTCTTCGGTGTTCATATCAACCCTGCTTTAGCTCAATTCCTACTTATTGTAGGCACTTACTCAAAACTTAACTTTTTTATCATTACTATAAATGACTTCCACACTCATTAGCCTTGTCACCTGAGCCTTAATTTCCTCAGCTGCTGCAAAAAGAGAATAAAAAGTTATGGCCAACAATTTTGGAATCGCTGTGAGGATTAAGGAAGTCAAATTTGTATAAGGACTAGAAGAGCCCAAGCAGGTGCTAAAAAAACACCCCTTGAAATCCTACTGCAAAGTACTAGGCCTAAAATGTGTTCCCCTTAAACAATCACAAGTCTTTATTTTGAAAAATGAAATTTAGACATAACAGCATTTTGGACTTAATATAGCATGGTCAGTAATGAAGTACTATAGAACAGTACTGTCCATTATTTTGTTTTTGCTCAATATTTTGAGAGAATGAGTGAATTTTGCCACTCAAAATGTGCCTATCAAGGATTCGATGTGAATTAAAGAATAACAAAAATAACTATTATGATGATTATTAACAATATGTATGTGAGCAACCAATGAGCCAGGCACTGAGCTAGTTTTCATTGAATCTTCATAGGTCTGAGGCAGGCACTAGCTATTCAACAGATGATGAAACTAAGGTCAAATGAGAAAAATGGTCTCACACAGAAGTACACATTGAACAAGAATTGCCCAAGTTCAGAAAATATATAAGCCAATAAGCCAAGGTGAAAACTGCATCTGGCCATCTCCAAGACACTCTACCCTTCCAACCCAATATTTTCTCCCACACTGTACTACATAATTTGATATATTATTAGAATAATCTGTCACCCTCAATAGCTCTCGTTTCTGATGTATCTAAGTGTTTGTTTCACTAACTCACTTAATAAACATGTACTGCGGGCTTTACTATGTGTAAAATACTATGCCATTTGCTATGGGAAATTAAAAAGTGATCAACTTCTGATTTCTACTTACCAAAGGGGTTGATGCATGGTGACAAACCAGTCACAGTAGTGTACAAGTTGGGATACGGGCTGAAGAAGAGTGCTACATGAGGACAGCCAACTTCTAAGTTCCAAGCCTGCCTTCCAAACCACTTCTCCCATTCAACAAAAGCTTGTTGGAGCTCCCAAAAGCAGATTCTGTATTCCCATCTCTTTGTTTGTAATGTTCACTCACTAAAAACCACAAATCTTTCAAAGCCCAAGACAAGCCACATCTCTTCTGACAGTTTCAATGATCATGTATCCTTTAAGCATCTCTATTTTTTTCCAGAAGTAACCTTAGAATTGAGAAGTAGAACAGGAGAGACAATTAGCACATTAAGTGCCTAGAAAGTGCGAAGACACTCAATGTGTTATTTCATTTTATTCTAACACACCTATCAAGCAGGTATTATTTAATCCCATTTTACAGATTCAAACCACATGCATCTTTTCCACATTGTCTCTTTACCCTTTATCATATACTAGTTCAGTAAAGCTTCAGCTACCATTTCACACATACATTATGTGTATGCACTTTATTATCATTTGAAATGTACGGTACAGACATTTCTAACTTCTCTTTAACCAAAACACTGTAAATTTAGTGGCTTTCTATAGACAAAAAAACATGCTATAAGGCAGAAAAGTGCTTTTTGATTGTTAAGTGCTAAAAAACTTCTTTAGCCAACCAATCAACCAATCTCCTGCTATGCACAAAACACACCTGCTCTGCCTCTTCACTGTCCCCCATACATGGTGCTATCCTGCTACCCACTTGGGGTGTAACTCATTGTCTATCCAGGACCATTATCTCCCTCAAAGACTCAGATGAAAACTCACCGCTCCACTTCCTTTAGATAGAGGAAGAAGTCATTCCTCTATCAAAATTATATCATTCCTTGTTTTGGACTTTTTAACACTTAAATCTTCTCCATTTTTCATGCCTTGCTCTGTAC
The DNA here is from genome assembly GCA_028533065.1 of Trachops cirrhosus. NCBI lineage: Eukaryota > Metazoa > Chordata > Mammalia > Chiroptera > Phyllostomidae > Trachops > Trachops cirrhosus. Next base: position 52,389,151 of record CM052541.1, on the reverse strand, counting down.
TTACTAACACTCTGCTTTGATAACTAATAAATCCTTTAATTGGCCCTATTTTGGGCCTAACAAAAAATAAAATCCTTAAGGGTTGGACCCATGCTCTAATCTCCGCTGCTCCCAGAATACCTGGCTGAGTACTCTCCATGTACACAGTAGGCATTATGTTCACGCACAATCAATGTGGAAAGATTAGTCACTCCGGTTACAGAGCGAACAAGCCTCCTTTTTTGTCATAACAATTGCTAGCCTTATGATTTATTCTGAACAAAAGCACACAGTATTCTTCACAAAAACATTTGGATATGTTTTTGCTATGTGACATAGTTCTGTTAGTGGTTAGTAGTGTGAACACTAAATTTAACTGTTGTTCTGAGGACACCAGTTTCATTAAAATCTTAAAATATTTTGTTATAGTAATTAACAGTCTAAATCTTTAGACATAAATTGAGTACCTCTAGTTTTACCTGCTCAACTAACTTCTCCTAAGACCATTTGCTTCCCTGGCTGTATGACATGGCATCAGTATTCATACTCAATGAGCCTGATCTAATCTACTTCTATCCTATTTTTCCCCTCCATTCTAACAGCTATTTCCTTCTGACAGGATTTCTCATTGATATGAACTCTTAACAGAAAACTTCTTTCAAAGAAATCACTAAATGACTTAAAACCTCAAGTGAGGGTAAATATTAGCAACCCACCATTCATTCAAGTATTTTAAAAGTGCCCATTTTTCTACACCTGACACAGTGTAGAAGCATTATGACTACCTATCGAAGAATTACTATCAGCAGGAGAGCAGAAGGACAGTTATAAAAATAATTACAAAATGCATTAAGTTCCATAAGCAACTATAAATAAAGTGCTGGAATCACAAAAGAGAAAGAGTAGAACTTCACCATGAGGTAGCAGACGTGTTCCCCAAATAGACACAGGATTCAAGAATGAAGGCAATTCCAGATAAAGGAAACAGACACAAAGATGAGTCTGGGAAAACAACAAGGGAGTAAGCAGGCAAGAAGAGTCATGCTGAAGAATTTAGCTTTTGTCCTTGAAGGTAGTGATATTGCAGAAATTGTGAATATTTTTTAATCCTTACACAAGGATACACTTATTGATTTTAGAGTGAGAGGAAGAGAGAGAAAGAAAGAGAGAGAAACACACAGATTGGTTGCTCCCTGTACACACCTTGACCAGGGAGAGTGCTCACAACATAGGCATGTGACCTGACTGAGAATTGAACCTACAACCATTTGGTGTATGGAATGATGCTCCAACCAAATGAGCCACCAGGCCGGGGCTGATAAGTTGTAAATTTTATGTCAGTTTTAAAGATGAATTGTGTTATTTCCCAGAATAGTAACTAGAAGCAAGGAAAATAGAAAGGCCTAAACAAACCAAATGAAAAAAATCATACTACCAGATTGGAAAGAAGTCAAGATTTCAGAGATGACAAAGAGGTAGAAACAGCAGGATCAGGTGGCCAAATACATACAAAAGTCATGAATTTGTTCTTGTATATAAGCTTACAAAGTAAGTTATAATTTTAAAAAGTATAGGCTATAAAACATAAACATCTTTTCTAAACTCTTCAGACTTTAAGATTTTCTTAAGGAAAAAAGTCACTGATATTTTAGAAAGATGAGACCAGAACAATCTAAAACAAGCACCTTTCTTCATATTCCCTAAGCCTAAAGACAATGAGAAAAAGAAGAGGAAAAGAAAAAGAAAAAATTATGTTCTTGCTAAGAAAGGAGACCTTTTTTTTTTTTCAGATATACTGTGATGGGATATAGGAAAGTTACCTTTAGTAAACCATTAACTTAAAAACTTCTCTAAAAGTTGAAAAATCATTGGGACTAAATTGATAAGAATATATGAAATTATAGCGAGAATTTATATATCAGAGAAATGAGATGAAAACAGATTCAAGAAATTAGAGTATATGTCGAAAGAATATAAGATCATTATAAGTATTATGTAAGTATTTACTTAAAAGAAAGGATTGCAGAGGCAAAGGCAACCCAGAACTTCCGAGACCAAAAAAAGAAAAAAGAATAAAGAAGAAAACATTTCTAGATGTCTAAATAATTGCACATTAATAATAGACAACCAAGATCACTATACTTTTGAAGAAAATAACATGAAAAAGGATATAAATATGAACCCCCTCAAAAAATATGAGAGTTATTTCAGACAAAAAAAATAGAATTTTTTAGAGATCTAACTAACTGAACTCCTCAGATGGAATCAAGATGTAAGGTGCTATTGTATTGAAAATTAAAAGGCTCTGCTATGTAACAGTGGCAATTAAAGAACCACACCAACTTGTATATTATAAATAGTATCAAAATATAAATACATAAAATATTATTATAATAAACAAAGTTAAAAACTAATAAGTAGTATGGGAGATAAAGTTCAGTGTCTCATATAATGTGAAGAAAAAGTCAAAGAAATGAAAAAAGGAAATAAACCATATAGGAACAATCCCAAAAGATTAACACATACAGAATATGAATTAAAGAAAGAGGTAAAAAAAGGGGGGGAAATATTTTTAAAAAGAGGTGGGAGGAAAGTTACATGAGCTGATGAAAGCTACAAATCTTTAAATTAAAATTAACTTGAATGAAAAAAATAGTGAGAAATGTGACAACTTGAAAGAAAAAAAATTGGTAACCGTTCCTGAAAGAAGAATTAATGTTTACCTGTAGGGTAAAGAATTAGACTGGTATCAGAATATTATCTGATATCTCACCATATCCCTCATTAACATAGACAAACACACAAAAAAAATAGAAACCACAGGAAATCAGAAATCCATCCTCGCTGGAACAATGTAACTCTGTAGCAGTGAGAAGTCATTATGTTAAGAAAAACTTCATACTTTCCTATTTCCACCAGCTTAGAAGAAATAGATACAAAAACATTCAAACACAAATGGGGAAAATTGTTTTTACTTAGTACACTGACAATGGCTGTCTCCTCATGAACCTCCCATAAATATGTTCCAAAAAACACACCTGCTTTAAAGATGAAAAATAAAATGGAACCATCACGGATTGAATCTGTGCAAACATAGCATGAATAAGAAAGAAAGGAGAAAAAGCATAGGAAAAACAAATGGCAGAAGAGGGCTATTACAAGAGAAGTTCGGCCAAAGATCCAATTAAAATTAAGATCACTTCCAATAAAGATGGTAGCCTACTAGGTAAACACAGCCTGCCTTCTCACACAACCACATCAAAATTACAACTAAATTATAGAACCATCACTCAGAATCGGCAGAAATTGAGTTGAATGGAAGTCTGACAACTATGGAATTAAAGAAACCACATCCACCCAGACAGGAAGGAGGGGGCGGAGACTTGGAACCAGCTGCTCCTACACCCACATGCAGTAGATAACAATCAGAAGAGTTATCTCTGCAGTGAGAAGTCTCAGCCACATGCTGAGCCCCCCAGCCAGGGTTCCAGTGCTAGAAGATAAGTCCCAATAATTTCTGGCTCCAAAACCCAGCAGGTATTGAGTTCATAGAAGAAATTTCTGGAGTCCCAAGCAGTTCCTCTTAAAAAACCCACACATGGACTCAGACTCACTCCCTTTGAGTTCTAGCACTGGGGTAGCAACTTGAAAGGCAGCAGCGGCATACAGGGAGAAACTGAAGTGGCTAGCATCAAGGCAGGAGGTGGGGGACATCTTTCTACCGGACATAAAGGTGGGCACAGCCACAGAGCTGGGTGCCATATCTGAGACTCCATCAACCTGGCTAACACTGTTTGCTCCCCCCTGGAAATCACTTGAGGCTCCATCCCACCCAACTGAGAGCTGTTAATAGTAGCTTTTCCATATGAATGGCTGATCTTGGCACAAGTTTCAGAACTTCCTAAATCCTGTCAAGCAAGCCATAGCTGGCCTCAGTGAGCCTCCAGTCCCCTCACCTCTTGCCAAGGGGCCCAGCCCAGCACTAGCAGCAGCCAGCCTAGATTCACAACTAGACTTCTCTTGGGAATCTCCAACTCCAGCACAAGTAGCAGCCATCTCAGATTGCTCTGTACCTCAGGCAGGATAGTCCCAGGCAAAACACAGGTGGGGGTTGATCATAGCCTACACCATCCAGGAAATCCCAGGACCAGCACAACCAATAGACAGCTACAGACCATGTCAAAGCACTGCCACCCTGACCCTGCATGGCTCATCCTCCAGAGAGGGTGGAGGCTGGTTGTCAGTGGGCACAGCCTACCCTTGCAACTCACTGGCCTTGGTAAATCCCTCCCAATGACCTGCCAACAGCAACCAAGGCTCAACTATAAGATGAGGCTATATTCAGGCCACATGAAGGACACACCTTAAGTATCCAGCTTGGGTGATAGGGGAGGCTGTACCACTGGACCCTACAGGACACCTACATAAGGCCACAATACCAAGACAGGGCATCATAGCAGCTCAACCTAATACATAGAAACAAACACAGGGAACCTGACAAAATGAAGAGACAAAGCAACATAGCCCAAAAGAAAGGACAGATCAAAAGTCCAGAAAAAAGAACTAAACAAAATGGAAATAAGCAATCTATTGTGTGCAGAGTTCTACACAATGGTTATAAGGAAGGTCAAAGAACTTAGCGAGGACTTCAACAGCATAAAAAAGATCCAGTCAGAAACGAAGGATACACTATTGATATAAAGAACAATTTACAGTGAAACAACAGGAGAGTAAATAAAGCTGAGAATCAAATCAATGAATTGGAACATAAGGAAGAAAAAAACAACCAATCAGACCACCAAAAGAAAAATGAATGCAAAAAAATGAGCATAGTATAAACAGTCTCTGGGACAACTTCAAATGTTCTAACATTCGCATTATAGGGGTACTAGAAGGAGAAGAGGAGGAGGGAGAAATTGGAAATCGATTTGAAAAAATAACGAAAGAAAACTTCCCTAATTTGCTGAAGGAAATAGACATGCAAGTCCAGGAAGCACAGAGAGTCCCAAACAAGATGGACAAAAAGAGGCCCACTCCAAGACACATCATAATTAAAATGCCAAAGGTAAAGATAAAGAGAGAATCTTATAAGCAGCAAGAGTAAAGCATTTAGTTACCTACAAAGGAGTTCCCATAAGACAGGCAGCTGATTTCTCAAAAGAAATTTTGCAGGCAAGAAGGGGTTGGAAAGAATTATTCAAAGTCACAAAAGGCAAGGACCTACATCCAAGATTACTCTATCCAGCAAAGCTATCATTTAGAATGAAAGTGCAGATAAAGTGTTTCCCAGGTAAGGTAAAGTTAAAGGAGTTCATCATCATCAATCCCTTATTATATGAGTGATAAAGGGACTTATTTAAGAAAAAGAAGATCAAAACTATGAACAGTAAAATGATAACAAACACAACTATCAACAACTGAACCTAAAAAACAAAAACAAAATCAAAGGAAACAACTAGAACAGGAAGAGAATCACAGAAATGGAGATCACATGGAGGGTTATCAGTGGGAAGTGGGAGGAGGATAATGGGGGAAAAGGTATGGGAATAAGAAGCATAAATAGTAGGTACAAAATTGACAGGGGTAGGTTAAGAATAGTATGGGAAATGGTGAAACCAAAGAACTTGTATGTATGACCCATGGTTATGAACTAATGTGGGGGAATGCTGGAGGCAGGCGTATGCAAGGCAAAGAGAGAGACAGAAGAGAAAAATAAATGGGATAACTGTAATAGCATAATCAATAAAATATACTTAAAAATAAAAATTAAAAAAGAAACTACTTCCCTTAATCGTATGCAAATAAAATCTAGATGAAATGGATAATTCTCTAGAACAATACAAGTTACAAGAATTAAATCCAGAAAAAAGAAAATTCAAAGACAACATTTACCATAGAAGAAAGTAAGTTGTCAACCTGGCCAGTGGCTCAGTTTGGAGCATCATCCTAGGCACCAAAGGGTTGCATGTTCGACCCCCAGTCAGCGCACATACCTAAGTCACAGGTTCTACCTCCAGTTGGGGCGCACACAGGAGGCAACTGACCAATCTTTCTCACATCAATGTTTCCTTCTCTCTCTCCCCTCCCCAACCCCTAAAAATCAATAAACATTCTCAGGTGAGGATTTAAGAAGGCAAGAAAGAGAAAACAATACTTTTAAATAAAAAAGCAAGAAAATAATGCTACAACTTTGTTTTAAAAAAAAATAAAGAGAAAAGAAATTTGTGAAAGAGCTACTCCAAAAAGAAATAGCCCAGTCCTAAATAATTTTTTTTGTAACAGAGAAATGTTATATAACCTTTAAGGAACAAATAATTTCTATGCTGTTCAAACTATTTCAATGTAAAGAAAATGTACAATTATAGCCAAGGAAGTTAGAATAACAGAGGGTTTTGCATAGCTGATGTACTACAAAACTGCAGTCATTCAAGTTCTAAAAGGTACTCACAAATCTATGTGTATATACAACAGCTGAAATGAATGAAAAAAGATGAGACACCCAAAAAGGCTAACTATATCCATATTTGTAAACAAAAGATGTGGATACTTTACTGTTAAAAAGAAAAACCACAGACTCAAAATGGCATCACTTATGCTAAACCCATGATACAAATACAGACTTAATATCTGACTTTATCTCAGTTGTGATCTTCCCCAGAAATGTAATCTTAATTACCAAGTATTATATTTTCTGGTCAACACTAATGACGTAATTCCTCTCTACCCCACAACCACCAAAAGGAAGCAATCTATCTACCTGATAAAACCCTGGACCTCCCCACAAAAAAAGGAAAAGAAAAGAGTTCCTAACCTAAAAATTATCCTTTCTTTTCTTTTGCTAAAAATTCCCTGCCACACCCTTCTTTCTATAAATCTTCCATCTTGTACAACCCCTTGGTTCACCCATGTACATGTTCGATGAGATGATCACTTAATAAAACTCATTAGATCTTCAAATTCACTCCACGGAATTTTGTTTTTAACATGACCCAACATGACACAGTAAAACAAGGACTCCAAAATTAGAAAGCTAAAGAGAAATTTCTAAAAAGTAACTAATTTATAAACACGTTAGAAGAAACGATCAAAGACAGTTGACTAATCTTAGGGTAGGAAACACCTTCCTAAATCAGAGCTAGAAGCCATAAAAAAACTCAACAAATTTAACTCATAAATATTTTAATGTTTATAGTACAAAGATATACATAAAATGAAAATGCAAGACACAGATTGCAAATATATGTGCAACTTATTTAAGAGAAAACTAATATCCAGGATATGCAGAGTCCCTAAAAATTAACAGAAAAAAATAAATAACATTCTACAAGAAAAATGAACAAAGTGCAGATATGAACACACAGTTCACAGACACACACCAACATATTATACCACTGGATACAGAAACTGGAAAAGACATTCAGTCTCACTAGCAATAAGAGAAATGCATATTAAAACAAGGCATTTTCACTACTGGACAAAAATGTAAAAGATTGAAAATGTCAAATGGTGGCACAAGTGTTAGGAAGACACTGATACTCTCAGATGCTGACGAAAGTAGAATAACTGGGAACCAACTCTGGAAGGACATTTGGCAGCATTTATAAAAATGTTGAGAAGCCACACCCTTTGATATACAACTACTGCTTTCCCATTTCCCTACTCTGCAGGCTAATTAGCATAAATATTTAAACAGTCATCTGGAAGAATGTTTACTGCATCGTTGTTTACAAGAGGAAAAATTTGAAAACAGGTGAGATGTTGAAAGTGGTTACAGATTAGTAACATTAGTCAGACTACAGAATGTTAGGGAGCAACTGACAGAATTAAGATATGAATTAATAATAAAGACTGCCACACACTGTTGAATTTATTTTTCATTACAAAATAGTAATTGGGTGTGACACAAATTGTGTAAAGTCAAATAAAATGTCTATAATTTCATATATATCATAAGCATAGGTAAGCCCATAGGAAGAATACTGAAATAATACATGCCAATTTTTTAATTATATTGATCTCCAGGCAGGAAAGTGAGATTGAGAAGACATGTGATCATGAAGTGGTTATTTGAAGGTATTTATTTTTATAATTAATGTAATATTAATATAGAAATTAAAATGTAAAAAACTGTTAAGATTCCTCAAGTTAAAAGTCAAATACTTAATGAAAGTGGAGTTGCCATGAGCTCTGACTGCTTGAATATTGACGATGGCTCCTTAAAAATTCTTATTGTTGCTTCCAGCACTTGGCTATTGTAAATTGTGCTGCCATGAACATTGGGGTGCATAGGTTCTTTTGGACTGGTGTCTCAGGGTTCTTAGGGTATAATCCCAGCAGTGGAACTGCCACATCAAAAGGCAGTTCCACTTTTAGTTTTCTGAGGAAATTCCATACTGTTTTACACAGTGGCTGCACCAGTCTGCATTCCCACAACAGTGCACTAGGGTTCCCTTTTCTCCACATCCTCTCCAACTCTTGTTGTTTGTTGATGTGTTTATGATGGCCATTCTGACTCGTGTGAAGTGGTATCTCATTGTGGTTTTAATTTTCATCTCTTTGATGGCCATCGGTAAATGAGTAGATAAAAAAACTATGGTACATTTACACAATGGAATACTACGCAGCAAAAAGGAAGAACTCCCACCCTTCGCAACAGCATGGTTGGAACTGGAGAGCATTATGCTAAGTGGAATAAGCCAGGTGGTGCAAGACAAATACAATGTGACCTCACCTTTAAGTGGAACCTAATCAACAAAACAAACAAGCAAGCAAAATATAACCTGACACACTGAAATTAAGAACAAACTGACAGTAACCAGAGGGGAGGTGGGACGGGATAATGGAGGGAAAAGGGTGAAGGGTTTGCAGGAACAACTATAAAGGACACATGGACAAAACCAAGGGTGGGGGTGGAATCAGGGGAGGGAGGTGGGGATGGCTGGGGTGGAAGAAAGAGGTGGGAGGAAAAGGCAGACAACTGTACTTGAACAACAATAAAATTTTTAAAAATGACAAAAAATTCTTACTGTATTTTTTATTTGTGAGCAATTATCTCTGGCATTTGCATTTAATACATTCCAATGGATAAATACATTATCATTTCTTTAAAATATATTGGATTTAGGAAGTCCACATTACTTATTCAACGAGCAAATATTTGACTTGTCTATGAAGCTATCTCATGTCACTTAGTACCTAGGAATCCTTTCTAGACACCTCTGGTCAAATGGTTATTCGAATGCCCTGAAAACCTCCAGCTACAGGAAAGTAATAAACACCATGTGTTGATATCTTTGCACCCCTGAGCCCACTAGGTTCCCAGCAGGCTCTTACTAACTATTAGCTAAAGGCAGGAGTGCTGTATTTGGTAAGGGAGGACTTTTGTCTCTGGCTCTCCTATCTGTGCTTCTCCCTTCAAGCAAGTGAAATATACTACATTTTAAGAGGAAACAGGAAACATCGGCCACAAAATACATTTCCACTACGAGACACACAAAATATATTTCCAAGTAAATTAGAAAATGTTCCCTTCTTTCCTCTAGAGCCTATCCCTTGAGCTACGTGTTGATCCCTGTGGCAGGCTGAATAATGGTTCTCCCCACAGTGTCCAAGCCCTAACCCCTGGAAGCCATGAATACATTATCGTACAAGCTGCAAGATTCTGACTTTTGGTCCTTGGTCCTCTACCAACTCTCAGAGCACCAGTCTTCATCTGCAAAATGAATTATTTGTACAAAATGGTCTTTAAGGATTTTCCATTTACAAAGGGAAAAAATTAATATAAATTTAAAAACACATTTATGCCCTGAAAGAAACTAATGTGTATTTTTCCGACTAGTAGTAAATCCTTACAATTTAAATGTCCTTTTCAGAAAATTTAAGTACTATTCTCTTAAATATCACCCATGTTGAAAAACATATAGGGATACACTGATTTGCCACAAATCAATGTCACCCTACTGACTAAAGACAAATTTTGGCTGCTCTTCTCCCAAATACTATCAATCACACATAACAAACTCCCATGGAATGTTTTGCCCTACTCCTCTTCTTTAGATCGATCAAGAACCTGCTGGTGCCTTTATAAAAGTTGTACACTTCTTTACAGGAAATGCTGTCACTTTAAGAATGAAATCGTGCAGTATCTTCAATTTCATCAGTGGAAAAGAAGACAGAATACATTCTAAAACAGACCTCAACTCTCGGCAGATTTATTACTGTCAATCTCAAGTAACAAGTTGGTTTATTTTTTCACAAGCACACAAGTTAGATGACACAAGAAATTTCATTAAAATGCATACAATATTTTCAGTCATCAGCAGTATTACATTTGGTTTTCATTTTTCTTCATATAAACTCTTGAAGGGAAAAGGACTGAAAGCTAAGTAACTACTTCCCAAGTATCTGACAGTATCTGTCATTAGCAAGTACTTATAATTATCCATAAAAAAATAAGAAGTGATCATACAGACAATATAAAAAAACCTCTACTCAAAATAGTCAACAAAGCACAATTTTAGTCACCAGTCAGTTCCATTAAAAAAACTCCAAATTTACTTTTCTCCATGTAAAACATTACTACGCAGTGTGACGAATATATGCATGCATTCATTTTTTCATTCAACCACATCTACTGACAACAGATTATACATGAAGCACTGTTAGACCTTATTAAATCACAGATGAGCATGACATAGTTCCTACCTAAAGTCACTTCCATGTAGTATGTTAGGTGCTAGAAGCGATGCATAAATCATGGGCTGCGGGCCATACAGAGAAAAAGTTACAGAAATTGATGGAGGCTTCATAAAGGAAGAGGCCATGGACCTTAAAAGGGAAGGATTTCACTGGTGTGAACCGGAGGCAGGGAGAATTCCAGGCATGGAAAGAGAACATGAAATAAATTTGGAAACAGAGTAATATATTTTGATTAGACTGAAGGAATATGTAGAGAATAGCAGGATGCAAGATTGGAATGTTTCATTGTAGCCAATCTTTTGGACAACTTCAAAATTAAGTTGAAGAATCTGATGTTAACTTGTTAGGCAATGAGAGTCCAGTGCAGATTTTTAAGCGGAGTGCCATGAATAAAGCTGTCCTTCAGAGAATGTTAATTTGGCAGCCATACATCAGATGAACCTGTATGGGAATTCTGTAGATCCCACTGTTTTCTTTCACAGACTTCTACCTTATAACAAATGGTTAAGTGTCTCCTTGTTATTTAACATTTTATCTCCCATTTCCACAAATGCTTTGACTCCTCTTGGTCTGATCTCTGAATAAGTCACATAACACAGGCCACAGTATTCAAAGAGCCTTCAGGAATGAGCCAGTGCTACCTTGAAGAAGACCAGAGGCAGGCCCAATAACCTTCATGCTAAAAACAGCCTAGACATCACTTTAAGAGCCAGAAGTCTATATTTAGATCCAAGTGCCTTGATCAAAACGATAAGCTTAGAGGAGCAAGACATGTGAAGGAGAAAGAATAATTACTATATTGGGTACTGGCCTCCTGGGGATTATAATTTCCACTTTATAATAATGCAAATGATGATCAAAGATGTTAGAGGTTAACTTGCTCAAAACCACAATGCTGTAATGCTTGGCAAAATTTTGACCCAGAAGGGGAAAACAGAAAAGGGAAAATAATGAAACACATACTATTCTCTTAGCTGAATAAAAGACTGTAGGTTTGAGATTAAATGAGTTTACCAAATACAGAGCGGGAACACTGAATGTTTTAATATAATATTTTGAACATATTTTAGTGAAATATCATAACTCCAATAACAGAAAAACTGCAAAGCCTGCAAAGAGAGGATTAAGAACCAATAAACAAATCAAAACAAAAAGTCTTACAAATAAACAGGAATCAGATTGGCAACAAACTTTTTATCTTTAAAACCAGATGCTGAAAGACAATGCTAAAGTTCTGAGAGGAAATTTATTTTGAACCTGGAATTCTATACCTAGACAAATTATTAAAAAGAGTGAGAGTCAGTGAAGACATCCATAAAAACAGAGCTTTGGATGCAGGACTTCCAGTCAAGATGGAGGCGTAGGTAAACGTGGCTCGCCTTCTCATATAACCACAGCAAACCACTAGACTGCAAAACAAATTATCACCCAGAATCATCAGAAAATTGAGCTGTATGGAAGTCCGACAACCAAGGAATTAAAGAAACCACACCCATCCAGACTGGTAGGAGGGACAGAGACGTGCAGAGATGTGCAGACAATGAATGGGTGGTCTCACACCCAAGGGTGGTGAATAAAAATTGGGCGGGATACCTCAGGAGCGAGGAATCCCAGCCTCACACCAGACTGCCCAGCCCAGGGTTCCAGCACCAGGAAGACAAGTCCCTGAAACTTCTGGCTGTAAAAGCCAGTGGGGGTTGGAGCAGCAGAAGAGACTGCAGGAGTCTCAGGAATCTCCTCTTAAAGGGCCTGCAACAAACTCAGGACTTACACAGACTCACTCCCTCTGGGCTTCAGCACCAGTGGCATATGGGGTAAAACTGAAGTGTTTGGCATCAGGGCAAGTGCTGGGAGACAGCTTCCTCCCAGACAAAACTCCAGAGGCCAGGCAGCCGCAGAGTCCCCTCTCCAAGCCTTCCCCAACACAGAGCCACAGAGCAGTGATCTGGGTTGCCTGGCCCTGGTGATTACCTAAGGCTCAGTGCCATCCAACTTTCCAGTGCACTTTTCTACAATAGGCCACACTACTAAGACAGGCAGTCAAAGCAGCTCTACCTAACACATAGAAACAAACACAGGGAGGCTGCCAAAATGAGAAGACAAAGAAATATGGCTCAAAGAGAGAACAGAACAAAACTCCAGAAAAAGAACGAAACAAAACAGAGACAAGCAATCCATCAGTTGCAGAGTTCAAAACACTGGTTATTAGGATGCTCAAGGAACTCATTGGGTACTTCAACAGAATCATAGGGGTACCTATGAGAAGAATAGAAACAGCAAGAAATGGAAGACTTATTTGACTTATTTGAAAAAAATAATGAAAGAACACTTCCTTAATTTGGTAAAGGAAATAAACATAAAAGTCCAGGAACCACAGAGAATCCCAAACTAAATGGACGCAAAGTGGACTACACCAAGACACATAATTAAAATGCCAAAAGTTAAGTATAAAGAGAGAATCTTAAAAGCAGCAAGAGAAAAGCAGAGAGTTACCTACAAAGAAGTTCCCATAAGACTGACTGCTGATTTCTCAAAAGAAACTTTGCAGGCTAGAAGGGACTGTCAGGAAAAATTCAAAGTGATGGAAAGCAAGGACTTACAACCTAGATTACTCTACCCAGTGAAGCTACCATTTAGAATTGAAGGGCAGATGAAGTGCTTCCCAGACAAGATAAAGCTAAAGGAATTCATTATCACCAAGCCATTATTACATGAAATGTTAGAAGGACTTATTTAAGAAAAAGACCAAAACTATGAACAGTAAAATGGCAATAAATTCACAACCATCAATAATTGAATTTGAAAAACAAACTAAGCAAACAAGCAGAACAGAAACAGAATCATAGATACGGAGATCATTTGGAAGGTTATCAGTTGGGAAAGGGAAGGGGGAAAATGGGGGAAAAGTTGCAGGGATTAAGAAGTACAAATTGGTAGGTGCAAAATAGACAGGGGGATGTTAAAAACAGTATAGGAAATGGAGTAGCCAAGGAACTTGGACATGAATAAAGGGGGCAAATGCCAGAGGGAATGGCAGTTACTGCTTGAAGGGGGCAAAAGGGAACAAGCATAATCAAAATATATTTAAAAATAGAGGTTTTTCTCTATTAATTATAAACAAATACTCCATGTGTTTCAGGCATGGTGCTAGGCATTCATTATTTCAAGAGAAATACGCTGGCCAAGACAGTTTTTCTACATAAAACATTGTCCTTTACTTATTTTTTTTAACTTCAGTTTATTGGAATGCTGTATTCCTCAAACATTCTCATCTCCAAAGTTTTTATAAATAGATATTTTTAATACTGCAATAGACACAATGATATATTATTGTTTATACCTATCAACTCTCACACCATAAACGAATAACTTTACTGACAATAAAGGAAAGAAAGAAAAGAGGGAGTCAGTCAGGCAGTAGCTGAGTTGAAACTAATAAATAATTCAAGGCAAAGATATTTACTCACTTTTATTTTCCCCAATTCTGAGTCTGCTAATCTTACCAACAGAAACTGACATTTAGGATTGTCTTCCAAATCAAAGTTTTATTCCAGATATATTAAGACCAACTGTAAAGAAAACTGCACCTGCCATAAAAATTTTGTCACGGAAGTAAAAACACCACACTAGACGGGGGCAGGGGGGGGACATGGAATCACTGCAGACAACACTAGAAGGGTCTTTGCAAAGATGGTGTTGGTCACGGCACCCTCTGATACGACACATAGAGCGCGAGTCCCAAAGAGTCCCTGCATTGTTCAGGACGTCACGCCCACTCATTCCAGTCTTTCCACATCAGAATCACAGAGGCCACCAAAATATTTCTTAAGCCAAATGAAATGGTCGACTTGTCAATTGTGAAGAGACAGATCTGTCTTTCCAGTCTTCACATTTTCTCTATAGTTAAAAGGATTTAAACCTACAGCAATCTTTTAAAAATATTATACCACATGGAAAATGCATTTAATATTTAAAGGATTCATTTAATGGTTTTATAAGGATAAGAAAACTTCCGACAATGCCCAGCCAAGGGTAGGCAAGAAATGCAGAAATGTTGCCAATGTACCTAATCTTAACAGCAGCATCCTTATGTTCTCTCATTAGACTCTCCTGAGCAGATTGAGTAGAACTACTGAATTAAATAACGGCCAAGAATTTCTCTGCTCAATTCCACAGACCATCTGGTCTGCTATGCTGTTTCTGCCAGTGGTCACAGCAGAAACTTCAAGAAAGCAAATGTGGACATCATTATAAAGCTGTATGTAGGTGGAGAAAGAAAAATATTCTTAACTGTAATTGTGGAAGAATATGCATTTTTTGACCACAAATTCAAATATTTATGAGGTGTGACTATGTGATAATGATACTGATTTAACAAATATACCAGAATATATAGATGCGGCAAAGAGCGAAACCTTCAAAAGTGACTGTCTCAGAAGTTACTCAGGTAGATCTCATCACGTGGCACTTCATTCTAAATTGTTTAAAAAATAAACCTATGGCCCTGGCTGGTGTGGCTCAGTAGGCTGAGTGCTGGTCTGTGAACTGAAGCGTCACCAGTTCAATTCCCAGTCAGAGCATATACCTGGGTTGAGGGCCAGGTCCCCAGTAGGCGGCACATGAGAGGC
Organism: Trachops cirrhosus; assembly: GCA_028533065.1. Classification (NCBI taxonomy): domain Eukaryota; kingdom Metazoa; phylum Chordata; class Mammalia; order Chiroptera; family Phyllostomidae; genus Trachops; species Trachops cirrhosus. The sequence goes on along the minus strand of CM052541.1, from coordinate 52,373,846 downwards.
AACCACACATTGATGTTTCTCGCCCTCTTTCTCCTTCCCTTTCCCCTCTGTCTAAAATAAATAAATAAAGCCTTTAAAAAATAAACCTATGTTTTTATTTTCAGCCACCTTTATCTAATTGACTTTATTAACAAAGAAGACACCCTTATTTTCTAGCATAAAGGGGAAGGAGTAGTAAGCTATTTTAGTAACATGTTGCAAAGTCAATGCAGTAGTTTTGAATGTTCATCTTACTGCAGGGAAAGCTGTTTTGAGAACTGCCCAGATCTTAATAAAATTCCCAATTTAGATAAATCAGTCCAAAATTTTCTTTTAGATAACATTCATATAATGATACATATTAGTTGCACAACAAAATTAAGGTGGAAGTACACTTTTTACATGTTGAATGTACACATAGTACATACAGGTCTCCCCTGAGTCAATGTACTCATTTACAGACATTTTATAGGAGCGGAAATATAAGACTGTATTCACAGGGATTTATGGTTATTGTGCTTTTGCTTTCATGATGTTGTCCCAATAGGATGTATTTAGTTGAAATTACAACTATAATAATATCATGCCTTTGGAAAAAAATACTATCTTAGTTAAAATATTCTACTTTGCAATTCCACAGAAAATGTCACAAAAAATGTTTTAGACATCCTATATTTTTATTCTAACAATGTGCCTCTCCACAAGCAGTTTTTACATTCCTCATGGGGAATACCAAAATGTTCAAGTCAAGAAAGAGTCTCATTAACTTCTTCACATGCATCCTAGTTTGAGTGCTCATGTCATTCTTCAGAATTGGCTCTAAACAAATTTTTGCTCTTCCTCAAAATCAGATAGTCACAAGGAATTAAGAGCAGTAGGAATGTTTATTAAAAGATTGCTATCACTTTTTAAAAACAAGTCAATTTTTCCAAAACTACTGAGTGGTAACAAAAGCCCTAAATTCAATGTCATCTCCCAGTGACTACCTTGAACAAAACTAAACTCATTCAGATGTATCATTATGGAATAAAAATAAATAAATCTCATGATGTTAAGCCACACACAGATAAATGTGCATTCAACAGTTTGGAAGGGGAAAACGACAGAACTATTATTTAGATTGTAATCTAGTGCAAATTGACATTTAATCTATATTCTGTATACAGCACCTAGCATCCTGACCCTGGATGGATGCTGCAAGAGTAAACATGTCTCTTCTACAGCCTTGTATTACCTGATTCTATGACTGAAATTACTCTGATAGTGCTTTATAGAAGTAGCTGCACTTTTTAAAAATTTTTACAAACAGACACAATCATATTCTTCATTATATGAAAATATTAACTCCATTATTTCACTATTATAATATTCTATTAAGATCAGTCATGGTGATCCAATCTATTCTGATGGTGATCAGATCAATGGTGATTGATCTAATCCATAATTGCAAAACTGTCACTTGATTTATTTTGCAAACATCTACATCACATGTGTAATAATAACATGGCAATATCTGACTATAATCCTAATCAATTATTCAGTTAGTTAATGCAGTAAAATTATTTGGCCTAATGAATTTCAATCAACCCTCAAAAACTGCTTTCAGTTCTAATATTAAGCCAATTGAAATAATACATGGAGCCCTGGTTGGTGTGGCTCAGTGGATTGAGCACTAGTCTGCAGACTAAATAGCTGCTTGTTCAATTCCCAGTCAGGGTACATGTCTGGGTTGCAGGTCAGGTCCCCAGTTGGAAGCGTGTGAGAGGCAACCAATCGATGTCTCTCTCACTCACTGATGTTTCTCTCCCTCTTTCTCCCTCTCTTCTCTTCTCTCTTAAAAGTAATAAATAAGATCTTTTTTAAAAGCCAGAAGGAAAGAGAATACATGGAAATTTCTGTATATGTCAATGAGAATTCTCAAACCTAGCCACGAATGAGATAAACTGACACAGAAATACTCTTCCAAGTCAGTCTTCTGTGTAGAATGGTAAACTTTCTAAGACTAGGGATGGGAAAAGTGGCAGATTACACTAGCATTTGCTTCTATTGTCAGCATCTCACTGAGGTGGCCTTCCAGCCCAGTCCATTAAATAAGGGGTTTTAACCAAAGTTTTGCATTAAAAGTGTCAATATATTGAGTAACAAAAGTCTTGGAATGTTCCAAGAATAAAAAAAATCATTGTTTCCTCATTCTCCTTACCTCCTCCCTCCCCGCATTGGTAACACCTCAAGCAGAGCCTTGGGTCCAGGATGTCTTCTGAAAAAGGTACTTACCTTCTTTAATAAATGAGAGAAAGGGAAAAGCTATTCTGCCCATGTCCAACTGGATCCTGCAACACCACCCTGTTAGTTTGCTAATTCTCAGAGAACTAAAGGACTGATGGAAGGAGGACTGGAAGTTGGTCTAGAGGCTGAAGTTTCCAAAGGTCTCAGACCAGTTTATTTCCCTATCATTCTCTCTAGTCCTCTGAAACCATTCCCTGGCCCCACTACCTTCTTGAAAGCAGTATCTACTGTTCTGGGCAGCTGGGCCACATGCTTGACAAGTTTGGTCCAGAGCCCCTGCGTCAAAGGCTACTACTGATCTCAGTGAGGCCTTTGAGACCTAACCCTGAACGAGCCAATTCTGACTTGGAGGCTCTGCCTCTTGGGCACCACCAGGCTGGGATCCAAGCAGGTGGCTGGCACTAGCCACTGGGCACACTGTGTTCACAGAGCCTTCACCTTTGCAGCCTGGCATCTGTGTGCATGGCAACTTGCTAGCAATCTGAGTCACCAAGGAAAGAGTGGGACCTGCATTTAGTGACACTGCACAAAGATTAACTTGAGTTCTCCTCTTGCCTCCACTCTGCTTGATAAAGGATTACAGCTAAGTCCTGGCAAATAATTTAATGCATTTGGGTCTCAGTCTCCACATTTGTAAAACAAGAAAACAAATCATTAACAGAGACCCTTTTTGCTAAAAGCTTATGATTCTAGATCAATATACAATATTTGGTCAAAAAAAATTTACATGATGTTAAGACACATTAAAAAGGTAGGAAGGATGGGGTACCCAAGACATCAGCAGGAATTAATTCTAAGCAATGGAGTTGTGCTTTTAGATTTTGTTAAATGGTTTTAATTGTCTTTTATTTGTATATAGTTTCTAGTTTTCCATAATATTTAACAGTTTAAATGAATTATTGAAATGTAAATATACTTTAAATGAAAATGTAAAATACAACTATATTATTTCACAAATATAGATTGATATAAAAAATCAGGCAAAGTTTTCCAAATCACAAACTTTTTTTGGTATTGTTTTATGCTATTTTAATAGAGCTTTCTTACACATATACAAAGCCTGATAGAACTATGTATTCAGCATCATTATCTGAATTCCAACCAGCAAAGTCTTTGAGTAACTGTTTTTGTGGAATGTTGCTATAGATGCCTGGAAAGTATTTCTTTGAAGATATCATCCTCATTTTGAATAACTGAATGCATATTTATTGCTGAAGATACATGCATCAGCCAAAAGTCACAGAAATCTTTGAACAGTCTCAAGTCTCTCAGAACTTTTCAAGATGTATACAGCTAGGTATTCTCTTTTGGAAATGGCAAAACTTTCTGGTGCAAACTTTGCTATTCACTAGATATTCTGGGAAGGTTATATATAGTAAGATTAACCCTCTCCTCGTTGCTTACTTTGTATGTAGTGAAGCACTGTACTATATAAACTATTTTTTCCACATGTAGAAACACTCCTCAGTTTCTGAAAGTTGGCATAATTACTCACCTCCATTTTTCCATTTCCTTTTACCATGTGCTGCTTCTCTCCCTGCATCTCAGCTCCGCCCCCATACTGCTGCCGCTTTGACCTGTTATTCCTCAGTCTTCCTCCTTCCCCCATAATAAGCCTTGAGTTTCATAAATATGTGATTACAATTGTGCAAGAACTGGTCTCAAGTTATAATTTAATACAAATCACTTTGTGTTATAGAGTAAGTAGTTTGTACCTTTAAAGTGCTTTCATGTAAAGACATCCAGAGAAACTATTAAGTCAAAAGGCAAAGTAAATAGGGCATGCCTTAAAATAAACATATATTTATAGCTATTAGTATTTACATAAATGAATACAGGGAAATGGATGAGACATTAATAAAAGGGGATCTTGCAGAGATAGGGGAGATATCAATGGATTAAAAAATGGGAGCAAGACTTCTGAAATAATTTTATATTTTTTATATTGTGAGTTATATGTGTGTTATACCTACTTGAGATAATAAAATTAAAAATTAAGTGAATGGATAAATGTGTTTTCAATGGATTTAAAGTTTCAAGACCCTAAAGTAATACATTCTTTTCCTTTTCCAATTCCCCCCAAAAAGAACAATAAACAAAATCACTAACTCCATCTACACAGATAACAGGAAGCAGATTTAACCATGAACATTAATATATGAAAACATACAATGGAAAAAAAAACTGTACATGACTTAGGAGAAAACAGTGAGGTCGAACCTGAGGGCAAAAGCAATGAGAAGAAATCCAGTATGTCCTGCAAACCCTGAAATGTTCAGAAACTAGAAATATAAGACATAGACAGAGGAGGCCTTGTTATTGGATATATAACTTTTAAAAAGTCATTGCTTGAAAATCTTTATAAATGGTCCTCCCCTCTCCATACTACAGAGTCAGGACACTACTTCTACTACGACCTCAGAGATAGCGTCTTAAGAGAAATATAGCTGGAGAGGCTCCAGGGCCAAGGGAAACTGGGGTGGAAAATCTACTTCCCAATTAATAAGACACCTATCCTCCACGTACCCTATCCTCACCTTGTTCCCACACACTGGCCACCAGGCTTATATACCCAAGCAAAATATTGGAGGATCACAGTCTGGGTAACTAAATGGCCTCAGATAAAAGACTTATATGATCATGAAGGTTCCCAATAAGCTTGACTGATACTGCTCTACCCTGACAGCATCTACCCAACAAACAGAAATTTCAATAATCAGTTTATGGTCTCATTTTTAAATATAAATGGGAAGAGAAGACTCAACAGACATCTGTTGAACACTCTACCACAGAAGACAGGAAGCACGACAAATAAGCAGAAAAAACACTCGGATAAAATAAATGAGACAGAAGATAACTTCAAGGAAGGCATAAATGATATCCTGAGAGAGGTGTCAGAAATAGCATCCAGATACCATAAAGTAAAAACGTCATATTTAGAAATAAGAAATGAGGTCTTAGACATTAAAGATATAATTACTGAAACAAAATGGTTATTTCAAAATGGAAACACACATGGAGCAAACCACTCAAAAATTACAACAGAAAGATAAAAATGGATGAAAGGAAAGAAATTAGTAAAATATTAGATCAATTCAATAAGCTCAACATCTAACTTATACAATCCTAAAATAGAAAAGAGAAGGCAGAGGATAGGAAAATACCACAGAAATAATACAGAAGAAAGATGCAGAAGAAAAGAACTAATCTCCATATTAAAAGTTTTTACAAAGTGCTCTACACATTTTTTTTTAAGAAGTCTCACATCAAGACATTTCATCGTGAAGTTAAACCACATCATTGACGAAGGGACAACCCTAAAGCTTCCAGAGAGGAACAAGTAAGTCACAAAGAACTGGAATTATCAATGAAATACTGCTCAACAACAATCTACAGACACACACACAACAATTAAAGAAATGCCTTCAAAACAGTAAAAATGACTAGAATTCTATATTCAACAAAACTAATGCTGAATTGTGCGCCTAATTATAAAGGCATTTTCAGAACTGTGGACTCAAAAAAATTACTCCTCCCTCCCCCAACTATTTAGACCATCAGAAAAAGAGGAAAAAATAAATCATAAGACACAGGAAATAGGGAATCAAATACAGGAAAGAGGAAAAAAGGAACTGCCAGAATGAAGGCAAAGCAAAGCCCCAAAGCAACAACAGCTCTGTGGTAATCCCCAAAAGCGACCTTCCCAGGCAAGGGCAGGGCTGTAAGAGAAAACTAGAAAATTCCAGGAAGGGTGCCTGGGACGGGGAAGCAGCTAACGGACTGCCTACACAGCTGACCGCAGGAGGCTGTGTTGAGAGTGTCTTACCGGCTTGTTGGAAGGGGTAAATAAATGTGGTCATAAATCAAAGAATACGGAGCATTTTTAAAATGAGGCAATTACTAATTTCAGGAAGAATGAAAGCTTCTCACAATAAATGTGATTACAATACACTGTGTAGCAGTGAGTGATACTTACACAGTCAGAGTAGGGAATTACCAAATTGTGATGTGACCATGTCGTCAGTGTGGAAGGAGAGGAGAGGCCACCAAAGAACCAACAATATCCAGCTGCCATAGGAAGTCAACAGATAACATCTAAAATACCTTGTGTCTGTAGCCTAACAAATAAAAAGTATGTGTACTGACTCACAAGACCACAGTTTATACATATGGATTAAAAATACTATATTAAATAACAGAGGAAAAAAGACCAAATCCTTTGGCAGAAGTTGTCCCTGGGGTAGAATGACAAGAGGCTTTCTTTTATTTTTATAAGACTTACTTTTTCAAATTTTAAGTCATATGCACATATGATTTTGATACAAAATTAGTCCACATAGCCATATAACTAATCTCACATTTACTCTTCATGACACCATGTGATATAAATGGGGTGGGTATTAACATGTCTATGACTGATGAAGAAACATGCAACATGTATGCTAACTCCTAAAAAAACTACCTAGTTAATCAGAACCATAAGCAGAACCAACTTTCTCACCTCTTACTCCAGGATGCTGTCTACTGTATCTTTCTTGCCATGTACAGATATTGGATATGATTGTTTACTGGGGGACTTTCTAATAATCTCATTATCTATCACAGGTGAAAGGGAACTTTGAACTCACAATTTGACAATGTCCATGGTGTTAGCTGAAGTAGCCATATCTAAGAGCAGGAAGAAGCAATAGATTTCTTCTTAAATTTCTTCATTAAGTGTTTCTACAACTATTTTTTTCATCAATATCTTGCACACATTTTAACTTATCTTCTAAACACTTTTCTATTAACTTTTGTAATTTACAAAATTAAAAACTGGGTTTAGAGGAGAAAAAGGAGGAGAGTACGCCTACTGTTTTCAAAATCATTCTCATTAAAACTGAAAATCAGTTTCTGCCAGGCTCAGCCAAAGGTTATTCAGGAAAATGTTTTTAATCCTCAAGTGCTAAATGCACTAGCATACACTAATAGTTTCATGTCTGTTTCATTCACCAGAGCCCAGCTCAGTATTTACAAATACAGGCAACAAAACACATACTTATTAAGTAAATCAATAAAAGAATCGGATGATCAGATGATCAAGTAACTTCAGAGTGTGCTAGAAGCTTTATAATAAACCAATGTGTCTGCATGCAGTCAAGTGGACATTTTCAGTTTGATAAGCCCAGATGATCAAGTAACTTCAGAGCGTGCTAGAAGTTTTATAATAAATCAATGTGTCTGTATGTAGTCAAGTGGACATTTTCAGTTTGATAAGCCTATTCATTTTTTTATTCAGTAAACATTTTTTAAACCCCAATATACCAAGGACTATGTACTAAAGATCCATGGATAAGTAAAACATAATCCTTAATCTCAAGAGCCTGATGGTATAGTGATCTAAAGAGGCAGATCTAAAAACCATACCAGTAGAGATGGCATAGATACTATGAAAACAAATGCATAAGATACAGTGGGACCCAAGGAGGATGTGATTCATTTTTCTCATGCCCTTTAGAAAAGGTGGTAATTCATTCCGGGATGGCAAGCTATGCCTGGAAGTGAAAATAAAATGTGGAGTGAGATGAGACAGCAGGCAAGGGAGAGGCTGTCAGAAATCAGATCACAGAAGTCCTTGTAAGCAATAGTAAAGAGCTTAGACACCATTCTACAGACAGTGGAGAGTCATTCAAGAATTAACAGAGAAGAAATGTCATGTTCAGGTTTAGGTTTTTAGCACTAACAGAAAAAGAAGAGAAAGGTATGATCAGGGACACCATGGGTATTCAAAGACTCCTGCCATACTGCAGAATAAAATCATGACCCTAATTAGAATATGCTTTAGTGTAAAATCTAAACAAAAGCTGCATCCTATATTTGGTACCGATATATAAACTTCCAACTTGGAATATACTGTAGGTATTCCATTCCATGCATGATTACAAATAAATTTTTTCCCAAAGAAAAGTGATTATACAGTGATAGAAGGGACATAACAACAGCCACTTTTTGTAAAGTATGTAACATTAATAAGTCAAGTTTTAGTAAAGCAAATAGAGCTAAATTCCATCTTTTGAAATACTAAGTTTCTAAAGAATCTGTACCAAACTGGATATTCAAAGAATCTGGAACCCTAATATAAGAAGGTAATTAATAACCAAGTCATTAAAATGTCAGTTTTAAGTTAAAAAAAAGACTAAGAATTACCAAGAGTCTTAATAAAAACTTTTCTTCCATATTCTAAGTCTCTCTTAAAATTACTCTTCAGGATACTTTCATAGCTGTGTTTTCTTTCTTGATTACATGAGGAATTATTTAAAGTACATTTGGTCTAGAAAATAAAAATAGCAAATAGTTTAGAATAGCTAGAGCAAAAAACTGATAAATACACAAAGATAACATTTTGTGGAATAACATGTTCTTCAACTTGGGAGTTCTTGGCATATTATTTTTACACTTTGAATCAGGCTCAAGGAAACATAAAACACAAAGTTTACCTTGAACTTTTAAGCATAATTTTTGCCTCATCCTTGAAGAAAGCTGAAACTGTCACAGTGCAAATTATTCTTTTTGAATAAAGAACTATAGTTCACTTCTCACAAAAAAAAGCTGAAAAAATATTTCCAATATCTAGTCTTTAATCCTTGAAATAACCTACATAACTTTCATTTTTTCGATCTAACTCTAAGGAATAGAAATAATGCCAGAAATTCCCCTTTACTAGTAATGCGTTAACCACACCACATCTATGCCTTTACACAGCTCCAGAGTTTGATGGTATTGTGACAAGAGAGTCAAGCAGTATTAACAAAGCATCAGTGAAAGTGAAAAGTAAAGGCAAAAGAGAAAACCAAAGCAAAAAATTACTTTAAAATTTCACATATACTTATATTAAACACATAGGCTAGAAATGTGAGAAGTATGCAAGCATTCACAGGATTTCAAAAAAATCTTCAGTGCATTTCATCCTCTTTCTATCATTGTTTCATATAATCATAGAGTGAGGTCATAATCTTAATCTTTAATCTTTATTCATTTAAACAATTAATGTTGCTAAGTATTTCAAAATTATGTGAAAATGGATTATGGAGAAAAATTAGATTCAGTCCCTGCTATCAAGGGCTTACAATCTAGTAGAAATGCCTATAATCTGTTTAAGTTACACAGGGTGGGAAAAGTAGGTTTATAGTTGTTTGTTTGAAAAATAATATGATAATTAGCCCTGGATGGTGTGGCTCAGTGGATTGAGTGCTGGCCTGTGAACTAAAGGGTAGTTGGTTCAATTCCCAATCAGGGCAGAAGCCTGAGTTACCAATCAGGTCCCCAGTAGGGTGCGTGCAAGAGACAACCACAAATTGATATTTTTCTCCCTCTCCTTCTCCCTCCCTTCCCCTCTAAAAATCTTTTTAAAATATATGATAATTAATCAAAATACAAGAATAAACTCTATTTTGCACACACAACTGTAAACCTACTTTTGCCCCACGCTATAAAAGCAGTAAAGGTACCACTCACCTTCCCAAAATCTAAAAATAAACTGAATGATTTAATTAACTATACCAACTAACAATTCCAATGGCATAAAACAAATTAGGTTGATTTTAAGACAAATAAGACAATGGATAAAGAAAAAAAGAAGGGAGGGAAGGAAAGAAGGAGAGAGAGAAAAGAAAGGAAAAGCAAAAAAAGAAAAGAAAAAATTAATGAAAATTACTGTCATCTTTAGGATTAGGAACGTACAGAAAAATGGAAGAGTTCATCCTGTTGACTACCAAGTTTAAGAACTGACACTGAAAGAAGGCAGCTATTGGGAAAGATGAGAAAAAAGCAAGTAAACCAATCTCTAGGACACTTAGGAGAAAAAAGAGGAGGGAAAGCACCAGGACCCAACCCAAACAAAGAAATTTAATCAGTAAGAAGTCCTGAACCATGCGGTTGCTCCTTGATTCTCCTCATCACCAAGTAGAGCACACTCTCCAACTGCAACTAGCCTTCAGAACATTCTCTCTTCATCCCCACACATAAGACATCAGTCACCTACTGGTGCTAAGAGCAATGTCAAGTGCTCACTCCTGCTGCTCACAGGAAGAGTGGAACCCAGTTCCTCTACCAAAGTCAAATAAAGAGAGAGGCTGGACTGATGGATTCACTGTAATCAGCTGGAATTGGAAAAAAAATTCCCACAGAAAACTGGTAAATGTGGTGATTATTTAAAGGCCAGCAATTTTCAACATTTTTCATCTCATGGCACACATAAAATAATTATTAAAATTCTGTGGCACACCAAAAAATACATTATATATTTTTTGCTGATCTGACAATAAGAAGTATAATTTTGATTGATTTACATAAAAATAATAATAGTAATTACCTACCCATTTTGTTCCAAGGACTTTTTAAAAAATAGGTGCCTATACTTGTATGTAAGGATCTCTGGTATCAAAAATTAACCAATCAGATGAAACTTTATTGTTGAGACGTGACCAAAAAAATGCAACTCTATTATATGACCTAAGTATTTATGGTTCAAGACAGGGCATTCACATTGGATGGCTATTGTTGTGTTGGCTATGGTCATAAGTTTATTAATATTTGGCAATCTAAAGAAAAATAAGTACTGACTAAATAATCAGGTATTGCACGTTTTAAAAATTTTTGCATCACACTGGTTGAAAATCACTGCATTAGGCATGTTATGTTAAATTGAATTTTGATTACCATTTCTTCTATGGGAAAATGCATTAAAAGTTCCAAATTTACCAAAGAACTTTTGGAATACAAATTGCATAAATGTTGAGATTGCCTATAGAAAAAATGACCATTCATTATTAGTGTGCATACTTATTTTTCTAGTATTGTATCTGAACATTTGAATATTAGGTGAAACACATTTGTGCTAGAATGTAATTTTTTATAATAGTAGTTAAATAGTACAACATGGTTGGATTGGATATTTCTGGAACACTTTTTTGGGATCCTTTTTGAAATTGCAAAAGTTTCTGTCATGGTAGTAGTTCCTTAAATGTTTCTAGGTTATATCCATGTGTCTTTACTTACCAGATGTAAAGTGCAAAATTAATGATCTTATGGAGTCCTCCCTGTTGGCAAGGGCAACAAGGACAGATCAGAGTTCTGATTGTGAGCATGACCCAGAAATGAGCATGTCACTGCATCTCCCTGGAATGCAGGGAGTTTTTTTCCATGAAAGGGAGTGGTTCAATAAGATGTTCTTCAAGGTTCCTTTCAGTCACCACCATCTGTTCTTCTCTCAGGTGCCTTGCCTGGGTTCTGGTTATTCTATTGCTGTTTAACAGATTGCCCGAAAACAGTGATTTAAACAACAACCCTGTTACAGTATCCCACCATTGTGTGCATTGTGAGGGCAGGGCTCAGCTAAACAATTCTTCAGTTCTACATGGAGTCGATGAAGGCCATAGGTATTTGGCTGGGGGATGGGCTAGTCTGAAAGTTGGAGTGAGGACTGCCTCACCCTCACGTCTAGCATCTTGGCAGGAATGGCTAAAAAGCTGGGCTTAGCTGAAACTATGGATCAGATAGCTTATATAGTGCCTCTCCATCACGGTGGTCTTAGCATGGTCAGACAGGGGGCTCAGATAAGGAAGCTGAGGTTTCCCAAAGACAGTACTCCAAGAAACAGGATATGGAAGCAGCCAGTCTCTCAAAGCTCTGGACCAGAAACTACCAGTGTCACTCCCACTGTACTATATTGATCAAATAATCTGATCCCTCCAAGTTCTAGAGGACAAGATATAGATTCCCATCAAGAGTCATCTTTAATCCACCATAGCCTGTATCTAGAAAGTAACACCAGTGGTAAAACTGCCAACTCCCTCTGTCCAATGTTTCACGGTAGAAACTAAAGAGATAAAAAAGAAGGAACAGTGCCTGCCTTCAAAAAAGGTAACATTTTGACAAAAAGACAAAATGGCAAAGGAAGCATTCCTTTCCTGCTTAACCTAACTCAAGTTGATTTATCCTATTATTAATAGAGCATTTATTGGTAAAAACATGGGGAAATGGCACATAAATGCACATATAAAGATATAAACACTTCCCATTCTTAGAATGGGAAGGGTTTACAGGAACAAATATAAAGGACATATGGACAAAAACTAGGGGGGTTGGAAATGGGAGGGAGGAGGGGAGGGGTGGGTGGGTTGGCTGGAATGTGAGTAAAGGATAGAAACTGTACTTGAATAGTGATTAAAAAATAAATTTTAAAAAAGATATAAACAAATTATCTCCCTGTGCCCCAAGTCTAGGAGGAAAAAGAAAAAAAGTTCTAGGATACAGGATTCATTTCCAATTTTTTAATAATACAGTATGGTCAAAATTACATACATCTGTAATTCTTAGGCAAAACACTATAAAATTTTATTAAACAAATAATCTATAGGACATATCCGTCAATTCTAGTCTTATAAGTCAACTTATCCTTTAGCATATTAGACTCTTACAACTAAGAATAAAAACCCAACCTATAAGAATTGGTAACTAGAACCACTGTTCATAACGTAATATGAAAATGTGAATAGAAACAAGAATTATTTAAATACATGATTAAAGTAAGTTTCTGATCACCTTGTCCTTCCTTAAATAGATCATTTATTTCAAAGGATGACACTTCCCTAACTTAGTCTAAATGAAATGAACTAACAATGCAATCTAGAATAATTCACACTGAAACAACCAGGTCACAGATCCTCTGGGTCATCGAAAGCATGCCCCCTCTGCTGTCTGTATCTGGAACTTAACAACCACAAGCACAGATGAAAATGCGTCCCAACAGCACCCCCCTGTGTGATCTACTTCGACAACCACTTTCACAGTCATGGAGCCCTGGCAATTTCCACTGCCCCTGAGGTTCTTTTTCAGACAAAAAGTACACTTTCTTTGTTTATTTTTTGCCTTATAGTTTTTTTATTGCATTTTTTCCATTGCCATTTATCCCCCTTATACCCTTTCATCTCCACCCACCGCCTCCACTCCACAATCACCACACTGTCGTCCAGGTCCATGAGTCATTTTTCTTTTTGGCTCAATGCCTCCACCCCCTAGCCCCCCACCCAAAGCTGCCAGCAAGGCAATGCAATACAAAGTCAAGCAAAAGCTAATTAGCTTTGAAATGAAGCAAAAATACTTAGAGAAGTTTGATTCTTTAGGAAAAAATATTATAGAACCACAAACATATATAAAGTATGTGGATATTCAAGTAAGAACACCTCCCAAAACCATAACGGATTGCCCAGTCTCCCTCTGTAAGGGAGAATATCTTCCAACTCCTGTTTCAATCAGCTTATACCATAGTTTCTTCAAAAGTGGCATACAGACAACCTGTATCAGAATCACTAGAATCTCCTGGCATGTGCTTGTTAAAAGTTCTAATAATTCAGCCCCACTCCAGACCTATGGAACTAGACTCCCCAGGGATGAAGGCCAACGACTGGCACTTACATAGCAAATACTCCAGGTATGGGACATGCCCCCTGAGGGTTGAGAGTCACTACCTTAAAGCACTATAAATAAAACAACGTTTTGAAGATGGAGGGATAATCATACTGATAAGTAAAGCATTGCTAATTTCTTTTTAAAAAATGGAATTTAATTTGATCTCTAAATATTTGAATCATTGTTGACCCCATGCTTTAAAAATCATTATTCTCTACACTGACCCTACAGCCCTACAATTACTGCAGTGATGGGTGTTGGACACCCTGAGGTGCCCTTATAGGGCCAGAGCAGGTCCACTACCAAATACCTGCAACTTCTGAGGTGGCCCGGCTCCTGTCCAAGGGGAAGGAAAAGAGGGATGAGGAAATGCATTCCTCTTCACTTCATACAATCTGCCCAATTGTTCTCTAGGCCACAGGGCAGGATTTTTACTAACTTAAATCTCAGTTAAATCCCAGGCAAGGGTCTGTCAATGAAAATTAACTTAACACCCCAGAGTACAACTAAACTCTTTATGAGTCAGAATACTTTCTGGTTTGAGAGTGATCCAATTTCCCTGGTAGTTTCTAAAAATCATTCAAAATCCTACAAATTAAAAAATAATAATAAGGATTTCTGACACTTCCTGAAACTAATAAAAAGGATTTTTTTGGTTTCCCAAAAGCAATATACCAATACCACAGGAAAAACAGAGGTCGGGTTGGGAGAGATAAGAATATACAAGTTTCAAGAATGCTTTAAAGGAAACTCTTTTTATTATGTGGCATTTCAGGTTTTACCATATAAAAATCTGTGACACTGAAAAAATTCTGCAATATCAAAATATAAAGGAGGTATTTGTGTGTAGTTTTTAAAATAATTCCGCCTACAACTTTGTGTTAAGCACCCGGGGCTGGAACTGGAATCTGAAAATCCGGGTTTGAGCCCTGGCTCCATCAGGCACTACTGCACAGCATCACCCCGATCTGCGACACTACCTCCTTCCATCCGCAAAACTGAGATAAAACTAACTCCTATACTTACAGCAGTCAGATTTTCAAAGGATAAAATTAATAACATATTGGAAAGTGCCTAGAAAACTGTTTCCTCACTAATATAAAGACAGGATACAATACACGCACCATTAAGAGCCAGCATGAAAGAAATCACACTGCTTTATAACTGCACAGACCTCCACAACGGAGGATACAGTCTTAACAGTTTTGAAGAATCATTTTTCTCACAGAAGTAAAGTACATTTTTATATTTAAATTTTCTGTGATTACTATACTTTCACATATCTAGAACTAAATGAATCAAGTCCAAGCTAATGTTGACTGAAAGGAACCTTTGGATAAGTCTAATATTGGTTCCGTTCCATCAAGCACATAGGTTATACCATGAAACGGTGATGTCTCTGCAATGCCAACCTCTAGAATTCTACCCTTTAATAGTATTGACAATATAAATCAGGCCTATAGAAACATTCTTTTTTTCTTTTTAAAATGTTTTTTAAAACTTAGATAATATAAGGAAAGAATGGAGGAAGGAAGGAAGAAAGAAAGGAATGGTTATCAGGAGTCTGCAAATACAGGACAGTTAATGCAACAGGGCAGTCTGGGGTTGGCAGTCTGAGTCTGTCCCTTCCCATCTGTGTAATTTTGATCAGATAATATAATCCTTCCTAAACCTAAATGCCCTCCTTTAGAAGATGGATATCATGACAGTGTCTACCTCACTGCGATATTAGGAAAAGCAGATGTTATAAAACTTATCTTCTTAGCAGAGCACCTGGTGCATTATAAGAGGTGAATAAATATTAATGATAATAGTAATAATTGCTAAGTTATTACTATACTATCTGTACTGATAGGTCAAAGGACTATCTACAACTGAAGATACCTTGATTTCTAAAGACTAATTGAGAAATATCTCATGATACTTTTGATAGACAAGGTAAAATAGGACTAGAATAATAACACAATCATATATACACCAAACACAATGACTCGTACAAAGCAGACACTCAATAAATATTTGTTTGAATGGATTAGCAATGTGTTGAGAAAACTCAGTGCTGGCCAATCCATTAGCATCCCTCTGGAACGTAGGTCAGAGTGGCGCTTTGTCCTGCACTCTTGAATCAAGACACTAATGCCACCTATACCCATGTGAAAATAAAGCAAAACTGAGAGGGACAATTACTGTGATAAAAGAAGACAACTCAATAATATCCTGACAGGCTGGAATAATAAATCAAAATTAAGATTTAAAGAGGAAAAGGTAAAATACAAACAATTTTGCAAGTAACTTTTTTCTAACAATTATATATAACCTTGGTTTACATGTAATGCATGAGAAAGCATATGTAGTGCATGCAGATTTTGTCGATCACAAGCAAAGTAAGCTATCGTTGAAAATGCTCAAGGAGACTATACGGATGATCATCTATCAGATATTTCAGAGATCTGAACCATATGTTTATTTAACAAGTATTTACAGAGGACCTACAACATGCCAGAAACAATTATGGGGTCTGGAAATGCACTGATGTCCAAGGCAAATTTGGTTCCTGTACCCCAAAGACCTTCCTGGATGGTAGAACACTGATGACTGAACAGATAACGCAACCTTACTGACCTAGTAGATAATTTCTACGCAGGGCACCTAATGCAGACATGGTAGAGGAAGAGAAGACTCTCTTGGCTGCATCTTCAAAGAAATGTATATGAAGCTAGCTATTTGAAGATCAAGAAGAAAAGAAATGCAAGAATATAGAACACCTTATGTACAGACTTGATCCTCACAGAGTCAGATAAGAGAAATAAATGTGCTAGAAAGCTAAAAGAAATTTTGTGTGGTCAATGCACAGAGTGCAAGAGATGGGATCAGAGAGGTGGTCCAGCTGTGCAATACTCCAAGAGCCCTATTAAAATCTATACCCAAAGATGACGGGAGAATCCATAGAATGGTTCAAGAGAAGAATGACAGAATCTGATTTGTCCTAGAAAACTATTACTTCACTATAAAAAGGAAATCTTGATACATGATCAAAGAAATGTTAAAAAGCTATAGGAAAAGAAGGGGTGATTACTTTAATAAATGGTATTTTATGAGTAGACATTCATTTGGAAAAAATTAGATTCCTATCTTATATAAAAGTAAATCATGCTGTGTTAAAGACCCAAATATGAGAAGTAAAATGTTAAAATGATTAGCTAAAAATATATTAAACACATAGAAGGAAGAAAAAATTTCTTAAGATATGCAAAAGTACAAAACTATATTTAACTCAATTAAAACAAAAATATTCTGTATCATAAGAGACACTGTAAACAAAGTTGAGACAAGCTACAATTACTGAGAAAAGATCATTCTAATGTTTATAATTACAAAAAGATTAGTATCCATGCTATATAAAGAACTCTTAAACATTAATAAAATGATAAACACAATACAAAAATATAAATAATTAACAAAGTAGAAATATGAATGGCCAAAAGCAAATGAAAAGATGCTCAACCTTACAAGTAGTCAGGCTAATTTATGCAAATTAACACCACTAATTAAATTTCATTAACATCCACCACATTGGCAAAAACTTTAAAATCTGAAAATATCAGCTGTTGAAGAAAAAGTGTGGAAATGGTGAGACATATAGTGCTAGTGGGTACAGCCGCTTTGGGGAGTAATTTGGCAATATCAAACAAAACTGGACATGCACCTGCTCTATAGCCACGCAATTCCACTTGTAAATACATCCAGAACCCCTTGTACAGAGCCACAAGACTATACACTATAGTGTGGTTTTTAATGATGGAAATTCAGAAGATTCTTAATTTTCTTCAATTTGGAATAGATAAATTAATTTTGATATATGCATACAATGAAATAAAATTAAAATAATCTAACATATTACCATGAATTAAGAAAACCATTAAATGAAACAGCAAGTTGCAGAGAAACTAATGCAATATTTTTTTATATAAATCATTAAAATACAGTACAGTGCTACGTATTGCAAAAGTATAAAAACATGGAAGGAAAGGCTACACACCAACCTCCGAAAAGTGGTTCCCTCACAGCAGGGGGAAAAGAGAAAACACAGGCTTGAGACCAAAGGAATAAAGAGCAGAGCTACCATGTATGAACAACTTATTTCTTCAAAAGAAAAAATGTGTACTTCTTTATGTGTTTGGAACTATTTCATGGCTAAAAGCATATTATTACATGCTACAATGTGGATGAACCTCTAAAACATGCTAAATGAAAGAAATCAGACACAAAAGGACACATATTATATGATTCCATTTACATGAAATATCCAGAATAGGTAAATGCATAGGAATGGGCAGCAGATTAATGGTTTCCAGGACTGGGGGCAGGGGAAGATGGGGAGTACTTAATGGATACAGTGTTTCCATTTGGGGTGATGGAATTAGATAAAGATGATGTTTACATAACACAGAAAACATATTAAATACCACTGAACTGTGTACTTTAAACTGATTAATTTTCTATTTCTTTTTCTGAAATGTCAATGTTAATATATAGAAATGCAACAGATTTTTGTACATTGATTTTGTATCCCATAATTTACTATATTTGTTTATTGTTTCTAATGGTTTTTTGGTGGAGTCTTTAGAGTTTTCTATATCAAGAATCATGGATGGATCTTGAGAATATCATGCTAAGTAAAAGAAGGCAGACATTAATTTATTCAAGAACCATATGATTTCACTCATATGTGGATTACAAAACTGAAAACAACAAATGAACAAACAAGATAAACAAACAAACAAAAGCTCATAGACATGGACAACAGTATGGTGGTACCAGATGGGTAATGAAGGGTAAAGAGGGTCAAATACATGGTAACAGAAGATTTGACTTTGGATAGCAGTAGGCACACAATACAATATACAGATGACATTATCAAAGAATTGTACACTTGTCCTGGAAAGTGTAGCTCAGTGGATCGAGTCCCAGCCTGAGAACCAAAGGGTCACCAGTTTGATTCCCAGTCAGGGCACATGCCTGAGTTACTGGCCAGGTCCCCAGTAGGGGGAGTGTGAGAGAGGCAACCACACATTGATGTTTCTCTTCCTCTCTCCTTCCCTCCACCTCTCCCTAAAAGTAAATAAATAAATTATTTTTAAAAAAGGATTGTATACTTGAAACCTATAAAATTTTATTAGCCAATGTCACCCTGATAAATTTAATAAAACCAAAAACTGGTTAATTTTATGCTATATGAATTTTAGCTCCTGAATAAAAAATAATTTTAAGCATAGGACACTTCTAGGTGTACAGCAAGACTAAAAAAAAGGATGACTTGGCCTGAACTACTGCAGTGGCAGAGAGGTTGTAAAGAATGGATAAATTGAAGAGTTGTTTTTCCAGGAAGACTGTGTAACCAACTGGATGAGGAAAGAGATGAATAGAGGGGAGCCAAAGATGAGCCAAGAGTTCTGATTTTCTAGTATAAGAAGAGTGTGGGCCATTTTCAATGAAGGGAAACACAGGAGAAGGAGCAAGCTTAAGAGGAAAAGAATTAATTTGGTTTGGAAAGTGCTGAATTTGAGGTGTCTATGGACTCAGTAAGTGAAGACGTCAAACAGACAGCCCCGGGTAAAGATCTAGTCTAGACTGGTACGGATACTGCAGTTGAGGCTATGGGAGGAGATGAGATCACTCAGGCAGTCAAATAAAAACAAAGGTTCTGGAACAAAACCCTAATGAACACCATCACTAAGTTCCTAACAGAGACCAATATAAGAAGTAGAAGTGTTGAAGAAAGTGTTTCAGGAAGAAAAGAGTAGTCAAGGATGTCCAGAGCTTCTGAGATATCCAAATAGAACTGAAGTGTGTCTTCAGGAATGAGGTGGTTTCGGAGACTTTCATGAGAGAGATGTCCCGCCACATTGCAGGGGAGTAGAAAAAAAACACTTTGAATGTTTGACAACCCAATATCCTCAATATTAATAACATAGGTACCAGTAGAATAAGAGAAGCTTTAGAGACATTACTTTGGCTAGAGAAGAACTGAGAAGGAGCCCTGGCTGGTGGGCTCAGTGGATTGAGCAACAGCCTGGAGAAATTTCCAGTATAGGGCATATGCCTGGGTTGTGGGCCAAGTCCCTAGTTTGGGGCACACAAGAGGCAACCACACATTGAGGTTTCTCTCCCTCCCTTCCCCTCTCTCTTAAAATAAATAAACAAAATCTTTAAAAAAAAGAACTGAGAAGAAAAACAAGATGATAACTCCTGAGGATTACAAAGAGCCTCATCCCACAGAACTGAAAATAAGAGTAGTGTTTCTCAAAATTTTCTACCAGAGCTACTAAAAATGCAAAAGAAAGTAATCACATAGCCCTTTTCATCTCAGGGTAGCCATAACTCTAAGGTATTTAATTTGTTCTTAAATATACACATAAACTGTATATTCTGCTCATAAAAACAGGAGTGGTTTTTTAAATATTAAGACATTTTCTCCCTATTTTCAATTAAAAGCTTTGCTGCAGAAAGGTGTTCTATGTTCATCATGCAACTTCCCATACGGCCCTCCCCCAGTCCTCAGACACCCAACAGGCACCTCTTACACTCTCCCTTGGAGAAACATGCAGGAGGTGCTTCATCCCACAACAGTGATGTCCTCTCAAAATCGCTGCAGAAAGCATCTGCCAGAGCACAAGTCCCATGAACTGCTTCGTGACCTGTCAACACTTCTTCTTTCATTGGTCTTAAAACTACCTCCTTCAACCTTCAAAATATGTCTCAGATACCATGGAATTTAATGGCTATGTCCATGTTGAGGAGACTAGAATTACGCCTTTTCTTCATCTCTCTTGACTCAAGAGCCATGATTTATCAAGTACTCTTTGCATAGAAGTTGACCCAATGCCTTCAAATATTTTAGTCACTTTTCTCTAAACCTCTCCCAAGGTGTAGACTTGGTTTTCTAAAGGGGCCCTTATGCCTGGGGAACAAAGGCAGGTTCAGCCTAAATGAGGTCATTAAAACAAAACATCAAGTTCCCAGTGCCCTAAGATTCCAAGCCAATGACCTACAGAGTGTTCCAGCTGATCTTAATTTCCCTGGCATGGCACAGTAAGAGTACTGTAATATAATGCAAAATGTCTCTAAAGAGAAACTAGATACTGGACTGAATCTTGCCAATACACAGTTGAATAATACCAAAGTACCCTTTCATCTGAATACTGGGCTTCACACGCATATGTCACCCTTCCCGAGAATGAAAGTAATCTTCCACTGTGAATGTGGTTTGATTGAAAAGCTTTTACTAGACTCAGCCCCATAAAGTTTACATGCTTCTTGACTGATAATGCTCGCAAGGGGACCACAGAGACAAAACAGAATTAGTTCTGAGCAAGGGTAACCCAAATTTAGAAGGTACTAATAGTGGCAAACCAATACTCAAAAGTTTACCCTAACTAGGATGTCTTTTAATATCTGACAAGATCAGACCTCTCTTAGTAACTAAACTAAATTTCATGTTTCTGAGTTTCCTTGCAATCTCTTCATCATTCGTACTAAACTAGCGGTTCCCAAATATTCCCTCATTTCTCTCTCAACAACCACTTACTTCCCTGGTCCTTCCTCTTTCACTTATTCAGTCAATTATTCTTTCATTAAGCAAAATGCACTGAGGGTCTGTGAAGTGCCAGGCACTGCACTATCCACAGACTCAGTGGTACATACCAAGTCCCTGCCCTCACAGGGGTGTCCCACTAGGGTTTCTAGTGGGAACAGGCAGAGAATGGACACATATATGTGTCAACATATAATGTGTGGAGAGAAAAATTAATCTGGGGAAGGGAAGAAAGAGTGCAGAGGTGGTGAAAGCCAATGTCAGTCTTTAAGTTCCACCTGAGTGAGAGTCTTTTCAATGACCCATCACCCAGTAAAACAATTAGGGCCTCTAGCACATAAAGTCCAACTCTACTTTTCAATTCAAAAAGAGATATCAATAGGCATTCTGAGAAAAAAACTAAAACACTGAAAACTATTTATTGATTATATCTTATAAGAGAAATAACTGAAAGCAGTCAAAATTAAAATAATACAGAACCAAGAGTTCTGATGAATATGATGAAGTTAGAAAGGGCATGGAATTTCTTTGTGTGAGTGTAATTCCCACCTTGACTTTCAGTGTTTGGATGTAATTAAATAAAAATCAACTATAAAATTAGACATAGTTCCATTAATTCTAATTGCATCATGATAAAAATTTCTTATGTTTTTAATGAAAGCAAATGGTATGTACTTTAAAAAATTGTCTAGCAACTAGCATATTTTCTGTTGAAAGTAGGAAATATTAAAGTATTTTACAGTGAAATAGGATGGGAATTGACTGGCACTGGAATAAATATTTCATGACATGCTTTGATTAATAGGTTTTAACCACAATATTAAATAACTCACACAAAATCTAAAAGAAATCATGTACACACTACCTCTTTGAGTTTCATTCAAATTATCTAAAAAGTGTGGTAGTCTCAAAAGGAACTCCCGTTGCACTTAAAAGAACCAATTACTGACTGTTACAGATGCTGTGCCACACCATCCAAACCTTTAGGACTGAAGCATGTATTCTCACAGCTGTTAAGAGTGTCAGCCACTAAGACAACTCCTAGGCAAGTTCTCCGTGCTGGCCATCCCACTAGGCTGAAGACAGCCGCCATGCCCACGGCCAGGCCCTTCCTGGGCAGCCCAGCTCCTCTGCCCTGATTCTGAATAATTCTGTAGGGCCATCCCAGCTCCAGAGCCCTTACAGGAATGGTTAAGGTCTCTGTTGGCTGAGGTGCCTGTACTGTGGCTGTTCTCTGTTGGGGCTGTACTGTGTCCATTATTCTGTGTCTGTTCCCACAGGCACTGTTTCCAGGAGCGCTCCCCAAGTAAATTTTTACAGGTAAACCTAAGCTTCAAGTTGGCTTCCCAAGGACCCCCACTGCAGCAGTAACTTAACCACTTCAGAAGTTTGTTGGTGTGCTTTCTTTTGGTTATTGATGCACCCCAAGTATTGAGAAAGGTGAAAAATACATTTAAATACATGACCAAAGGCCATTTTCAGCATTCATTATTTCTCACTGATGCACTGTTTACTTTGTTCTTCAGGAACTCTTCCTCAAGGCTTATTTAAATATTCTCTGACAACCGGAGAGGGAAAAACTGAAGTTGATAATTGAAAATTGAAAAATAAAATTATAAAAATTGTCATTACTCCCATCACACCATCATTTATCTAAACTGAGAACATTTCAACGCTAGCCAAATTCTTATTTTTAACCATATCTCCCTTTAACAGAAATATGTGTAAGACATAAAAAGACAGGAAATGCTTCTGATTTGTGGTACTTTGATGAATTATTAAAGGAAGATTTCCCTGTAGGTGATGCCCTAGAGGTTTACATGCCCCAGGGTAATGCACCAGGTGAGAAGGTTATTGTGAACATAGGTGGGTTCTCAGGAAGGTAAGTTTTAGGAAAAAGTACATATAGAAGATGAGGATTTAAAAACTGATTTTCTTAAATCTACGCGTTTGTATACCTCTTGGAAAGTCTTCTTGTATATTCAAGAGTACACATATCTCCCCACTTCCACATTCTGAGCACTGGCCTAAATCATTCACCTATGACATTAACAGCTAAAAATTAAAACATTTGCTAACATCTACCTCTTGCTCCGAGAGACTTATATTTAAACTCGATTGATATTTCCATTTAACTTTTCCTAAATATGTGGATTTTTGTTAACACACAGTCAGCTGGAAGAAAGTAGAGCAGTCCACCAAGCACTTTTTACTTGTAACTCCATTAAATAAGAATAAAGTATAAAGTCAAAAAATATCATTAATTTCATTACACATGATAAAAATTCCCTATGTGTGTAATGAAAGCAAAAGGTATGTACTACTAAAATCCAACTGGTGCAGGATTCTAGCATGTAACTTAATCTTTGTTAACAGAATCTGTCAATAACTTAACCTTTGTTAACAGAATCTGTCAATAAAATTAAATATATATTTTTTTAAATTTGAGAGAGGAGAAAAATAGTTGACTGTTATTAAAATAAATGTCAAAATACAATTTGTTAAAATTGGTTTTAACTATCTTCAACAACCCAGTTATTCATTCTTTTACCAAAAGAACCCCAAAACAACTAACCTAGGATACTCTATTTAGACTCTAAATTTATTATTAAAAGTAATAAATAATTAGACTCAATAGATAAAAAGACAACTTAGATTATGGTAAGTACAGCTAAGGAAATACAATAGAAAATGTGATGGAGTGGGGGGAAAAAACAGATGTAATGGGATGCTTAATATAAACCAGTCAAAAAAGGCCTGCTTGATAAGATGATCTTGTTCTGAGAAGTGCAGACTAAAGGAGCATCAGCTATGTCAAGAGTCAGGAAAAGAGGTTCCAGGCAGAGGAACAGTCAGGCCAAAGGCTTGAGGTAGAAAAAAGATTGCCAACTTCCTAAACAGGTAGGACTGCCCTTCCACTATGGCTAGAGTATAAAAGAGTAGAATGCAGATGAGGTTTAAAAGGTAGATGGAAGTGAAACCATGTGCAGTACTGCAGGCCAAGGTAAAAATCTGGATTTGCTTCTCAGCAATCAAAAATTTTTCAACCAGAGAATGACATGATACGATCTACATTTCTAAAAGTTCACTGTAGCCAATGAATGGAGAATGGACCAAAATAGGCTAAAACAGAAGCACGGAGGCCATTTATGGGTCTCTTGTACAGGAGAAGACAGTGACCTAAATTGGGATGGTAGCAGTGCAGATGGAGAGAAGTTTATGGATTCCGGTACATTGTGATGACAGATGGAGCTGTACTCAACAAAGATCAGAGAGAGGCCTTCTAGGTTTCTGGCTTGAGCAAGCAATGGATGACCTGAGGGTGGAGCACATTCAAGTATGTACTAGACCTGCATCAGCCTCAAATGTTCACCTCTAATCACACATCCTTATTTCTAAGTTTAAATACAACTATAACCACCTAACCTGCCATTCTCCAGATATACCTTTTCTGATGCCTTAGTATTTGGACCTTATCTTTGATGTACAAATTGTAGTTTAACTAGCCCATCCTGCCCCCATCATTTCCACAAAGGTGGCTCCTAACCACAAAGTAAGTTAACCCATGGCACCCCAAATGGACTCTTTATCAAAGGAGATGTTGTGACCATATGGGAAGATCTGAACAAAGGCTGAGAAAAAACTGCTGAGGCCAATGAAACCGAAGAAACTTCCCAGGACTCCTTTACCTACACAGAATCATTAGTAATTCAAGAGCCATCAGAATCACCTGTTCTAGGAACAAGATGAAATCATAGTGTTTGAAGGTCAGAAAGAGTGGGCAGTAGCCTCTTATCATATCACTCATCAGCTGCAGGACCATATTAAAAACTAGGCTTGCTGACTCCCTGTCTAATATCTTTTAATCGTATCACATAGACCAGGGGTGTCAAACTCATTTTCACCAGGGGCCACATCAGCCTCAAGGTTGCATTCAAAGGGCTGAATGTAATTTTAGGACTGTGTAAATGTAACTACTTCTTAACAGTTAAGTGAGAGCTTGGTGCTGCTGTCGGGTAGAGACAAGGTACCAGGCCAGATAAAACAAACTGGAGGGCTGGATTTGGCCCTTGGGCCTTGTGTTTGCCACCTGTGATATAGACTCACACCTTTCCATAGAAACAATATTAAAAATGGTACACAAGCTGCCCTAACAACCTAACCACTACATGTAACCTTATATCTATGGAAAAATGTGTGTGAATATTCAAACAGCCAACATATAAACAATCTTCTGGAATAGAGAAAGGCATCTGTAAACTAGTTAAGAATATTAATCCTCCTATTTGTGCTTATTTTCTCTGTGACTTTGAAAAATACTAAGTAAGTGGGAAGGACAAGAACTTAAGGCTGTTCTCCCCACACAGGCTCTCCCACTTCTCCTGTAAATTGATTCTAAAAGCTTCCCTTCTTCTCCTGAGCCTTGGCAAAGGCTTGCAGCCACTTCCCAGGTTCTCCCCTGAGCTGTCCTTTATCTAGAGTGCCAAAAGTACCATTCCCAAGTCCGCTTATCCCTGATCAAATGCACATTGGTGAATTCTTACACAACAGAATTTCATGTACGCTGTCATTTTTGAAGGTAACATCCATAACAGTACAGAAAGCTTTTTTATACTAAGATCCATGTTTATATTGAACCATGAATGACTCCAATTTTCCTTCTCTTGATGGAACATAATATATGCCCCTAAGGGAAAACAAACCAGACGCTGAGCTTCCAAAGAAATGAAAAATAAAGCCCATATTACAGACAAAGGTTGAAATGAGATGTATCCTGCAAATTAACCAAAACTTGAGACAACCTTCAAACTGAAAATAAAACCTTGAGGAACAGAAGACTTGCTAGAGGATTTAAGTTTTAAAATAGGAAGAGATCATTGTCTTCTGCTATGAGTAAAGGTAACTAGCATGAGGCAGTGAGAAACTGGAGTTGGTAGCTACTGTCATTAGAGGCTAAGGGACCTCACTAAGGTCCAAGCTCCAGACAATAGCCAAGGAAGTTTACCATCACTGAAGAGTGGTGTCAGCTGAAACCACTATCAAATAAATATGCTTCAAGTGAACTGAGGTGAAGGAACTGGACCCTGGAGGCCAAGTCAGTGGGTCACCGTATATCATACACTCATGATAAGAATTTGCTTTTCTGCCCTCTTGTTTTTTGAGACTTTTTTTCTAGGTCACTAGCTGTCCACCATTTCCTCTCCACCTCTATATACCATACCTACCTACCCTGTACTACCCATTCACAAAATTTGTTCCCACAACCATTGCTGAGTGAGCAGTGGTCGAGGACCCTACGTTCCCTTGACCACAGCTGACTGAGTAAGAACCGAACACGCTGGGCTAAAACCCCTGTCCAGATGTAGACTCCAGTCAGCTACCAAGGGCTGAGCCACTAACAGGAGGAAACATTTATTACAAAAGGGGTGACCATTTGGGGTCACATGCACTGACACACGATCAAGACAAGCAAAACTGCAAAAATATGTCATAAAATGAAATAGATTTACAAGGAGCAGGGACTGTGTGCTGTGCTTCAGGGAGAACAAAAGAAAGAGCATAAAGTGGCTGTGATGACTTTTGCTGACTTTCTAATTCCCAATTCCAGTCTCTCATGGGATCAATGAACTTTTGGCCTTCAGGTACTACAACATAACCTTTCAGGCAAGTTCATGTGAGGTTCTGTTTCCTCCACACAGTCAATACCTGGATAAAATACCAACTAAAGTCCATTAGTAATATTCCTACCTTTTATCAGCCAAATGAAATTGGCCAGATTGCCCCAAAGTCTGAAAGCAGAAAAGGATAAGAATACTCCTGGTTTTATACATATGTTAAAGAGAAAAAAATTAAGAAGTTACAGTCCTATGTCCTTCACCAGGAAGTTATTATTCAGTAGGTTTTTCAAGAGATCTAAGTATCTATACTTTTTAAACAAGCATCCCTGTTCATTCTGAGGAAGATTGGCCCAGGGACTTTGAGAACTGTCCTGATGCCTGCTTCAACATTGCTACAAAGATCTGTGTACTTTCAAATTCCTGTACAAGAAAAATGATATTCATCAAGTGCCAACATTCAAAAGTAGCAATTGCTGTTGGAAAGACATGTTTGTTTGATACCCTAATAGAAGCAAGTATTGTTTCTATTATTCTTTGGGCATATACATAATATTTACATTTCATTTCACATTAAATAGAATTTTGTAAAATGGCTGGGGGTGGATGCCTAACTACAACTTATGAGGTTGTTTCATATGAAAATAAATTTAAATTGCCAAAGTGCTAATTTAAAGACTTTTGAAATATAACCACTTTATAATTTGAGGATTTCATGTATCATTCCAACTGAGAAAATTTGATTATGAATGGTTTTACATGATACCAAGAAATTAATATTTCTGTTAGGGAACAATGGCATTTTAGTTATTTAGGAAAATTTTTTTCAGAGATTCATACAAAACTAGGTAGGGATACAATTAACAGCATGTACAGGGTTTACTTTAAAATATTTCAACAAAAACAAATTTTTTAAAAAGGAATAGGTGAAGTAAATGATACAAAATTTTAATAATCGCTGAATCTGGAAAATGGGAATATGGGGGTACAGTTGGTTAATGGAGCAGCCACACAAATTCCTATAGGACTACACATACAGTTCCAGCACTGTACAAAATGGAACAATTACTAACATCACAAAGGAATGACATAAGAGGCCCTTTAATTTGGGGGCAGAGATGAATTTATCTTTTTATAGTCCTTGGCAAATGAGAGGAAAATAATTCAAAAGCACAGTGGATGGAAAAGTCATTTCTTAAATATCTGGAAGATATTCTTCATTTTTCTGAAATTATAAAAATGTTTAATTCAATACAGAATAGACTACACCCAGTGTGGTGAGGAGCAAAGCACGCTGAGACATAAACCACTTTTTTGATCTCCTTTTATTTAAACTGTAGAAGCACAGGCAAATCACTTCTGGCTTTTGCACTTATTTTTTTTAAGTTTTTATTTATTTTTAGGGAGAGGGGAATGGAGGGAGAACTACACACAAAAGCTAGTTATCAGTAATACTAATATATCTTATTTGGTGATATAACCAATTATTTGAAAGACTTTTTCCTATCAGTGTTAGGTTGAAGATCGAAAAGAAAGCTAGAGGGAAAAACACAGACACAGTTATATTTGTAGAAGAAAAAAAGAGGATTCTAGGTCTTTAGATAATAAAATATTAACAAATGATATTAATCACTCCTGCTCTTGTACAATATTATGGGCAGAATTATAACCAACAGCGGTATAAGTTTATTATTTGCACTAGTTTTATACTTCTTGATTTCTTTGGAAACTGTACCTTCCTAAAAAAAAGACTGTCAAAGCCTCAAGAAATCCAGGTTTCAGGTCCTGGCTATGCCATTACCATCCGCACAGCATTTCTTAGCCTCATCTGTAAAAGGGCATTCGCCTGGATGATCTCACAGATCTCTTTCAGCTTAAACATTCCATGATGCAGTCTTTCATAGGTGTCTTTTTAGCTTTAAAATCTTCAGAGGTTTTACTTTGAATTAGTGATACTACATAGTCCCGGGAAGCAACTAATCAGAGTTAATATACAAGCCAAGCCCAAGCACAAAAATTATCTGGGGGTTGACAAACTTGGGACGAGACCTGACTCTGCAGCAGGAGCTAAAGATCCCATCTTCAGATTTGGCAGTTATGAAGATTTTGCCCCATTCTTTCCCTTTCTGCAAATACTAAGTGTGCAGAGACAAGTTACTGGTAAATTTCAATCAGAAAAAGGAAAAAAAGAGAAAGAGAAAAAGATCTAAATTCATAAAGTAAGTCACTTTTAATATAAAATTTAAATTGCAAGTAAATTTTCTGGACCGTGTATATAGAGGGAGATATGCTTTGAATCTGCTTTATTGGTGAACACAAAGAAATATGCCAGGGAAATATATCTGGTCATATAAAAACCTAGTTTATAAAAAACGAAGAGGGAGGGCAAGTAAAGAATCCAGATTCTATCTCATTCCAGCTCTCATTTTTACATGGAAATACTAGAAGCCAACAGTATTCAATACTTTGTGACATTCTATTTGCAAAAAGAGATAAAGCATATCCTATTTGTGGCTTCATTACACTTTACCACTCATGCATTAAGTAGGCAACTCAAATTGTAAAAAAATATTTATGGCCTGTAAAATGATTTCTGACTGTGGTTTTGAAAGGCCACATAAAATTTAACATTTCTAGTCTGGATTTTTTCAAACTTTCTGGTCATTTATTTGTACATAGCAAGCAATCCTTCACTTTTTTTATGGGGAGAAAGGAATTGCTAAAATGACTGGAATGATTAAACAACCAAATAAAGGAAAGAATATGAAGAAAAGAGATATCATCTCCTAGAATGTTTCAACCGTAAATAATATTATATAGTACCCATCACACACTGTCATTTACATCATTTCAACCGATGGTCAGAGACAACTGGGCCAGAAATACCATCTTGTAAAAGGGTAATCTGTGTCACCAAGATACTGACCTTAGGGAAATCATTGACATAGTCACGTGTTTCCAAAACCTTACTCATTTCAAAGAACTGAGCATATACAAAGGAATAAAAACAAAAGATAAGTTCTAAATGCAAAATCTAGATGGGGAAAAGAAAACATAAAAAAATACGTGAAAAGAAACTGCCCTATTTGCAACTTTGGGACAGCCTTCTCTTCTTAGAGACCCCAACCTTTGGGCTGAAGGAAAAGATAAGCAGGAAGTGCCCTTTGGGGGGAACATCCCTCAGGAACTGGTCTCCAGCACTCAGGCCACAGCTCTCTGCTCATGACATGGCACAGCTGTCCGCGTGGGTGCAGTGCTCTCTGAGGTCACTGTGGAAACAGGGAACGAGGCCTGAGCAGGAAAACAGGTCAGAGTCAATAGTAACATAGCACCCTTTTCCCACATTGCCAATTTGCTGAACCTGATCCGAAGAAATGCATTCCCCAAGATAAGATGTCTTACTCTAGGATGATGACTATCCACACTTAGGGCACACCCTGACTTAACCCTGACATTGATACCCACTCTCTTTCTCTTCTTATTCCATTAACATAAGCATACAATACTTATTATCTCTCCTGCTCTTCTATTCAAAAGAAACCTGTCCCATGAATGCATCTCTTAGACACAGGCATTCTCAATATCCATTCACAAAAGTAAACTGCGAGTCAGCTCAGACCTTTTCCCCTACTTCTTCTGTTCAACTCCTAACCCCTAACCCAACCCCAAATCAAAGGACCACCTTGGAAAACACCCCTCGAATGGCCTCCTTGCTCAGCGCCTCAGAGCCCAGGTGCAAGGAATGTTAACAGGCCTCCATAAACCGGGAAATCTGTTAAAACTCCACCAGACATTTCCTTTTCCCTTCCCAGGTCATATGAACAACTTAGAATCGACTTTTTCCCCCACCACGGCACACAGTGAAATCTGTCATCCATACTCGCGTCTTATATCCCAAAAAACAAAGCTCTCAAAGGGTCCAGACATTTCATAAATGGCAGTTTTTTTCCTCTGGGGCTCTGACTTTAAACCTCACTGTGACAATAGAGCTCTCAAGAAAGTTTCTCGTTCATGTTCATCTCCCCATCCAAGCTCACAGTCCCACCCACTTAAGGACTAACTCAGAACATACCTCCGCTCTTGGAATATTTACTCCCACTTTCTCCAATCCTTATCCAAAAAGTACATGCTGCAATTAAATTTCACTTCCCCTCCCCGCCAAAAAAGTATGTATGTCTTTTTATACCAGACTTCCACCAAACACAACATCCCATGGAATGCTTCCATACTGGCTCTATTACTGCTATATGGCATCAGGAATTCATCTACTTCCTAGGGTATTTCCTCCATTCCTAAAATTATAAACAAACATTATTGAACCCATCACATGTAGTAAAAGTACAGAAAAAACGAAAGGGAACAACAGATGGGCAAAAATGATCAACTGTTATTTTTTTATGATTTTTATTTATTGATTTGAGAGAGAGAGAGAAAGGGAGAGGGAAAGAGAGAGAGAAACATCACTTTGTTGCCCCACTTATCTATGCATCCACTCACTGGCTGTTCCTTGTACATGCCCTGACCTCGGGGCAAACCAGCAACCTCGACTATCCTTGGCATATGGGGATGATGCTCTAACCAAGTGACCTAGCCGACAAGGGCTATGATCAATGGTTTTCTCCCCTCTGTTCATGATCCTTCTCCTCACTGCAAGCACCCGACTACTTAAATTTATTGCTTCTACCCTGCAAGAGCAAGGTACATTTTACCTAGTGAAGGTTCTCTTTGTTTTGTTGAAAACTGAGAGGAATATTAAGAAGATTATTTCAAAATACACTGATTTTGTGTTTGTTTCACAAAATGCATAATCATGATAGAGCTCCACCTAGTTGCTTCATCCTTGAACTCTTAATCTGCTTCAGTCAGTCCCATCCTAGAAACTCCTAAGAAAGGAAGGAAATCAAAAAAAATAAAGTCCATCTTCTAATCATCACTTACAAGTCATCTGCCTCCTGCCGCCAGAAGCCTCTCAAGTAAGAATTAACTGAAATACAGAAGATGTCAAGTCCTGAACTCCAATTACCTTTGCCACAGATTCACTATATCGCTTTCCTTTAGTAAATGAGGTTGGTTTAGTTCAAACTGTGAAAGATTAAAGATACTAAAGAAATCAGCCAGTTTCCTTCTCATCCCAATACCACTGCCCCCCTCTTCCAATACCTGACTTAAAATTGATAATCTAGTATGACAAAGACTTCTCCCACCTATGCCATGAATAATAAGAGCTTCCATACTCTGCACTTTACAGGTATTTTCTCATTTAAACTGTCCCAAGAGCCTGACAGGTAATTTTTAACATTCCCATTTTACAACTGTGAAAACTGAGGCCCTAAGGGAAAATAATGACAAATAACTATGTCAGTTAATAGATTTAAAATAGGCCATGTTAATCCTGTGTTAAAATTGGAAATTATTGAATATTTTAAAGACTGTGTGCATTTAGAACTCCTAATGCCTTTTAATTAGAAAAATTTAAAAAGCATACCTGTTTTTTCCTTGAATTTGCTTTGGGAAACAGGCCTGCTGACAACACAGATGTAAATGAAGAACAGCATAGCTCTGGGAAAGGGTTTGGAATAGATGGCATTTCCAGAACATCAAGATCTTTCTTTTCTCTCCTACACCGAGAGAACATAGGATGTAATTTACATAAAACAGAAGGTAAAATATAATTGCTGTCAGAATTAAAAAGTTAAAGCCAACATGTACCACTCTGAGAACGGTCTGTAAAGTACTTTTCTGCTGGTTAAAATAAAATATGTTAATTGATACAAATCAATCATCTATAGTATCCTATCCTTAGGGTGAGGGGAGTGTGTTTTTACAAAAATCACCAGGCATGGAAATCCCATTTCCAGTACTTTGATAATTTTCCTGAAGCTGAAATACATACTATATATTTATTGATGCAAAAACCATCCTGAGGAGTTAGGCATTTTTATTCATCCATTAAAGTCTACTAAATATAATGAATTCATCCCTATGCTATTTTACTAATCATTTTTGGAAGTTTTGGCCTATTAATTTTAGCTGTGGTTCATCTCACTTCAAATTTCATTCACAACGTTGCCCAGACACAGTATGTATGATTTTCAAGTACTTTTAGATACTAAATCACAAGGCAGTGTTTGTGAGGAGGTAAGTGAATAGAACTTGCTAGTGTAAGTGTACTCTTGTCCACTGAAAGTAGTTTTAACTTTAGTGAAGTTGAAGCACTTTTAAAATCTGAAAAAAAAAGTACCAATTAAATGTATGAATGTAAAGGACTGGAGATTTCTGTATCGTTACAGCCTTTTTTCCGCTAAAGAATGTGCAAAATTGTGAACTCCACAGGCACTTAGTGCTGAATGCTATGGAGACTGGAAAACCTTTTAAAGCCTCTGTTCTTTGCTGCTGAACAGCAACACTGCTCAAATTTCAATCCGTGCTTTGCTTTTCCAGGCTCGCTTTAAGGCTCTTTGTAGGAGGTAAACTCATTTACTCTACGATTTTTTTAATATAAAATTTAAACAAGGTCTGTTTGCTTTTAAATTCTGGGGCCACGAAGAATGAAGGGAGATGGGTGGTCAGCCTGAAGCTCGGCCTCCTAGTTCACACAGATGGGAAGAGGCGAGAAAGAGACCGCAAGCTCTCAAAGAAACGGCGATGCTATTTATAAGGCTTTGCGAGATCGCAGTGTCCTGCTGATCCGGTAGAAGCCAGCTTAAAGGGAATTGTCTTCGGAGACTTTTCACAAACTTGGCCCAGCTATGGGCACATGGCTTACCCCCTAGGACCGCCTCCTCGCCCCCTCGCCGGCTGCCAACCCAGGACACTCCCCCGCGCCCCCGGAGGGTTGCCTACCTGTCTGCAGCACAGCCGCGGGTCCCGTCCGGAGGGGGCAGGAGAGCTCGAGCGTGCAGCCAGGGGGCTGACGCCAGGTCGCGGGCGTCGCCCCTCCCCTGAGCAGCGCCGCACACCTGGGCAGCCAGCCGCGAGTCGCGGGCTGCCGCCCTACCCGCCGGGCTCTGCCCACCTTGAAGGGAAGTGGTCATTGTGGCCCGTCGGGGGACTCAGGCGTCATGGGAGACCCAGCGCCCAGGAGAAGGTGGTTGGGTGGCGGGAGACGAGGTGCCCGTTCGGCTGCCCGAGCGCGCTGCAGGTGCGGTGGCCTCGCTGCCTGCGCTCCGGGCCCCGCGGCTCAGACGCTCAGCCGAGCAGTCAGCGAGGCGGCGGGGGAGGGGAGGGGAGGGGGCGGAGGAGGAGGGTGGGGAGAGGGGAGGAGCGGCCGGTGGGTGGGGGCCGCAGGGGGCGGGCGGTGGGACGGCACGCTGAGGGGGAGGGAGGGGGCGGGGAGTGTGCCCAGTGCCCGCAGGCTCCTCGGGGCCGGAGCGCTCGAGGGCGCTAGTGTCTGTACCGCTTCTGCAGCGCCTGGCCTTTGGCTGCCGGCGTCCAAGGCCCGGGTCGCCGCCTCCCCAGGTGGGCGCTGGACCATGAGGCTGAGCCCAGGGTCCCGTTGGGATCCACGCCCGCTTGAGGCGGGGACCGAGCAGTACCCGGCGATCCCAACAGGCTTGCCTGGCAGACCGCCGGCGGGGCAAGGGTCTGGGCACCCCTGACCCCTACATCTTTCCATTCTTGATGCTCTGCAATCTGAGATCACCTAAGCTGTGGCTGGGCCGCCATGACAGGCCCCACGGTGCCAGGAGGCCGAGAGACCGTGGGCTAGGTTTGCCCCAGACCTTACCCCACGTGTCTCTTCCTCTTTCCACCCCGCCTCCCAAGATAGGGGTGGTGGAATTGGAGACCTGGGAGCAGGGTGGAGGGGGTGGGGGCGTGGAGGAGACAATAAGTACAATCAGTAAGAAAAACTACTGTTTAAGAATTCTCAGTAAGGCATGAGTAAATCCAAAGATGTCTTAGGAATTAGATAAAAGGTTGATTTTCTTATAATAAGAACACCCTTGTTCCATTTCGCCTCACAACAGCCTCATAAATTAGATGTTACCCCATTTTACAGATACGGAAATTTGAGTCCAAAGTCATGGCGTACCTCGCACAAGATAGGACTAAGTAATTGGTGCAGTCAAGCTTCCAACCCAGAAGACTCCATATCAAAATTCTAATAAGAAATGGTAATTACGGTGTGCATACCCTCTGAGATGCAGCAGCCCTATTCGGAAGTTTTGGGTGATATTCTGTTTCTGCTCTTCCAGTAAGAGCCCCCATCCCAGTGTACCGCCGAGGGTTTCCAAATGTTTTCTTATACACTCTGTTCGTTGACCAAATTAAGTAACATCTGTCCCTGGCACCTATTTCACCAGGTTTTCTTAACCTCTACAACCTCCGTCCAGGGAAAGGCAAACACACTGCCTCCTGAGGAAACCTCAAACCTCCCTCCCCTACCCGCCCCCAACACACACTCACACAGCCCATGGCACCAACCACTGCTGACACCCAGGGGTCGCTAACTCCCAGCCTTTGAGGAAACTATAGGAAACTCCTTGGAGGCAGAAGTTCTGTATTTTCCTGATGTCAAAATTAACACCCAGTAAAGAGCAGCACTGGCCTGAGTCAAACGATGAGTGTAGTCCGGAGGATGCTTCATACATTGCAAGGACCAAGACAGAACAAAATGGTAGTGCTCCCGAGGGGCAACATTAATAATACTGACCATGATGATAAGATAGATAATGAGTATTGATGCTGTGTGCTAGGCAAAGACCTCACTCAAATCCAATTCCCTAAATGATGGTGTGAATTCTATGTGCGGGTTTTAAAAAAGTTTAATGTAAAAGCATACAGATATATTGAAGTCATTCCAGCAAAATAAAAGTTATATAATGAAGAAAATTTGAACGAGAGACATAAAGAAACTTTCATCATCATTATCCCTATTTTCATCCTAAACTCTTGCAGGCAACCATTTCTCCTCTCTAGAAATGATACTGTTGGAGCACTCCGACAAGATAAATGAACAATAGCCGAAATTTGCTTCCTCACTACTCTCAACTCCCGGTGCCCCTCCTCCCACACAGGGCTGCCTGGCCTTTTTTGTTACAGAGGACGATAGGTGAAAGCTGTATATCTTTGGAATGACTTGAAATACTTTTTCCCAATAGTGTATCCTGCTCCACTTCCCAGCGTAAGTTTTTAACCTCAAGAAAGAGTATTCATTGGCTGGAATAAGATCTCAGTTGTGTCTCCCCTCTCCAGATATTTTCTCATTTAGTAAAAATCCAGGGAATATCCATTTACAGGCTTTATGCTCCACCTCTAATACCCATGGGTAAACATAATACCTGCAGTTACCAGAGGTCAAAAAGAAAAGAACAGGTCTCTCAGGAATGAGAACCTAAATATTTTTGTCTTGTAGATTAGCAATAATATTTAATTTACTCCCAGATACCTTGAAGATCTGTACCAAGCATTATGAGAATTATGAGATCATTCACATTTTTGATGCAAGCCAACAGAAGAACTAGTTTTTGAGGTTTTACAAAAAGAAACAATTCTAAATAAAGCACTATGCAATATAAAAGGTGTGCAGTACTATCAGACCTAGTACAGCTGAAGAGAATGCAGACATTTTTCTATCAAAGAGGAAGTTTAAAAAGGAGATTTTCCTTCCCATAACTGACAGGGATTGCTGAAACAGTAAGGCAGATGTGTTGGTATCCAGCTGCAGGTTCTCCCAGGGTGGCCGCTCTTCCTTTTACCTTGAACCTCTTAAATTGCAAAGGAAGCACTTGTTTCCTGGCTCCTCCCCTTTTCTACCCTTTGCCCCTCCTTTTTTCTGGGTCTCTCTAGGGATTCTAGCCTCTCTAACCCTCAAGGAAAGTATGTTCTCCTTGCTTTACTCTCTTTTTCTTATCAAATCAGATTTCTTAGCTTTCTCTAATTGGGAAGGATAATATACATTGAGAAAAGAAGTTCACTAACAAGATTGCATAATGACTTACCACAAGGCAAACACTGATGTCAAGTCGTGAAATGCATTACTGTCAGTCCAACAGCCCCTCCCACCAACCCAGATTTTCATAATAATCAACCCATAGTTTAACCATAAGTATCCATCCCTAAGCACAATAGAGTCAGTTGTCTAATGTTGACCTTTGTATATCTAAATGGAATCATACATACGGAATGACCCTTTTGTGCTTGACTCGGTCCTTTACCACATTATTTGATATTCTTCCATGCTTTTATAAGTAGCTGTAGTTCTTTCCATTTTTTATTGTGCATAGATACCACAATTTATCCATTCCACTACTGATAAACATCTGGGCTGTCTCCATCTTTTGACTATTACTAATCTGCTACCATGAACATTCTGTATACTTACTTCTCCTGGTGCACAAGTGCATGCATTTCCAGATGGTACACATGCAGGAGTGGCCTTGTGAGGTCATGATGCGTGTAGGTTCAGCCTTAGTGGATGCTGCCGGGTTCTTAAATCAATTGTACCGACTTTTACCACCACCAGCAATGCATAAGTTTTACCATCCTTGACAATTAGAATATTATTAGGATTCTCACAATAGACATTCTGGTGAGTGTGTAGAAGTATCTCATGGTGGAATTTGACTTTATGACTAATGAGGCTGAGCACTTTTTCACATGATTATCTGCCATTTGAGAAGTACAGTTCAAGTATCCTGGCCATTTTTCTGATGAGTTGTCTCTCATTGTTTTTATTCTTTTATAGGAGTGCTTTTTATATTCTAGTTACCAGCAATTTGTTATTATATTTTCTAAGTATATTCTTCCATTCTGTGTCTTCCAAAAGATACATTTCGGTAAACAGAAGTTTTTAAGTATAACATAAGCAAATTTATCTCTTTATAATTCTATTTTATCCTGCTTAGAAATTTGTCCTGAGTATCCCAGAAATTTTTTTACATTACCATATTTATTACAGTATTATCAACATTATTTTTTTATTTTTTCTTTTATTATTTTTAATATATTTTCTCAATTATGCTATTATGGTTATCCCATTTTCCCCCCTTTATTCCCTTCTGCCCTGCATACCCTCTCCCACCCACATTCCTCCCCCTTTAGTTCATGTCCATGGGTCATACATATAAGTTCTTTGGCTTCTCCATTTCCTATGCTATTCTTAACCTCCCCCTGTCTATTTTCTACCTACCATCTATGAAACTTATTCTCTGTACCTTCTTCCCCTCTCTCCCCTTGCCACTCCCCCACTGATAACCCTCCATGTGATCTCCATTTCTGTGATTCTTTTCCTGTTCTAGTTATTTTGTTTTTTTGTTTGTTTGTTTTTTAGGTTCAGTTTTTAATAGCTGTGAGTTTGTTGTCATTTTACTGTTCATATTTTTTATCTTCTTTTTCTTAGATAAGTCCCTTTAACTTTTCATATAATAAGGACTTACTGATGATGAACTCCTTTACCTTGACCTGATCCTTAGCCAAGAAATTCATTGTTTTGCCTTTCACATTTAAATCTGTGATCCATCCAAGACTGATATTTTTTTTATGGTATGAAGGTGGAAAGGTATAGAGGTTCTTCTGTTTTTTTTGGATACAAATAGGTAATTGTCACAGCCCCCTTCATTGAAAACTTGTCCTTCTCTCACAACTTTGCAGTGCCTCTTTTGTCATAATTTAATTGTCTATCGGTGGGTCTTTTTCTGGGCTCTCTCCTCTGTTCTATTGGATTATTTACCAATATTTATGCCAATATTACCTTGCCATAGTGACTATGATTTGTAAAAAGTCATAGTATTCAGTAAAACAAGGCTTTTCATTTTGTTTTTTTTCAATGTATTAATTGTAGAATTAGTTTTCCAAGTTCTACGAAGACCAGCTTTTGATTAGATTTTGATTAGATTACATTTGATTAGATTACATTTGACTAGATTACATTAAATCAGTTTGGGGATAAATAGTATTTTTTAAAATAACATTCCCAATCCATGATATTGTTTTAGCTTTCCATTTGGTTATACAGTAGACCCTTGAACAACATAGGTTCGAGCTGCATGTCTTCTTTTTTTTAATCAACAATTTGAAAAATCCCCCAGAAGAACTGTGGAGCTTATAACAGATGATTATAAACTTAGAGTAAGGATAAATACAGTACAGTCTTTGTATAGTAAATATATTTTCTATTCCTTATGCTTTTCTTTTTCTTTTAGTTTTAAGTTTAAGCGCTTTTTTAAAATCATTTTTTTAAAGAATTTATTTACTTATTTTTAGAGAAAGGAGAAGGGAGAGAGTAAGAGAGGGGAAGTAACATCAATGTGTGGTTGCCTCTGAAGTGCCCTGTACTGGGGACCTGGCCTGCAACCCAGGTATGTACCCTGACTGGGAATTGAACCTGCGACCCTTTGCTTCAGAGGCTGGTGCTCAACCCACTGAGCCCCACCAACCAGGGCTAAATCATTTTCTATTATTAGTCTTTTACTTTTACTGATTTTCTTAATATCATCTTCTTTTCTCTAGTTTACTTTATTGTAATTTAAAATTTGATTTTCTATCATTTGTTGTGATGATAAAAACAACTGATTACTATGTATTGATCTTTTTACCTACATTATAACTTTCACACTCCAACTCTAAAAATTTAACTGAAAAAATTTTTAGGTTTTCTATGTACACCACCTATTATCTATAATTATTGACAGGTTTTTTGTCTTTCTTATTTTTATATCTTTTATGTATTTATATAGCCTTCTATACTGCTTAGAAAGTTAAGTACAAGGTTGAATATAAGTGTTGATACCACAGATTCTAGTTTTATTCCTGATTTCAGTGGGGTAGATATTAAATATCATATCATCATACTTTTACAGATATCTTTTGTCCAACAAGGGAGGAAGGTTTCCTCATATTCGTTGTTCACCATGAATTTTCATCACGAGTGGATGTTAAATATTATTAAACAGCCTTTCTGCACCTACTATGTTGGTCATATGGTTTTCTTCCTTCATTCTATTAAAGTAATGAAGTATGTGAGTTTTTTAAGGATAAACTGAACTTACATTACTAGAGTAAACACTACTCATTTTTTATATTTTTTTGATGCTTGCTGATATTTTGTTTATAATTTTAATACCTATGTTCATGAATGAGATTGGCGTGGAATTTTCCATTCTCATAATATTTTCATGAGTTGTTGATATATGGTTATGAATGTCTCATTTGAGGTGAGAACTGTTCCTCTTTTTTTTAATTAAATAGTATGCATAACGTTAATGTTATTTGTTACCTAATAGCTAATTCATCTCGCTTGTAGAGCATATGACCCTGTGGTTTTCTTTGTGGAAAAGTTTTTAATAAATGACTTAATCTTAAATAGTTTAAGAGGACTAATCTGAATTCTTATTTCTCCTAGTGTCCATTTTGACTAGTAGTATTTTCTAGAAAATGTATCTCATTGAAAATGTTAAATGTTTCAATGGAAACTTATTCATATTTTTCTGTTAATGTTTTAATACCTAAAAGATTTATTGTGTTGCCCATACACCTAATATTAGATACTTATGCCATCTCTCTTTTTTTCTTGATTATATTCACCCAAATTTATCAATTTTAAAGTTTTTTAAGAATGACCCTATTGTCTGTTTGTGTTTTATCTTGTTTATTTCTAATATGTTTTTGGTTTCCCTCCTTCTACTTTTGGTGCTGTTCTTTTTTCTCTTTCCCTAAATTTTTGACATGGATGCTGATAGGTCATTAATATTTAGTTCTTTGTATTTTATAATGTTCATGTTTAAAGACATATATTTCCTTCCAAGTTTGTTCTTAGCTATATTCCTCAAGCTTTATTTAGACAGTTGTATTTACATTATTACTCAATTCAAACTACTTTATATTTTTCATTGAAGTACAAATTTTTGTCTTTATCTTCTGTTCTTTTTAAATATGTGCTTTAATTATCTTGTCACAGAATGTACTCTGTGTGATTTCAGTCTTTGAAATTTCTTGAAACTAATTTTATGGCCCAGCATATGGTCAATATTTATATTATGTGTGTTGAAAACAAGGCATTTTCTGCAGTTGTTAGATTCATTGTTATAAATTATATGTCAATGGTATCAAATCTGTCAACCATGTTTAAATTTTCTGTATTTACACTGAATTTTTTATTTATTGTATTATTTTCTAAGAGATGTTATATTACAATCTCCCATTATAATTGTAGAATTTTAAATTTATATTTACTCTATATTTTAATTTTACTTTATATATTTTAAGGTTATACTTTTAGAGGTTAATTTTAGTAATTATTTTACAAATTTAGAATTATTAGGTCTTCTTAATAAATTGAAGTATGTAACATTTTAGGGTGTCCTCCTTACCTCTAGTAAACTTTTCTGCCTTCAAGTCTTTGTCTGAAATTAATAAACTTGAAGTGATACTTTATGGTACATATTTTCTCCATATTTTCAATATTTTTTACTTCCATGTTTTAGAGGTATCTTTTGTAAATGACATATGATTCAAGAGCTTTTTCTAATTTGGCTTTTATCCTTGCATACAATTATTGTTTTTAAATGAAGCACTTAAACATTTTGAGTTAAATCTCTATCCCATTAAGTGCTATATCTTTGTGTAACCATTTCTGTATTAACATCCCCCCTTTTACTTATTTTTTAATATATTTTATTGATTATGCTATTACAGCTGTCCCATTCGCCCCCTTCATTCCCCTCCATCCTGCACACCCTCTCCCACCCATATTCCCCCCTTTTAGTTCATGTCCATGTGTCATAAGTTCTTTAGCTTCTACATTTCCCATACTGTTCTTGCCCTCCCCCTGTCTATTTTCTACCTACCATCGATGCTACTTATTCTCTGTACCTTTTCCCCCCTCTCCCCTCCTCCCACTCCCCTGTTGCTAACCCTCATGTGATCTCCATTTCTGTGGTTCTGTTCCTGTTCTAGTTGTTTGCTTAGTTGTTTTTGTTTTTCATGTGGTTGTTAATAATTGTGAGCTTGCTGTCATTTTACTGTACATGTTTTTTATCTTTTCTTACATAAGTCCCTTGAACA
Source organism: Trachops cirrhosus (assembly GCA_028533065.1). Lineage (NCBI taxonomy): Eukaryota > Metazoa > Chordata > Mammalia > Chiroptera > Phyllostomidae > Trachops > Trachops cirrhosus. Next base: position 52,331,921 of record CM052541.1, on the reverse strand, counting down.
TTTCATATAATAAGGGCTTGGTGATGATGAACTCCTTTAATTTGACCTTTTCTGAGAAGCACTTGATCTGCCATTCCATTCTAAATGAAAGATTTGCTGGATAGAGCAATCGGGGATGTAGGTCCTTGTCTTTCATGACTAGGAATACTTCTTTCCAGCCCCTTCTTGCCTGTAAGGTCTCTTTTGAGAAATCAGCTGACAGTCTGATGGGAACTCCTTTGTAGGTTACTGTCCCCTTATCTCTTGCTGCTTCTAGGATTCTCTCCTTCATTTTTCCCTTGGCTAACGTAATTATGATGTGCCTTGGTGTGTTCCTCCTTGGGTCCAACTTCTTTGGGACTCTCTGAGGTTCCTGGACTTCCTGAAAGTCTATTTCCTTTGCCAGATTGGGGAAGTTCTCCTTTATTATTTGTTCAAATAACTTTTCCACTTGTTGCTCTTCCTCTTCCCCTTCTGGTACTCCTATAATTCGGATGTTGGAACGTTTAAAGATGTCCTGGAGGTTCCTAAGCCTCTCCTCATTATTTTGAATTCTTATTTCTCCATTCTTTTATGTTTGGTTGTTTCTTTCTTCCTTTCAGTCCACTCTATTTATTTGAGTCCCACTTTTCTTCCCATCACTATTGGTTCCTTGTGCATTTTCCTTCATTTCACTTATTGTAGCCTTCATGTTTTCATCTAGTTTGTGACCAAAATCAACCAATTCTGTGAGCATCCTGATCACCAGTGCTTTGAACTGTGCATCTGATAGGTTGGCTATCTCTGGGTCGCTTACTTGTATTTGCTGTGAAGCTTTGATCTGTTCTTCTGTTTAAGCCATTTTTTTGTCTTGTTGCACGTGTTATGTATGAGGGGCAGAGCCTTAGGGGTTCACCATGGTAGGGCAACCCAGTCACTGGGTTGTGATGTTGTATGTGGGGGCAGGGGCGGAGAGGGAACAATGGCGCTTGTTTGGCTCAGGGCTGGCTTTCAGTCATTTCCCCGGCTACCCATAGGCAAATTGGATCCTTCTGGTGCTGATCCCCGTGTGGGTGGGCTTGTGTACATTCTAGGACCTTGTGATTCTCTCCAACGAACTCTCCTGTGAGGCTGGGAGTCTCTCCTGGCTCCTCAACCCCCACAGGTGTTTTCAGTCAGTGTTTTGAGGCTTTATTTCCCCGGCGCTGGGACCCTGGGTTCTACGGTCTGTTTCACTTCGCAGTTTCACCTGGTTTATCTGTGCACAAATGTGGGACCACCCGGTCACCCAGCCACCTTGTACACCGTGCCCCGCTTCACACTCACCACCTCACTGGGTCTGCCCGTTGCCACCCCACACCTGGGGTCTGCCAGCAGCCACCTACGTGCCCAGGGCCCGCCCCCTGCTGACTTGCACGCTCAGGATTTGTCAGCTGCTGCCTTGGGTGCCGGGTGCCACCACTTTTTTTGCCACACCCACTCTATGCCCAGCTGCCCGATTCCACCCTTCCTACCGGTCTGGATGACTGTGTCTATTTTAACTTCTTGGTTGCCCGACTTCCATACAGTTCAATTTTCTGTCAGTTTTGGTTGTTATTTTGTTTCTAAATTGTTGTTGTTATTTTGGTTGTGCAAGGAGGCACAGTGTGTCTACCTACGCCTCCATGTTGGCGGGAAGTCAGAAGTGTTCTTCACCACCCCCCTTTTAATCTTCTTTTGTGTTATACCATCTTCCCTGCTCTGCTTACCCATTTGCTCCATCAGATACACCTTCTATCCTTCTCCACCCTGGCTCTGGACCAAGGAAGGTCAACTTTATGAATGACATCAAAGTGCTGCCTTGTTGTCTGACTTCTAGTTGATTTTGTTCAATGGAAGACACAGCAGAAAAAACTGAACAGAGGGAAGGATGTAAAGTTAAGATATTTACTTTTCTTTTTCCCCTAACTTCCAGGTTGCATAGCTTCTCCCCTGCAGTGCAATTCACTGCATGTGTAGGTGTTACTTGACACTCTTCTTGTCACTCTTTGAGAATTTGAGGCTCAGGAACAACACTAATGCTGAGACTCTGGCTACTGCTATTGATGTGAGTAACTCACTGTCCTTTGTCTCTGATCCAGGACAGTTGTGTCTTATGCCAGCATCCTTGAAACTACAACAGGATAATTTGTCAGCTTGTAAATTGAGTAAAATCTCAGACACATCACAGTTCTTGAGACACTGGAGTTCTGCATTATTTCCTGTTGTTGTATTTTTTTTGTTTTGTTTAAGTCTTTTCACATCTTGATAAAGAACTTCTTTATTAAACTCTTTGAAAATTACCTAACTCAAGTGTGCCATCTGTTTCCTGCTTAATTAACATAAAAGAACATTTTAACATAGCACATTTTACTATTCTTTTACTAATTATATCAGATCACAACATATATCCTTTTTTAAATATATTTTATTGATTATACTATTAGAGTTGTCCTAAATTTCCCCCTTTGCTCCTCTACATCTGGTACCCACCATTCCCTCTGGCAGTCCCCCCCTTAGTTTATATCCAGGGGTCATGTATATAAGTTCATTTGCTACTCCATTTCCTATGCTGTCCTTAACATCCCTCTATTTTATACCTACCAAATTGTACTTCTTAAGCCCAGCACCTTTTCCCCCATCCTCCCCCTTCCAAACTGATATCTCTCCAAATGATCTCCATACCTATGATTCTGTTTTGTTCTGCTTGTTTGCCTACTTTGTTTTTCAGATTCAATTGTTGATAGTTGTGAATTTACTGCTATTTTAATGTTCATAGTGTTGATCTTCTGCTTTTTCTTAAATAAGTCCCTTTAACATTTCATGTAATAATGGCTTGGTGATGATGAACTTCTTTAGCTTTACCTTGTCTGGGAAGCACTTTATCTGCCCCTCCATTCTAAATGATAGCTTTGTTGGATAGAGTAATCTAGCTTGTAAGTCCTTGCTTTTCATCTCTTTGAATACTTCTTGCAAAGTTTCTTTTTGAGAAATCAACTGCCAGTATTTTGGGACTCCTTGTAAGTAACTATCTGCTTTTCTCTTGGTGCTTTTAAGATTCTCTATCTTTAACCTTTGGCATTTCAATTATGATGTGTCTTGGTATGGTCTTCTTTGTGTCCATTTTGTTTGGGACTCTCTGGGCTTCCTGGACTTGTATGTGTATTTCCTTCACCAAATTAAGGAAGTGTTCTTTCATTATTTTTTCAAGTAGGTTTTCAATTCCTTGCTCTTTCTCTTGTTCTCTGGCACCCATATGATTTGACATTGGAACATTTAAAGTTGTCCCAGAGGCTCCATAGTCTAGCCTCACTTTCTAAAATTCTTTTTTCTTCTTCCTGTTCTGATTAAATGTTTTTTTCCTCCTTATGTTCCAAATTATTGATTTGATTCTTGGCTTCATCTACTCTACTATTGGTTCCCTGTAAATTTATTTTTTTGTTTCACTTAATGTAACCTTCATTTCTGTCTGGGTCTGTTTGATGTTGTTGAAGTACCCAATGAGTTCCTTGAGCATACTAATAACCAGTGTTTTGAACTCTGCATCTGATAGATTGCTTATCTCCATTTTGTTTACTTCTTTTTCTGGAGTTTTGTTTTGTTCTTTCATTTGGGCCATATTTCTTTGTCTTCTCATTTTGGCAGCCTCCCTGTGTTTGTCTCTGTGTATTAGGTAGAGCTATTTTGACTCCATCTTAATAGTGTGGCCTATTGTAGTAAAGACCACTGGTAAGCTAGATGGGGTAGAGCCTTAGGTAATCACCAGGGCGGGACACCCTGTGTTGCTTCCCTGTGGCTCTGTGTGGAAGAGGGCTCAGAGAGGAGACAATGCCACTCCCTGGCCTCTGAAGTTTTGTCAGGGAAGACACTATCTCCTGGCATTCATCCTGATGCCAGACACTTCAGTTTCTCCCCATATGCCACTGGTACACCTCCAGCTGTTGCCCTGATGCTGAAGCCCAAAGGGAGTGAGTCTGTATAAATCCTAGTCCTTTTCAACCCTTTAAGAGGAGACCCCTGAGAATCCCACAGTTTCTTCTGCAGCCCAACCCCCACCGGTATTTAAAGCTAAAAGTCATGAGGACTTATCTTCCTGGCACTGGAACCCTGGGTTGGGTGGTCTAGTATGGGACTGGGGTCCCTCACTCCCAAGTGATTTTTGTCCCTCCTGGTTTTTGTCCACCACATGTGGGTAGGGGACTGCCTGTTCTGCATCTCTGTGCCTCTTTGCATCTCTATGCATTTCCACATCTCCATCCCTCCTATATGTCTGGATGAATGTGACTTCTTTAATTCCTTAGTTGTCAGACTTCCATACAGCTTGATTTTCTGACAATTTTGGGTGATATTTGTTTTGTAGTCTAGTTGTAATTTTTGATGTCATTGTTGAGGAGGATAACCATGTTTACCTACACTTCTATCTTGACCAGAAGTCACAATGTATATCCTTAACATAAAAATATATTTACTTTATTATCTTTCCAGACAATGTAAGGATCTTAGAACACTGTTTCTCTATTTACCCTCCTCTCAACTTCAATGCAACTAGTGCATCTATAAATCTCTGCCTGTGTTCATGTGTCTTACATCTCAATAAGTTATCATTAATATTGTTTCACATGATCAATACTCATTTGGTTTTATTAATATATTTACCTTTTTGTTGGTCATCATTCTTTCCAATGTCATCAAATTTTAAACTACAATTATATTTTTTCTACTGAGTCTGCTGGCAATTAATTATCTTTTATTTGTCTGAAAATGTCTTTATTTGAACTTCACTTTTCAATGTATAACAACAATATTAAGATATCCACATGCCATGCAATTCACCATTTAAAAAGTACAATTCAATGGCTTTTAATATATATACATACATATGTGCAACCAACATTAAAATCAATTTTAAAATATTATCATCACCCTAAACAGAATCCATAGCCATTAACGATCACTCTTTATTTTAACCGAACCCATGCAGCTCTAGGTAACCACAAATCTACTTTCTGTCTCTATAGATATACTTATTCTGGGCATTCCATATAAAAAGGACGATACAATATATTTTCACTTAAGACTGTATACATTCACTTGTTTTTAAGGTTCATACATGTTGTAGCATATATGAGTACCTAATTCCTTTTTTATTGAGGAACAATGTTCTACTGTATGTTTATATTTTTTATTTATTCATTTATCAGTTCATGGACATTGGATTTTTTCCACTTTTTGGCTATTGTGAATAGTGCCACAATGAACATTTGTGTACAAGTTTTTATGTGGACATATGTCTTCATTCTTCATTGAAATTGCAGAGTCATAAGGTAACTCTGTTTAATCATTTGAGGAACTACCAGAATATTTTCCAAAGTGTCTGTACAACTTTACTTTCCTACCAGCAATGTATCAAGGTTCCAATTTCTGCACATTTTGATTAATGCTTATTATCGGTCTTTTTATTATAGCCATTCCAGAGGGTTCCTTAAAATCATATGGCTTTTAGGAGGAGAAATGTAGAAGCTAAAGAACTTATGACACATGGACATGAACTAAAGGGGGGAATGTGGGTGGGAGAGGGTGTTCAGGGTAGAGGGGAATGAAGAGGGGATAATAGGACAACTGTAATAGCATAATCAATAAAATATATTTTTAAAAAAATCTTATGGCTTTAATTTGCATTTTCCAGATGACGAGAGATGTTGCATATATTTTCATATGCCTGTGGGCCATTTGTATATCTTCTTTGGAGATGTGTCTGTTCAGATCCATTTCCCATTTCTAGTGGGGTCATTTGCCTTTTTATTATTGACCAATAGAGTTTCTTTACATATTGTATATACAATCCATTATAAGATTTATGACTTAGAATGTGGGTTGTCTTTTCACTTTTTTAATGATATCTTTGAATCACAGAGTTTTTCATTTTGATAACTTTTTTTTTTCTTTTGACACTTATGCTTTTGGTAATATAGCTAAGAAGGCCAAGGTCACAAAGCTATAACAGTCCTATATATTCTTCTAAGAACATTAGACATTTAGCCCTTACATTTAAGTTTATGATACATTTTTATATATAATGTGGGATTGGAGTCCAAGTTTATTATTACACATGTGTATATCCAGTTATCCCAGCATCATTTATTTAAAAGACTATTTATTTTTCATTGAGTTGTTTTGGCATCCTTGTGAAAAATCAATTGGCCATAATTGTGAAAATTTATTTCTTGACTTTCAATTCTATTCCATCTAGATTTTTTTCTTATGCAAGTACTATGGTAATTTTATTATTGTAGATTTGTAGTAAGTTTTGAAATTGAGAATTGTGAGTACTCTTTTGTTCTTCTCTTATAAGATTGTTTAAACTATCTGCATTATTTAAATGTTCGCTTGAATTTTAAAATCATCATGTCAGTTTCTGCAAAGAAGCCAGCTGAGATATTAATAGAGGTTATATTGAATCTGTAGTTCAATTTGGGGAATATTGTTTTCTTAAAAATATTGTCTTCTAATCCATGAACATAGGATATCTTTTCATTCATTTAGGTCTTCTTTAGTTTCTTCAACAATGTTTTGTAGTTTTCAGATTATAAATGAGATACTATTTTTCTTAAATTTATTACTAAGTACCTTATTTTTGATGATAATATAAATGGAATTGTTTTCTTAATTTTTGGATTTTTCATTCTTAGTTGATAAAAATAAAATCAATTTTTATATTTTGATCTTGTGTTCGGCAACCTTGCAAAACATATGTATTAGTTCTAATAGTTTTGGCATTGTATTTAGTGTATTCCTATTTACAAGATCATGAATCTGCCTTTCAACCCAGCTATCCCACTTCTGGGAATATATCCGAAGGAACCCAAAACACTAATTCGAAAGAACATAAGCAGCATTATTTACATTGCAGCATTATTTACAATCACCAAGATATGAAGCAGCCCAAATGTCCATCAGTAGGTGAGTGGATAAAACAACAACGGGTCATTTACACCATGGAATACTACTTTGTCATAAAAAAGAAGAAAATGTTACCCTTTGTGGCATTATAGATGGATCTGGAAAATATTGTGCTAAGTGAAATAAGCCAGTCAGAGAAAGACAAATACTGTATGATTTCACTCATATGTGGAATCTAATGACCAAACTGAACTAACAATGATAATGGGAACTCATAGATGGAGAGCAGATGACAGCCAGTGGTGGGGAGAGTATGGTAGTTAGGGGGTAGAGGGATTGAGCAAAAAGGAAAAAGGACTCATGGACATGGACAATATTAGGCTTTTCATTAATGCCTTTTATCATGTTGAAAAAATTAATTTCTATTCCTAGTTTTCAAGTGCTTTTATTAAAATGAATGATAAGATTTTGTTAAATGTTCTTTTTTGCTCACTCTCATATTTAAAGGATATTTCATTGGCTGTAGAACTCTTGGTTGGCAATACTTTGTTTCAACACTTTGAATATATTTTTCCATTGGTTTGGCTTAATTGTTTATATTGAGAAATCAACTCAATATAATTGTCATATATCTTGAATGTCATTTGACTCTTGTCTAGTCCCCTTAAGATTTACTTTTTTCTTGCTTTTCAGTAATTTTACTGTGATATATCTAGGTGAGGGTTTTATTGTTGTTTTTATTCCTCTTGCAGTATGTAAGTGCTCTTGATTCTGTGACATAATATTTTTTGTCAGTTTGGAAATGTTTTCAGCCATTATCTCTTTAAATAGTGCACTTTCTCTTTTTCTGGGATTCTAATTTTCTCTCTTTTCTCCCTTTCTGGGATTCTAATTATATGTATCTTAGACCTTATCACTCTCTTCTTATGTATTACCAACTCTTTAATTTCTTCGTGCTTTATTCTAGGTATTTTTTCTTGATATATCTTTATTACAGCTGAGTCCAAGATATTAATAAACCCATTCATTCGTACATAATTTTGGTTTTCTTATTTTAAGTTTTTAAACACCTGCTAAAATTCTCAATCTTTTCTCTTACCTTCATGAAAATAATAGTTGTTATTTATATCTGTCTGATGATGCCAATTTTTGAAGCCCCTGTGTGTCTCTCTTGTCTGCTTCTTCTGCTATATTTTATTCATCTTATCATCTCTTGGAGCACATGGTTATGTATTTTCATTGCTTGTAAGACTGATTTGCAAAATAAATTTTCAAAATAATACAGAGATTATGCAACGCTAAGCTGTAGGTCTTTCAAAGACTTACCTATTTCTTATTTGCCATTACAACTCTAGCACATCCTTTTGCTGACCCATCCCAGATCAAGAGGTGTTAACACTGACCCTTTCTCTACCTTGATAGTGCCCTATTATCATCGCCTTCACAAGAGGACCAAAATTTGCTCAGCTTTTCTACTATCCTCTAGAGTTGACAAATGCTTTATTTGATAATGTCTCTTCATCAAGTCTTAACCTATTTTATATTTTATTCCAGGACTTCTGTAACCCTCTTCTGATAGCTGTGCTAGTAAAGCAATTTATGATTGTGGGAAAGGCTTAAGCATCTTTCATCTGATCCAGGAGTCATACATTTTTTCCCCAGTGGATTTTATTTTATTTTATTTATTTTTTAAAGATTTTATTTATTTATATTTAAAGGGGAAGGGAAGGAGAGAGGTAGAGAAACATCAATGTATGGTTGCCTCTCATACGCACCCTGCTGGGAAGTGTCCTGCAACCTAGGCATGTGCCCTGACTGGGAATTGAACCACACACCTTTGGTTCACAGGCCTGCGCTCAATCCACTGAGCTACACCAGCCAGGGCTCCAGTGGATTTTAGAAGTCCAGACCTGAGTAATATAAAGCACAGTAGAATAATAGTAACAATTTAAGTTCTTAGATAGGAGGGTGATGCTGTGATCAGGTAGTGCAAGACCTATTTTATAGAAGCACAATCTATTGGGGAATCCCATTATCTTCTATTAACTGGTTCTCTGCTGTGAATGGCCATTTGAAATAATATTTGTCCTCAACTAAAACTGAAACTTCTAGGAGCAAAAATTGAATTGACATGCAAAGTTACCTGCACTTCTTATAAATTTGTTGATTTGTCTCCTACCACAACCTTGAGATGCTCAACCTCATTCATATAAAATTTTTGGTATGCTTGTAAATTCCTATCATATCCCAATTAAGTCCCACACTAAACATGTCAGCAAATTTGTACTGTTCCCACCTGTGTGGCTGTTGATTTGCAGGAAGGAATTTTCAGCTCCAAAACTATCAGTCTGACACTTTTACGAGCTACATTCAGTACAATATCATTTCATTTCAGTGAAAATGGAAACCACGACAGGACTCCCGGTGCATGCCGTTTTTCCCCAGTCTTGGAAGCATGACTTTTATCGAGTGCCTGTCAGCACACCATGCATGCCTTGCTTTATTAGATCAAAAATGTGCACTGTCTTAGACTCCTCAGCTCCAGATGGGTCACAGAGATTCTGCCACCAGCTTTGTATATGAAAGTGTAAAATACAGCTATTTTATATTTCAACATTGATTACTTTGAGTGACTAGATGTAGTGCCCTTATGAATTTTGTTGAAACATTAAACAAATTGAATGTCTTTTATTTAAACAGCAATGACTAGCCTTGGAATAAATGTCTTAAGTGATTACCAGGATTTTTAAAAAAGCAAAAGGATTGGGAGAGTTGCAAGATATAGAAGTGAAAATTCTCTTAAGGAATATTCTTTAGGTAACAGTTTTAAGACCAGCAATACACCATGTGTTTAGGCCTAAGGAAATCTGACAGTAAACCTGAAGAAATGGTCATATACCCTATGTTTTCCCTAAAGATTCTCCTTTGCTCACCTTCTGAGGAACTTGGACTTTCTAAGGAAACCAGAATATATATGCAAAGTTCAAGTACTTGTGCAAGAAAGCTCAGTGTCACTACTGGAGGCAATTTATAGCAAGTATACGGATCCCAGAGTGTGCACTCTACACACGATTACTACCCTTGGCTCTAGTTTATTTTGCTTTCCTTGTTCTCAGCATTGACTTTGACTTCCTTCTGTATACTTGGATTGCTGTTGTTTTTATTGTTACTTGCAGTATATTTGCAAGCCACTTCCTATATCTTTGAAATGAACTAGCGATGGATATATAACAACACAGTCACGTGCTGCTTAACCATGGGGATACTTTCTGAGAAACCTATTACCAGGCAATTTCTTTGCTGTGCAAACATCGTAGAGTACGCTTACACAAACCTGGCTGGTGTAGCCTACTGCTGTAATTGTATGTGCTATGCTTTTACATGACCAACATGGTGAAAGTAGGTTTGTTTATTTACACCAGCAGCACCACAAACACTGAGTAATTGTAGGGTGAGCCCCGACAGTGCCTCTTTCTTTTGTAAAACAAGTGCCCAACCTAACTTTTAATTGCCTAGGCCTCCATTCAAAGAGGTGTCTACTTCAACAAAGTCTATCTTTAACAAACACCTTGCCAGCTACAGGACTCAAATGAAGAGCCAGGCCACCTCCTCCACTGTGGCTCCTTTGTTTTAGATCTTGGTTGATTTCACAAGCAACCATTTGGGCTACTTGTTTTTTTTTCTTCCCCGGCATTAAATTACCACTCATATTTTAAATTCACTAATTAAGAGAGAGCCTGAGAGACACTAGGCCCCCAGCATCGACCCAGTAAAAGTAGAGCCCAAGGCTCCTGCTTGCTCCTGTGTGCACGTGTGTGTGCATGTGAGTGTTCGTGCGCATGCATTCTCACATTCTGTCCTCGACTTACCTGGCAGTGTGCCCCCTGGCCTGCCTGGTACACTCCAGGGCCTGCAAGAAACTTATTTTTTCTTCAAAGTTTCCTAACAGTTATCACTGAAGGCCGTCTTGCAGTCGTAATAAAAACCACAAGTCGGTTCCACTCCTTAAATTGGTTTGGAAAGGGGAGACCGCTGTGGAAGGGATAGAAAGAAGCTAGAGATAACATTTCAACCTCCCTCCTGGTGCCAACTTAGTACTACTTAAGTCTCATGCCTTCTAAGGCCTGCTTCACATGTCCTCTTCCAATTACCAAATGTCTGTCTTACAAGGGGGTTTACCCAAGTGCAGACAATGTCTAGGTAAGATGTATGCCCTGTATTTAAAGATAGTCCTTCATTCCTTTCTTAAGCATTGGTGCAGAACTATTGTCTATTGAGCATGGTATTCTAATAGAAAGCCAAACCAAGCCTTGTCACAGCCTCAAGAAATTTAGATAATATATTAGTAAACACATAATTGTGTGGGACTACAATCCACAACTTAAAAATAGGTGTGAAAACAAGGACATTTCTTTTCACTTGGTACTAAAATTTAGTCTTTGACCCTGAGCTGGTATTTTGTTAATGACAGATACTCAGTTGAGTCTATTCTTTCATATCCAGTGATTTCTCTTTAGCATGTGAGGATTCATAAGACCTGCTCAAAATTTAGTTCAGAGTACTATTCTTTTCTCTTATCACCATCCTCAGGCTCACCATGAGGCAGCACCTGGTGCAGAGATCTGTGGCAAGCATTTTCATCCCTGCCTTTAAGATGCATAAGAATATTTGGGAACTTCTTCTGCAAATTCTTTCAGAAATTGAGGAAAATGGGAGAGGGGTATCATTCTGGGGTCTCTCTCAAGTATTGATATTCCAGGTGCCATCACATTATACACATATATTAAGAAAGAAAGTCTACCTGTTTTAGAGTTTGACACATCTGGCTATCAGAGCCCAAGTCCACCAAATATTTGAATCTTTTCAATTTTATTTCTGATTCCGTATAGCTATCTGGTTAGACAATTATTGAGGGGTCTGTTTGACAGTTACATTTTTGATATAAATAAGTAATTGTTTTACTGGCATCGGAGTTACGGGTGTTATTAGCAAGATCATATCCATTGGTCCAATCAATTCCAGATTATTTCTGATTCTGCAAAGTAAAGGGCTAGGTTCTGGGCTGAGGGGAATTTAGACTCTAATACTGTTAGCTCCAGGAAGGCAAGGACTGTGTTTATCTTGTTAATCAGTTTCAAGTGCTTGGCCCTTCTAATTTCTCAGCCTCTTGGTAGCCATTCAACTGGCCTCTCTCCTGATGACATCAATCACACCATACAAAATTTCTTCTGAACTTCTTGGTAAGCTGCATTATTCCCATTGTATAAATATGAAGAATGACTTTGGAACCTAGATGTAGAGCATTTCAAATTTCCATTACATCATGGTGCCCTTAGGAATAAATAAACAGAGATCACAGCTAAGCTTGAGCTATCTGATAAAGCTTCTTAGCAAATATTTAATTAGGTTTTGAAGATTGTGCAGTACTTCAAGCTAGAGACAGGATACACAATATCAAAGGTGAAGGGACAAGATAATGCATGTTATACTGAGGCAATAGTAATAAAGTTTAACTTTGTGTATAAGCTACAAGTGATAAGATAATGGGTAATGAATCTAGACAAGAATGACATCATTAAATTCTTGAACTGGGCAGAGTGAAGACTGAACATTCTTCCATATATAATCAAATGCAAAGATCTTTAAAGAAGATAAGAAACATGATTAAAGTTATCCTTTAGAATGATGCTTCAAATTGACAAGTTCCTCAGCTGGAGAAAAGACTAGTTAAAACATTATTGATCATAATTGTGCATGTGATGGTAGTGAGGATGGATCCATAAGAGAGGAGGAAGAGGATTCAAAGACCTCTCTCAAGGCAACATAGGCAGGGAAATGACGCATTAACAAAAACAGAGGAGTTAAATTGATTATAGGAAACGATTGTGCTTTCGGTTTTGCAGACATTAAGTTTGTATTACTTGTAGTATATCCACACGTAGATGACCAGCAGAAAGTTAGAATGTAAACCTGTAGCTTGAAAAGTCTCAACTAGAGTCACAAATTTGGGATCTTTCTGCAGGGAGCCAATAATTGAAATCATAGAGCAAATGAGATTATCAGAGGCAAGAGTATGAAAAGTAAAGAGTAAAGACTGGAATAAACCTCAGGCAGGAACATTGAGAGGGCAGAAGGAAGAAGAAGCCTCAAAGTAGACAAAGAAGGTGTGGTCAAAGAGGTAGGTAGTTATTACTTCCCACAGGGGGTTATTTCTGCTAGTTTTAAGACTAAGAACTACTGTCTTAGTTTAATGATAGAAGATCATGAAAATAGCTAGAAGGGAGTAAGCTGGTAAATATGGATTAGGCCAAGGCAAATTTCATGAGCTGAAGAGAATTTTTGTGGCCATTTATTTTACAAATGTATTTTACAATGCTACTTCAACACTGGTTTATTTTCCCAGGCTTCCCCCTGCCCTCATTTTGAAAAAAGTATTTGGCAATACTAATAGATGGTGCAGTCCTAGTAAATTCTTAAATATTCAGAATACTCTAAGCCATGCTTTAAACTTGATTGCTAGAATTGAATTACTAGCAATTGATGTTATAATAGACTTTGAATTGAAAATAGTAAATTAATTGAATGACTACCTCAGCTATTAATGTGCTCTTATTTTTCCAATATTTGTTTCTGAAATACAATCTCTCTTTGCCCCCTGGTTTCCAATATTTAGTAAATTAGATAATGTCATTTTACTTTTTAAAAGTCCCAATTTGTCAAAAAGATTTGCTTCTCCATTCTTTCATAATGTGTAAGTGACAAAAAATGCTGTTCTGTGTTAGGATATTTTTGGTTGATAAACACACAGCATATTTCCACTGTTTTACTATGCAATGCTTTTATAGAAAGCCAACAAGAAATAAAAAAAAATTGCTCAAGATCAAAACTTATTTGCTCAGTCTTAATAAGAATATGTGTATTTCATAGCTTTTCGAATTTTTTTGCTAATCTAGGCTTGTTCTTTTTGAATAATAAACAGAGGCTTTGGAACAAACTTCAATCATAATCTCTATTATTAATTTCAACTGAAAGGAGAAACCATGAAAAGAATCCAAATAAATACATAGGCTATTTAGAAAGGGTCTGGTCCTGGCTGGTGTGGCTCGGTGGTTTGAGCAGAGGCCTGCGGACCGACAGGCTGCCAGTTTGATACCCAAGCAGGGCACAAGCCTGGGTTGTAGGCCAGGTCCCCGGTTGGGGGTGTGAGAGAGGCAACCAGTTGCTGTTTCTCTCACACACTGTGTTTCTCTCTGTCTCTTTCTTTCTCCTTTCTCCTCTTGCTAAAAATAAATAAATAAAATATTTTTAAAAATTTAAGTTAAAAAAAGTATCTGTAATCCCTATGTTTATTATTGTTATTTTAAATAACATTTTGATTGGCAAAAAAGAAAAGGAAATAATGCCATAGTAAATATAATATGCTGCGGAGAAGGCAACTAGAATAAAAAAGTTAAAAAAAAAAAAAAGAATGAGAGACACCCAATGGTAGTTTAACAGAATGGACTCCAAAGTCAAATAATCCATTATACAGGCAAGATAAAAATATCAAGCCTCTTATAGGTAATTGTTTCATGCCTAAAGAGGAAAGAAATTAAGCCATGCTAACCTTTGATATGGGTATTTGCACCAGCACCCACCTTCCCTTTGCATCAGGGAGTCGTGGGTCACATGCAGTGTGCAGGGTATACTGAGGGCATGTTGTGACATCCAAAGCTCTTTGAGAATCACTCCATCACTCCCAGGTTCCCTTTCAGCATTGCCATGTATTGCAATTTCCTTGTTCCATTAAATGAATTTGAAAATTATTATTAAGTATTATAACCTTTAAATACTTTTTTAAAAGATTTTATGTATATACTTTTAGAGAAAGGGGAAGCGGGGGAGAAAGAGAAGGAAAGAAACATCAAGGCGTGGTTGCCTCTCTCACGCCCCTAAGCGGGGACCTGGCCCGCAACCCAGGCGTGTGCCCTGACTGGGAAGGAAACCAGCAACCCTTTGGTTCACAGGCTGGCCCTCAATCCACTGAGCCACACTGACCAGGGCTAAATACTTTCTAATGACCAGCAAATTGTTTTGTCCTGCAAAGAAGTTCACTTGTTATCTCACTGAAATACTTGAAGTAGCTGTTGAAATCAAAGGTGGGTTATACATGTTTGTTTAACAAATTAAGTGGTCCAGACTTGCTGAATTTCACTACATTGATAGGTGGGTCTCAATAGAATGATACCTTACAGATATTTTCAACCCATCCCACCAGTATAAAATTGATGATTTAAAAATGAATAATTCAACTAACTGTTTTTTGAGAAGAACTCATTAATATAGAGAAAGAATTTTGAAAATGAATCTTTGGGGCTATTTTCACTGTTATGTGAGGTTGCTGTATTTTGACAGGAGATGTAAGTTTGTTATATATTGATAATAATCGTATTGGAGAATAAATAGTACCGTAGTATCTGTTATCATGTAAGCACCAGGAGAGCTTCTTTGACTCCCGTGGGCTCTAACAAGTATGTTAATATTGCTTGTTTTCTCTAACCTAGGAGTTAATTTTTCTTTGATTTTAAGATAAAAACATTTTTATGAGCCCCTAAAAGTATGGTGGGGCCCTAGGTATGTTGCCATATTTATAAGTTGGCCCTGGCACAAACACCAAAAAAGATGAAATAAAACTCATATTTAGATTTCAGTTTCATAACTGCTCATATTTTTTGTAAAATAAACCACATGTGAGGACCAGATATACTTTATGTGGTAGGACTAACACAGTACAATGTGTGTGTTTTCTTCAGACAGTTCTTCAAAGATACTGCCTTCCTGTTTGTAAGGTGGTGGATACCTCAGAACAGCAACCAAGACAAAAGAAAGGAGATAACATGGACCTGAAGGCACCATCTAGGAACAGGTGGACAGCAGGTGGACAAACAGAATATATGGCATAAGACTAGAATTTTTAAAAAAGGTAAGGAGGGGTCCAATCTTACATTAAATTGAAACACAAATCCCTACCACAGGCGGCAGCATTCCCTGCTCTCCCACCCGTGTCCCACCACATCGCCCCTTTGAGGTTCTCCGGCCACACTGGCCTTCCCACCGCCCCTCAGACACAGACGGGCTCAGCTCCCACCAGCACCTGGGCTTTGCTGAGCTGCTCAGGCCCTTGTGCCATTCAGGCCTCCACTTAGTGTTACCTCCCAGACAGTCCTTCTTAGCCACCCCACTACTCTGTCACAGCACCCTCCTTTATTTTCTTCATAGTGTTTAACACTCAGAATCTGTCCTGATCCTTTATTCCAGGGGTGTCAAATTCATTTTCACAGGTGCGGGGGGGGGTCACATCAGCCTCACGATTGCCTTCAAAGGGTTGAATGTAATTTCAACTCCTTAACAGTTAAGGAGTAGTTACATTTATACAGTCCTAAAATTATTTTGGCCCTTTGAAGGCAACCATGAGGCTGATGTGGCCCCACCCCACAGTGAAGATGAGTTTGACACCCCTGCTTTACTCATTTATTCATTGTCTGTTACCCCAAATGGAATATCAGCTCCATGGTGATAGCAGGTGTGTCTGTCTTGTTCCCCTATAATTCCTCAGTGCCTAGAACAGTTCATGACATTCAAGAAATACTGACTGAATGAATAAAATGAGCTAAATTTAATAACAACGTAAGTCCCTCCATTCTATACTTCCACTCCAGCAGCTCAGTTTATGGGCCTGGCTACCATGTGACCTTTGATTTTTAGGAATGTCAAATCTAACTCAGCACCTCCTTTAACACAATGTATCTGAAAACTCCAATCATAACAGGATGTAGTATAGTATAGTACAACTAGGCAGCTGAAAGAAACCTACCCAAACACCTTAAATGTTTGCATTTATTGGTGATAAGACACTTCATATGAGTATGTATCATCATATTATTACCTGAAACTGCATTGTTGTGTAAACATCTTTGTGCTGCATCTACAATTTAGCTGACAGTTTGAGTGAAAGGGCATAATACATGCAATACACCCAGGGATCATGTACCTGCTTCTCAAAAGTGGAGACAATTGCGGAGAATGCAATGCCTGATTTTTAAAGTGTAAACAGTATCGTTATTAGGACCTCCTTCTCCAGCCACCTGGAGCCATTCCCAAGCAGGAAAGTGTTTGAAGTGTCCCACTGCCTATTTTCATTCTGTATGGGGCAGTTGTGGTAAGCCTACTGCAGAATGGATACTAATTTGTAATACTCAGCTGAAACAACAACAACAACAACAACGCATAAGATGATTCTAAGCCCCCTTCCCCGTACACTGATTTTTTTTACTTCAGTCACGACAAGCCCTTCTCCTGGAACTTACTCGGTTTTCGGTCCTCCCTGATCAAACTGCAGCGCCCTCCCCCACACGCACTCACAGGCCAGTCAACCATGAAGATTTATTTACTGCTGATGGTGTGCTTACTACTGTGCCAGAGCCTTCGCAATTTAGGGTTGAAGTGTAAAAATTCATCCCTGTTCTTAGAGAATTTATAGTCCAGATAAGAGACAAAGTTATCAGGCATAAAACAGCACTGATAGATGTTAACTAGACTTGTGGTGGTGATTGTCGCTCAATGTATACATATATTGAATTATTATGCTATGCACCTCAAACTGATATAATGCTATAAGTCCGTTATATCTCAGTTTTTTAAAAAAGCAAGGGTACAATAAAATAAAATCAACAAATGAAAAAATATTACTTTGAATCTTAGAGGACAAAATACAAATACAAGAAGCAGACTTAAAGCTCTTTCCCCAAGTAAAAAAAGAGGGCATTACAGGCGAATGGATAAAGACATAAAGAAAGGATGACTATGGCTTGTTTGTGGACTTTGAGATTAAAATGGAGTCTAACTTGCAAAAAAAGTGGGCAATGTGGTTGGTTAGCAAATGAGAATGTATCATCAGGATGTTGACTGCTAGGCAGAAGCATTTAGATTTGTTTGAATGGAAAACTTGGAATTATATTTACTCTCATCTTTCTCCCCTGTCTGGAATTTGTAGAGAAAATAAAAGACTTCTTTCTGTTGAATAATTCCTTCCTGGAAGTCTTCTATTTGTAGTAATGGCAGTCAAAACCTTCTGAAGGTATGTTAAGAATAGTGACTGAAACCTCAAGCTGGGATTTTTAGCATTTATATGTTTTTTCATAAGGTGTTTCTGCTATTTTTAAACTTAAATAATTTGGCTTGGAGGAATGAGAAAAATGATCTCTAATGAGAAGTGACTCTTTTCTGACAGCAAATGGATTTTTCATTTCAGCTGGTCTTAGGACACAGTTACTTTCTTAACTGTCGTCAGCTGTTCTTGGTTTGCCTCAGGATCTGCAGTGAAATATATTCTATGTGGCTGTGTCATATTCACCCTACATTTTAACTTTTAACTTAAAGTTAATTTCTATCACCCTGTGACCCAAATTATTGCCAAAGGAAAGAAGAAAATTTGTGGAGCATGTACTATGGACCAGTGCATTAGTTAGGATAAACTAAGATAAATGGGTATAAAAAATTAGTCTCAAATTCCAGTAGTTTAACAAAACAAAGATTTGTTTCCATCACAGATTGGCAGGGATCCTGTTCTAAGAGTTGCTCAGAGACTGCAGCTGACAGAAGCTTTACTATCTGCAGCTCCACAACCTAGAACACACAGTATCCTTGGTCTTTGCATCAGAGAGAGAGAGCATGAAAATCACTTACTGACTTTT
>CM052541.1:52287536-52304815 GCA_028533065.1 Trachops cirrhosus | reverse complement strand
TGTGAGCATCCTGATCACCAGTGCTTTGAACTGTGCGTCTGATAGGTTGGCTGTCTCTTGGTTGCTTAAAAGGATGGGTTCTGGGGCTTTCCATTCTTCTTCTGTTTGAGCCATCTTTTTGCTGTTTTTCGTTTTGTTTTGTTTTGTTTGGTCTTGTCGAGCACCTGTAGTGAGGGGTGGGGCCTTACGTATTCACCAGGGAGGGGCACCCCAGTTGCTGGGTTGTGACAGCTGTATGTGGGGGTGGGGTTCGAGAAGGAACAATGGCGCTTGCTCTGCTCTCTGTAGGACCCCAGACTCCTCTGCCACTTTCTGTGAGCCAACTTGGCCCCCTGGCACCAAATCCCCTATGGGTGGGTCTGTGCACCCCGCAGGACCTTCCTTTTCAGTCAGTGCCCCAAAGCTCTATTTCCTGTGCTGGGACCCTGAGTTGGGCGCAGTGCCTTGTTTCACAATGGCTGCCTCGCTGGGTCTGTCGGTCGCCAACCCCCAGCCGGGGTCTGCCAGCCACCTCCACTCGTGTGCCCAGGGTCCATCCTCTGCAGTCCTGCGAGCAGCCCCGGTTGCTCTGCTCTCCACTCTGTATCCCTTGCCCGGCCCGACTCTGCCTCTCCTACCGGTCTGGATGAACGTGTCCAATTTTAACTCCTTGGGTTTCCGACTTCCATACACTTCAATTTTCTGTCAGTTCTGGTTATTTTGTTTCTATATTGTTGTCCCTATCTTGGTTGTGCGAGGAGGCACAGTGCATCTACCTATGCCTCCATCTCTGCCGGAAGCCCTAACATATTCTTTATTACCATTTATCTCCCTGATATAAATAATAAGAATATAGTAAACCAAAGCAAATTTTGAAAAATACAGATTCAATGGTAAAATGGTTAACAGTAAAAAAAGACAGTGGATTTGAAAAACATTGTAAGTTCAGAAGCAGAAGAAAGAAGATTACAAAAATCTTAGAAGATTAACAAAAAAAGAAGATTAAATTACAAGTAATTTATTTATTGATTGATTTTTAATCATGAGTTTAAGATGAAAATTCCCAGCACAGAGAAAAAGTAGAGGTAAATTGGAATGATTAAGATGCCACTGTCTTTATATCTTTATCATCAACACTTTAAAAATCATTTCATTGAGGATTTTTGTTATTTTTAACTTATGATTGATTTCACAATCAATTGCAGGGCTCAACAAACTATAACCACAGTCCCACAAGCTAAGAATGCTTTTCACCTTTTTAAATAGTTAAAGAAATCAAAAGAAGAATAATATTTCACGACACATAAAAATCAAATGAAATTCAAAATTCAGTGTCCGTAAAATTCAGTCTCCTGGAGCAGAGCCACACTGTTCGTTTCCGCGTCGTCTACGGCTGCTTGCGTGCTACCCCGGCAGAGCTGCGAGCTGAGTGGTTGCAAGTGAGCATATGGCAGGACAACCTGGAATGCTTCATATCTGGCCCTTTACAGAAAACATCTGCCACTCTGATTCTCTAACTAAAATAAGTTTCATCTATTTGAAAAAGACCTTTGAACCAACACATTTTTGTAAGTGTTCATTCCCAAAGTAATATGAAAGTGAAGAAAATGACCTATTTCCTATACAGATTTTCATGTTGCTTAATTCACAGTCTAGATATAAGCAGTGATTTTAGTGGCTTATGTGACCGTTGAGCAATATAGAAAAGTTATCTAAAATATTTCACTGCTTGTTTATTGATTCCTCTGTACTTCTATGGATAGTTTTTTTTAAGGGACAGCATGAAGTTGGTTTGGACATGCAATGGAAAATAATAATCCTCAAAAATCCTAAAAAGGAACAGAGAAGAGTGACAAATGAATAAATGAAGGGTCTATATAAAATGACTGTCACTTTTATAGCACATAAGAATGTCCATTCACCAATAAATGGGACCCTTAGTAATGACACATATTTTTGAAACAAGTTTTCATGCTATATTGACCTTCACTCCACTGTGTAAGACCACTGGAACAGTTCCTCCAGCAAAACTATTGTATTTACATAAATCATCAATGTACTCTGTAACTTCACTTAACCTTTTAAAAAATGCAAAAGCTTTTGTTTTTGTTTACATATTTATAAAACTCAGATGTCAAGATAATTGCACAGTGTGTACATCATAGGTAAACACATGTATATTAAGTTAACACAAGGCAGGCCATATCTATATTAACCAAGAAGTTTTATTAACATTTAGGAAGAGCATCTTTCCCTAAACTGAATTTGGGACACTAATAAAATAAAGTAACAAAATTATATAAGAATTAAGAAGAGGTTTAAAAACTAGTATTCCAAGAAAGAGCTATGTGTTCTATCATTTATGTGTTTAAGGTATTTATTTTGTTTAGACTCTATTATTATTCAGCCTGCATCTATCACGGGCAGAGGTATAGCTAAGCACATGGGCTGTGGGTGGAAAAGACCCAAGTTGAAACCTTAGTTCCATCTCTATCTGACAGGGTGTCCTTAGGCAATATTACTACCTCTTTTTTTTAACATTTTTTTATTTTTTCACACCTCAGTTTCTTTCTCTTTCCAGAAAATAGATGCAATAATATGCTCATGTCATGAAGTTAACTAATATAAATATTATTTGTTACGATCATTTTATGCCAGAATTTTAACACAGTGTGAACAATATCAATAGTACTGGTCTCTTCAGTTGTGATTTCCTTTCTTTTTCTTTTTTTTTTTGTAATCTTGGTCACTGTTAGGCAACTAAAATGTTTCATACAACACTCCATCACTTATGAAAACTACCCACCATATGTCTGCATTAAATCTTCAACTAACCAGTAATCTTCCGTCCAGCCTGTGTGATGAAATATAACCACCGGCTGCCATAACATAGGGATTTAGTGCAGCTGGTCACAAAGCAATGTGTGAATGCACATTCTGGCTGTGGGAAAATCCCTGTAACCATGGAGTCAGGCCCAAAGCAAGACTGTGGGAGCCAATCTGACTGTAAGCCTCTCTGAATGAGGTCTTGTTTTGATCTGGTGTTGGCTTGAGGGGACTAGCACACCCAGGGGTCACATGCAGGACCTCACTGGGAATTTCTCTTGAACACAGGCATGACTCAGGTGGGGTAAATAAAACCCATAATCCTCAAGTGTGGGAAGTTCGTGTTGCTATATGAGCAGCCACTTTTGAGTGCCTTTCCCAATTGTCTGGTTTCTCTGTCATAATCCTGTTTGGAAATTTGAATTAATTCTATACCAAACTGCATAGCAAACTGTAAACAATTCTGGCAAATTATCTTTTCGTCCAAAAGACAAACATGATTCTCAGAATTCATACAACATTGCTGCATTTTGAAAGTTCCATGCCATCACATAAGCAGACGGTAGGAACCACTACAAATGAAGTTTCTGAAGATTTAGTCTTGATTCGGTATTGGCTGTCAAAAGATGGATTCGGGGGAATTCCCTATAAGCTTAAAAATCTCACCAATAGACACACTGTGAAAGGGGAAGCCAGATGGCTCCGGAGGGCCATCATCTTTCCTTCCAAAGCATATGAGTGTTCTTTCCCAAAGGGGAGGGAAGAGATTCCATGTTATCTTGAAATGGTTGGATCATCCTTAGAGGTGACTTTTAGGCCACTGAAAGAATGACTCAGGTGAGGTGAAGTAAATGTAAAGCCCCCAAGTCTCTCACGAAGGTTTCTGTACTGAGAGCCCACACTCTTTTGGTTCCTAAGTTTCCTCTTCTCCAGAGACAGGCTATCTCCAGACGATCAAGTGGTGCTGCAGTTCAGAAAAAAGGAGACTATGCCCCAAAAAAAGTTTTCCTGAATTTCTGCACACACAATGGAAAATTAGATGCATAATCATTAAATTTAATCAACTTTGTTCAATACTCTTTTGTTATATGTTTATATATAAACATAAAAGCAATCTGTCGTAACTTAAAAAAATTACTTGATTTACCAAGTTTCTTTAATGTTTTAAAACTAGTACAGTGGGTACTGCCGAGTCCCAGGTATATAGCGCCACCATGTGGATGGACCTCTGCAAATAACACAATTTTTAGAAAGAAGATGGTTATAGTAAAACTTAGAGATCAGAGTTCAACCCTCATTTCATATATGAGAAAAGACAGCTAGAGAGGTTAACTGATTTACCCAGTTCCAATACAACACCAAGGCTAAATTTTGGGCTGCTCTTTTTATTAAAGCAGCTACTTGAACTTACTAGATCATACTGTCAATTCACCCATTCATTCATTTTAATCATTAAATAATCAGGTTAAACATGTTCAATGGGTATTTGCTCTATTTTTATCTGTGCATAATCTAAGCGTCCTTTCTATCTGGTAGGGATTCTTGTGTATAAATGTGGCGAGGCAAAGCCCTAGTTCCTTCTATGGAACTAGAAGGACCATTTATCCTTTCTTCTCACCCAGAGAGCTAAGATGCTGACTTGTCACTTAAGTTTAGCCAGCAGGAAGTTCTACGCAGAAATGGTGAATCTGTAGGGAGTGACACAGACAGAGGTAGTTAAAGAGGCCACAGAGTAGTTAGGACAAGTCACAATGGTGGTAGGTCTTCATGCTGGCTGCAGCGACAGCAAGGATCCTGTAGTGGCACTGCTGGTGACAACGTCCTACCGGAACTGATCAGGCGATAGGAACTTAGTTAATTTCTCTGCTTCCAGTGTCTAATTCACGTCATTTCCTGAGTTTGGTTCTTTAGCCCTTCTATGGACTCCCTGAGCCAACCCGTGTTCTTCCAATGTAGTCCTTTTCTGTTTACTAGAACCAGAGTCAGTTCCTGAGGCACAACAAAGACCCTGATATAAACAGAAGTTAATGCCCATTGAGAGTTACAGCACAGAATCTCATTGAAACTGATAGAATTCAGGGCTTTCATCTGGCCTAGTTGAGGATAAAGAATTTAAAATCCTTCTTAGTCATTTCAGGAATAGAATTTAGATCTCACTGATTCTAATATGCAAAAGTGAAACAGCTAATTAAACGATCTCCTGTGGTCACCTGGTATAAAATAGGTGTTTTACACTCAGAACAAGTGACTACCAAGTGGAGTTGTGTTTTCATTGGGCCAGAGTATACAAGTCTGGAATCCTAGAGTTCAAAACCAAGATGAGATTCTCAGGGTTATACTTACGTGTTTTAGTTCTCGTTTGTTTGTTTTTGACTTTGGATTCTGATAGAACAGTACCATAAGATGAGAAATTCCAGCTAAGGCTGCACCTGATCAATTCACATTCTTTGTGCCCTGTATAAACAGGCAAAAACAAAAGCAAAAAGAGAAAAGAAATTGTTACTGTTGTGTTACTATGTTTGTTTGTTCCCCTTAAAGGAAAGTAGGGTTACTGCCCCACTTCAGCAGTAATTAAATGTCAGTATACTGCAACCTGGGTTTAGCAAGGCCACCAGGGGCTCAGGACCCCCACCGTACAGGATAAAGAATCCTGGCCCACTGAGGTTCAGGCCAAAGGCAGAGGAAAGGGTAATGGAGGAGGGGGGTCATGAAATCCAGTGACGGCCTGAGCTGAGGAGCAAGCCCGGTGGCACCCACATTCCCTCTTTGCTGAATCGTGTTGTTCTGTCGTTGTTGCTGTTCATTTGTTTCTTTGCAGATGAAAACTCTGACTGAAACAGTTTCCTAATTTGCTGTTGACTCATTTTTCTGGAAAATGCAATAGTCCAATTTAAGTTTATACCTATTGGAATAATATAAGTTTGCATCTATTTTAATTAAATTATACTACCTAAAGAAATTATAGCTCTAGAAAGAAGTACTATATTTCAAATAAATGGGCTTATAATTAAGATTATGTAGAAAGTTGCTAATTTTTAGAGGGTACTTTTATGATTCAAAATATTTATTTCTCAGTTTCATATAAATTCGTTCCTGTACTAACCATAAGTGTGAAATTTTAACTAGTCTCCACTGTGAAATTAAACTCCTTCCCTAAACATTCTTGATAATTATTTAATTGAGTCTGGAAATAGAGCACTACTTCTTTACTATGTTAAGTAGCTTCTGTTGTGGAAAAGACTGTCAGTTTTTTTCACCAGAGGACAATTTTTCATTCCTTTTAGAGAGAGAGAGAGAGAACTGATAAAAGAAACATTGATTAGTTGTCTTCTCATAGGCACCCTGACTGGGGGTTCGAACCCACAAGCTAGGTATGTATCCGTAATGGGAATGAAACCTGAGAGTCTTCAGTCTACCAGATGATGCTCCAACCAACTGAGCCACACAAGTCCAGGCAAGACTGTCACATTTTAATTCTATGCATTTTTCATTATCAGAGCCCACCATGATATGTAAAATGTTAAAACAGTGTAAATATTTTGAGTTTTAAAAAATGCTAGCTAGCTATGGGATGAAAATAAGTGTATTACAAAAGTTAGAATTATTGGCTACAGGATAGGAAAATAAATTCCAGAAGAATAAAACTTTGGATCATACAAAGAAAATAATGTAATAATTTGGCGTCATTGGAATTTTTCAAAATAAATTTGTCGTTATGTAAGAATATTATTTCAGTGTTTACAAAGAAATTTATCACATAAAATTGTTCAATTAAGGTTCCCAAATGATTTACTACAGACATATAAAGCATATCCAGATATTTCCACATAAATTAAACATGATGTAATTGAGTGTTCCATTAAGCAACGTACCACAGTTGATTCATGTGGGAATCACAGAAGTTTCACTGATTACTCTCCTTTCACTGTGTATGCATGTAGGTATCATAGATATTTACATGAGGTCTTGCTGTAAATCCACTTTCATGTACCATTTTAAGGATTGATGTAGAGTTTTTAAAGGTCTTAGCCTATGTAGACTCATATACTCTTTAGAATTTAATTTATAAATAGGTACTATAGCATCACTTCAAGGAAAACCATACATTTAAATAGGTCAGTTTCCCATGCTGGCTCTTTGTGTTTATCAACGTATTGGTTATTGTCTGTTAAAAAGTGATGCTTTTTATGGTTATTCATTTCCTATTTTAGCATAAACCTAATAAAGAAAACGGCTATTTCAGAATGCTGATCTTTTTGGTTTCCTAATAATCACACAAATTATTTAGTATTTATTCATTTATTTGTTTATTTATTTATTTCCAGATATGCACCAAGAACAATTTAGGAAAGGTTACTAGAAGGTTTTGTTTTCATATAGAAATATTTTTTTAAGTTTAATTTAATAAGCGTTTTAAAACAAGGTAAAGGAAAAATAAGAGTGGAAAAATTAAATGGAGCCAGGCATGAGGTTAACATCTAAGAAATACACACTTCCTAGTGAAGAGCCATAAATATGGCTCCAAGCTCTCTAGCAGCATGATAGTCCTTAAATAGCTTGGGACTGTCTTCACACAGAAGCCAAAAACCAGTCTGAATGACCTTGAGGCTACTCAGCCTTGCTTAGTACAGTACATTGGTCTATGTGTTTTAGAACATTGCAGGTAGACCATGCTTTATACAGTAGATATGTTACTGAGAAACTGCAGAAATGAGAATTTTGCACATGGAATCATAAGTGTACTAGTGGAGATATCATAAATGGTTCCTTTTAAAGAAAACTTATAAAATGACTGGTGGTGTAGTATGAAACTAATACACCTACTTTTGTTATGCATTTAGGATTTTTATATTGGATTTTCCGAAGAGTCAGTGTATAGTATTATGGGACTATCCTTTCATCTTAGTATCATGGTAGTGGAAATATTCAGGGTCTGCAATGAATTTTTGAGGGAATGGACTTATTCTATATGTAAAAATCTCTAACTTCTGTTGTGTTGTGTTCATCATGTCTCATTGCCTTTGTTCAATCATCTGAGGGCATAGGGCAACCAACACATTTAAATTTCTTGGTGCAATACACAGAATTTTAGGAATAAAATTACACATATTTATAGCCATATTTAAAGAGAATTCAAACATTCACCAGTTAATGTTTACCACGGTAAACTAAATATTGAACCACTCACTGTCTAATTAAAAAATTTTTTTCTTTTACTAAAATGTGTAATCTCTTATGATGCTTGAAATAAAAACAACCAGATTTATTAGACTTTAGATTTTAAAGGGACCTTAAAGATAAACGATCAGTTTCCCATTTGGCAGGTGAAGAGTATAGAGGCAGTAATGTTTGGCTCTCTGTTGTACCCCAGGGCCCCACATTTAGCCTAACACATACTAGGTCCTTAATGAGTGATGCTAAATGAAGGCTAAGTATCTGCATATTATTCCATGTTGACACTGATCAAGTGTTTGCCTATAATGGCTAAATTAGGCCTCAGAATTATACCTACCTGTCACTTATGAAAATAGGGAAATTGCAATCCCTATTAAAATACCAATGAAATATTTCAGAGATATAGAACAAACATTCAAAAAATGTATATGGAACCATAAATGACCCAAATAGATACAGCAATTTTGAGAAAGAAGAACAAAGTCAGAGGGATCATAATACCTGATATTGATTCTATATAACAAGGCCACTGTAATCAAAACAGCCTGGTACTTGCATAAGAACAGACACATAGACCAATGGAACAGAATAGAAAAGGATGCTCAGCATCAGAGAGATGCAAATTAAAACCACAGTGAGATACCACGTCACACCAGTCAGAATGGCCATCATAACCAAATCAAAAAACAAGTGTTGGAGAGGTTGTGGAGAAAAGGGAACCCTAGTGCACTGTTGGTAGGAATGCAGATTGGTACAACCACTGTGGGAAAAAGTATAGGATTTCCTCAAACATCTAAAAATGGAACTGCCTTTTGACCTAGCAATACCACTGTTGGGATTATACCCTAAGAATCCTGAAACACCAATTCAAAAGAACCTATGCACCCCAATGTTCATAGCAGCACAATTTGCAATAGCCAAGTGCTGGAAGCAACCTAAGTGCCCATCAGTAAATGAGTGGATCCCAAAATTATGGTACATTTACACAATGGAATACTACACAGCAGAAACAAAGAAGGAGCTCCTACCCTTTGCGACAGCATGGATGGCACTGGAGAGCATTATGCTAAGTGTGAAATAAGCCCGGTGGTGAAAGGCAAATACCATAAGATCTCACCTATAAGTGGAACGTAATAAATCAAACAAACAAGCAAGCAAAATATAATCCGAGACCATTGGAAAAAGGAACAAACTGACTAACCAGAGGGGAGGTAGGAAAGGGATACTGGGGGAAAGAAGGGGAAGGATCAAGTCAAGGAACATGTATAAAAGACCCATGGACAAAATCAAAGGTGGGTAGGATTGAGGATGGGAGGTGGGAGTAGGTAGGGTGCAGGACAGCAGTGGGGTTAAATGGAGATAACTGTAAAAATGAAATTATAGCCAGTCAGACAGGGTATCTTTTAAAGAAACACAAAACAGGAAGAGAATAAAGTACATTAAAGAATTAACTATGAATAACAAATAGAAATGAAAGGTAAAATATTAAGATGGAAGGTAAAGGCGGAAAAAAGTGAATAGAAAGGACCCTTAAATCTATGTCGATAATCAGGGAAAGCAATTTGTTAAGAGGAAATTATGTCTGTCTGCTGTAGTTTTGAAAGACGGGGTGGGGGGCGGAGAGAGAGAGAATGGCTATACTCTAATTTTTGAAGTGAAATCTCACTGCAAATTGAAGACCCTGCTTCAAAACTTCGTTCAATTTCTTCCCACTAGAGTGGCTATTTCACATGTGAGCCCTGTGCATGCCAGCTCTACCTGAAGGCGAATGTCAAGGAGTTTATTTAGTGTGGAATGTGTTTGCTTGGTTGGTTTCACTCCCTTCAGGGTGGAAGAGGAAGATTTACTTGCTCTTCGCATGATAAAGAAACTTCACCCATTTAGTTATTTCACTTGTTAATTCTTTTGCATATCTCAAGCAACATTTAAAGAAATTTAAAAAGAAAAATTACATAGATAGACATTCCTATTTTAACACTGATTCTTCTATTATTCAGTGCTTCCAGTTTATTCACATCATATGGTATAATTAAGTATGCAAATCATTTAGTGCTCTGCTTTTAAACTTTTTGTTTTTCTATGTTATTATATAGTCCATGTTTGTAATTATTTGGAGAACAAAATATTCCATGGATGTTTGCTTATCTATTTCTCTATTGTTGAACAATCAGTTTGCTCCTTAGGCTTTATTTATAATTACCACTATATTTGAGTTCTCTTTACATTTATGGTTTTTTTTTCTTTTTAATTATTGCCTTAGGATAAATTCTCAAGAATAGGGGGAACTGTGCCAAATGATTTGAACATTTAGAGTATACTTTGTAAGTGTTGCCAAATTGTTTTCTGAAAGGAATATACCAATTTGTATTTTCATCAACCATATCTGGACATACAGTTTTATCCAAAAGTTAAGGGCAATTTTGCTTTATCATTATACACACCTGTGCTTTAGGATGCTTTTTCTTTTCTTTTTTTCTCCTCACTATCCAAAAGAGAGGAGTAGATCCACCGGGAGAGCATAGAAATTTTTGGAATGACCGATGAATCTTGTTTTCATTCAATAGCCATTGTTACATCCACTCAATAAAATATTATGCAGGAATAAATAAGGACAAACACAAATGCTACACAGTGACATAAAAAACACATTCTGGAATTCAATTCAAAGGAAAAGGAGGACTTAAAGGGTTTGGCTTGTCCACTTATGTTTCCAAACCCACACCATCTGAGAGACAACTGTGTATACTCAGCCTTATTTTATGCCAAAGAATTTCTTGCAACACAGTCTGTTCCCAAGGGTAACACAAATCTATTTTTCCAAGAACACTGCATGCTGTCTAGCCATTTCTAGCCACCTACAAAGTTCAGAAGAAACAGATAGAATGTTTGGCCCTGTAACTTTGCCGGATGGGCATAATGGGCCAGTTGGGAACATTGCAAAACAGTCTATCTAAAAGAAGTGGACATTTAATTCTTTTCTTGGTATTTATCTATCTGTTCTTTTCTAATTAATTGCAAAGCATGAGCTTTGTAGAATGCTTGACTTATACTGTAATATTTACAAAAATACCTGCTCAATATTAAACTCTTCTATATCCATTTACAAAAATGGACTCTGGAACCAGACTGATTGCATTGAAGTGTCAGTTTTGCCACTTAGCTGTGAGACTGTTCCTTAACCTGACTTTGACTCAGTGTGTAAAGTGGGGATAATAAGAATAATACCACCTGCCTAAGGACTGTTGTAAGGACTGAATGAGTCATGGTATCATAATGTCTGGAACCACATAGTAATGCATTCCATAAACTGTCTATTATGTTGTTCTGTGAGAAATCCTGTGGTACTGCAGACTCCAAAGCCAAGTCACCATAGCTGGCTAGTGACCTTCTCCTTGAATTATCATTTTTTTCATTTAAAAATATAACAAAGATAATAATAACAATTGCTGGCATAATTGAATGCTTATTATGTACCATATGCAATATTGAGTGCTTTATAGGCCTTACTGCACTAATCATCACAATAACTCTATGAAGTTTATACCAGTTTTTAGCTGCAGTGACAGATGCTTAGAGAAACTAAATAACTTGCCCAAGACCAACTAGCAAGTGACAGAACTTGAGCTTGGAAGCATTCTTGCTTGTCAGAATATGTGCAGAAAAAGATAGAGAGAAAATGTACCCAAATATTATCAGTGGTTGTTTCTGGATCACAAAGTTAGGAGTGATGTTTTTACAAAGTTTCTCCGTTTATCTGTTTGTTTGTTTTTTATAATATGAACAGAATTATTAGATAATAAAATGTTATCTAAATCTATCTCTAATCATGTAGATAATAGCATTTCTACATCACAATAAGTATTAGTTACCTTATTGCTCATTCCTGTGAACTTAAAAGTAGTCTATCTTTGAATCAGTCTTTTTATCCTTTGCACAAAGCAGTTCTGTTACAGCTTTCTAAAAATGAAGATAGTGTTTTAGAATCTAAATTCTATCTACTTGTTCTTTGTACAAATGTAACATTGCAGATTTTTTTTAAACTCGTTGGAATCCAACATGAGGTTTAACTTGGCATTAGAAAGTCTCCTTGCCATTACCCTGTGTTTCTAAGGGATCTCCCCCATGAGTTTGCATGGGGGTCAGCAACAGAGAAAAGAGGCCTAACAGAAGCAGAAACAGCCTGACATACTCAGAGGGAGCTGGTTTGTCCCTCACTTAATTCTCAGAACTTACAAGGAATGGAGAAAAAGCAAAAAAAGGCAGTGGGTGACAGATCAGATGATCAACTAACATTTATTCTAGTGTCTGCTAGGCCCTAGATGCTTCTACCACTATTACCCCATTTATCCTCCAAGACCAGTGTGAAATAGGTGTTATGAGTCCCACCTTGCAGGTGAAGACAAAGCTCGGGAGCAAGCAGCTTACTAGAGACCATGCAATTGATAAGTAGTGGACTAGAAATTTGAACCTGATCTCCAAAATCTGCTACTCTTTTCTCTATATAACACTGACAACACATTCATTCTTTCTAGAAGTTGATACCAGTTTTCAGTGAAAGTGAAAAAGAGGCAGTAATTTATTATTAGAAGTATTATATGTAAGAAAGTATCCATGAATCCAAATACTGAAGCAAAAAAGAACTGGGAAATAAAGTAGTGGGGGCCTTTTTGCACAGCAGTTCTGTACTTCCTTTCCTCTTTTATCTAAGGAACTACTCCTCAATCAAAGAGATGTTTCAGGTTAAGATAGTGTTTGCTAAACACATGGTCCTTGCTATGAAATGCAAAGCAAAATTTCATTTGGTGACTCATGATAAACAGTAGATCTTATTTATAAAA
The DNA here is from genome assembly GCA_028533065.1 of Trachops cirrhosus. Classification (NCBI taxonomy): domain Eukaryota; kingdom Metazoa; phylum Chordata; class Mammalia; order Chiroptera; family Phyllostomidae; genus Trachops; species Trachops cirrhosus. The sequence continues at coordinate 52,291,997 of CM052541.1, read as the reverse complement.
ACAAATATTTGGACCTATAATATTACCATAACTAGAACCACAGTCCACAGACTTGCTAAATATTCTTTCTTCTGAGGTCTCTGGAAAGGTGGCAATAATCAATTCTGTGGCCCATCTCTAAGGCTCTCATCATCTTTGACGTGTCTGTCAATTTATTATTTTATATATCTGTCAACATGGAGATTAAACAGAGAGGACTGTGGACTCACATTGCTTTCAGAACTTTATGAGGATGAGGACATTTAGACAATGGAATATGTTACTGAAGCACGTTATAAAGATTTCTCTTCCCCCAAGAGGCTGAGCTGTCATTTGCCTGGAATGGTTCAGGACAGTTCTGCCTGGAGGCAGGACTATGGACTCATTAACCTCCTAGCCCTGCAACTCTGTCAATCTCATTTCTCTCCACAGTTTCAATCAGATACAGCTGCCTCTAGTTTCATTCTCACTGGTTTAGAGAGGCTGTGCGCTCTTGCAATTTTCCGTATTGCAGGGGGGAAAAGCATCTTCAATATGTGTCTATAGCTGTGCACTCGGCAGTGTGCATGGTGGATCTTTCCTCACAGAAAGGCTCAGCATAAAATATATCGATAGATGAGCACAGGGGTATATAGAAAAGTGCCATGCACCAAATATGCATGACTCTTATTATTTCTCTTTGCATATAGATGAATACACAGCTGTGGCACTCTCAGGAGGCCTAGAAGTCGACTTGGTCCAAAGGAATGACTGTGCTATTTTTGCACTTTCCCTCACATTATTTCTCAAGGTTTGAGGGAATTTAAATGTGACTTACTTGGCAATGACAAGCCTCTGTCCCCTCGGTGCCTCCCAAATGAGATCATTTACACAAGTCACTTTGCCATGGCTCATTCTACTTCTTCATAAAGAAACAGCATCTCTTCAATGGAGTCTAGATTTCCAAAAAGGACAGGGTTTGTTTTTTATGTTTTGTTTTGTTTTTTTGCTCTTAATGGCTACTTTCATACATGTTACTGTTAAACTCACAGTATTGGTGTGATGATTCATTAAAATACAGGGTCCGACAGAAGTAAGGCCTGCTTGAGTGTGGTTGGTAGGGTGATAATATGGGTGTAATAATTTATAGTTTGAATTTGAACATTTCACCTAAAATGTCATATGGTGTGCTTGAGTGTGGTATTGTTATATTATAGAATACATGCTTATGATTTTATAATAAAAGATTTTGTAATAAAAAGGGGGCGTTATTTGTGACAGATGCTGTGTATGATTTTTGTTGTTTTTTTAAAAAAAGATTTTATTCATTTTTAGAGAGAGGTGAAGGGAAGGAGAAAGAGGGAGAGAAACATCAATGTGTGGTTGCCTCTTGAGCGCCCTCTACTGGGGACCTGGCCTGTAACCCAGGCATGTATCCTGACTGGGAATCAAACCAGCGACCCTTTGGTTCACAGGCCTGCACTCAATCCACTGAGCTACACCAGCCAGGGCCTGTGTATTTTTTTGAAGACACATGGGTCATTTACTTAGTAATAAATTAATTTCTGAGAAATTAAGTGACTCGGCTAACACCTCCTGGCATCACCAGCACTAGAACCCGGCCTTACTCGAGAACTTGTATACTCCTGAGTGAAACTGCTTCTAGCAAAAGCAATAAAATCTCTCCTCAGTTAAATATTACCAATAAATGAATTCATTTATAAGAGTTTCTAAATTTATAAGCTGCTTTTACAAGTGCTATGAAAGAGTTCTATGCTTCCTAATATATTTATGTATATACTTATGGCAGAATATGTTTAAAAGTCAAGACAACATTGAGCAAATTTAATGTAAATGATCAAAATTCCTTTGATGTCTCTTTAGAAAGTCAGGAAATTCTGCAATAGTTGTATCAAGTTTGAGGCTTGAACACTGTCATATTATTATGCTGCCAATACTGTTGACTACCACTATTTCCTTAAGATTCATAGGGGGTGGATCAATATTTTCTAAGGAGAGAGTAGAAGAAAAATTCAAATGATCTATTTCTCACTTAGCCAAGCTAAAAAAATGTAATTTACTTTATTGCTCATTTATTCTTTTAACAAACATTTATACTGCACACCTAGTCCAACAGACAGTGTGGAAGAATAAGGACGCTGAAGCCAGAGTGCCTGGCTTTCTGTTCTGGTTTCCTATTTACTAGATATTTCTATTTATTAGACATGCAATCTTTGGTAATTTAGTTTCCTCCTTTGTAACATGGAGGAAATAACAATATCTATTGTTGTTATAGATCAAGGGATAACCATTAATAAAGCATTTAGAAAAATATAGGGTAGGGCAAAATAGATGTTAGATGCTGTTATTATTATGTATTAAGACTATGCATGGAGAATAAACAAGATATGATTCTGTCCTCATGAAGCATAAAGGTTAGTGGGGGAAAATAGTCATTAAATAAGTAACTAGATAAATAACTTTAAAACTGCAATTATGTTAAATGCTAAGGGAGGTATAGTGTGAATAATGTAACATGGATGTAACATCTCTCTACATGTTCATCTGTCATTTTCTGCTGCTGTTGCAACCAAGTAAAACCATCTTTCACTTCACTATTCTACACCTTGGTGACCAAGTCCCAAAATCTTTGGCATTTCTGGGGAAAATCGTACCCTTTCAAGTGAGACGTAAGGGGAATTTCACCTCAGGAACATTATATTGGGCAGAGGCCTATTTTCCTTCTCAGTTCTTTATGATCACTGAATGTTTCCAGAAAACAATCCTAATTTCATTGTGCTACATTCCTTAAAACAAAAACCTCTGTGACACCCCAGAGAATCTTGTCCTGATAAAACAAGCACTCTGGGAAGAAATGAAAAGACCAACAGCCAGTGTTTGTTGAAGAGGAGCTCCGCTGTCCCTTACATGATGCAACAGATGGCCCCGAGAGGGGCTGGCTGAGGAGGAGGAGGAGCCGGCGTTCCCACGCCCGGCCACTGTGGTCCCCACCATGTCATCGTTACCGCGCCAGTGCCTTCTTCTTCTGATCCTGCTTCTCAGCCTCCTAAAGATGAGTGGGTTTGGGTAATCTAAAAAATATTTACTAGATATCTGTAAACACACTTGACATTTTGGACCCCACTCAAATATCAGAGATATTTGAATCAGATTTTAAATTCATATTTAAGTGAATGCCAGCTTGTCCCAAAAACAACTCATCCAGGCAAGGATTTTAAAAAGAAAAGAAAGCTGTCAAAGAATCTTCAAGAAGCCAAATATATTTGCCTAATTTTTTTTCTTAAAAAATAAAACTAAACAATTTTCATATTTGGATTCCAAAAATCAAGACTGGACAGGGTCAACCAAAAGTCCCAGGGTTATTAAAATGACTTACTTTATCTTTAGCATTTGTATTAAATGTCTTATCCTGTTTTTAGATAAGGTTTTTGAAGTCTCTTTTAAAATACAAGGGTAATCAAAATATTTTATTGTTGTTTTTTCTTCTTGCAATAACATGAATATTCTTTATGATAGGTAAATAGTAAACTTTAAACTCACCGTGTAAATTGAAAGACACGGATAACAGCACAAGCCGCGCGCTGCGTGGGGAGGTGCAGCCCAGGCCTGCCACGGTCGGACAACGAAGTGCTGAGGCATTTCCGATGTGTGGTACTTGAGTGCACTAAAAATAAGCAACCCTTAACTGTACTGCACTTGAAGGACAAGATAAAAATAGGAAATAAACCTGAAAAATAATTGTATAGATAGGGTACTAGGACTAACAACTCAACCCACAGGATTGAATTCACTAATAAGATTTGTTATTTTTATTAAATGCAGGAAATAGGATACCATTTAAATATTTCAGAGAAATGTTGGTTATTAAAGTGTATTCTAAATGTAAGAGTGATTTGCATTCAAGCAGTGACAATTTACAGTACAATTTAGAATAGGGTTTTTTTTCTTTTTTTTAATGTATTTTATTGATTATGCTATTAGTTTTCCCATTACCCCCCCTTCATTCCCCTCCACCCTGCACACCCTCCCCACCCACATTCCCCGCCTTTAGTTCATGTCCATGTGTTATAAGTTCTTTAGCTTCTACATTTCCCATACTATTCCTGCTCTCCCCCTGTCTATTTTCTACCTACCATCCGTGCTACTTATTCTCCGTACCTTTCCCCCCCCTCCTCCTCCCACTCCCCTGTTGCTAACCCTCCATGGGATCTCCATTTCTGTGGTTCTGTTCCTGTTCTAGTTGTTTGCTTAGTTTCTTCTTGTTTTTGTTTCAGGTGCAGTTGTTAATAATTATGAGTTTACTGTCATTTTACTACACATGTTTTTTATCTTCTTAGATAAGTCCCTTTAACATTTCATAAAATAAGATCTTGGTGATGATGAACTCCTTTAACTTGACTTTATCTGAGAAGCACTTGATCTGCCCTTCCATTCTAAATGAAAGCTTTGCTGGATAGAGCAATCTTGGATGTAGGTCCTTGT
>CM052541.1:52026620-52287036 GCA_028533065.1 Trachops cirrhosus | reverse complement strand
AAAGGAGTTCCCATCAGACTGTCAGCTGATTTCTCAAAAGAGACCTTGCAGGCAAGAAGGGGCTGGAAAGAAGTATTCCAAGTCATAAAAGACAAGGACCTACATCCCCGATTGCTCTATCCAGCAAAGCTTTCATTTAGAATGGAAGGGCAGATCAAGTGCTTCCCAGATAAGGTCAAGTTAAAGGAGTTCATCATCACCAAGATCTTATTTTATGAAATGTTAAAGGGACTTATCTAAGAAGATAAAAAACATGTGTAGTAAAATGACAGCAAACTCACAATTATTAACAACCACACCTGAAACAAAAACAAGAAGAAACTAAGCAAACAACTAGAACAGGAACAGAACCACAGAAATGGAGATCACATGGAGGGTTAGCAACAGGGGAGTGGGAGGAGGAGAGAGAGGGGAAGGTACGAAGAATAAGTAGCATGGATGTGTAATAGCATAATCAATAAAATATATTAAAAAAAAAGAGCTTCCCAGATAAGAAAATCTTAAGTTCATCATCACCAAACCATTATTACATGAAATGTTACAGGACTTATTTAAGAAAAGATCAAAACTATGAACAATAAAATGGCAATAAATATATACCTGTCAACAATCAAATAAAAAACACTAAGCAAACAGGCAAAACAAAGACAGAAGACTCATGGATACAGAGTGTTTTGATGGTTGCCAGACAAGAGGGGAATAGGGGAATGGGTGAAGAAGTGAGGGGATTAGAAGTGCAAATAGGTAGTTACAGAATAGCCATGGGGATGTCAAGTACAGCATAGGAAATGGAGTAGCTAAAGAACTTATATGCATGACCCATGGACATGAACAATGGTAGGGGGATTGCCTGAGGGAGTGGGGGGTGCTGGATGGAAGGGGAGAAAGGGGGTAAAAATTGGACAACTATAATAGCATAATCAATAAAATATAATAAAAAAGATAAAGGGCCCGGGCTGGTGTAGCTTAGTGGATTAAGCGTGGGCCTGTGAACCAAGAGATCATGGTTCGATTCCCAGTCAGGGCACATGCCTGGGTTGCAGGCCAGCTCCCAGCAGGGAATGCACAGGAAGCAACCATACATTGATGTTTCTCTCCCTCTCTCCTTCCCTTCCCCTCTGAAGATAAATAAATAAAATCTTAAAAAAAAAAAAAAAGAAAAAGGGTATCAGTGAATTTTTGACTCTGCATGTGTGGTGGGAGGGGGCAGCATCTCCAACCTGCATTGTTCAAGGGTTGACGATACAAGCAACTTTAAGGTTGTATGGAAGAGACTGGTCTCATTCAAAGACTTGGACCTGGTGGCAGTATGTAGATTCTGTTGTCATCTCTGGTGGCCAAGGTCAAATATGGCCTTAAAATGTGAGGGAAAGTCACTCTTTAGAAGGATGGAGAATTATACCCGTAGTATTAAAAATAGACAGCTTTTAAAAATGAATTGTTTGAGCAAAATATAACCAAAGACACTGAAATAGAGAACAGGCTGACAGTGTTCAGAGAGGAGAGGGCAGGGAATTTCAGGGGAATTTCAGGGGAAATGGGGAAGGGTTTACAGGAACAAGTATAAAGGACACATGGACAAAAACTAGGGGGGGTGGAAATGGGAGGGAGGTGGGGAGGGCTGGGATGGGAGTAAAAGATAGGAAATGTTGTACTTGAACAATTAAAATAAAATTTAAAAAATATATAAATAAATCGAAAACATTAAAAAAAATGAATTGTTTGCCAAACTTTTAAAATTCATTTAATCCTTACAACCACCATCCATGAAGTAGGTATGTTATTAATTCCATTTTTCAGAGGTGGATGAGGTACAGACAAAATAAGTAATTTGCCAAAGATCCCAAGGCCTGTAAGTAGCAGACCTGTGATTTGAGCCCGACTATCCTGACTCCAGCCGGGGCTGTGCATCCCAACCAGAAACAAATAACAGAACAGCCAATTGAAACGCCATAGGGTGGATCTGTATGCACCCCAAGAAAGGCTTTTCTAGGATACTGCTAGTGGGAAAGGCAACTTGTTAAATAGTATTAAAGTGTGACTATTTAAGTTAAAAACAACAGTAATGGCAATAACAAAAAACACAGATGCCCAAAACAAACCTATATTTGTGTATGTATCAAAATATAGAGGTATCTGTCAAAATATTAACAGTGGTTACCTGGAGAGTGGGGTGCCAGAGACAGAAAAGAGGGTACTGCATCTCATACTGTATAATTTACATAGAATCTGGATAATTTTAAAATATTATTAAAAATAAGCTGATGAGGAAAAAAAGGAAAAAGCAAACTGTCTAGATACCAAAAACTTAATATGAAAACTGCAAGTTGGTTCTTGATCATTCCTTTGTCTTAATTTTGCTCTTTCTTGAGGAGATGACGGGTAAAAACTACTTGTCTCAAATTTCTTTCCCAAAAGAGTGGAGAGGGTAACAAATTTTTCTCCTGAAATAGTGTAGTTAAGGCAACTTTTTCAGAATGTGTGTGTATTAATGGTCATGTCCATATTCACCTAAATCCTATGTGATCTTTTTAAAACACTTGAATTATGAACTATTTCAAAAATGCTAAAATATTGTGTAAAACAAGTATTTGTTTTCAAAGTTTATAAAATACTACAATCACATTGATGTTTCCTGTAAATCTCCCCAATCCAATATTCATTTCTTGGTTTGCACCAGAAAATCTATGTACTTTATTTCATATATATTACATACAAAATCATAATATATAGAATCATTGGACATATTTCATAGTTTATATAAACTGCTATCATAAAACACGCATTTCTCCATGACTTGCTTTTCTTAGTTTTGAGATGTATGTATGTCGACGGGTATAATTCTGGTTTGTTCCTTTTAACTGATGTACGGAATTCCATCACGTGCACTCACTACCAACGCTGAGTGCTGGTGAGGACTCCTTTTCGCCGTCATACACAAGGCTGCCTTGAACATGTTTGTGTGTGCCTCCTCATGCACATACATGCATGCTTCTAGAAGGTAACATGGCAGATGTTTAATTTTACCAGATACTGCAAATTTGATGGTCGTACCAGTGTATTTCCCCATCAACAGGAAAGTGTTCCCCCTACTACATTGTCCTTGACAACACTTGTATTTTGAAACTTAGGTTTTTGCTAATTGGATGGGTGTGATGTGGAATCACCCTTGTGTTTAAACTTGTATTTCCTTGATTATTAGTGAAGAGTATTTTTTCCATGTTTTTGGTCTTTCAGATATTCTCTTGTAAAAAATACTGCTGTTTTCTTCAGTGTGTTCATATTTCTACCAGGCAGTTTTTCGAATCAGTTTTATATTTCTACATTTTTATAAATTATCCCTTATATATTAAAAGACATATTGTAGCTAATTTTTCACTTTTATAGCACTTAATGTAAATGTTTTAAATTTTCAAATATTTAAACTAATATCTTTTATGACTGTACCTCTGTATCTTATTTAAATAATATTCTTCTAAGTTTAATATTACTTTTAAAAGTTGTTTGTAGTCCAACTCACATATATTTGTTTATGGTTTGAGGTAGGGATCCAGTTTTTTTTTGCCCCCAGGTGGAAAATCAAATATATAAACACAATTTTTCAAAAAGTAACTCCTTTTCATACTGGTTTATAATTATATAACTTAAATTTTCCTATGTGAAGGTGTCTCCAAGTTTGATTCAAAGAAATGGCAGCATTTAACACTTAACCTGCACCTGCCAGATATCGGGAAGGATGAGAAGCATCTTCCATCTTTGATCGTGCATTTCAGAGTTATGATGCCCGGGCTCACTTGTGGACTAAGGACCCTAATGAAGGGTAGCAATTACTTTATTTGTTGGTTTACAGGCTAACAGTGATGTGTTCATCAGGGGAAGTATACAAATAGACTGGTTGACACAAGCTGCATTAAAAAAAGCATTCCAAATATATAACTTGCTTTTATTAAACAGGAAAAAAAATCAACACATTTTCCAAAGAGACAAATATCTCAGTAGCTTTAGTGAAAACAATTAACATTGGCTTGTTTAACAAAGCTTTTAGAACAAGTGAGCAATTAAATTCTTAAAGTAGGAATAGAATGTTAACAAGCTAGACTCCAGAACACTTACAAACCAAAAATTAGGCACTGTTTTGCTTAACAGTTTTCGCTTTAATGTAAATATATATTATTATTTAGAATATTAGCATCTGAACTACATAATGACTTTATCATTTTCCTTTAATTAAAACCAAGATTTCTGGTACCTCCAAGTAGTCTTTAAATTTTTCCAATATGGACATAAGCTAACCCCTATTCCTCTCTACATATTAAATATGAAATGATTGTCACAATGTATCAACATTTTCACAGAAAGATTTTTAAGGCTTCTGGCACATAAAATGTGTAATATCTCTGTGACAATAATATCATAATTATATACAGAAAATATTTAAAATTTACCTTGTGCAATTTAAGTTCTAAAGATTAAAAAGTGTTCCATATTAATAAAATATTAAAATATAATGTGTTTCCCATAAATTTGACACTGATTTTGTAATTACACAGAAATATGCACAAGATAAGACCTGCACACTAAATGATTCATCACTGAAATTAACTGTTCAACGAAATATACTTATTTGATATCATTGGTTTTCTAGATCACACTTTCAGTACAAAACAGGCTTTCATACAACTTATAAACATTTGCAATTAAGCTGTGACATTGAGGCAGCCAGTGTCACATTTAAGTTTGCCTAGTTATTCATGTGTCATACAAATATGTCGATGACTTAATTTATCCTTTTGTTTAATTCACATTGCAGAGAATGTGTCAATCAGTAAGTGGAATAAAAAAAGAGTATTTCTCATCTGAAAAAAATGAGTCATAACACCTGTCTTAAAGTTCTAAAGTAGCACATTCAGCTCTTAAGGCATAAAAGGTCAAAAATATTATTATAAATTATAAACTCTGATAATTCTTCTTTTGGCATCAAAAGCCACCGCACAACTTCTTACACTTTAATAGATAATATATTAGTGTACATCTGAATATACATTTGCCAGCGTTCTCCATGGTATGAAGTTGTTCTATGAGTGAGGAAGGGAAGCGTGGTGTGGCAGGGCAACATTTAATGGCCGTCCTGGGCATCAAGCGACATGGAATGACTGAGTCTTGGCCTTCCATTCATGGATATTGTATTTGATGGAACAGTCACCTGAGAGAAAGAAACACACTTTACATCTGTCAATTTAAAATGGGACAACTGTCTAATTTTCAATTTTCAACAATTACTATATTTAACTTCCGCTTAATTATAAATGTTAAAATTCAGTTCTTATGCAATAAATTACAAATAACTAAGAATAAATGTTCACTGCACCATGAAATTAAAAGTAAGAGAGTTAGTATTTTCACAACAAACATGTTAAATAATCCATTAACACATCTTGGTCTTTACAAAATTGCCAAATCAACTCCAAGGACAAGAGTACAAACAGACTGCAGGCCAAGCTGTTAAAGAGCGTTTTTAGCTAGATTAATTCTGGCTCCTCAAAAGTGCCTTGGAGAATGTAGAAAAATAAATTCCACAAAGCAATGAATCTTACAGTTTTTCTATTGATGGTGTATATTAACTTGAAGTGCCCCTCACAGGTACCCCTTATTTATAAGGAAGAAAATAAGAGCTTTGGTTTTTAAAATGCTTTCATATAAAGGGCTAAAGTCAAATTTATGACTGTTATGCCAAAACATGTTTTTTCAGTAAATAAACTCGTAGCTCCAAAATTTATGGCAAAGTCTTCTATTTTTAAAGTGTAAGTGAATGAAAAACACTATAACAAGAATTTCTTAAATAGCTTGAAATTCCAAGATTATTAAGTAAAAAAAAAAAATCATCTGGATTTAAAATACTAAATAGGTATATTTTTAATTACATGAAATATGTCAGTATTTCAAAGATATTTTTAAATTTAAGAAACAGTTTATCTCTACATTATAATTTGAGTAGTTTAGATTCATAACCAAACATTATCATCTAACAAGAAGAGAACTAAAGTACAAAAGGCCACAGATTCTGCCCAGCAATAGAGTAAATTAGAGAAAAGGAAAATAAGATGGACAGACTTGGTTGGGATTTGGTTTCCTCGTGCTTCATTTGTTGCCTTTTACTAAACAAAGATCAGTCATCTAAACTGGTCAAGTTTCTTGACTCGATTATGAATTCAGGATGGTGAAGAGTGATTGACACTATACACATGAAATAAAATAGCTAAGAAGAAAAGTTACCACGAGGGGAAGAAAAACTCATCTGTGCCCTGTTAGCATTCACATGTGATTTCTTTCCAATTATAGCTAACAAACAACACACAGGTAATGACTTTTCATTAGGTAGCCTTGGTCCAAAAAGTCTCTGTGTAAAAGTTACTCCTGTAATTTTTGCCAGAATTGCAGTTCTCATAATTCTTTGTGGAGTAAAAGAGAGAAAACTTGTTTTAAGCATTTAAAAAACATACTGGTGGCTCCAAATGTCTACAGGTGAAAGTGTTCATTGTTGTACCCTGATCATGAAAAACTAGAATCTGGTTAAATGTCCACCAATAAGGAGCAAGTACGCTTATGTACATTCACAAATATTATGTAGTCTTAAAAGAACAGCATGTGTGTGTGTGTCTAATTAAGACAGAGAGCTTCAAAGAGATATATTTATGAATGTTTTACAGGAGATTCTATTTTTAGAAAAAATGAAATGTTTACATACTACAAAAGTGGTCTGGAAGATTATACTGTAATCTATCTAGAGCAGTTACTTGGATGGGGGGACTATATTTAGTTTGTTATTTAAAAAATCGTTTACTGGGCTGTCAAACATGGCGAAGACACCATTAGAATACTGTTCTATCAATTCTGTGAGGTCAGAGATCTTTTCCATTTTAATGCCACTTTATACTCATCTTTGTTTTAGTGCCTGGCACAGAGCAGAACAACGAATATTTCTTGAATGGAATATTTTAACTTTTTACAAACATTTATAAAGTAGAAAGATGTTGCTGAATTTTTGAGCAATGAATATATGACACTTCTAAAGATATTTTGAAAAAGTAACATTTAAGAATGGACTGATATGAGCAAGTACTAGTTGACTGTCTAGCCTTGAAGTTTAAAGAATTTTCAGGAATATTCACATAGCTTTCTTATCCCCATAAACAGAGTTAACTATGAAACTATCGTTTATTTTTACTTTAAAAATGCATGGAGAGAGCTGCCAACCTGAAACCCCTAACAGTTCAAATTCCAACGAAGGAAATATGAATACAAAGCAAACCAATTAAATAAACAAAACAAGCCACAGCGATTTTGGTTGACTTACCCAGTTCTTTCCTTCCCTCCAGATTTCTATCTAGCCAAAGATAAGTTTTACATTCTGAGGAAATACATAATATTAAGTACTAAATATCATTTGTCAGCTTATTTTCAGACTTTATTTTTACAAACCGATGTTCTACTTGTAACAGTGTGACAACCTGTAGTAATTCAAGCACCGTCATGAACCGAAGGCTGCCAAGGAAGTTCTTGTGTCAACGCAAGTCAACAATAATGAGTTAGTCTGTCTCATTCTCTGAAAGAATTTGCTGATTCAGATGTAAATCTTAATATCAAACACATTTTATAAAATACAGAGCTAGAATTATTAATGCTTCATCTGAAGACAAATTTCTGTGACTGCTTGGGGGCTGAGTGGGAGTAAGGTATGGGAAAAACTTAAAAACGTGAAAAAACGTGGAAAAACACAGCATGTTCATGACTACATTTACACTAGAGCAATCAACTAGAGAATTTTTCTAACGTGAACCAACTACTATAATGAAGGTTAATTGCTTGGTATGAACCAGAGCCATAAGGCGGGTTGGTACCTGGACTTAAACTGAACATTTGGGTGCCAAAATAAAGGCGAACCTTGAGCCAAGTTTCTGATGAACAATCTAAACCGACTGTCAAAATCACTAGAGATTTTATTTGGCACTGTAACTGTTGTTCTACTGAAAAATGTTAGAATTTAAAAGAAACCAGGAGAAATATTCGGTACAGGACAGAATTATGGGACTTAAGCAAATATTACACGAAATTAGATCCTTTTTGTGCTCATTTTTACCGACTTTGGCAATTTTCTGAAATATAACACATTTAAAGAAAAATGCACAAAACTCAAACAGCCCAATGAAAACACAACCATGCACGTAACTCACCACCCTTGTCCGAAGAGAGAACGCCTCCACCTCCCTGCTGACCCTGTCTTTAACTTTTCGATGTTTTACTCATCATGGATTTCTCATTGATTTGGACATTTAAAAATACTGCTTTAAGATAATATTTTAACTATTTAGTTTTTTGATTCCCTCTTAAATTGTGTGCCTGTCTTGCTTCAATATGCCCCTAGCAAGCCCTTGCCTTCCCCTCTGGAAGTACCTCAATCAGGATTTTTATAATTACTTCCTTGCTTTTAAAAATACTTGCCACCTACCACGTACCACTGATGAACATAATTTAGCTTCGCATGCTGTCAAACTTGGGCATACACGTATATTTTATATGTATCTATACTATTGCATTTAGCTGTATTTTGTCCAATTTATTGCTATATGATACTCCATTCTTTGAGTACACTATTTATTCTATTTTTGGATATTAAGGTTACATTTCATTGAAGTTTTTACAAACAATATTCCATGAATATTTTTATATGTGAACCCTGGTATACACATTTTTACCATGTATAAGTAGAAGCGATCATGAAATAAAAGCTGATCACGAAGTGTGGATATTGTGAACTTTGCTAGATTCTGTGTCCATTTTTAGTAGAATAAAATGGATCATGTAAGGAATTTTCATTAATATTTAGGAGCTGGCACTCTATAGACTCAGAGCTATCAATAACCTCCTACTGAGAGAGGTAAAATTTAGTTTCAAGAAAACCTAAAGTAATGAGTCATAAACAGGACCCGATTCTAGGATCATCATTTTGGGCCTGTTCTCTATGTTGATTCCCATCCAGCTCATTCCGGAAGCAATGAGAGTTTTGTATGTGCAGAGACTGCCAAATGAGAGCCCATAACACACCAAGTACTCAGCTGCTTGCCTGCACGATTCTGCTGGCTTAAAAGGCACTTCCAACTTAGTGCACTGTTTTCTACAGTTAGTTCACTGAAAATGATTAGTACATCCACTGGCTTAGTAGAGACATTGCAGTTATGTCCTATGTAGTCACTTGGTTCCTCTGTGGGCCTGATGCATCACTGTTTCTCAGGCCCAGGCAGTGAACACCCAGAAGGCAGAAGTTTCATTTTACTCAATTTTGTCTCCCTCGTATCTAGTACAAGGTATGATACTTACGTGCTTAAAAATGTTTCTCAACTTTATTGAATTGAGAAAGCTTTAGGTTGGAAAGTGATATATTTGCAATACATCCTTAATTTACAAGATTAAAGATAAAAATATTTTCATAAATTAGAATGTGCAATTTAATAGGGGCATATTTCCCCACAAAAATATGAATGTCATGACCCATGAAGAACTAATTTTAATGTGCAAAGCTCTACCAATTTTTTTGCTGTCTAGCCCAAGTTTAGGCTACAAATAATCTAAGTAATGTAACCCTATTCCTTCATGTCTCCTCCACTCCTGACAGCAGGCAGCATTTTGCCTTGTCTCCCTGGGCACCCAGGTGGGAGCGCCAAGCCCTGCTCAGCAAGGCCATCACTCACAGCTCCTCTGAAACACACTGAGGAAACTGGCCAGGGCGGGCAAGGTCGGTGATGAGACGGGCCCGAGATGCCTTCCCTTTCTTTCCATCTCTGCAGCACTCCTGTTGCTTCACAGATTTCATTTCTGTCGAGCTCAGTGTTTTACTCAACAAATCTCTTACTCTTCTCTAAGTAGCCTTTAAAATAATTACAGAAGGAATTCAAAAAATGAAATGCCTAGGGAGTCAGTGGAATAATGAGGACTTTGCTTGTTTGGGGTGTTGAGAAACTTGCAACCAAGGTGACTAAGGGCAGAACAAGAAAGACATTTAGAGGGACCACAGCCTGAAGTCCAAGTGATGATGCAGTCTGCAGACTTCACTGTTCCTCTTTCAGGGGATGAGGGCGACAGAGGGAGGACACCCACCTACAGATAGTTCTCTGTGACGACTGCCTGCCCTCTGTGGGAGAAGCACACCTCCTCTCTGGAAGCTCCCTTACACTCAGTACAGAGGGGCCAAACCATTCTGGTTGGCAAGGCATTATTAGGACTTGAATTTCTACATCAGGTCGCATCTAAATTCTCTAGGTTTTCCTTACATTGTTTGGTTTAACCTATAAAACTGTCTCCCCCATCCCCTACCCCCATCTTATCCCATATGTGGTACTAACTTGGTTACCTTAGTAACCATGACTGAAAACTTGCAGGTTACTATCACTAGTACAGCTTCTCTGGAATACAGAGGCATTTTATTTCTAAAAGAATCTTTCTTGTTGGGGTAACAATTTCTTAAGGGATTTGCCAAAGGACATATATGCATCTATGAGTTTACAGACACAGAGTACAGTGAGGTGTCAGCCAGAGGGAAAAGGGGGTAGGGGATGGGTAAAAGCAGGCAAAGGGAAGGGGGAATGGGGACATCTGTAATAGTATCAACAATAAAAAGAAAAGAAGTGTCCAGGTACTTTCTATATATAGTTTTATAATAACGAGCAAAAGACATATTCTGCATCTGACCCGTGTTATGGAAAACTGACCTGACATATTTTCAAGTATGTGTAGGACTCTGGATTCAGAATATCTACTTCAAAAATGACCCCTGACATAAAGGAATAACTTCTGACATCTTCCCCATTCAAGTTTAAATGCCAGAAAACAATTCCCCCTATTAGTTTGGCAATGTTAAAAATAAACCTGCTGTCCCCTGCTGTAAGTTGATAAAGAAAACTTACCCTTTTCAATTTGGCAGCGGCCTCTCCAGAACGGATTGCAGTCAGCAGACTCTGTCGGATCTCTTCTGGGTCAGAGCTTTGGATAGTTAAAGAACTTTGCCTCTTAAGGGTGAGTGATGGGCAGTTAGTTGGAGGTGGTATTTTGGAATCCTGTTCATTATGTGCAGAGTTATTTTCCTAAAATAATAAATGCAAAATATTTTATATGAATACCAAGTAAAGAATGGATCATTTTCCAATATTTTTTCTTCATCAGTTCTTTAAGAATCAGCACTTGCCACATTGGTGTTTTAGACATAACTCTATTTCCTCACTCACTGAATTATTTTGGTGGCCAGAGCTCCGTTGGAAGGAGGTATTAATTTCCTTTCTCTTAAATAGGGAGGGGACCAAGGAAGAAAAGTGGTACCTTCCTTGTTTTGTGAACATGGGAGTAATTTTACTGTCCTTGAGTCAAATAAGGCTGATTTCTCCAATGAAGTTGGCTAAAAGAGCCAAATGAATTATATAAAAAAAAAACATCTCACAGACTAAAAAATAACTCATTTTTACAGTTCCAACATATTAGATTGTGAAATTATGTTTTGATGATAAAAAACGGACAAATATTGGCAAATTCATTTGGGATGAACCTAACACGTCATCTAGCACGAAATATTAATGATTAGACAACCTGCCATGGCTTGTGTCGTGTTTCCAGAAGTCCGAGGGACGAAGTGATGGCAAAGTTTTCTTTATTTTTACCATGAGACTAAAAATAAATATTAGGGATTTCCAAATTTAAGAATTAAAAATTTACTTAAACTCCTTAGGAATGAATATTTAGTAACTAATTTGACTGGCAACTCTTATCAAACAATTTTAAATATGCCCTTTTCAAACTGCCAAATAAATATCTTTACAAATGATGAGCTAGACAATGCTCTGGCAGTAGCCCCCAAACGGTATTATCTGAATCGAGCTTCTGCAGTTTAGGGATGGTATTTCATTCTAAGAAAAAAACACAGGCTTTTTTCCAAGTAAAGAATTAATCTCCTATCAGACATCTCTTCCTGACATTATATCAAAGTAATAAACATAAATGAGAGACACATGAAGAAATATTCCTCAAGATAAATACTGCATTTAAATTATGGAAAAATCTTTACTTGGCAATATGGTTAATGTTCTGTCATTCCAGAAGTGTTTGAAAAAGTCACAAAAAATACTTCTGGAACTGTTGCAAAAATGTGGAAGTATTCTTTAAACACTGTCACAGTGAAAGTACACAGTGAAAGTATTTTTTTTTAATTGCCTGGGGATTATCTTAATTCACACTATGAATCCAATCCTGTCCTTTGACTATTTGAACCTGGCAAATTATCACAGCTGAGCAAACATGAAGTCAACAAATACCCCCTATTTTTGTAAATGACTAAGGTTATATAGTGGTTAAATGATATTTTGGTCAACACACACATTAATGGAAAAGCCGACAATGAATTAATGGAATGGGAAATTAAGAAAATTACACATTTAAACTGTGGTTTTAATTTAAATTGCTTATATGTAAACATGTTTAATAAGCCAAGGTTAAGTGTATGTGACAGAAAATGCATAGCTGAGAGACACTTGGTTATTTTATGGAGGCTTTGATACTGTTTATACTTCTATATAATTAAAACTATTTTGCAATTATGTAGAGCTGGAGGGAAAAAATTAAGTAAACCAGAACATCCAGGAAAGTTATCCACAAATTACGATAAGTAAAATACAGGAAAATATATAGTCAGAACTAAAAACTAGCACAATATACAAAGGTATGAGCAAAGAAAATTTAAATAATATTTGCTGATGATATAATTATATGGTGACCTTATAGTAACACCCAATCAGATTTATGAGTTATAATAATTCTGAGAATAAATAATCAGATTCTATGTACTATGTTTATGATAGGTAGTTTGATATTAGAATATGAACTCAGACTTAAATAACACAAACATATCAACATGCTTGTTAACCACCATTTAAACCAGGCTGTATAAAACCCCTTATTTTTAAAAAGGTAACATTTACCTTATTACTGACACCTAGTTGTGGGACATCAACAAATTTATTTACAGAAGGAATCTTCCCTTCCTCTGTGTCACTTGGAGAGGGGGCAGACGCGCCCTCACTGTGTGATTCCGTACGCACTTTGCTGAAAGACTGTGACCGCTTCACAACAGCGAGGGCAAACGGCGAAGGAGCAGAGCTGGAGTAAGGTCGTGGGGCACCAAAAGTTTTCAGAGTCTTCAGATTTAGTGCTGCTAACTGACTTGCAGGAAGAGAGACAGGTTTTGGAGCTACAGGAGGAGGGGAAGGTTGAGGGGGCTTCTGACGGCTGATGCCATTATCAGTGTTTTTAACGTGGGGCTGTGGAGGAGGGTGCGTTGTTTTACTGAACGGAGAAAGAGGTTGCTCTGGAGGGTGTATGGTATCCCTTTCCACCTCTTTCTTTATTGGTTCCTTTGGAGTAGGATTAGGGGCACTGTGGACACTCTTGGCAGCTGCAGATGTCACATAGTAACCTGAAACTCTTTTTTGCATTTGCAGGAAAAAAGAACTTGGTTTGGTCTGGGTATTTGAAACACGAGATTTAAGTTTTGACTCCAAAATATTGTTTATATCTTCCAAATTCGGCACAAAAGGAGCTGTACCAGTGTCTCTTGTCATCCTGGGAGTAGGCTTCAGAGGATTTGCTGGGGTGCCCTGGGGTAGGCTCTCCACACTGTGCGGCTGATTCTCTGATCTCAGCGTAGGCTTGGGTTTAAGGTCTATCTGCGGCTCCTTTGGGCTTTCAGAAATAACATCTGTTTGAATGGCAGTTTCTTTCACATTCTCTTGAATGTGCTTTTTTCCTAAAGTATGTGTATCCCGATCATCTTCATACCCTAAGGTTTCTGATTCCCAATCTTTTAATATTTCCAGGGACTTGGGAGGTACTATTTTATAAGTCGTCATCCCAACTTTGGGTATATAGTCTCTTGTAATTTCATTTGAAGGTTTTGGCTTGGGATTGTAGTCTTGTCTATAAAGTGGATAATTCTTTATATAAGAAGCAGTTGAATTTTTATTAATCCCATCTACAGGAGACAAAAGAGCATCATTACTATGCGCATAAGTGAAATCTTTTATGGTGAGCTGATCTTCTGTATACATACTTAGGGGGCCCTGATTCTTGAATTCTCTAGAGGTACCTACAGAACCCTGTGGACTTACAGTGGAACATTGAGTTGATTTGGTGTTACCTGCAGTCTGCACACTTTCATCAACTTTGAAGTCAGACAAATGACGATGGTGGTTCCCATCAAAACTGTTACAGGAAGGAGTTGTCTGAATTGCGGCATCTTGCATTTTTGTCTTTTCTGCCCCAGGTTGATTCAGGTTTTGGCCTGGTACTAATGAAGCAGCTAGATGATTTTCCTTGTAACTCCCAGCAGGCTCAGTTTGATGTGCCTGATAGTTTGATAGTCTGTCAACTCCCATGTCCACATTGTTATTTTTGGCAACACCACCTACATTGATTTCTGTTCTCCTCCCTTCATTTTTCTTAGTATCTTCTGTGTTCATTGAAGCGACAATTATTTCATTTTGATCTACTGAGAGAAAAAAAATACTCATCAAGCATATGTTAAAAAGTAGAAAAACCTCACTTTTCAATGCTTGCCTTCCCCAAAGTGAAGTACATTAGTGTGAATTCTACAGGAAAGTTCTCAGTTCACTAATTATACAAAAGTAGGCAGTGGGATTTAGAAATAAACAGCATGGGCTTTAGTGTCATGGGGACCAAAGTCTGGAATCCATTTGTAACTGGCCTGACTAATTACAACCTCTGTGACTACAACTTACTACTTAACCCTTTCAGCCCCAGTTTGCCCAGATGTAAAATGGTGAAAATATGTATTACAGTTGACCCCTGGAGGACAGTGAAGGTACAGATGCTGACCTCTCTCCACAACTGAAAATCAGATATAACTTTTGACCCCCCCAAACTTTAGTAATAGTCTACTGTAACACAAACAATTAATATTTTTTGTATGTCAGATGTATTACATACTATGTTCTTACAATAAAGTAAGCTAGAGAAAAGGAAATGTTATTAAGAAAATCATAAGGAAGGGAAAATACTTCTATAGTATCTATTGAAAAAAATGTATATAAGTGGACCCGTGGAATTCAAACCCGTGTTGTTCAAGGGTCAACTATGTACTTTATATATCACTTACGTAACACACTTGGGAGGGTGGGGCACTGCCCAGAGCAAGCACTCTAGAGAAGAAAGCTATGTTTCTTCTTCTAAGTAAAGATTTCATATTTCAGCATTGTTAAGAATGACAAAAGAAACTGATAATTTCAAAACATATTTTTATTATTCTTTTTTCCCATTTTGATTCTCTTTGTCTTTTCTATATCCACTAGTGTATTGAAATTTTACACATAATATTAAAGAGGAAGCAATCCCAGCAAATGTTGCCAGTTTTAAATAAGGCAGACAACAGAAGCATTACCTTTAAGAGTTGAAGTATAAAGAGAATCTAAATCGACTACCCCGTTAACTGTGTCCTCACTGAAGAGGATTGTGTTTTATTGCTGATTTCAAGTACATAAAAACAATCACGTGGTTTTTGACTTTTCGCTTTGGGAAGAGATATCCTATTATTTTCATGTCAGAGTTAAAGTAGAGAAAACAACCTCCCTCTTCCTGGTACCACTTTTCCTCCTAATTCTAATTTAGACTTCTTGAAAACAAAAATCATTTGCCAGTGTCTAGGATAACAGAGCAACAGTCGCCAGACAAAAACACGGTGGCAAAGCACTGGCATGAGGACCTGAAGGAAACACGGGTTTATGAGTGCGCACCATGTGTCCAGTACTGAGGGAAGAGACTGATTTATAGACTGTGCTCCTGTAGTCAAATGCCCAGAAGAAGCATTTCTCCTGAATGACCAACTGGCCTTCATCTTCAAAATCCTCAGAGGCCTGCTCTCTCCATATAGTAGTTTGCACAGCGCAAGTGAAATGTGGGCCCTGGGAGTCAAATCGTGAAAGGATGTCAAGTATTTCTCTATAGTTTTGTCATCACTCATTTTCATGTATAAAATAAACATCAATTTCACTGCCTAAAATGTCATGAGATATTTAAAGCTGTTTCTCTGTTAAGAAAGAAGACAAGGAAAAGAAGAAAGATATGCCTGAAAAAAATAATCATGTTGCCAGGTAAATTTGTACACAAGCAACAAGCAATTTTTAAAAGTACCTTCATATTTTCAAAGTCTGTCTAATTGTATGATTATTTGGTCATGGTAGTTATATTATGTTCCAAGATTCCTATAGTAAATATATAAATTTTAATTTTTATTCTTCCCAAATAAATGCAACTGATTATAAAAATATGTCTTTTCTATATAACTGACTTTTCTCACTGACAACTAATTATTAACTTCTGTGATTTATACAATGAAGGACATATGATTAGGAACCATGGAAGGGGCACATTTCTGCCCATGCTCTTATTTACTTGGCTCATAAGTATTTTCAATATCTGTATGGAAAGCACTACTCTCAATGCTGCTATGACCACGGAAGTGTGTAAGGAATGGTCCCTGGTACCAGGAAATGAACCTAAATGTATTTCCTTCTCTATATTTCTCATTTTCCACTGAATATAGGTATATGCCAGTTACACAATAGAAATGTTTTCCAAAAGAAAGTACATTAATGTAAAAATATTTTGTAAATTAAATCCCCTATAACAAACTCTAATTTATTGGCTTAGATATCCAAATTTCTTTCACATTTTTTGGTGGGTTATGTCTACTTTACCATTGTCTAACGCAGCCTTTCTCATAAAAATTTCACAATTATTATAAATGACTGTCAGACCTGGACACCCAGAATCACTACTGAATTTATTACCTAGTCCATCATCAAACATGGCTGCTAATGATGCTAAGTGTCAATGAATGGTTAGATCATTTTTTCAAGAATAGACAGTAAAGGGAAAAAGTATATTTTGTATTATCCTGTCCTTCCCCTACTCAAAACTGACACCAATGTCTACAAACATGAAAGAATGACTTAGATAAATATGCAGGATAGGTAATAAAAGAGGAAAACAGAATAAAACTGCTCTAAGGATAAGAGAAATTTTATTCATTTTGAAAAGCACCTACAGTTAACAAAGGTCACTGCAAATTAAGTACAAATGCACGTATTATTACAGAAGTGTACTTGTGACTCTAGCACTAACTTGATGCCAAAATTTTAGCAAAAATAATTTGATTATTTTAAAAAGAAGAAAGCTGTTTTAAAATCATGATTTCTTGATTGAAATGCTATTGCCACCATAACATATGTTGTAAAAAAACTGAATCAAGAGGAAAAGAATGGGGAAATTATATACTTTTAGATCCTCTCAGTATTGTGTCTCGGGATAGTACAGACCATGAAGAAAATGAACTGGAGACATATATTTAAATTAACCATGTATGACATATATAAAATGACATACATATCTATCTACCTATGACATTGGGATAATCAATGTTTTATCCAAATATATATATTCCTATGGTTAAGAATCTTAACCTAGTTCTATATGTTAATATAATAGATTGCACTATGAATTCTCATTGTTCCCCTAAAATACCACCACTACGCATTGCTTGCATTTTCTATGTGGCATCAGTTTTCTGAAATTTAATGAAAAGTATCCATTTTAACAATATCTCAGTATTATGCTAGGTGCTATGAGGAATTCAAACAAAGTATCAGATATAATTCTCTGATCCAAGACTTCCCAGTTCTATTGAGTCACAACCAGAGAACTACTTGGCTTGAATGGGTGAAGATAGGTTGAAAATTATTTCCCATGCAAGGACAAAAATGTGCATGGGCCGAATGAGAGAACTGAGAAATATATGATGAGAAAGACAAGACACTGTCTTGATTTGGGGGCCAGTAGTAGGAAATACTAATAAATAACAGTACATACTTAGATGTAAACTAGACTGACAAGTTTCACCCAAGGTATAACAACTTGAGTTTGAAGTGAAACAGGCTTGGACTAAGGAGTCCGTAGAAGGCAAAAGGAGAAGTAGATCACATGTACACGCACAGACTGTACATCTTTAAGATTTAGGTCAGACAACCTCTAACATTTAACAACAAAGAGGTGCATGTGGTAGTTAGAAGCACACTTTGCGGCTGTGCAGAAATATTGCCTGGGGTCAAAGCTGAGGCCCATCACTTATTGTGATGTATTAGGGAAGTTACATAATATCTTTGGCTGAATCATATATAAATGGGACTAAAGACAAATAATGCCCATAAATGAGTTAATATACAAGATTAAATGAGTTAATACATAAGTGTGAAGAATGGCCCTTGGCACATACCAAGTGCTATGAAAGTATTGGCTATTAGTGTTTATAGAACTCACCATTCTCTTGGTCTGGTCCTAATGACTTCAAGGTTCTTACACTGTCAACTACCCTCTCTTCATTGCTTGCTTTATACCTCATCAAGAGTGATCCTCTGCAAAATATGATATTGTATGTTATATATCGATACTATTCACAGACACACACACAATAAGAAAACAAGCAATAATTTCCAAAGACAGATGGACTGAAATAATTATCTTTTTCTGCCAAATACTGAAAATTTAATGGCACAGAAAAAATGCAACTGAAGGGAAATGCTGCTATGAAACATTACCTTTAGTATGGGGTCCTATCACAAAGAAAGATGCAAAAGGCTTGATAAAATGGACACTTTTCCAAAAACAGTCTTTTTGTTACTGCTATTTGTCTTTTAAAAAAAAGGATATAAATGAAACATTTTAATCTTGCATCAGTCATGATCAACTGTTTCTTTTTTCATTTTATTTTTCAGCTATATTTCATATTTAATGCTGTTTTGTATTAGTTTCAGGTGTACAGCATACCAGTTAGAGAATCACATACTTTACAAAGTGTCTCACTCAGTATTTCCAGCACCCACCTGGCACCGTACATAGTGATTGCAATATTAGTAACCATATTCCCTACTCTGTACTTTACATGCCCGTGAACGCTTTTGTGACTTCCAGTCTGCACTTCTCAATCCCTTCACCTTTTTCATCCAGCCCCCTAAACCCCCTCACCCTGGCAGCCATCAGTCTGTTCTCTGTACCGAGTCTGTTTCTATTTTGTTTGTTCATTTATTTTTGTTCTTTAGACACCAAATATAAGTGAAATCATACGGCATTTGTTTTCCTCTGACTGACTTATTTCATTTAGCATGATAAGGCATGGTCAACTTCTGATTAGTCCAGATGTGGACTGACCTCACTGGATTTTACTGGAGACAATCCCATGAAAATTATAACAAAACTTTGATGAAGGTGGTTTATTTTGCCTGGCTAATTTCATCTTTATTCATGGGATGGCATTTCTAACATAATACAAGTATACTATGCTATAGTTTTCAATTCCTAGTGTCAAGTGGAAAGTGTATTCTCTATATCATCAAGTTGATTGTAAAAATAATAGTAATTAAATATCATACTCTAATATGTGGAATCATTTTATATATCAGTCAGTGAAAATCCTTGAGGAACATTTAGTGAAACTGAAAATTAAATATTTTACTTAGGTCAAATTGGTAATAGGCAAAATACATACAATATAAATAAATAAAAACCTTTATATTTAATTCATACAGATTAACTATATGTTTTGGTTTATCTGACACAGAGATACCAGAAGTGTTGATGTGAATTTATTTAAAATGATTACATGTAAATAGATACTTTATTAAACATTTTATTTAAATCTTCACCTGAGGACATTTTTCCATTGCTCTTTTAGTGAGAGAGGAAAGGGGAGAAGACAGAGAGAGAGAAATCAGTTATGAGAGAGAAACATCAATTAGTTGCCTCCCATATATGCTCTGCCCACTGGAGAGCAAACGTGCAACCTAGGTATGTGCCACGACTGGGAATCGAACTAGCAGCCCTTTGGTGCACAGAATGATGCTCCACCCAACTGAGCCACACTAGTCAGGGCCCTTATTAAATATTTTTATAATGATGATGGTAAAAGGGACAGAATCTAAACTAAAGCAACAACTACATTTGCATCTGAAATATCAGATCTATATTTCAGAGGACTAGTATTAAACGACCGACAAAACTTCTGGCACATAGACTACTTACTGTTCATCTGTGTTTCTAGTTTCTTGTTTTTCTTCTTTGGAGTTTTGTGAGGACTCTCCGGTATCATTGCCAAGGGCTGAGTCAGGATCATTTCTCAGTGTATTTACTATATCCATAGATCTAAAAGGAATATCTTGTGACTTCCCAGAATTATTTTCAACCTCATTTTTAGGCACTTCACTCAGTTCTTCTTTTTCATCTATCTCTTCAAGACTATAATCAGAGCTTATTCCAGCTACAACGAAATGAAGATATAATCCTACATATTAATTTGCCTCATTCATGCTATACAATCCTGGCAAATAAGAAATTTTTAAAATAATAATTAGCTGTACTCCTTTAAATTCTGATTCAAAACTAATAGTGAAATACTTTTCTAATGGTGAATACTACTTATGTTAACATAATCAGACTATCTCAGACACATAGAATGCTAAAAATAATATGCTATCACTCTAGGTTTTATTCATGGTAGAAAAAAAGGCATTATTTAAAATCCAAAGCTATACATTTAAGAATATATCTTTCAATTTTAATGATTTTTACATTCATTAATAGAGCTAAATGTAAGTGAAAAGAATGCTATTTTTATATTGTCTATCAGTGCACTTTTAAATTAACTCAGTAGTTATCAGTACTAACTATGACTGGGAATTATCTGAGCCCCTTCAAAGACACTCATGCCCACAACGTAGTCCACTCTTGTTAAATGAGAATCTCTGAAGGGTGGGTGGGACCAAGCAGTTGCAGGGTTTCTCAAGTGAT
Organism: Trachops cirrhosus; assembly: GCA_028533065.1. NCBI lineage: Eukaryota > Metazoa > Chordata > Mammalia > Chiroptera > Phyllostomidae > Trachops > Trachops cirrhosus. Next base: position 52,266,090 of record CM052541.1, on the reverse strand, counting down.
TCTATACACAACCAGGATTAAAAGCCACTGATTTAGATGCTTAATTAAAAAAAAAAGTATTATACGATGAAAATTTATTTTTATTCCCACTCAGTTTAATTCTGAGACAATATTATTTAAAAGTTTTTTCTAAACATTATCAGAAAGTATAATGAGCACATATGTGCAGATATGCATACTCACATGTCTCTTTTTTGTTAGTTTAATATAAATGGAAGCATATTACACATGATGTTTTTTACTAAATTCTTTTTCTCTGCTTGCTATGTCTGGAAGACTGTTCTACGTCAGTATCAGGTGCATGCACATGTGTGTGCTGCTTTTCCGTGGCTGTGGTGAACGTTTCATCGTGTAAACCTGTGTTTATCATTATTCCTTAGTACCAACACACATGGCCAGCAGGGTGTAAAAGGGAAACATCCTAAGCAGCCAGGTCCACACTCATTGTGGATGTTAATTTAAACTGAGAATGAGGTTCTGGGTGTTTGCTTATTTCAATATAATTCAACACTTCCATTTACACAAAAGCAGCTGAACAAAGTTTGATTTTTAGCCACAACAGAGGGGAGAAAAGATGATATAGCACTGAAATATAGTGATCAGCACATCACTATAAATTTAAACGAACACACAAAATTTAATAAAAACTTTAACATGTTTGAAGAATATTTAAAGTACTTAAAATGCATCTTCTTATCTTTATCTTTAGGAAAATAGAATATTGCACTATTTTTACTCTAATTAACAAATATGGAGAATTGTAATGGTATTTTAAATATAAATTTAAAAAAGATTATTCAATAGAAAAAATATTTTAAAAACTTGACTCAAGTAAAATGTTAAATGTATTTTGGCAATAATCATTATGATGCCAATGATTATCCCAATTTTGTTTTTTGCACATCACAAGTGTGTCAAAAATACACAACTTTTTATTAAAATGGTGCCCTCGCTGAGAAACTGGTCTCAATTAACTAAAGTATGAAGAATGAGTTACATGTTTCAAAAATATTTTCAAATTATTTTTCTGGGATTTTATAACTTGGTAGTTACAAGATTCATTTATAGGTTTAGTTAAATATATATTTTTCACTAGCCTGAAAAGTACCCCTGTTATTAAATATCATAGAAAAGGCTGTGATTCCTTTTAAAAATTGTAATCCAAGAGAGCTTTCAGAGTTGGTTGTTTGACTGGCATAAATTTCCCAAGCTTTGAAAAATATTAAACCAATGTTTGTTTTGTATTGGGTTAACAGACTTATATGATGGCTAAATTCTAGGGCTAAAATAAAAACACTGGAGTCAGGCCTATGAACAGTGAATAATTTTCACCAACCTTTCATCACGACTATTGCATTTCAGCTTCAAAAGTGATAAAGGATAGTCACTTTGAAAGAACAGTATTCACATTTAAGATTTAACAACTTCCACAATATAAATGTTAAGAAATTACAAAACCATAATTTAAAAGTATAGATACTGAAATTTCTTTTACACTTACTTAGCTTTATATAATTTAAACATTTTTGTTTTTCAGTCCCTCTAAAGATAACAAAATCAAAAGATAAAATTGCTGTGTCATATAGAAAACAAATGCTTAAATTTTATGTAAAATAAGACCTTGCCAAACTATTTTCCAAAATGGCCACACAATTTTACATTCCTATGAGTAGTGTGTGATAACATAGTAATTTTAAATAACTAGTTTGAGGTGATAAAGACTCTGTCTGAGTCACTGAAAAATTGAGCAATATCTATATGATAACATTCAAGTATTATCTAACTATAAAGTTTTGCCATCTGGTAACAAAATAATTCCAACAATTTTAAAATAAAAATTCCAATCAAAATCAATACTATATAAAATAAGCCAGGCCTCAGTAACAAAAAAGAAATTCAAGAAGGAAAAACATATATATTTTTTATAGTTATATAGTTAGATGCTGGAAACAATAAGTTCAAATAGTTTGCCAAAAAACCCAGAAAGCCACATAGAAGAGAAACTGAAATTCTTCAGAACCACTGATTTTATTCATCTGACATCTCAAGAAAGGCTGGTCACCCACATGTCAGAGATGCTACGGCCGCCTCGGGTGTTCCAGGGCGCTCCGAGAGACAGGCCTCATCTGCCAGTGTGGGAACAGTGCACTCTTCGTGGCCGGGGAGCTCCGGGCCAAATGAGGCTTCTGCCAAAGAAGGAGAATCTGTGGAAATGGCACTTAGACAACAGAGTTCAGGCAAACAGAGACCACGAGTATTTTGGAAGGAATCAGATTTGTTAGCTCACAATTATCCACACATTAAACAAGAAGAGGTAAAAGGAAAAGAGAGAAATAGATATCAAACAAGGTTTGAATAGTAGTTACACCATTTTTTCTAATACTTCAGAATTTTCTCATTTCACTTATATAGTTTGATGTGATTTCAAAAATTTTCTTTTTGAAACATATGGTATCTTATCATTTTAGGTAGGAGTTAAGAAAAATCATTAGTAGTTACTTAATTGTAACATTTTTAATTACAGAGGAAAGGAGAATTTTTGTGTAAGCTGTGCCAAAACTCCAAATTCCTAAATAGCACTTAAATATAAAAGATTCAGGAGCACTTGGGTGTTTCTGAGTTCTTCCTGTATTTGTGAATATGAATTGTAAAAATTAGGTAAGGTTATATTAAGCAATTTTCATACCTATCGAATTATCACCATTCTAAAGTACTGGCCTAATGATATTCTATTTTTGATTAGACATTATTAGCCTGTTATATTCACTTATATCTAACTTTAAATTAAGTCTAAGGATTATGAAATTTTATCATACTCATTCTTAATAAGTAGCTATTATTAAAAATATTAGGAGACAGTATTAGATTGAATTATTTTATTTTTACTGGAATTTAATTTATTGAGAAAGAATCCAAAATGAGAACATATAATAGAAAATATTTCATAATAACCAATTTTTACCATTAGAGCAGAACACTCTGTATGTTAAAGTCATACCTAGGACAGCTGAATGAAGAAAGGTGCTTTACACCTCCATGTAAGTTTTCTTCTGAACACACCAAAATGTGTCATTACTCTCGGGAAGGAGATTAACAACTGACAACCTGACATTACACAGGAAAAACACTGGAGACCTACTAGCGAAAATACTCAAGGTACCAGAACTAAAACTTTGAGTTGTGCCCATTTCATACTCTAAGCCCAGGGGGAAATTCTGTCATTTAATAATATAAAGTTTGAGAAATGGAGTCAAAGCATTCGCATCCCTTTCACATGCAGCATTGTAACTAGAGTCGTTCCCCAGCCCTCACGACAGATCTGCTTCCTAATGGCACTGTACAGAGGAAAGGTGTCGCACATACCTGGGCTGGACAGCCCCTCCGGGGAGCTTGCCTCTGAAATGCTGTCTGCGTGGATGGACTGCAGGGCTAGAACACAGCAGCAGCACAGCTTAGAAACAAGTCACATTCACAAAGGAAGCAATTCCTTAGCAGCTTCACTTATTTTTATATAATTCAGAAAGACATGGCCATTTTAGTAATTCACTTAGTTTTGCATGTAGTCAAATCTAAGTGTAGTCCTACGTGTAGTCCTCTTCCTACGTGTAGTCAATCCTGGAATGGCTGGATCTTTCTGAACAGATGTACAAATTACCACAGACTCATTAGGATAATGGAGCTGTACAATTTTTTCATTTTATTTTGTCATGTTGCAGATTTTTAAAAGGTGCTTCAGTAAAATAACTAGGGACTAAGTGTTACCAGAACTAAGTAACTAAAAGCCTAAGTTTAAGTATTATTGTTAATAAAAAGACATAATTGATAACCTATATCATTTCTACTGTCTATTTTAAACAAAATAAAAATGTAATGTCAGTGAGAAAAACAGCATTACCAGGCACATGACTATTTTCATCACTTTGATGCAGAGGTATTTGGGAGGGTGGGGAAGGTGCCTTTCGCTTTGTCCTTTTCAAGGATGAATTCCCAGTGGGTGTGCTACTGAACTTCAGAGAGCCTGTTCGCACTATGTCTGATCCACAGGAACTCTATGGAGAACAAAATGACCAAACAAAAAATCTGTTTAGAAATTAATAGCAAACTTTAGGAAGACACTGACTTTCCCTCAAACGCATCATGTGGTAATATGGAACATAAAAGTTATTCATTTAAAAAAGCATTTGTGGAATGTCTGCCCTGTGCCAGGAGTTGGGCTATTAGATGGATATGTAAAGAGAAATAAAGTGTGGTCCTTCTCAAGAAACTTAGGTCAGGATGGGAGTCTGACAAGCAAACAAATCATTATAATTTAGAGGAGTCTTAAGCGATACAATTAAAAATTAACTTTCAAAGAAAATCTGGAGAAAATATTGGACATGAGGTAAAAAAGAGAATAATACTTGTACTACCTGTGCACTAAGAAAACTAGTTTGCCTTGGCTGGTGTAGCTGAGTGGATTGAGTGCCAGCCTGTGAACTGAAAGGTTGTAGGTTTGATTCCCAGTCAGGGCACATGCCTGGGTTGCAGGCTAGGTCCCCAGCTGGGGGTGTGCAAGAGCAATCAATTGATGTATCTCGCACACACCGATGTTTCTTTCCCTCTCTCCCTCCCTTCCCCTCTGTAAAAACTTAAAAAAAACAAAAGAAAAGAAAGGTGGTTTGATTAATGTTTCTCTTTTTAGCACTAATGTATCAATGGCAAACATTTCATATATCAGTATGTCTGTCCCAGGGTAGGTCATTTGAGGTCCCTGAGTCTATGCAGAGCTAATGCTCACACTCATAGCACGTGACTGTCAGCAGACCCTATGACAATTCTGCCTCATCGGGCTGGCCCACAGCCGTGTCGCCTCCCTCTTTCTTTTTACAACAAACAAACCTGCTTCAAATAGTTATTCACTGTTTTTGTCTTCAATTTTTCAGCTCCCACTTGACCCCTTCCAATCAGATTATCCCAACCTTTGATCCATTACAACTATTACTATCAGAGTCATCAATGACCTCCACTAGAATTAAAGCAGTGGTTACTTCTTAGAACTAATCTATCTGATCTAGTAGCAGCATCACACAGGGTTGACTACTCTTAGAACTTTCGTTCTTGTATTTCCAAGTTACCACATTCCTCACTCTTACAGATTTGAACTTTGTTTTCATTACTGGTTGCTTTTCATCTCAGTTCTTGGACATTAATATTCTCTATAGTATTGATGCTCGCTCTCTTGGAAAACTCCTCTGTTCCCTTGGTTTTATATATTATATACATGTTGATGAATTCCTAACTTAGGCTTCCAGCCTGGGCCTCTATGTGAGCTCCACTTGACGTCTCAGACTATTTCAAACTTGGCAGGTTTGAAACTGAGATCCTGATAAACCCTCCTCTCCCCTCTTCTGTCCAAACTAATCCTGTCCTCATAGTTTTCTCTGTTCAGTAAAGAGCATTCTTTCATTTGTTCAGAACTATGACTCTGGAGTGACCCTCATCTCCTCTCAAACTTCACATTAAGAACATCCCATTGGCTCATCTTTACCGACAGCCATCATGCAGTCCAAATTGTCATCAAGAACTTGTAAACTGGACTCTGCTTCCACACTGCTTCCTTAGAATTCTCTCTGAACATAGCAGCAAAAGGATCCTGTTATAACATAAGTCAGATCAGGTTACTTTGTTCAAAACCTACTAATAGTTTTCCAACTGGCAGAGAACAGTAAAAGTCCTTCTAATGACTTCTAAGGCAACTGACAGCCTGGCCGCTCTCGCTCTCTGACCACCTTCTCCTAGCACGGAGTGTCTCACTCTACTCCAGCCACATCAGCTTTCATGTAGCTCCTCAGATGTGCCAGGAGAGTTCCTGCCTCAGGATGGTTGCATTTGCTCTTATCTGTGCCTGGAATGCTCTTCTAATAACTTACTGTCTTCTTACTCTCGCGTTTTCTTCAGACCATTGCTCACATCCCACCTTTTCAATGAGTTCTTCCTTGACCTCCAATGCTTCTTCCTCTTCCCAGCCTGATCTTTATGATCAGCATTTAATAGTTCTCGAATATACCATATACTTGACTTATTTACCTTGTTTATTGTTTACGTCCACCAGGATTGACTATAAGGGCAGGTATTTTTTTTTTCCTATTTTGCTTACTGCCGTTATTTCTAAAACAATTCTAGCTCATAGAAGTTTGTCAATAAATACTTGTTGAATGAATGACATAATGAATGAAATACCGCCCTTTTCACTTGCAAATAAAAGGACTTGATAAACTTGGACTAGGGGAGTATCTAAAGCTTGGATCATTCCAATATTTATGAGGCAATGCAAGTATACCTAAGGGAAGCAAATTGGTTCATAGGATTCTTTCAGCCTTTGTGACTTGCTACACACCAAGAAAAATGTAGCAAATTTTTCTATTTTGTAATTTTGTAATGTTTCTGCCAGAGGAAAAAGGAAGCTGGACCTCAAAGAGAAAAATGTGAGTTAGTTGTCATCATTGCCAACTGTGTTAGGTCATCTCACAGGAAAGAAGCAGAGTTAGTTCCAGTGGCAGGCAACTGATGGAACACAACTTTTAGTAAAGTTAAGTCTCTTAACAAAGGAGACAGAACAAGGTGGCTGTGGACTGCCCTTACTTGGAGCCTAACCATTAAACTCCTTTCACATCAGTTCGTGAATAGCTGTTACCACCAACCTCCTCTCCCCTTATTACTCTGGTACCTCCTCCAGAACTTATCTAACCTTTCCATAATAAACCAACAGGAGTTAAAGCCAGCCTCCCAAACCCAAATTTTGCTTCTGAGTCGCTAAAGCTAATTCTGATTAAATCTGAGGGTTATCTCCACCTGCACTAGCATCAGGTGGACCCTCAATTGATGCTTGGAGTCTCATTTATTTATTTATTTTTAATTTAATTTACTTTTAGAGTGGAGTAGGGAGGGAGAGAAACATCAATGTGTGGTGGCCTCTGGAGCGCCCCCTACTGAGGACCTGGCCTGCAACCCAGGCATTTGCACTGTCTGGGAATCAAACCAGTGATCCTTTGGTTCACAGGCCGGTACTCAATCCACTGAGCCCTACCAGACAGGGCTGGAGTTTTAAAGTAATTAGGAGAAGGACCCTTGGCAATCCATTTGCTGAGAAAGAAATGTAGTGATGGATGGAAAGCATTTAAATATCATTTTGAGTAGAAAAAATGTTTAAATAAAAGCCTTCTTACTGATACATCCCCGTGTTCTGAAACTTTCACTTGCTATTTATAAAAGTAACAAATTTAGCAATCATTAGAGAAAAGACCAAAAATATTCCTAAAACAATGTGGCACTTCACTTTTTAAAATATTGGCTAAACATCAAAAGCAGTAGATGTCCTTTTCTTTCCTGATGAATTTACTTACTGTCACACCTCGTTCCTGTCACAGAAGTTTACTGGTAAGAACACAGTCGGTGATCAGTAAGTACATGATGAATGCATGGATAATGGCAGAATTTGATTTTCCTCCTAGCTCTACCTCGGAAACTTCTTTTCCATGTTTTGACTGATTGCTTTTAAGGTCTATGATAAAAAACATGTTGCCCCCTTTGGGTCACATTCCCAATCACTGTCATTTATTGGTCTTTTTCTTACCTGATACAAACAGTCACAACATGAATTTCTCAGACTATAGTGTCTGTTTGGGAATTAGAGGTCTTAAATTTTGGTTCTAACATAATAAAGCAGACAGCCTAGAAATAAAAAAGACATTTGCATACAAAGATTCACGAATGTATATGAACCTATCCACAACTCAAAGACAGAATAAAAATAGACTCATACATTTCATTTATCACCCTAGAGGTTTTAAGACAAGCTAACTTTTTGTACAGGATATTTATATATATCTGTGGGTAAAGAATTTAAAATTAAAAAAAAAAAAAACAGATTTCCGGTTCACAAACTCTAAAAAACTGCAATACCATCTATGAAATAGTTGACAAGATAATGCATTTATAGAAGGATAAAGCCCTGGACATTTTGGTGGAGCATATGTTTTATAACTTTATTCAGTATGATTTATCTCCCTTAGTGTGTTGTGTGTGTATTGTGAAAGTAAACGGACGTGCATTTCTAGAGCTGCAAATGAATCGACGAGACTAAGAACAGAGACATTAGGGGAAGAGAACGCGATCATTGGAAGGATGCCAGGGAGACTATGTGACCTATTGTAACTAGATCCATGCTAATCGATGGTTAAAACTCAGTAAGCTGGCAGTGAGAGGCAAATACCTAATGAACAAAACCAACGAGCAAATAGAACCAGAGGCATGGAAACAAGGAACATACTGACAGTGACCAGAGAAGAGGGTGGAGGGGGATAAGGGTGGAAAGAAGGGGAAGGGACTAGTCAAGGAACATGCATGACTGACCCACGGACATGGACAACGGGGTGGGGCTGACTGTGGGAGCAGGGGGTGGGACGGGCGAAGGAGGGCAAAGGGGGAAAATGGGGACAACTGAAACAGAACAACAATAAAATATTTTTACAAAAACTTATTAAGCTTATGACAAAAATGTAAATTTAACAACTGATGTAAGATGGGCTGAAGGCAGTTTTCAAGGACTAAGGATGGTGACTTTAGATAATCAGCAACAGGTTAATTAATGACAGGAATATCAGTTTTGTTCTTGGGTGCGAGTGATATTAGTGTTAGCATTCAAGGAAAGAGCTTAATATATACTTCTTACAGTGCCTAAAGACAGAGAGGCAAGCATTTTTTGTTTGTTTGTTTGTTTGTTTGAAGAGACTATTAGAAAATAATTTTAATCAGCTAAGTAGCAGCCAAGGAAAGTTAAAGTAATAAAAATCAAACTTGAAGTTATTTTGTGGTAACTTAAAATGTTAATGTAAGACCAAAATGGAGGAATCCCTGGGCCTTGACAGAGAAATGTTCTCTATCTACTGCAAACATCCCTTTCTTGGGTAAAAGGCTACAGAAAAAAGACAGGGAATCTAAGTTAGAAGATCTAAAAGTTTCTAAATATATTGTAGACAAGAAAAGTTGTGTGTACTGAGGGATACGATGAGTAGAATACATACATAAAATACTGGAGAGGCTCCTAACGCAAGAATAACTACTGCTAGAAAGCAGACTTGCTAAACTACCTCAGTCATTTCCATAGACACATCATGACTTCCTATATAAAATGTTAGAGAGAGAGAGAGCTCGCGCGCGCGAGAGAGAGCACCAAAAAGGCCACCAATGCCTGAACAGCAGCATTATTAAACCCTATTTTTGTGCGCGTGTGTGTGCGCTCCAGGATACGCTCCCAACAGTCTCCCAACAGTTCTACTCTAGTATTAGTCAGGATTGAGCTGCCCAGTAATTTTGAGTGTGAGTTTGTCTAACTGGTGAAAGGCTCCCAGAGGGTTTGCAAGTTAGAGGGTGGGTCAGTGTAATGATTACCAGATGAGCTTTGGAGACAACGCCAGGGCTCGAACCAGGGAGCACTGCATTTATTGTCTATGCAACCTTCAGAAAAATGTAAGAGTACCTACCTCAAAAAGGGCTGGGAGGTTTCAGTGAAATGTGTAAAAACTTAGCGCAGTGCCCAGTATACAGTACATGACCCATAAATACTAGCTAATATTATTGCACACAATTTGCCTATTTTAAAGTATGTGGAAGTGATCTGTAAATAAAATAAGAAAATTATAAAGCAAAAAGTATGGATAAAGGAGGTATTTATTCTAAAATTGTACTTTTTTCTTTGGTGACAATGAAGGCAGGAGTCCTATTAGAGTTAGTCTCAGTTATAATAAACCTTAAGACCTCACAGCACCCAACATTCAGGAACTTGTGATTAGTTTACTACATAAGCAATTTGTGTAATTCATGTGTAAAACTCCACCTTTAAGTCACCTCAGGCAGCTTCATCATAACTTACATTTTAAAAAAGACTTTACATTTATTTTTAGAGAGAGGTGAAGGGAAGGAGAAAGAGAGGGAAAGAAACAACAATGTGTGGTTGTCTCTTGCATGCCCTCTACTGGGGACCTGGCCTGCAACCCAGGCATGTGCCCGGACTGGGAATCCAACTGGCAGCCCTTTGGTTCACAGGCTGGCACTCAATCTAAAAGCCACACCAGCCAGGGTAATACTTTAAAAGAAATTTAATAAAACCTAAACATTTACCACCAGTTTGTTAAGTTTTAGTGATGAGCACATGGACATGTATTATAGTATATAATTTGAAATATTTTATAAATTTAATGTGTACAACTAAAACGAAAGAACTGCTTAGAAATGTCTTTAGCTTTTCCTACCAAGAGACATTTTCTTTGGTCAGATTATGACTGAAATTTTGTATTTCAAAGGAGTTGAGGTCAAATTACTTTTAAGCCAAAGGGTTTACAAACCAAGAAAACAGAGAGGTGTCTGCTAACTAGGTGGAAAACACTTGAGTTAATAATTAGGGATATTCAATTATTTACTTTGGTTAAGGTCACTAAATCTGCTTGCCACTAGCGAAAACTGCATCTCTAACAGGAATGCATAACAGTGAATTTTATGGTCTGTGAAAAGGAAAATAAGTGCACAGAGAAAAAGAATACACTAGCGAAAGTGGCAAGGTCAAGTTGAAAACCATGCTACATAGTTAGTCCCTGAGTATGCACACTCAGATTACAATTCAGGGTTTCAAAACAGAAGTAAATTTAGCTGAAGAAAATAGAAGTGATTGGCATTCAATAGATGTACTGAGTACTAGCTCTGTACTAGTTATTATATCACTTATTAATCCCAGTTGAATTATAAAATGTGGGTCACTTAAATCAATATATTCTGGACATGAGTTAAATGAAAGAATACAAGGAGGAAAATAAGAAAAAAATTGAATATAATGATAACAATACAGTGTCCCAACTTTAATAACATTGTTAAATGTTTCTATTAGAAGCTTTTGGGTTTTTATTTCTGTTTATAATATGATTTCCACATGTGGGAATGTGTGGGATTAAAAGAAATAACCAAAATAATCTCTTAAGATTGTCTTAAAATTCATATATATCTTTTTCTTCTGAAGGGACAGACTCATACTATCCTCCAACTTGGGCATTTTCAATGCATGCTATGAAATAGTATTAAATATCTTAAAATTAACATCGGGTATACCCTACTTCACTACAACTTCTATCCCAGAGACTGAACTGCTACGGAACTGAAGGTCAAGCTGTGCTCTCCTGACGGGAGAATTCTTTCTAACAATTTTACAACTCAGGCAACAAGTCAATTTTCTTATAGTTCAAAACAATAATTATTGTAATATATGTAGTACAGAAGTATGAGGTATTGTTTTAAATTTACAAAATAGGTACAGCTGTGAAAGCAAGTTTTCTGTCACAATAATATCATTTTTATCATTGATTTGATTGTAAAATTAGCACAATATTACATGAGAGACAATGCACATGTTGATGAGGAAAAAGAAAAAAAATCACTGTAAATAACAAATACAGATGACCTCAGAGGCATTTTGGTGTCCACCCTTTTACGTATCTTTTATACCTGTTTACGCACACATTCATGCATGCGTATTTTGCCTTGTATAGGATAAAAGCATGCATGCTGATTTCTTCCTTTGTTTATGATTATTTTTTAAAATAAAATGCCATCTTTTGGTAGGGCCGGGCGATTTATTTTGCTACCCTGAATCTCTGTGTTCTATATCCTTTTCCCCTCTGCATAGTACTTCCTTCGTTCTCCACCCCAAACTAGAATTTGTGTATTCTCTTTTCTTATCCTCTATTTTAAGAGATTTTGTGGATGGCACTGAAAGTCTCAGCCTGCACAGGTCAACTTAGATTTAAAAAATCACATCGTATGAAAGTGAATGAGCAAACAGGGGTGACCTTTCAGGTACCATGTGACTAAAACTACAGAAAGGAGGCCAGGGCCCAGTGCTCTAAATACACGCAATGCAAGCATTCACCTGTTATGACATTTTTAAAGTTGTTCCTACCAATCTGCCAAAATAAAGTCTATGAAAGGCAGCAACAAGATTAGAGCTGGATTCACTTGCAGGCGTCTAAACACCACCACCACTCGTGATTTGTGCCTTTTGGGGTTACCAACTAAAATTAAATTGCTTCATGAGGTTGAGTGACCGAGCTTGCTGCTAGGTTTCTCTCAAAATCATCTAGCTTTAAACTCATTATCAGCCAATGGTAACATCTGTATCCTGTTTAACAAACTCATTCACCTGAGCATATCTTTCTCAAACTTTGTATCTTCTACCTCTTTTTAGTGATGCCCTAAGCACTTGTGCTGACTTCTGTGTTATAGTCATGAGTTGAAGTAGAAGACTGCCAATGTTTCATTTTGCTATTGTAAAGTACTTTAATTTCTTAAAGGTCAATTTTAAAAGACAACAGAAGAATAAAAGAGTTTTATAATACTGGAGTTGAAAGAGACTTTTGAAAATTTAGTTACAAAACCTTACTCTACAGGAGAAACCCAAGCTATAAAGTAGTTCCAGGTAGAAGATGAAGAGGACAAAGGGAAAAGTGACTATGACAAACAAGAATTTAATAGACTGCCCCGGCTGGGCGGCTCAGTTGGTTGGAGCGTCATCCTGTAAACCAAAAGGTTAAGTGTTCCATCCCTGGTCAGGGCACATACCACGGCTGCGGGTTTGATCCCTGGTTGGGGTGCACGTGGGAGGCAACAAATCGATGTTTCTCTGTCATAATGTTTCTCACTATCTTTCTCTACCCCACGCCCCCTCTCTGAAATCAATAAACATATCCTTGGGTGATGATTTAAAAAAAGAATTTAACAGACCTATTAGGAGAATCTAAGATTATCTCTCAAGCCAGACCAGGCTAGGGCTTCTTCTGCCACAACAGACCTCCTTTCCAGCTTTCTCCACTCACATCACAAAACAACAACAAATCAAAACCAAAACCAAACAAACATAAAAATCTGTCCAGCCTGTGTTACACCTTTGCAAGATTTTTACATTTCTTTTCCTAAAGCAATCTGTGCTTTCATTTCATCAACCCTATAATACTTTGAATAGCATACAACCTAGTCAAATCAGTGGTATTCCCTTACTTATACCATTTTTTAAATGCCCAAAGATGAGATCCTAACTCCATAAAGACAAATGAATCAGGAGTAAGCGGAGTCAGGATCAAGTTGAAAGGACAGAGAATGGGGGTAAGTAACCATGGTTTTCTGTGGTCATAGTGATAGACAAAGAGTGCCTAGGGACAGGGGAGGAAGATGCTAAGCATCTACAGGTTAACAGAGCTTAGGGCCTCTACTAGAGTAAAGCAGCGACCACGGCAACAAACTAGGACCACCTCGGCTCATCCCAGAAAGGAAGTCAAGGCTGCATAGCAGACATTATCCTAATGACCTCACAGTTTTTATCACTGTGGCTCCAAAATCAGGTCTGTTTTCTCTCTGCTTTGGCTTCTGTGAATATATGTTGCTTACCAGAGAAAGGCATGTCTCCCCCATGAGATCCCAAATGTCACAGTGGTAGAAAGGCTAAATAAACTTCACACTATGAGAACTTGTAAAGAAAGACCCCAATGCTGATTATTTTCAATGCTATTTTATTATGTCAGTATACATAGCAGAGGGGCACAAATTATGTATACTAGAAGAGTACAAGGATGAGAAATCCACACTAATATCAAAGTTAACCTATTGTTCTTTTAATAGTACTGTTCTTTAAAATTTAACAACTTTATAATGAACATAGTCCCTTATATTTAGGTTAAAGGAAAAGCTGGCAGAAACCCAAAAAGTAATGGCTCAGAGGATTTTTGTGAGCATTAAATGAGTAATGCACTTAGAACCTTGTCTGAAACATTAGTAAGTGCTACATAACCACTAATCATTACATTACGTTCACTGTTGTAATTAGGAACCTTTGAAAGTCTGATGAAAACTACAATGACAAAGTTTATCTTATATCTGGGAAAGTCTTAGAAGAGAAAGCAGATTATATACTGTACAGTATTGGTGGATTTCTCTAGTGAATGAAACAAGTCATATTTTTGGAAGTACAGACAGCTGCATCCCGTATATCAAACTGAAAATGTCATGGCAACCGCTGTTCCTAGGCAATTGTAGAATTATGTATGTGGTACACTTTCCATACAATAAATACAAGTGGAAAGTGGAGGGGAAATCAAATGTTATGTGGAGAAAAACTAAAAAGAGTTATATTTCTTAAAGATTACAAATACATGCTGTATTACAACCACCTTAATGACTATGTAAAACTAGGATTAAAGCTCATTAAATGAAACTAAGATCAAATATAAACCAGCACATTTCATAAACATGTGACCATCTACCATCTTCTTATAAACCATAGTAAATATTAAAAGATAAAATAGGGTTGTCAAGGAACATGTATAAAGGACACATGGACAAAGCCCAAGGGGGTAGGATCGAGGGTGGCAGCCGGGGATGGCTGGGGTTGAGGGGAGTGGTGGTGGGGAAATGGAGACAACTGTACCTGAACAACAATTAAAAAAATAAATAAAAATAATGTTCTAAAACTGAAAAAAAATGGGTAAAAGGTGAACACTGTCAAATACTTTTAAGAACAATTAAATCAGCTGTCAAAAAAGTAACACTGCAAGTATTAAATTTCACTTGCATAATACTGGTGAAGTATTTCAATTTCTCAATATGTGTTTGTCTGCAGTAGAATGCAAAAGGAGACCAAATGAAAAGCCAAATCTAGATAATTCCTTACTGTGTTTTCAGCCAGAAGGAAATATCCTAAAAAAACGAAGCCCCATGCTAGTAGCCTGGGAGAAGCTGTTCTCTGTTATACATATGCACAACTCCAAGTGGCGAAGCCATATTAAATGTGCAAAACGAAGAATTTGCTCAAAGGTTCTGTGATTTCTATGAGTCACGATTCGCACAACTTCTGTCTAACTTTCTTCCTGTTCTTCAAATAAAATAGTGTTAAAAGGCTAATTTGTCAATAATACCAGAACATGCTTTGGACACTGATTGTATTGAAAGTGCTTTTCACAGACACTTGGTTAGCAGATACAGTGCAGAAACTGGATTTCTGAACTTAGTTTCAATCTCAGAATTCGAAGTCATTTTCAATTCTAGTCCATGTCCTTGTGTCTGACCTCTGTTATGTGTGAAATAAATGACAATCTTATGTAAATAACTATATGCAATGATAATATACATACAATAATAATGCATATGATATGATTCATGTAGAAAATAGCATGAACCAACCAGCACATATGTTGTTGCACAAATGGCATTTCAAATCTTCAGACAGAATTATATTCACACAATGCCCAAAAAGTACCAAGAAAAACTGCCAGGAAATTTCTAACTGGATAGTTCTCTTCTCCAAATGAACATTTCCACAGAGGACAGTATATTCACCTTTGTAAGGAAAATGACCTGAGGCTTGAAATCATGTGGAAGAGAATACAGAGAAATTTAGGGGCATGAAAAGGACACTGCAGCAAGGAGAGTGAACCACCATGTAGTCATTAAGATATATTCTTTAGGTGATTAAAATAATTTTAGATACGGTAATTCTTCAAAACAAGGGTTAGGATAAATTATTTTACTAACTTGGACCTTCACTGAACCTTCTTTGGAAACTACACAATCAGTTGCCACATTTAGCTCAGAAAATCAACAGCCTTTCATGTGAATAGTTTCAGTTTATTTATTTTCAGTTTGAGCTCAAATTCACTATCCAAATACCTTAATTTGCCAGTACTGAGAAATACCTTAGAAGAATGAAGCAAATTACTAAATACAGACATCTAAAAGTATAAGACAGATGCTGACAGAATTTTTTCTAAGCTCAAGGCAGACTGACTTACTCATAAGCCTGTCTAAGGCAGACATAATACCAATGACTGCTTAAAGAACACTAAAATGAAATAAATCTCAAAATGAATAAACTGTGTTAGTTATAAGTCACTTTGTCATGCATTAGTTATTTATCTCTCTAGCTCTATTTTTGGGTACGTCACTCACAAGACATAAGCATTTTCTATTTCTAATACACTGTAACTATTTCCAATATTTTCTTTCTTTTTTTATTAAAGGACGCTTTGGAGAAAAAATACTAGAAAAAGCAAAATGCTGTAGTTCTGTTAAACAGCGCACCCTTGTGGTTTACCTCCTAAACAATAAAAATCGCAGCATAAGAATATGGTCAATATTCTCCATGGACCTGGAAATTATTTTGTCATTTTTTCCCAGGTATTTTTCCCTAGCCTACTAAGATAGCCAATCATTAAAAATACTCTTTTTAAAATTAAAAATCAAAAACTAAGTTGTTTAAAAAACAGGGTCTGGCAGAAGTAGCGCCTGCTTGAATATGGTTGGTAGGATATGTGAATGTCCCGCATGGACAGCAATTTGAACATTTCACCTGAAATGTCACATGGTGTGCTTGAGTGTGATATTGTTATGTTAGAGAATTATGTGCTTATGATTCTGTAATAAAAGATTTTTATGTAATAAAAAAGGGGCGTTATTTGAGCTGGACCCTGTAGATATAAATGTCTATAGTGATAATGATTATCTTTGATTTTAAATTTAAAACAAGTAGTAAAATAAGCAAAATTCACCCATAAACTTATAGTTTTGCTAACTTTCCTGAATATTTGCATTTGGCTATATAAAAAAAACTTCAATTCAAGAGCTGATTTATATGCATTATGTAATATACAGGGTGGGGGAAAACAAAAAAAAAAATGGATGTATCTTCTGGAGGGTGGGCCCCTTGTAGTACAGACTTCCCCTGCTAGGTGAATGTTCTAGGAACCCATCTGTATGAGTGTGCCAGCTGGCGTTGTTGTGAGAGGCTGTGTTTAGTTTCAGTGAATTTTTTTTGAAGACTCAATGCATTTGCCCATTTCATGATGGGCAAATCACATTTCATGGTGATTTATGAGCACACCTGCCCACACCACACTGAGTATTCAGCAATTTGTGACCAAAAGTGGTATGACCCCCATGCCCCACCCTACTTATTCATCTGATTTCACCGAGACACTTTTTTTTTGTTTCCCCAGATGAAAAAAAGTCCTCCAAGGGAAATGTTTTGCCAATGTGGAAGAGGTGAAACAAAAAATGACAGAAGCACGATCTGTTTTGCACAATATTGACAAGATCACAAACTGTTTCGAGCAGCGGAAAAAACATCTCAATAGTTGTATTGCATGAAATGGAGAGTACTTTTAAGATGACTGAAGTTTAAACATGGAAGAATAAATACACAAATTTTTATAAATAAATCCTGGGTTTTTTGGGTCCTCCCTCATACATTTTAGTTATTGGTGTTTATTCTTTCAATACAACCTTACCAAAATTGTGGCTTTTCTGTTAAAGCTTATGAAAAACATTGCCAAGAATTACCTGGGCCAATTACTATAAAGAAAATGTAAGCGATTTTTAAGTTATGCAGGTACTTCTGAAAATTCACCACGTGTACATGTGAAATACTGAAATTTGGGGAGACTGCGAGTGCAGACATTCTCCCAGTGTGCACTGCACCCAGCTGGGTGAAAGCTGTGGGGAAAGTCTCCGTGTGAATTCTCTACGTCACAACATTTCCAGAGAGGCACAGTTCCTGCCCTCTAGTTGGGGAGAGGAAAGAAAGAAAATGAACAAAGGTAAAAAACTTTAAACAATAACAGAAGCCTAACATTTATGTTTAGAGAATGGGGTACTCACCCCATATCATGTTAGAATATAAAACACATCAATGAAATGTTATGCAGCCTTTGAAAAGGGGAAAGCCCCTCATGTACTGATAAGTATCTAAAACACTCCATTTGGTGCCAAAGGGTGAGTTATAACACAGTGCATGTAGCATACACAGGACTGCTGATCACCTAAAAAATATGTAGCGTGACTAGTGGCTTGAATGTGCATAACTTATGTCTGGAAAGACACATGAGACACTGTTAGTAGTGGTTGCCTCTATGCAGAAGAATCTGGTTAGGGGGAAAGTAGGAAAGAAGAATTTTCACTTTTATCTCCAGAAATATGTACCACATAAATATAATACCTCCACACATTCATATATCAGTACCAAGAAAAGACAGAACAGAGACAAATTCAGAGAAATATCACTCTGTGATGGAATCCTTAGAAAATTCTCCGTGAAGCAGGTAAAAGAACAGATATAATTTGAATGGGTGAATAGGAATAAAGAGAAAGAGCTTGGGGTCACTCTATTCAGAAAGGATAGGAAGCAGGATTTTGCATGACTGACAAGTCAAATCCTCTGGTTAGAGTTAAAAGCACACTGGAAATGATGAGAAATTAAAGTTTAAAAATAAAATTGTGTTTCTACACAGTAACAGAAACCATCAACAAAATGAAGAGGCAACCTACAGAAAGGGAGAATACATCTGCGAACCACATATTTGATAAAAGGGTAAATACCCAAAATATATGAAGTGCTCATATAATTCAACAGCAAAACAAACAATGGGATTAAAAATGGGCAGAGGAATGGAGCTGAAATTTTTCCAAAGAAGATATACAAAAACGGACAACAGGTACATGAAAAGGTGTTCAACACCATTAATCATCAGGGAAATGCAAATCAAAACCACAATGAGATACCACCTCTGACCTGTTAAGTCAGGGGGACTAAGGTACAGTCATAACGATGTACAGTGGTGCCAGGTGCGTACTCGGCTTGTTGGGGTAATCATTTCATAAGTTATATAAATGTCCAATCACTTTGTTGTTCACTTGAAACTAATACTATATGTCAACTGTAACTGAAAAAAACTTAAACTACTTTGTTTTTAAAGAAGAGATAAGTGCTGGTAAGAGTGTGGGGAAAAAAGGGAACCCTTGTGAGTGCTGGGGGAATGCAAATCGGTGCAGCCACTGTAGAAAACAATATGGAGGTTTCTCAAACAATTAAAAACAGAACTATGATATGATCCAGCAATCTCACTTCTGGGTATGTACCCAAAGAAAATGAAAAAGGGGTACTGAAGAGATACCTGCACTTCCATGATTAATGCAGCATCACTGATTATCGCTAATATATGGAAAGCAACCTAAGTGTCCATGTATGGATGAATGCATAAAGAAGATGTGATCATATACACACACTCACATGCATATATACATATAGGTGTATATGTGTATATATAAATACATACACAATGGAATATTATTAGGGATGAGAAAGAAGAAAATCCTGCCATTTATGACAACATGGATAGAAATTGAGGACAATACAAAATGAAGTAAGCCAGACAAGAGAGAGACAAATACTGCATGGTGCCACTTATAGGTAGAATCTAAAAAAGTCAAACTCATAGAAACAGAGAATGGTGAAGCTTGCAAGGGGGGTGAAGGAAATAGGGAAAGGGTGTAAAATGGGACAAACTCTCAGCTGTGAGATGAATAAGGTCTGAGGATGTAATGTAAAACATGGTGACTGTAGCTAACAACGCTGCTACACAAGTGAAATTTGCCAAGAGAATAGAACTTCAATAGTCGCGTGAGAGAGAGGGAGAGAAAGAGATATGTGAGGTGATGGATGTGTTAATTAACTAATGTGTGGAAATTCCTTTAAATTGTATACATATTCCAAATCACCATGATGTACATTTTAAATATTTTACAGTTTTATTTGTCAATTATACCTCAACAAAGCTGACAAGGAAGGAAGGAAGGAAGGAAGGAAGGAAGGAAGGAAGGAAGGAAGGAAAGAAGGGAGGGAGGGAGGGAGGAAGGAAGGGAGGGAGGAAGAGAGGGAGGGAGGAAGGAAGGAGAAAGAAAAGTCCCTCCCCTCAAAATCATAATCAGATTGTAGAGTACTTTGAATGCCCAGAAAGTAACAGGTAAACAGTCAGGTATCCAAAGTCTCTGACTTTCGAAGTGCTAATTATAGAATATAAATGTAGCAGCTTGCCACATTTTTATTATGAAGGCAAGAAATGGGGAGACAATATGACTTCAGGAGAGAGAATGAAAGTAAGGGGCAAGGAGACATTATGAAGGGAGATTGAAGGATTTCAATCTAACTGGATTTCACTAACTGGATATGAAAAGAAATAAACATCAAAGATGCTCTTGAGCTTTCCAATACAGGAGGAAAAAAAGGGAGTTTGATTTCAAATATGCTGATTTTGAGATAGTGATGAGTCAATAAGCAACCATGAGTTGAAACTACAACTGGAAATATATTGGGACTGGAATTACAAAATTGATGTATTAGTTTCTTAGGGCTGCCATAAAAAATTACCATGACTAGGTTGCTTAAAACAACAAAAATGTATTGTTTCACAGACCTGGAAGCCACAAGTCTGAAATCAAGGTGTTGGCAGGGCCATGACCCTCTGACAGCATTAGGGGAGGACCCTTCCATGCCTCTCCCAGCTTCTGCTGGCTCCTGGCATTCCCTGGTTTGTGACAGCAAAACTCTAATCTCTGCCTCCACTGTCACATCACCTCCTCCTTGCTGTCTCTGTGCCTGTGTCCCTTCTTCTTATTTGACACTAGTCATTAGAATTTGGGTCCAACCTAAATCCAGGGTGACCTCATCTCTAGATACTTGATTACATCTGCAAAAACTACTTCTAAATAAGGTCACGTTCACAGGGTCCTGGGAGTTAGGACTGGGACATACCTTTTTTTTTTTGGGGGGGGGGACACTATTCAAACGATTACAGTTAATAACTCAACAAAGAGCAGATGTTTGCTCTAAAAGAATAAATATAGGCTAACATCATGGATTCCGGTACCTCCAAATTTAGAAAATGGGTAAAGGTAGTAGTTTTGAGGAGAAAGAGAAAGAGAGAGGGAGAGAGGGAGGGAGGGAGACAGGGAGACAGGGAGAGAGAGCGTGTACTGAGCTATCAGAAGAGAATCGGAACCAAAGAACAAAGAAAAATCAAGACCAAGGGCTCGTCTAGTACATCTAATACAGCCAAGAAGTTAAAGAAAGGAGTCCTGAGATGTCTAGGAAGTCAAGAATTCACATGAACATACACGTGCATATGGACATACTCACAAACAGAACCACAGCTTAATCGTTAAGAACTGTTACAATGAATAAATAAAAAATGGTTCTTCAGCTTCTCTAAGGAAAAACAAATAATCCTGGGTCCTGCTAAACAATACATCAAAGAACTATCCAGATGGCCACATCAAAAGAAAAAATTAATTAGAAAACTGTATAAAGATGTCTAGTTTGCCAAAGGCAATATACTAAAAACAAAAATAAAGATTGCTTAACATGGGGGCATCAGCTGGTCACAGAGCAGAGGGTGTGAATCAAAGAAATAGCTTTTGGTGAGGTCACTGCTAGTGTGGCCCAGAATTTTAGCAAGCAGACTGTTAGAAAGACAGCGTAGACCTCTTTGGGATACAACCATGAAGAAAGTTTACTGAAACAGATCGGATGAGCACAGCTGGAATAAATTAGTGAGTAGTGGCTAAGATTTATTTCTCTATGAAGAAAAAGACAGACTTTGGTAGTTACTCAAGAATACTGTAATTTATACTCCTATGTTTATAGTTTTCTGGTAATTAAAAATGGAAAACATTCCTGAAAATGCTACCTTTTTAATGACTTACTATGAAGCCACAGAATGAAGTCTTTGGCGACGCTGAGTTGGCCTCTGATTGTCTCACTCAGTTTCACTCTGTTTCTTGTTCATCCCCAGGCATGCCACATCTTACGTCTTTGAATGGGGTTTTTCTTGACTGATGACCCCACTCCCACACATATTTTAAGACTGAATCATCTCTTCTATGAACACTTCACCCAACTACCAAGCAGTCACCCTGGAAAACTTCTTAATAAGTTTTCATTTGTTTATATCATTTGAAAAAATAATTATCCTGATTTGTAAGATGAGATTTTATACCACAACCCTTAGATAAGAGAATCTTAATAGAAATAAACAAAGTAAGTTACTAGATGATTTTCTAAGTAACTACTGAGTTTAAGCATCTTTTGTTTGTTTCTATCATAGTAGCTATTTATGTTCTTATTAAAGATACATGATAAATCACAAGTAAAATCTATGGTTATCATTTATTTTAACTTAAGGAAGCACAGACATTCATTAGTTTGTTGGGAAAATTAAAATTACCTGAGCGTTGAGATTACTAAGGTCCTGAGGGGGAAATCAAACCCTTCACCTACTTATAAGAAAACATCCCAGCATTTCAAATACCTCAAAATAAAATATGCTTTTAAAGTTACTTAAATCATTTATCTAATTAAAAGCAACAAAGTAATATAGCCTTGTGTTCAATCACATTTACTTAAAATTTCATTTATAGTTTACATGAATAAAGCAAGGAAAGTAGAGATTTTATGGGCATGAAAAATAGTTTTGGAAATGGATTTCCACAAAACAGCATAATCCAGGAAATTTGGGATTAAAGAGGAGCAGTAATAAGAAAGTTTGGGGAAAAGGTAAACCTAGAACAGTGTTTTGAACAATCCTCCCCGAGACTCTCCAAGTAAGGTAAAAAATATACAAGTATATTTAGTTAGAAACTCACTAAAGGGATACAAGGACTTTGTTGCTGTTAAAAAATAAAACAAAAAAACCTGTTGTTCAAAACTAAGTATTTCCATCCCTAATGTATACAAACAAGATCCTCTGGTTGGGCCTTAATAGAAAAGCACTTTAAGCTGGTCTAAAGTGCTGGTTTATGGATGATTTATTTGCTTGAATGTCAAAGCTATTTAAAATTGATGTATTTATTCTTTACTGCATCAGAGAACTGTGCAGACATAGCAAGTCTCCTCCCAGTATCGATCTTATAAGTTAACTATTCACTTTTCTACATATTAGTAACTGTTACTAAGCTTATTAAGTAGCCTATGTGGAAAAAGACAACTTAGGTAAGGTCCCATACCCTATGCTAAACCAAAACAAAACAAAATTACGCACCTTATCTGTTTCATCCACACTCGCGGATTTCACTACGCAAGAAGCTGGCCTCTCCTGGACATGAGCGAGGTTCTGAGGGACACTCTGAGATGCTGGCATTGGAGGCAGCGGAGCCCGCCTCTTCTTAGGCGCATCCGATGGCAGGGTGTTCGAAATGTACGTTTTGGAAATGGTATTGGACCTTGTAAAAGTCGGGCGGTTCGTACTCACTAGAGGGGTTGCTGGGGCACTGGCAGTCTAATAAAGATGAAAAGGCAAAATCTATATGTAAATTCAGGATAAACAGCAAATGTGATTAAAAACAGATTAGAAGGCTCTTATCAAATGATAAATAAGGAAAAACTTACTTGATCTCGCTTTTTCTTACTGCGCTGAAAAAAGCCGAAAAACCCTTTGTTTTCTTTCTCCTTCATGTCTAAATTTTGTGATATCTGGCAGGACTCTAAAAGAGAAAAAAAGAAAGCACCCATTCAGCTCCAAGTTTCTCTCAATTTCTTTCCTTTGAAAATTTTATGTATTTATAACATCTACTAATTATGATCTACTATGAACCAGGTACTCTGCTACACACCTTATATCTTATTGACTTCTCAAAGCAACAGGTAAATTTAGTAGTATTGCTCCTATTTCACAATATAGGAAATTGCAGCTTAGAGAAACTAAGATACTTACTTGGGGCCAATAATCAATAAATTATAGAGATATGACAAACTCAATTCTTTGTGACTCAAAGTCTGTGTTCCATAATTACCAATAATATTGAAAGTAAAAATCTTTGAATTAAATGAGATATCAAATTGCTACATTCAGTTTGTCCCTTTGTTTATTTTGAATATATTTTTGTGTCAGAGGTAAACTATCAAAATATTTTCTTTCCCAAAACATGATTCATTATAGTTACTTAGTACTTTGTTATAATAATTAATAAATGATTTCTTTAATCCAGTGGGTCTCCACTGGGGATGATCTCCCCTTACCCTCACCCCAGAGGACAACTGACAATGTTGGGGAAAGTTTTGGTTGTCATACCTGGGGGAGGTTTGGGGGGGGAGAATGTGTCATAGGTACCTGCTGAGTAGAGGCCAATGATGCTGCTAAACATACTACAAGGTCCAAGACAACCCCTCAACAACAAAGAATTACCTGACCCCAAATATCGATAGTAGCAAAATTGAGAAATCACACTTTATTAAGAATGGCAAATGTTGAACCTCAAGGTTGCATATGTAATACTTCATTTCCCAAAAGTATTTCCTAATGTCAACCTAAGAGGCTTCCAAACAGTGACAAACCCAGCACTGCCTAGTCACCCTGGCCCAGATCACCTTTCTAACAATTTCCCACTGAAAGGAACTATGATTGCTTAAGAAAAGCTGATTCTCAGCCAGGCGGTGAAAGACAAATACCATATGATCTCACCTAGAAGTGGAACCTAATCAACAAAACAAACAAGCAAGCAAAATATAACCAGAGACACTGAAATTAAGAATAAACTGACAGTAACCAAAGGGGAGATGGGAGGAGATAATGAGGGGAAAAGGGGGGAGGGTCATCAAGCAACATGTATAAAGGACTCATGGACAAAGTCAAAGTGGGGGTAGGATCGAGAGTGGGAGGTGGGGATGGCTGGGGTTGCGGGGAGTGGTGGTGGGGAAAATGGAGATAATTGTACTTGAACAACAATTTTTTAAAAAGATAATAAATAAATAAATAAATAAATAAATAAACTGCTCAGAGAAAAGAATTTATTCTAAATATCATAAGTAGCTTTTGGAGATGTTTGAAGAAGTAAACTGATCACACTAAGTTTTAAAAAATCATTGAACCTTGAGTTAAGCAATGGTTTCTCCAGTAAAACACCAAAATCAGGAGCAACCTCCCCCCTCAAAACAAAAAGATAAATTGGACTTCCTCAAAATTAAAAACTTTTTGTGCTTCAAAGGACACCATCAAGTGAAAAGGCAATACACAGAATGGAACAATTTATCTGCAAATCACACATCCGTTAAGGGACCCTTATCCGGAATACATAAAGAATTCCTACAAGTAAACAACAAAAAGGCAATTGAAGTTAAAAATGAGCAAAGCTTTGAATAGGCATTTCTCCAAAGAAGATATACAAATGGGCAATAAGCACGTGAAAAGATGCTCAACATCAAAACTACAATAAGATACCCCTTCATAACCTCTAGGATGCCTATCAGCAAAAAGACAGGCAATGACAGGTATTGCCAAGGATGTGGAGAAATTGGAACTGTCATACACTGCTGATAGGAATGTAAATTTGTATAGTCTCTTGGGAAAACAGTTCCTCAGAAAGTTAAACATAGAGTTACCATATGACCTAGCAGTTCCACTCCTAAGTATATATCCAAGAGAAATAAAAACCATGTCTACACAAAAACTTGCAGATGAATTTTTATAGCAGCATTGTTCATAATAGCCAAAAGCAAAAACAACCATATATTCATCAGCTGTGGAATAAAATGTATATCCATACAATGGAATATTATTTGTCAACAACAGGAATGAAATACTGATATATGTAACAAGGGTGAACCTGGAAACATTATGCTAAATGAAAGAAGCCAGACACAAAGGACCATATCTGGTATGATTCTGCTTATATAAAATGTGCAGAACAGGCAAAGTTATAAGGCCAGCAAGTAGGTAAGTGGTTGCCTAGGGCTGAGGTATAGGGTCCAAAGGAATGGGTAGGGACTGTACAGGGTTTCTTTTCAGGGTGCTGAATAAGATCATGGTGATGTTTGCACAACTCTGTGA
This sequence comes from Trachops cirrhosus, assembly GCA_028533065.1. NCBI lineage: Eukaryota > Metazoa > Chordata > Mammalia > Chiroptera > Phyllostomidae > Trachops > Trachops cirrhosus. Next base: position 52,240,369 of record CM052541.1, on the reverse strand, counting down.
ACATAGTAGAAACCACTGAGCTGTACACTTTAAATGGGTAAATTTTATCATTTATATAATGTGAAATTTGTTTACATTAGAGCAGGATTCAGCTGATTATGGCCCACAGACCAAGTCCAGCCTGTTACTTTTTTGGTACAACTCATGAGCTAAGAATTGTTTTTACATTTTTAGGTGGTTGAAAAAAATCAAAAGAAAAATATTTTCTGGAACAAAGAATTTAAAAAAGAAGAATGGTTGATTTTTTATCACTATCAAAGAATGTATAAGTTGAGCCTGGAATAGCTAGTCATACCAGAGAGAAAGCAAGCAAAATCTACTGGGCTGGTTTTAAAAGAACCAATCTGGTTCTTTTAAGAACCAATCTGGTTTCTACTGGCAAAAGTTCAGACAATTTGGGTATCTTAAGAATAACTCAATAAAGTAAAACACATTACATGTTTAATTCCATGCATTCATAGCAATACTAAAAAGGTAACTGATCCTTACTGCTCATCTTTCTGTAATGCTAGGGAATCATTATTTTAAAAACTAATGAAGGGTAAGAAACATACTTTCCTGCCTTTTCTGAATGAATTCCACCTAGACAGATAAAAAGCAGACATGGGGAAATTTGATTTCTTAGAAAAATCTCAACTAATTAAGGAATATTTGCAATAGATTGTGACCACTTTTCAACTCCTGACTAAAATATAGGCAATAATTATCTATGACTAACACCAAAAAGGATTACTTGTCATTACATGTCTGCTAATGGAAGTACACAATACCACCTGTGAAATATTCTTGCCAAAAACATCTCGCCAAATCTGATCAAGATTCTAGATTTAACAATCAATTTATAGGAAATATGGTAGAGAAACATGCTAAGTGGTATCACAGGATGCAATTAGCAACATTCTGAATATGGGAAACTCTGTAAGACAAATGACCTGGTTTACTCAATAAATAAATAATTTTTTAAATAGAGAAATAAGGAATAGAGATCTGTAAATTTTTAAAAACATCTCTACTAAGAAACATATGGGTTTTATGGCAAAACACAGTATAATTTTCGTGATATAGGAAACAGTACTATAAATAAAAACTGGTGGGATATAGCTAAAGCAGCAGTTAGAGGTAAATGAATAGTCTGAAATAAATTTATATCTTAAATGCATACTTATTACTTAGGGGTAAATGTACAGTATTTTTACTTAGAAAGAATGTTAAAAAAATTAAATTATGACAAATTAGGGCTATCCCAGGAAAAAAAGCTAATTAATGCCAATAACTAAATTAATGCAATATGCCTTAATAACATATTAAAGGAGAACTATATTGCACAAAATAAAACTTTAAATCTGATGCTTCAAATCTTAAATAAGCAGTATGCACTTGGTACAATGAGCAACTAATAATCATCAACATGTGAATAGCACATTAGGGTTAACAATTTTTTACATGCCTTATTTATTTCTTGGAACAATTTTGTTAGGGAGATATCATAAGTTATCATTCTGAGTCCTTTTTCTAGGTTTGAGCATGTAAAGAAATGGAAGTGGGTTGTATTGTCCCATTATATATCTGAGGACCTAGGTGACTGGAGAGTTAAAATAACTTCCACCAAGACATATGGACACTTAATGGTACAACTGAGACTAGTATCCATTTAAAGATGATTTATAGTTTCTCTTACTTTTTTAAAACAAATGCTACTAATTCATTTTAAGAGATAATTCTCCACTAATTGTATATAGACATATAATTAAATTTAGTTAGAATAGTAGATGGAAAATTCACATGCTGGTGCACTCCAATAATTATAACCAGATTATTTCACATAGTTATTTTTGGTAAAGTAATTTCCAGGTGCCCATTTGCCCTCTACACTAGTTAACCCCTAAGTCTTCACTTGCTTTATGTCTGGGATCACTGAATATTAGAGTTAAACACTAAGACAAACAAAGGCTTCAGCTTACTTAGAAAGCAACTCAAATACTACAATTTCTTTTTTCCAGTAGAGAGGCTACATAAGTAATGGCATGCAAAGTTCTAAGCCCTCTGAAAACACCAGATAAAATCAGGAGACAGCAATTAGACTGACCTTGTAGATTCTGACACTATAAAAAGAGCTTTCTTAATTTTCTTATTCTATTGTCTTAAGGTTATGTTCATAGTATTTAATACTCTGAATAAATCACATATATTTTTGGCTGGAAGAGATTAGAAATCAATGCATTCAACACCTTCAAAATGAGGTCAACAAGAATAGAGAATTCACTTTGGGTTGTTATGTATGTGGAGAATGGCGAAGTTAGGAGCAAAAGTCAAGTACAAGCAACAGAATATTGTAGCGGGAAAGAACAAGAAAGATAACTTTTTCTGATCTCTTTATTATGATGGAAGTAGAAGTTTAGATCCAGAGATAAAGCTATTTGCCCTATTTGCTAAATGAGCTCGATATCTCCTGTCCTGTCAATTAAAATGCCTGCCCCCTGACAAATCAGTATATACTTTAAGTAAGAAATTTCAGCTCCTTCGATTAGGCTCATATTCATGACAGGCACTAATAAGAAATAATCATGCTATTATCTATGTGGGCTTAATTCTTGGAACTGGGGGGCTCTGAGCCTGTGCTCTGGAAAAAGTGAAAGTGGGAAAGAAAGAAGATTCCAATAACAAACAATGTGTACAGTTTATGGTGTGTTTTTTTAGTAGGGTGGTAATTATTAAAGTAATCAACTTTCTGACCCTATCTCTTTTTAATGAGGGAAGACTTTCAGATTTTATTATTATTGGCTATTTTTAATAAAGTTTTCACTATGAAAGTAATACATTCCCATTATAAAAGTTTGTAATATAAATAAAAAAAGGATAGAAAGTAACCTAATGCCCTGCCATCCAAAGGTAACCACTATAAAAATGCTTTATGTATTTACTTTCAGAAATTTTATGTAAAAGTTTTTTTATAATGGTATTAAACATATTTAAATGCTTTAAAAGCTCATTTTAGTATAAGCCATTTTCCAAATTATTACAAAATATTCACAAACATAATGGTTGCAAAAATTTCCTATGATATATATATACTGGTTATTATAAATAGTTCAATAAAAATAATCTAAGATTTTTTCATGATACCATCAGACTATTAGTATTTGTACGCAATAAAGATCCTAGCAAAATCATTTTTTCTTAAGAGTCAAGAATATATCTTTCACATCTTAGGTTAATATTAATTCTAAAACAATTATTGAAATGTAATTATTGTATTAAAATTCAGAAATGGAGGAGGGCCTTATAAATGATTTTTCAGGAAATAAAACACAAAAATTGTCTAAGTTAAAATTTTATATACATTAGTAATATTAAGAAGGTAAAATTAAAAGCTTATTTTCAATTTACCCAACAGAAATAGAGATTTTATGTTATAATTTGTTTCTGCTGATTCATATGTCTTACCTTGTACAGATGATTTACTGAAGGCAGTAACAGAAGTGGCTACAGAGGAGGGGGCAAAAGAGGGTAAATTGACTTAAAGATGATGTTTGTTCAAGTATATAACATCACTGAGTTGAAATAGTTGACTATGGATTAACATAAAGCCTCAATCTCAGGATAAAGTTTGCAGTTTTCTATGCATAGAAGATGTAATTGTCTCCTTTACTAAACTGTTTATTTCTCCTAATAAAACAGTCATTAAAAAATGAGCTTGCATCTCTCTATTGCACATCATGCAAACCAACATTATCTAAGATCGCCTGATTTTAATATACTAAATTTTTATATAGATTAATACTGAAAAGCATTTCTATTTAGAAAGTTTTGAAATTAAACTGATTCAGTTTATAAGCCTGTTGGTTTTGGGTGCTGACCTTAGAAAAAATTTAGCAAGAAACTTCCAAACTTGAATGCTAGTTAAGACTCAGACAAAATCACAGTGAGTCTACAGTAATTCACACTTGATTAGAACAACAATACATTTACATGTAAATTTTTATTTTCTGTTTAAATCTCAAAGCCACAAAGAATTAAGTTAAATTCCACCAAAAATATATTCATAGGTAGATGGGAATTTGTAAAATGTGATGCAGCTAAAAAAGACAAGTTTTGATTTCAATTTCAATAACTGAAATAAAATTATATTTTGTGCTCTCTTCTTATTTCTAATGCCATGTATTGACTTTATCTATAGGATTTATTAAAGTGCTATTATGAACTTGAGAAAAATTACACATAAACATAATACGCACACAAACATATCCAAATAGAGTATAGCAAAAGTAGGTTTATAGTTAGTTGCCTGCATGAAAAATAATACAATAATTAATGAACAATAATACAAGAATAAACTATGTTTCATGTACTCACAACTATGAACCTACTTTTGCCCACCCTGCATACATACATCCTGTCAAATGAAGAAAACAATAAGTCTTACCTTTGCTGACATCCATGGCATATAATTCTCTGAGTCCCAGGTCATTAAGAGATTTTGTCAAGTCGAGGGGCTCCTGAGACTGATAATCCTTCAACAACAGTGTATGTACTGGATCAAACTCACATTTGCTGCATATAATGGGGGCAAGTTCTTGAAGTGATGCATGTGGGTTAACTCTCACTATTGTCTTCTGCGTTTTCTTAAAATTGATCACTACTCTCACAGTTTTCTGAAACACAGGTTAATGCCATAGTTATACTATAATGTACTGAAATAAACTTAATTCTTTTTAATTAATGTTACTTCCTAAATCCAAATTAGATTCTTAGAAACAGTTTGCTTATTAAATAATCTAGATTAAGTTCACAACCCTTGTGAAGTATTAAGTAAGTTTAAACCCAAAAAGAATCATGGATATTTTTGTTTTGTTCCTGAAAATATTTACTCTAAAATCAATAAATATTCACAATACAGAATTATGCATGTTTTATTCCATCCTTTATTTTAGGGATATTTATCTTTTAATAGTTTTTAGCTGTCTCAATAAAAAAGGGGAATTTTGGCTAAAACACTAAAAGTTTTTAATTTATCTCCTATTGGGAACCACTCTGCCTGGTTATAGAAGCTGTAACCCCTACCAAGGCTAAGGTTGAGGGAGTGACCTTGGGACGTAAGCCACTTAGGAGACAAAAGCTTATCTCCCTGGCAGGAGCACTGCTTCCGCTCCTCTTTCCATAACTGGCCCCCGATGCTTGGTTGGTTAGCCAATTACGGGTAAGATTCCCCAAGGGGGGGAACAACCTAAGACAGGCACGATCACGTGGGAGGCCCCCAAGGAAGGACTTCGGGGTGTACAGCAAAAAGAGGTGATGGACCCTCATTCCTCGGCTTTGACAAAGCCTGGGTCCTCATTCGGTCTGGGAGAAGTCTCCTAATCTCTTGGCTGCCTCACTTTCCTTGCTGCACCTCAGCCTGAAACAATGACTGCCTTAGTTCCCTTGCTCCACCTAAGCCTGAAACAATGACAGGGTGGTACAGCCCTGTGCTGGAAAAGGTAGGTTCCCCGGGCAATCAGGCCTAAGAAAGAATATGTAAAATCCTGTGAAACTTTCTTTGTTTAGAATGTCCTCAATTAAATGATAAGGGTCCAAGCAAGAAGTGAGTTTGTTCCTCAAAGTTTTAAGGCTCTTTAGCTATCTGACCCTGACTCCAAATAGGCCCTCAGAGTTCTTTGTTATCTATTGTTTGATCCTTACTGCCTGACAATGATTAATGAGCTTTATCTCTAATCCTGTGCAAATGAACCCAATAAAAGCCCATTGAGGAACAGGCTCCTGGCCCTTCTCTTTGAGAGATTGGCCACCTTTCATCCCTGAGCAGATCATGTCTTGGTAGACTTATTCTCATCCATGGGGGGGGGCCTCTGTGGGCAGAGCCCCCCCACAATCTCCCTTTGAAATAAGTTAAATGAGATAATGCATTAAAGAGCTTAGCACAGTGGCTGACACACAGTTGTCAATAAAAAAAACATTAGCTATTGTGACTACCTATTGCTGTCACTATATTATTATTATTTTGGCTAATTTTAACATATTAGTAAAAAATATTAAAATGTTCCTTAATTACATATTTAATGCTATGAATTCAAAATTATTGAGATTTTTAGGCATCTGATCATTTAATATAACTGAATTAAATACTGGATATATTCAGAACTTTGAAACATGTGACCATACTAAGTAGTCTATAGATTGGAGATCTTCAAAGCTTAACATGAATTCATAAAACAAACACCACATGTGATCCCACGGTATAGCATAAATACTGCATCTAAACGGCCCACATATCTAGGTATATAGCCCACTATCCTAATTAATATTTAATATCCAATCACATTTTGAAGAAAGCAAATATGTTTTAGGATTATAAAAATATTAACTTCTTTACTAACAGTTTTTTAAGAATATGAAGAAAATGTGAGAATATATGTATGAGTCATTTGTCAATGGACTATTAATATATAAACCTCTATATATTTTCTGAAGTTAAAAATGGTTGATGTTGCTCCTAATGAAAGAGTATTTCTTGAAAGCCATTAGCTTGTACCTCTATTGCTTATAGAATGAAACCAATTATATAAAGAATTGACGATATTAGAATATTAATTTTTTTTTGCTTAAAATACATACATTTCAGAAAAGTGAGCCATTGTGTAGCTCAAATGAACACTAATGTGGATGTCAGTAAGTTATAACCACCACTTACCAAGTAAATGAAGCCAAAAAACTATTTTAATAAATTCCTAAATAATTCTTTTTAACTCTACTTAGAAAATCACAGAGGTAGAAGTAGTGAGTCGTAGAAGAAGTGAGCCAGCTGGGATGCGTGGACTCAGGAAACAAGTTACAGAGGCAAAAGAAGGGCCCTTGGAGCTTAGGAGAAAGAAAGCAAAGAGACATGCCTAAAGGGAGGAGGTGTGGGCAGGGAGGGAGGGCAGGCGGGAGGGGAGAGGGAGGGAGAGTAGGGGAGAGGAAGGGAGGGAGAGAGAGACCCAAATGAATTTTTAATAAAAGGTTCAAAAACCTTCCTTTATGTACAAAATACTTTTTAAAAGAAGAGCTTAAAATATGGATCATTCATAATCGTCAGATTCTAATACTGTCATGCAGATCACTTCAGAACATCAAAAATCTAAAGTATTCCCCAAATGCTACTTAGCCCAAGGATCAATAACCAACTGAACCCTAAACAAAGTGGTCTAGGGAAGCATGGCAGCCATATTTACCTCAAATTGGACCAGGAAAGGCAATTTATATTTTATTTATAAAGAACTGCAAATAATGACTGAAAAATCAGCTTAGTATTTTAGCCATAAGATATCAAAGTCTACAGTGAAATTCTTACCTCTGGTATTATAGGTGTAGGTTTTTTCTTATCCAAAATTTTTGGCTTTAAAATTACTTTCTCCACTTCCAACATTCCTATTGGTGTGTTTGGCTTAAATTTAATGGGGTTCTTTTCAGCTGACAGCAGATCGATTGTGTGACTGGATGGGTTCAAGTGATACTGGGCACAGAGGAATATCAGCAAGTCCATCATAGGTTTACTGTAAAACAAGAGCAACGCTGAGAGCACAATTTCATCAACTGTCAAAGTTACTGTTTCAAGCGTTTTTCTTAGGGCATCTTGTTTTCAGTATATGTAATAAAACAGCGCAACAAATTAGTATGTGTGAAGGCAGCTTAAAATTGAACTACTTATATTTTAGCCAAGAAAATATACTTCTTAACATGTCCTGAGTAGTATTCAAAAGAGCTTGGACCCTAGTGTTGGTTTTATAATCATCCATATTTTATCTGCCAAACTGTCTTCACGTTATAAATCTCAGGGGAAGGAAAAGTCCTTTACTTACCCAAGAGTAGTCACTTAGTTTAGCAGATGCTCTTTTGCAATATTATTTGGAATACTAGCAGTCTTTAGTTACAAATTGATTATATTCCAAAGTTCCCATAAGAATAAAGCATTAAGAAGAGCTACTACCACTTGCACTTTGAAAAGCATAGTAAATATCTACATGGGTAAGCACACAAAATCCTAAAGAAAAGTGTAGTTCAAATTTCTTAATTCATTCAAACATATTTAATATTTTCAAGCATTAGGCACACAGCACAAGTATGTGGCACACCTGCTCTCACAGACCAAATATACTAGATGGACTAGACCAAGTGTGAGCAAACTATAATCTGCAGGTCAAAGTGGGCCCACCGCCTGTTTTTTTAAATAAAGTTTTATTAGAATACAGTCACACTCATTTGTTTACATAATAGCTGGGGCTGCTTTTGTGTCACGATGGGATTTGAATAGGGCATGACTGAGACTGTATGGCCCACAAAGCCTAATTATATTTACTATCTGGCCCTTGACAGAAAGCTGATGAGCTCTGGTGCTAAACAATAAAAAAGTAATCAAGTAAATGCATGAGATAATTTCAAAAATGATTAAATTTTAAATGCTAATGGTAATACAGAATCTATTTTTATAGGAAATTACACACTCAAGTTGAGATCCAGGGACATTCTCAATTTTTTCCTCCCCTTTCCACATCAATTATTCGCCCAGACTCGTGTTTCCATTCACACTATCCACAGAACAATGTGGTCTCTGAGGCTTTCTTAATTGCCAGCCCTTAAGGAAAGGCTCTAAAGAATCTTTTGTATGATGTGCTTTCCTAAAATGACAGATGATCCTGAGTTGATAGTACGGATTTAAGACAGAGGCACTAAAACATGGTATAAAAGCCCTATTTTCATGGATTGAGGTACAGGCTGATGAGTTTCATTTGAGGGTAAGCAGATGGCCACTAATGTTTCCACTAAGAAATACAAATGTCAGTTACAAAAAAAAAAAAAAAAAAAATCCCAGTCTCTTGGCTAGAGATATGAACCTGGCTACTGGCTTTCAGACAGGGAAATGAGGCTAGGAATTTCACCATTCAGTAGGCTGATTTTAATTTAGTCCCTCTGTTTTCACATGTGCCTAAACCCTCTTCTCCTAAATGGAGTCCCCAGGTCTCCAGAGAGGCAGTCTCCTGCTGAGGAAGGGTAGGGGTCTGACACTGGGTAGTGCTGAAGTCAAAACCACGTACATCAGAAAGATTCTCAAACATCGCCTGTGTTCAGCTCCCTACCTCACTGTGGTTGTGGCCACTGTTAGGCCACTTCAGTGTCCACAGGATAAAGAGGAATGCTTCACAATGGTACACTCACCTCCCTTCTCCTCCCCCATGTACAAGTGGTACCCCATTATACATATATCAAGAAAAATAAATAAAAGACTCAATGTTCCTCAGTAAAAAAATGTTCTCTGGAGTAAATTTCCAGTTCTCAAAATACATTTCCTATGTCTTATTAGATAATTTCACAAAAATATTTGGAAGTTTTATGTCCTTCTCTTGACCTCTTATGCACATACATAAATTTGTTTATAATTGCCTACATTTGGGTTTTGGATAGTACATACTAAATCTCACCTAAAGGGAGACAACCATAATGGCATTATTGAAGTCAATATTTTGGTAACATAGTACTATATGCAAGCACTTTGATGTTATACACCAGTTCCACACTTGGAAATGGTACCTTCTTTTTCTGAGAGGAAATAAGGTTAAGAAGGATTAGGCAATGTTTAGGTAAATACAATTACAAATACAGTTACCCTGGAAGAAGAGAAAACTTTCACTGCCAACCAAATGGAGCTCTGTCCACTATTGTCTGTGAGTAAATGGTGGTATGTTCAGATTATATTTCTCTCTCTATATATAAATGTGCCAAGTAATACACATAAAAATACTAAAGCTTACATTTCAAACACTTTTCTTAAATGTATAGTTCCTTAGAACTTAAAAAACTCAAATGTTCAGTTCTTTAGAAATACACAATAAGAGTTAAAACTAGTTATTGATGTGAGGTTGTTTTGTTTCTGTTCTGTTAATCCCTATTTTTGTGCCATCATTTTATATCCTTTGATGTACAAACGTACAAACATTTAAAGAAAAAAACATATTTTCCATTTTTAAAGGTAAAAACAGTTTAACATTCTTTATATACTTTTATTTAACCCTTCTGATATGCTTTAATAAATTATTATTGTTTTTATCTGTGATACATTAATTTTCTAATTTAATAGATGAGGTAGAAAATGGGCCAAGAATATTATAAAAATGGCCTATTCCCTCAGTTGATCTGATCATCTATAATCTGTGGATAAAAAAGATGAAATAGGGAATGTGACCACACAGGGTGATCTGATCATAGATTCCTATGGGCAGGTCAGGGTGGGTAGTCATGCCCCGGGCATATCACTTTTTAGTAAAGGGTTTATCTTTGCTTTAAGCAAGCCCTGTCCATTGCTTCTGTGCAGCTAAGTTAACACACCTTTGAAATAAGCCTAACTACCCTCAGGAGAGCACATAATCTTAATTATCCTGTAACTTAATACCTGCCTCACTTTTTCCAACCTTCCTGAAATCTTCCTTTGGTTCCCTCCTTAATTCCATATGCATAAAAGAAACTGCAAAACGGTCAATTCTCCAAAGCATTTGAAATCTTGCTTCCAGTAGCTATCACCAGTTTTGGCTTAAATAAAATCCTATAAAAATCTTCCACAGGTTTGGATATTTCTTACATCAACAAATCATTGCACACTACCAGATTTCAAGGCCAAAAGGTTTCATACTGACTAGAGCTATATCATGACCTTTGACCTCATCACTACCTAGATGTTGTCTAATAAAAATATTTCTTCAAAAGGCAACTAATAATTACAGAACTTCTTTGACTTTATCCTCTCATTCTATAATTCTAAGCTCAAATCTTTATTCAATAGTTCCAGAAGTCAATTTTGCCTTGAAAATATTCTTCTTCCCAGAAAGACAAATGCAATAGACCAGAAAGTTCTATAACAGACACAAATGCAGATGGGAATTTAATACTGCATATAATAATGGCATTTCAAATTTCTGGGAAAAGAATTAAATTTTCAACAACTGGTATTGGGAAAACTAGCCATCTGATGGAAAAAAGTTACGTATTGGTCTTTTCTTTGCTCTTCCTCCTGCTGTGGTCTCTATAAGGGAACAGTCCCCGCACTCCAGGCCAGGAGTTTGAGCTCAGTTGTTCAGAGGACCCAGGGAGACTACAATCTGTGACAAAAGGTGTAGAGTCTCATTTGTACAGATTGAATCTGTCACAAATTTACCAAGTCAAGAATTCCAGATACAGTGTTTCAGCCTTCAACTGCATATCTTGAAAAAAATGGTAGGGATCCATAGCACCCTCAAAGACTGCTTACCAGAATAAAGAGTACAAAAATTTGTTCATGTTGTGGAAAAATGTAGTAAAGATGCTTGGGTTAGAAAAAGTGCATACTCAAGTTCACAAGTAAATGCAAAACTGGAAGTGGTTAAACATTTGGTAAAAATCAAGCCCCTGAGGTTGCCACAAGTACTTCCAACAGAGAAGGACAAGGCTCACAGGTACCTCAAGATACGAGGCAGTTAGTGGTACATCCAGGCCCCGTGGACCAGGAAGCAATTAAAACCTAATAATGCCAGAGCAGTTTCAGATTAAAAAGTGCAAATCCTTTTTATTTAAAGATGGTAAGAAAGTGTTCTCACTAACACATATTTTAAATGCTAAAGAAAAAAAGTGATGTATTATCTACTTTATTTCTCACACTAAAGCAGCTCCAAGTAGACCATATAGATAAATATGAGCGTTCAACTCCAGGGGGTTGAAAGTCGGGGGAGAAAAGAAATCCATCTTCATGTAGTGTATGCTCCAGAGCACCGCTGCCCAATGGAACTTTCTGCAGTGATGAAAACTTTCTGTATATGTGCTGTTCAATACAGTGGCCTCTCACCACAGGTGGCTGTTGTGAATGAGAAAGGAGCTATGAAGTAAATCTGACAAGCTCAGTGACTGAAAGTGACCTCACAGGGTGATCTGACCTTGAATTACTAGCTGGGCAGGTGGAGGTGGGCAGTCACACCCCAGGCCTATAACTTCCTTCATAAAAGGTTTATCTTTATCTTAAGCAAGTCCTGTCCATTGTTCTTGTGCATCTCCATTAACAAATCTCTGAGACATCAGAGTAATCCTCCCTTCCAGACCCCTCTAACCACCCTCCAGGGAGCACATGATCTTGCTGTGGGTATACCAGCCCTGTTTACTGTAAATGTTCCCTCAGCGTTATACTTTTCATCCCGTCGGAGATTGGCCCCTCCTCAATCTGCTTCACTGGATTTCATGTCATCTTCCTTCCTTTCCCTCCCTTGATACCAAATGCATAAAAAGAGCTGCCAAACTGCCATTCTCCAGAGAATTTTTTGAGATCTTGCTTCCAAGCATGTCCTCAGTTTGGCTCAAATAAACTCCCATAAAATTTTCTGTAGGTTTGGACATCCTTACATGGATACTAATGAGCAGTTGAAATACATCAAGCTAGTGGACTAACAACCTAAATTTTTAATTTAATTTCATTTTATTTAATTTCAATTTAAATAGTCAGATGTATTGGCCACTGTACTGGACGTGGTAGTTCTAGTGCACTCGTTCTCAAAGTGTGATTCGTGGACCAGTAGCATCAGAGTCCCTGGGAACTTGTTATACACGCAAATTGTCAAGACCCAGCTTAGTCACTGAGTCAGAAAATCCTGGAGGGCATCATAGCAGTATCTGCTTAGACAAGCTCTCCTGCATGTCTGATATATACCATTGTTTTTTAAATGGTGATCTAGAGAGAAAAGGATAAAGGAACAAACCAAATATATATTATATCAAATAATGATACTGCTCTGATGAAAAGTAAAATAAGGAAGGGTAGAAACCATCCTAAATAGAAAACTAACGTTAGAATACAGACCTGATGGAATGAGATGTCTGGGGAAAGCATTTCAGGCAGAGTAGACAAATGCAAAGGCCCTGAGGCAGGAGCATGCTCTGTAAGTTTAGGAAAAACAGAAACCCCTCGACTGCAGTAAAGACTTGGAATTTTACTGATAGAAAACCACAGTAGAGTTCTGAGGAGTGATCTACTTCATATTTGAAAGGGATTATATTCAGATTGTTGTAGTCAGAATAGCCAGAGGGAAAAGTTGCAAAGCTGTTGCAAAAATTTAGGTAGGAGATGGTGGGGACTTAAACCTATTCAGATTCCAGATTCCTGTTGTAAGGAGCTGATAAGATCAAAGCCAATACAAGAAGGAAAGTGCAGGATTTATCAAGGGACAGAAAGAGGAACTAGCCAGTGGAAGGCGGCCAGGATGGCGGGGTTGCTGAAAGGACATAGCAGGGCCTGGAATGTTCATTTAAGTTACTGGTTATTTGATATGTGTACTAACCTGGGTACCCACAAACCATCACCAAAGCCCTGGTAGATTTAGGAGACACCAAGTCAAGAAAAGAAAGAGAATTTCAAAACTTAAAGAGTGAAAATATAAGAATCCAAAAATAGTATATAAGAATCCTTGAGAATTTACAATAATACTATAAAGGGGATTAAACAGTCCACAAAAAGTAGGATAGGGGTTCAGGCACATTTTATCTAGATCTTAAAGAGCAGAGTGACCTCAAATGTTATCTGGGTTCCATTTATACCTCGATGTGGATTTCTTTCTAGGAAGACCACCTTTTAGCAATCTTTATTCCTAGGGCCTAGTCTATGGTTGATGTCACTGAATGAGGAATTTAGAGGAACCAGTGATTATTTACTTCTAGGTCACTCTGCTTAAATATGCATGAGTCTAAACACACAGCAGACAATGTATAATTGAGATCTCTGTATAGTATCTGGCACACAAAAAGGCAAAGTTGTTAAAAGAAGGTTCATATACTTTAAAAAATATTCAGTTGTGAAATCTGTGTTCATTTAAGTTAACACACTTGAATAGTAGCCTTGTGTCTAAAGCCATGACATCTTTTTAAAAAATTTTTATTTACTGATTTTAGAGAGAGGAAGGAAAGAAAGGAGAGAAACATCAATCCGTTGTTCCACTCACCCATGCATTCACCAGCTGCTTCTTACATGTGCCCTGATTGGGGATGGAAGCCTCAATCTTGGCTTAACAGGACAACGCTCTAATCCACTGAGCCACCCAGTTAGGGCAAGCCCTGACATCTTTACAGAGGTGCAATACAAGCATTAGTCGGGCTAAGATCTTTTTCAAAACAGCCTCAGACCAGTTTGAATACTTAAAGTATTTAATTGAAACTTCAGCATTTGGCACTAAAAGCACAGAAGAGATGACACTGACCTATGTAATCTGGAGTGGGAATTACCGTATTTTGCCATGTATAACACGCTCCTATGTATAGTGCACACCCACGTTTTTGGCCCAAACTTTCCGGGAAAAAATCTTGCATTTCAATTTTAATTCAATGTTTTATTTATATATAAAACCAATGATCACATTCTGGGGTATTTCTTGCATATGAATATCATTATTGCTCTCTAGAATTATACTTTTAATGCATAAGTAAAAGAATTAAAAACATTTATATAGGTATGGAATTAGTACTACCCATATATAATGTGCACCCTTATTTCCCCCTCAAAAATTTGGGCAAAAGAAGTGTGCATTATAAGTGGCAAAATACGGTATTTACTGCCTAGCTCTACCATAGAAGACCCTTAACACTGTCAAAGTAGAACACTAAGGTTTAAACTGACCCTGCATCCAATGGGGCTGCTGTCAGGATTCACTAGTCACAAAGTGCACCCACAGGAAACAAAATCATCTCTTGAGTATAGTTGTTCAGAATTATCCACCCAGATGCCAAATTATTTCTACCAAAAACAACAGTTTTGGTTCGTGAATAATTATCTGGAGCTGAGGCACTTAGCAAAAGTTGGCTAACAGATTTGACCATGGGATCACCACAGGAAGGATGCTTGTTTCCTGTTTGCTAAGGTGGAAGCACGTGCCAGCAATCCACCTGAAACACGAGCCAAAATATTAAAGGTTAAAAAGGACTGGCTGAACTTGGTCATCACTTCCTCATTCAGCTAAGAGATGGGTTCTTCCTTCTCTATTCCATCATATCACTTTGAATTTTGATTTATTATATTACTTTACAGAGTCTTCTTTGCATTAATACTATTTCCATTTTTTCTTGTAAAGTAATAATTTCTGGGAGACAGATATTTTTTAAGACTCTTTAAAAACTCTTCTTTGAAACGGAGAAATCCCTGAGATTCTCCACTTCCTTTTAGAATAACAAGTGCTTGTATTAATTTCATGTCAATTATCTCTTTGAGTCCACGACTACCACAAAAGCTACTTCCACTTTATGTATGAAAAAAATTGAGGTTTGAGATGTTACATGACCAGATGATGAAAAGCATACATAGAATTAGGGAGCAGTCAAAATTAGAATGTCCTGACTTCTAAAACTATACTCCTTCAGCTATAATTTAGCCTTACGGTACCACAAGTCAGGATGCAGGAAGGGACAGGTAGATGGTTTACAAAAGGCTATCTGCTATCTGGCACAATTTTACTTCACAGATTGATGACATCACTAAATCAGCGCCCAAATTTGCTGGTGACGCTTTCTGCATTTGTGACACATATGAGGGGTAATCTCGTCCTAGTTTTGGTACCTGCTACTTAAGACTTCCACTTCTGGGTTGTAAAGATCCCGCCAGGTATCAAAAATGCAGGTCATGGTTTCCCAAAGAACTTGCAGATTAGCAAGATGTGCAAGCATCTGCCTCAGTGAATTCCTAAACCCTGGAGGTGTTCAAACAAAGTCACTTACTAATAGGGTGGCTATGTAATTAATCAATCTGGGACACCTGAGAGTGAAAGGAGGCACTATTAATAATTACTCTGAGATAATAGGTACAAATACAGACTATCATAGGAAAAAAGGAAGCATGATGATATGTACTTGTCATGAATACATGGACTTTGAGCATCTGATAAGGGATTGAAGTCTATGAATAAGATTATTCTTTATTATAAATCATTAAATCTGCCCCAGTATCTAATAAAATATTTTACACCCTTTCAATAAATTCTCAGAACAGTTGAGTTGAATTGATTCTATTTGTCCCTTATAAATGCATACTGACCACCTAATTAGAGTTACCAATGATAGTATTGGGACTTTTTGAATGTCCTCTATTGTTACTGATGTTTATACATCTTATTAGTAATGAGTTCATGAGCTGTTAAACAATAATGACCCACATTGTTCTAATATTCTCTTGCCATTTCTCATAGCCTACTTTTCTCCAATAGGTGGCACTACACTCCATGTAAAACGTGCCTGAGCTCTTTATCTGCCCCACAAGTGGGAGTCAAAATCTTGGAACTATTTGGCTCAACTCTGCTGTAAACTGGTACCACTGGACAGGCTAATCAGGCCACAAATCATGTGAAACATGTCTCTGGGTGATTTTACAGGCAAAGGCCAGAAACTTAAGGCGTCTTGCTTGAAGTCACAGAGCAAAATATGGAGTCAATCACAGGGCCTGGAATTTCTAACTTCCAGTTCTATACTTTCTTTATTTGTGTTTTCATCCACAACATCTCAGATTTCCCCGAAGTAAAACAAATTCCTCTTCACAGTATGAGAGTAAAAGAGAGAAACCTCCTCCTGTTGTTCATGGTGTGAATTCCACTCCTCCCTCTCGTAGGAGAGAGAGTGCTAGTATGGCCATGAATGTTCTCCCGTAGGCTAGCAGAGAAGGTTAATGTTAATCTTTTACCAAGTTTCCCAAATTGAAACTTATTTAAAATTTACCCAGTGGGGGGAAAAAAGAGGGAAAGGGAACGCATAATTACCCAGTGAGGAATAATCACATACTGGGCAGACACCTGACTATAAGGTAAGGACCCAGAGTGATATAAAAATGCACCCACATATTTCTTTACTCTCTGAAGTGTTTATAACTGTTTAGCTTATCAACTCATTCTCATTAACAATTAACTTTTCCCAAGCACTGGTAGACACCAGTCCCTATGCTATTGCATAATGTAGCATTTTCTGAGGGGGAGATGGGGGCAGCCCCTAGGCAGCTTGCCTCTAACAACAGTACCCTTTCATGTTCACGGTCAGTAAGGCACGGAGCTGCTCCATCTGGTAGATAAGGTCCTTTACCAGCACCACACACACACACACACACACACACACAGATATGCATATATCTATATCTATTTATCTATAAATACACACACATACATAGGCATATGTATACCTATACTACAGTATGCTGTTTGCATAAGTAAAATATTTTAACTCCTCCTTCCTTCAATCCAACCTTCCCTGAGGTCAGAACACACAGAAATGTCCAAGAGTTTTTAGGCAGGTGCTGCAGTGACCCTCACAGGGTTGCAGAGGCAACACGGCAGGTCCAGGGTGGCTTTGGTCATTAAAGTGGCAGCATCCCTGAGTTCTGGTACCAAAAGATTAGTAAGCCAGCAGAAGACTACCAACCTCATTCAAGATCACAAGATTTTAGTTTTCCCCTGAGCATAAAGTCTATCACCACTTCCAACCTTACTGTGTTCCCTAATCTGCATAAGTTCTTTGGTTTAAAAAAAAAAAAAATCAATGTACAAATAAGAGCATTCTTCTGAAGATAATGCTGGGCATTCACATTCTCACAAATGGAACATTCTGAGCATACCTCTGCATGAGTTACACAAGATGACATGGGAACTTTCTAAAAATTTTCCCCAGGGATACATCTTGAAAAAAATTTTTCTAAAATATTAAATAAAAAATATAAATCTTCTAAATATTTATGTTAGTCTAATATTGATACTATTCTTCAAATGAAATACATAGAAAT
Source organism: Trachops cirrhosus (assembly GCA_028533065.1). Classification (NCBI taxonomy): domain Eukaryota; kingdom Metazoa; phylum Chordata; class Mammalia; order Chiroptera; family Phyllostomidae; genus Trachops; species Trachops cirrhosus. The sequence goes on along the minus strand of CM052541.1, from coordinate 52,222,587 downwards.
AATACTATCAAAATAAATAATATACAAGGAATATTTAAACAAATTTAGAAGGGATTGTCTCAAAAATTGTATTAGAGACCCTTCACAGTGACATATGGCACTCTTATAAAAGAAAACCTTATGCACTTAAACTTATTTAAAATTACTCCTCCCACCCTGACTGGTGTGCTCAGTGGGTTGGGCGTCATCCTACAAACCGAAAGGTGGCCAGTTCAATTCCCAGTCAGAGCACATGCCTGGGTTGTGCGCCGGGTCCCTGGTTGGGGGCACGAGAGAAGTAGCTGATGGATGTTTCTGTCTCTTATCAATGTTTCTCTTCCTCTCTTTCCCCCTCACTTCCTCTTTCTCTAAAAAAGAATATAAAAAATAAATAAAATAAAATCACTTTTCCCTAGTCCCCTCCCCCCATTACTCTTATATCATACTATTAAACCTTCTGTTTATAGTAAAAAAGCCACGCAGAAATTTAAATTACAATCTATGTCATGGGGCTGCATATTTGATAGCTAACATTTTTCAGTAATAGAATATATTTATCTACTTAAACATTTTGGTTGTTGTTGTCATTAAACATTGAGGTTTTTTTTAATGGGTCAGGAGTAGCTGCAACATGAATGATACCCCAAATCACAATCTTAAGATATCCCAAACTGCACTCTAAAATATCTAGAATCACTCCTAAGAAATCCAGAATCAAACTTCTAAGATATCTGAAACTACACAACCATTTTTAATCATAAACAACATTAAAAAATTAGCCATCATGTTCGCGAGTTGAGTCACTCCTGAATTATGGAACTACTAGGAACAGGGTCCCCAAGTCAAACTGCTTCGTAAAAACACTGCCGTGGCGCTGGCCTCGGCAGCACGGCCCCTGCACAAGCAGAGCACATAAATGCCTAATTACAAGGTCGCACGCCTGGAAGAAGCAGAACACTGTACATCAACTGTAACTTAAAAATAAAAATATTTTTATAAAACACATATAAAACAAATTCGACTCTCAGAAAAAAAAATTAACACTAAATAAAATTTAAAAAGCAATCAGAATTTGGGGCATTCCCATTTGGGGTGATCTTTGCCTTGCTCTCTACCTGGAGAAAATTTCTTTGTTTAGAATATCCTGAGAAAGCCACTAGGACACATCTAAATATCTCTCCAAAGCACACCATTTAAGTTGCCACCTCTGTCTATGTATAAATGACTAGGGAAACAATATTCATTAGAGTGAATTTATTAAATGGCAGTTACATTGCACACAGATGTGCAATACACCACGCAGAAAGGTAATGACGCCACATGGATCTCATAGTCTATTCAATAAGACATGACATACATATAAATTATAGTGCAGGACAATATATGGTAACCATCAATACTGTAAAGAGTCAAAGTGTGGAAGTCATAGGCAACAGTCCATTCCAGGGAGATCAGGGAGCCCTTATATAACAGTGTCATTTGAGCTACATAAACTAACTGGAGAAAATGTGGGTGGTAGAGTATTCCACATGGAAAACTTTCACAAATGTGTGGAGGTGGGAAAAGGAGAGTATCTATAGAACTAAAAAGTCATGAAGCTGAAGTTAAAGATATTCAAAGGGGAAAAGCCTACTTAATTTTGGAGAAGAAAATAAGGTGTCCCAGGATCCAGGCTTGGTAGTTTGGACTTTCTTAATTCGGTACTGAATTGCTGTCCCTGTGGGGCTTTGAGGGTTTTTTTGTTTGTTTATTTTTTGTTTTTATAATCAAAGATAGTGCCACCTACAGAGGGGTGTTTTAGCTAACCTGAGGGTAGAGAGTAAATAGAACTCAGAGTTAAAGAAAGGGGTTCTCAATAGAAAGTGAAAGATGCTAGCCTGTGCCAGGCACTGATAGTATTTCATTTAATCCTAACAACAATTCAGTTATAAAACATTTTTAGATAAGAAAACTGAGGCAATTCAACAAGATCTGGCAGCCCAGAAACAAAGAGCTGATTGATGGGAGTTATTCAGGTTTAGGGCCCCCGGAGGCAAGCATGCTGGAAGGTGAAGAGGGTGAGGAAAATCTACGGTCCTTGTAAGTACAAATGCCTTGGGAATGATTAATGCAGAGTTCAAGTTAAAGAAGGAGAAAAATGCAGCAACCTGAAAGCAGTCATAAATTAGACCTAATAAGGAGAAAGAACAAATCCAACTAAGAAAGACAAAGTGGATGAGCTAGATGTGTTGTGTTCAAAGGAGCACACCTGAATTTCAGCAACAGGAGAGAAGTGGACTATGGATATAGGCTCCCAGAGTTCAAGAAACAGGAGAGAAGTTAGCTTGGGGTAACATGAAAAATTCTACAATAATTACGATGGTGGATAGGATGGATAGAGAAGAAAACCTTGATTCTAATACAGAGGTCACTTAAGTTAAAAAAGAAAAAATCTAAAGAATGCAAGAAGCTGATGGCAAAGAAGAGGGCAATATGAACTCCTGAGTGGTGCATCCAGGAAGAAACTTCGGAGTACTCATAATGAAACTGTTGCTATCTGTCAGCATCAGTGAAGAACTAAGAAACATGCTGACATTTTTTCTTTTACCATACTTTGAACTGGGGGGAGGGGTGGGCGGGGAGAGGAATTGCCTCTACTACCCCCACCCATATCCACTGTCATTATCTTAAAACCCGGGTAATGGTATTATTTCAAGGATTGAAGATAATGGCCTTTGTCTGTAACTTACAAGAGTCCTTCCTCACTCAGAAGAGGCACAACCCAGGTGATTGCCTCTACCTGAGGTCGAAACTCACCCAGGAGAGTCACAGGTTTCTCAGCCTCCTAAACATGGTTCAATGTGTGATTGCCAAAACTATTTTTAGTACAGAATAAATGACAAAATGCAACTTACGTTTAATGGGAAGTTAATACACAACAGTAAGTATTGTTTGCTGAATGATGAACTTTTCTAGGTTCATGTACATAATCTTTATGTTATACATAGTTATACATAATCTTTATAAATTTTAAGATTTATATTTAAGGAGTTTATATTTAAGGAGTTCTCCTAGATAAAACCACATTGTAAGAATGCATTACCCAACATGTTACTTATTTATTCTTTTGGCTTACACACACACACACACACACACACACACACACACTATACAAAGGTCAAAACAGCTTAAATTTCTAAAGCAGGATTCCTGATAACGAACAGTAGTTGAAGGTGAAAACGTGGAACAAGACCAAACACAAAACTCATGTAAGTTTCCACTTGAAAATGAAGTGGAAAATTACATTTGGTTTTATTCCATTTTTCCAATTTTTACATAGGTATTAAATATATCAGTCTCCTAAATCAGAACTTCACTTTTTGCTGGGTTAAAGTTTAATTTTATATGTCTAGTAAACTTATCCACATTTTTAGTAAATTAATTAAATCATTTAGTGGTGTAAAAAATCCTGCTTGTTTCACAGATAAATTTATCTGCTTTGATAAATACAAGAGTGTTACATTTTAAGAGTAGTTTGTAACTTCAGCAAAATCAAATTCAGAGAAATAGCTTAAAAGAAAAAGAGTAATTTTGGGAGGAACAGAAAGGGTTTTCTTACAGGTCACTGGCCTGCTTTTCTGAGTTTGACTTACAATATCAACATAATTGATGACTGACCCTCTGGGAAAGGTTATTTTTTAAAAACTTATTAAATGACTAAGAAATATAAAATAGTTCTAAATTTTAAAAGTCACTTGTCTGGGACTGTGGAATCAATAGTATTGATATTCAAACATTGTTAGAAAAATTCTAATAAATTTTAGCATTTATTTTTTAATTGATAACCAAACTGAGTGATGAATAAAGTATTCTGTTGAAGAAAATAAACTTAAAAATATACAACACAGGGTTTCATTGATGGCAGAAAGGAAGTCATGGTATTTCATTTGCTCCATCATACCTTCCATGAACAGTTGTAGATTTGATAACATCCCCGGGTAGAACTACTGAGAGCTCGATGTCTTTATCTATCATGCTTTCTTTCTGTTCCATGATGAAAGCAGAGGATTCTACAGAATCATCCACTGAAGAGGCATCAAGGTTTTTGGTCTCAGCTGGAGGAAGTGGTGCCTTGGCTTTCAGTTTTCTTCTAAAATAAAAACAAAAGACAAAAAATGAACAATGAAACAAGAAATTCTTCTTTGCCTTTTTTATCAGCACATTTTTGTTTGTTTTCAACAATATGCCTACATTACTTGGTAATAAAAGAAATATGATAACAAAGAGATCTGATATTTGCCTTCACTGAGTTCAATTAATATATGATCACTATAGCAAAGCAAAAATATAACATTTTCTTTGATGAGATGAATTATGGAGATAAGTATCTCATTCCCATACTTCATAATAGCTCTCACCTCTGTGCCTTTCATTCTATTTGTTTCCATTCTAGTGTCTGCTACCCCCCTCTCCCTGCCACTCCTTACACAGTCTCTGCATTTATAACACATACAACAGATTCCATTAATGTAATATTTTTTTTCTGGGTACAAGTTTCATCTCTCTGCCTACATTTACAACTCCTTACAAGAAAAAAGCATATTATATTTCCCACTGCACTTAGCAATGAACAATAAACTGTAATTGGTTATTTGATATATTTCTGTTTCAATGAAAAATGTTACAAATAATTTTTCAAGCAAAGATATTTCAGTGTCACTAACTAGGACAACCCCTCAATAGATTTATAACAGAAATAGGTAGCAGACATCATGGAAAAATGCACATGGGCCAATTCATTGATTTGATGGGTTGAAAAAAAAGAAGTATAAAAAGAAATATAAAATAACTACTAGTAATGACATGAGTACTACAAGTTAGAGCTTTTGAAAATGTTACCTTTGTAAAAGGCTGATTGCTTTTGTAAGAACACATACTACTGCTTTCAAGTCAGAAAAATATAAAATTTAATTCCTCCCTCTCCCCATTTTCCAGCAAAAATAAAAATCAAATGAGTAAAATGGCTTCTTTTTAAGTAAATATTTAACATTCAGTTCTTCAGTAGTTTTGAAATTTAAGGTCTCACAAATCCAACCACCTTTATGCACTCAGCATCATGAAAAAAACAATAGCAATGTTCCTATATTTATATTAATTTTCTAAAATAATGGGCCTTTAATTTTTAAGAGGATAATTGTAAAGGTACGGAGTCTGACAGAAGTAGCACCTGCTTGAGTGTGGTTGATAGGGTAATAGTATGATGTAAATAATTTATAGTTTGAATTTGAACATTTCATCTAAAACATCATATGGTGTGCTTAAATATGATGATGTTACGTTACAGAATTACATGCTTATGATTTTGTAATAAAAGGGGCATTATTTGTGCTGAACTCTGTATATTTAAATTTAGAAAAGGTTTCTCTCAAAATAGTGACAAAGATAAATATTTAAAAGTGTTACAATAAATATAACAAGTTCATAAAATCTCTATGAAAAAGCTTTAACCAATTTTAAAACATTTTAAGTCTGCAGAAATTGACCGCTCATGGTATTTAATAAACATTTATCCTATAACAGAAGATCATGTGGCAGATTCGGCTAAACACTGGGAATGTAAAGACGATCTGACCCAGATCCCACCCTAAAGGGTTTGTGCCCCATGAGGACTGACAGATATATACACAATTACCCAGAGAAGTTTGATGATTGCTCTCATACACGTATGCTGAAGGTACAGCTAAAGCTCATAGGAAGAGAAACTTTCTCAGGAATCCAGAGATGTTTTACAGATGTGATCAATGAGTTGGGTTTTGGGGAATGAATAGAAACTCACAGGAAAAGATAAGAAATAATTGGTATTTCAGGCAGAGGAAAGAAGAGAGCAAATGCAGCCATGAGAAAAAGGGATACTTCTTAGAACTGAACAGTTTGGTAAAATTCTAGAGAAGTCAAAGGAGAAGAGATATCATTTAATCAACTAAAATGATTTTATAAACAAGGGAATTCAGTAAGGAGGATTGGTACAAAGTTAACATGCTAAAGTCAATAACCTATGTAAACACAAGCAAAAGCAAGTCAGAAAGTACAATAAACACAAAACTAGCTTCTTTTACGATAGCAACAAAATGAAATGTTTTAAGTAGTTGCAATAAATATAACAAGCATTTTATAAAATCTACATGAAGAAAATCTGAAATACCAACTATTCAGCTTCGATCTTTCTCTTCAACCTCAGATTTGTAAATCTAACACTGACCTGACCGCTGGACTTGGATGACTAACTCAATTTAACTTCCGATTCCTCTCCCCAGCTTCTCCAAACCAAATCTTTTCCTCTCCAAGGCTTCCCATCTCAGTAAATCACAATCCTTTCAGTTGCTTGGGCCAAAAATCGCCTCTTTCTTACACATACAATGCAATCCATTGATAAGTTCTGACAGCTCTGTACTGTGTCATAAAGAGATCCAGAGTCCACCAACGGCCTTGCTCACCAAACACCTCTGTTCAAGCTGCTAACTGGTCTCCCTGCTCCCAAAGTTGTCACATAATATTCTGTCTTCAATGTCCCAGCCTAGCAACTGGCGTGATCCTTTTCAAATTTAAGTCAGATCATTGCTTTTCTTCTCACACCCTCCAAAGTCTTCAATCCTCACCCGAAATAACATCCAGAGTCCAGCGTGTCCTAGACCTCTGGCCTCTCCAGTCTTCTCTCTCCCACTTTCTCCCTAGGCTTCTTGCACTCCAACCTTAGGACTCTTGCCTTTTCCTTCAAAACACCTACAGCATTCCTGATTCAGGAATGTCTGTAGGGTTTTCTCTTGATCTTAAGATAACACCTCTATTTATCTGCTTTACTTTTTGCCTTAGGGCTTATCAGCGACTAACATCCTCATTTATCATATCTCCGTCCATTAGAGCAATTCCACGAGAATAGGGACTTGTCTCCACTGTCATGTGACACATTTACAAATGTATAGAATCTCTGTAATGATGCCTGCCACACAGTAGGCACTCATGTTTACTGAATGAGAGAATTCAGTGAATATTTCCCACAAAAGATGATGTACTTAGGTATATAACTGAGAAGGAAAACAGTGCTTACCACCAAGGAAGAAAATGAATTTTTATATCAAGATTACCCATGTTGAATTTTTAAAATTGATTGACTGTATTTTATTTTTTTAAAAACAGGTAATAAAAAAATACATACCAAATTTATTAGAAATGGATAACTGAATTTTTGCTTCAAAAGAGTTTCATAAGGCCAGAAAAGCAGCCCAACTGTCACAGACAGGGCAGTACAGCATCAGGAACAACTCTGCCACAGTGCACTTGGCTTTCAAAAGGAGGGGCAGAAGGAAGCTCTGACAGGTACCTCCTGCTGCCACCATGACCTTCCTATGGCCTGCCTCCATCATTCTAGGCACATTCCCATCTCCAAGTGTTGCTCATCCTGGTCTCCATTTGAATGCCCTCCTCATCTTCAAGAGATTGAGTCACAATTTCTTGGATGTCCTCCCTGTCTACTGTACACTGCAGCGAGCTCCTCTGACTCACCGTTTTAGTGTTCTCAGTATGTGGGACTATCTTATTTCCTAAGGTTCTTTGAGTCTGTGATGAAAACCCATCTCCAATTACTAAAGATAAGCCTACTTAAAAAAAAGAACAAAGCACTAGTTGAAATATTATTTACATAGAAATTCTATTAAGAACATCGTAATATTCCCTAGTATTGCTTTAAATAATAAAGTATTTGTTACCTTTGGTCCTGAAAACTGGAAAGCATATGTGAATCAGAGTGAGATCCTTCCACAATGAACTAGAAAGCCCACAGGGAAGATGTAATGTGTAGGTAATTAAATAATGAATACAAAGCAAGGAATGGGTAATCTTGAACATTCAGAGCAATGAGAACAAGCTGAAACTAGCTCTGTGGGGGTGTGGGGGCAGGTATCAGGGTATACTTCAAAGAGAAGAACTGTGTGACTCAGTTCTCGGAAAAAAAGTAGAATTTAGACAAGTAGAGCCCTGTAGGATCAATTATATGTTAGTTCCCAGTTGTGATCCATTTATATGAAAGTTAGGAATGTGTCTCTCTAGTTAAAGTTTGCTGATTACATAGTATAGACTAGGGAAAAGAATACCAAATAGAGGCCTGGATTTGACCTGAATCCAAAATAGCTTTAAGACTATGTTAATTTATTTGACATTTTACTCACCAGCAAAGATTTAAACATACCTTTGACCTACTGACATTTCTCCCAATGTTCTTACTACTCACATCTCTCCCAGTCTTCTTAATTTTTTGGTTGATATTCTTTGGAGTCATAACAAAATTAAAATAAATGTCACCCAAATTCAAAGATATAGTGAAAATAACTAGAGGTTATAACCAACCTAATGTGTCAGAAATCCTGGTTCAGCCAAAAAAAAAAAAAAAGTAACACATCAACATGCAATAACGACTACAGTTTACTAGTTTTCATGAATATTTTTAAAATCTCAGAAACTGCCATTGAAGTCCCTGCACCCCTTTTAAACAAAAGCCAGTTCTCTCACCCAAGGGATTTTCACACAAACTCTTCGTCACCAGTGGCCTAGTTTGACTCTCAGCTGCTACTCCTCAGGGGCTCCTATCTTTAACAGTAAACAATAGCAAATTTCACACAAGGGTGGGTGCAGAGGGGGTTGTACTGAAAGATATTTGAGACTGAAAACTTCTCTAGGTCAGAACAAAAATTCATCAATCAAGCCTTAAAAATAACCAACCACAGTACATTATAGCATAAATAAATCAATGCTTTATCCATTAAAATTATCTCAACATTCCATTCCATTTTCATAATGAAAATTAAGGTACAATTTCACATTACACAATAATACATTTAAAATACCAAAACCTAATTTTAATGCAGATTTCAATTGGCATCCTGCTGTTACTACTGATTGGTTTGTTTTATCATTTGATTTACGAAGCGCTTCAAAATCCGTTGTCCTTGCTAATCATTACTCCATCCCTGTCAGTATTAACATCTTAAAATTCAGAAAAAGGGGAATAAAGTAACAGGAATCTACTCTAATATCTCTTCTTATTTTGAAATAAAGCTTCAAATTGTATATGAGGTATACTTCCACACTTAATAAGCTACTACATTCCAATGGGACTTCACCTATTTGCTGTATTTAAGACAGTATTCTTAGAGATTCACTCAGAAAAGTACTACACAAAAGTACAGCTTCAATATTAAAGACAGTATAAGAATGGAATTATATGTCTTAAAACAATGGATATTTTAAGCATTACATTTTAATGACCAAAAAGAAATTTAACAGCCACCTTTTCTTAGTATAGATCGAGGACTATCAAATAGAAGATTCCTTGGGATAACTGCTGATGAGGCAGTTCTCCAAAATAACTGGCCATGTTCTGATGGCCCCTAACCTGTGCTTTTCAACTGCAAAGACCAATTTCTCAAAACAATTTCTTAAGGTTTCTCTCTCTCTGAGTTTAATGAAACAAGAAAAAATTTTATTAAACAAAAATATATTCTAATGGTGGACATAACATTGTTTTACCTGCTTGAGTAAACGCAATTAAGAACCAAAGAAGGTGTCATTTTTTGATGAGCCTAAAAGTTAAATTAGGGTGAACATACCAAGTGACTTTAAAAGATAAGCAATAATGAAAGGCAACAAGGAGAGACCCAAGGCACTATATGACTCTCTCTGTTTTGTTTGTTTTTATTATTAACATGACTACGGATGTGTTCTCATTTCCCTCCCCTTCTTATATGACTCTTGAAAAACATTTCTCTTATCCAGGTATCCAATCACCTGTGTGTGTTCAAATCTAATTGACAATTCTCTATCTGATCTTGGTCACATTTGAGTAAGTTCCTAAATTCTAGTAAGGAGACATTTAACAGCTGCCCAATCCCTCTGTTTGGGATTCTCTTGCCTTTGCTTGGTGTGGCAACACAGTTTCTTCCTTCTTTACTGCACTCTCTAGTCTCCCATGACCTCATATCCTTGCCTGCTCCTTTTTCTTCTCTTTCTAGGACCATCTCCCCCAGATGATCTCTTCAAACACCATGGCTTTAAATATCACCTACAAGTTGATGACTCGCAAACTCCTATCTACAACCCTGACCCACTACTTACTGAGTTCTGACTTATATGCTCAATATCTCATGGTCATCTCTATACAGATTTCCCATAGGTACTATATATCCAAAACTCTTGATTCTCCTCTCCACTCCCAATGCCTATTCACATCCAAACCTCCCCCAAGAACCTTCTGATCTCCCCTAATGACACAACACCCCTTAACTCAAGCAAACATCTTAGGCATATTTTGATTCCTCTTTGTCTCTATCTCTTAGTTCCAATACACTATTCAAGCCCTGTGACCTCTTAACTCTAATGCATATCCTCATTCAGTGTACCTTTCACCAGCTCCTCTACTATCGCCATAGCAATTAAGACATCATCCCCAGCTTAGACTGCTCCAACAGCTTCCTGACTGATCCTTCTTGTAGTAGTCAGAGTGATCTTTTAAACATGTAAACCAGATCACATCACATCTCTGATCCTTCACTGGCCTCCCAGTGTGTTCAAAATAAAACCCACAGGCCCAAGACGGTGGAGGAGTAAGTGGAAGCACTAATATCCTCTTAGGACCAATCTGGAATTACAACTAAATTAAAGAAAACCCATCCTGAATAACCAGCTGAACATTAGCTGGAGAGAAGCCTTATAACCAAAGACAAGTGGAAGAAACCACTTCACCACAATGTGACTGGTAGGGAGTGTGGAGGCACAAGAGGGCTGGCTGGGCTCCCACAAGTGGCAGCTTAAGTTCTGAAGGGATATTTCAGCTGCCAGGGGGTTTCCCCTAAGTAGTGTGGTGTCTAAACCCCAAGCTGGGCTCCCCAGCCTAGAGCACCAGAACCAGGAAAGAAACCCAAATAACACTTGGCTGTGAAAAGCAGCAGGGGTTCTGTCAGCCAGGGAGAGATGGCTTGAGACACAGAGAGCCTCTTAAAGGGCCAAGCACAAAATTTCATTTGCAGTCACCTACCCTGGGCTCCTGCAAATGGAGGGCAGAGTAGAATAGAGATGTTTAAGGAGAGTCTAGGGTTGGTGGCTCTGGGAAGAGAGCTGAAGGAATAGCAACCAGGATCCCCTATGCTGAGTCATTCTCCGCACTGCAGAAGCCATCTTTCTGGGGCACAGCACTCTCCTCCAAATGGCATCAGCCTGAGGTGACGCAATAACCTGTACACATGAATCCCTGTCCCCACCCTGTGAAGCGAAAGCTGGGCTGCTGAAGAATAGAGCTGGAGGCTTCCTCAGTGATTAGATCTAATAGCAAAGGTGGATCTCTGGGAGCTCTGGGAACTCTGAGGTGTTAACTGACCTTCTCCTGGGCCAAGAGCTGGTAAAACCTGGACTTAGTGCATAGCCTGGTTCTTTCTGCACACACCCAGGTCCACAGGAGGGAGCCACAAGCTGTGCATCACTGATAGACACAAACAGGTTGCCCAGGGGCAGTCACAGGCAGCATCTGACATAGGGCTGCACCAGCATCTTTGCAGATCTACCTAATACACAGAAACAAATACAAAGAAACAGCCAAAATGGATGACAAAGACACAGGCCCCAAATGAAAGAGCGAGAGAATACTCTAGAAGAAGAACTAAATGAAATGGAAGTGAGCAATTTATCAGACATAGAGTTTAGAGTAATGATTATACAGATACTCAACACCATGAAAAAAGACATATAACTATTAAAAAAAGACCAATAAGAAATAAAGACTACAACATAAGAAATAAATAATACACTGGAAGGAATAAACAGTAGGTTAGATGAATCAGAGGATCAAATCATCAATTTGGAAGACAAAGTAGAAAAACACCCAAGCAGAGCAGCAAAAAAAAAAAAAAAAAAAAAAAAGAATTAAAAAGAAAAAAGAAAAGAGCTTAAGAAACCTTTGAGACAACATAAAATGTAACAACATTCACATTATGGGAATACCATAAGCAGAAGAGAGTAAGCAAAGTATAGAGAACCTATCTGAAGAAATAATGACCAAAAACTTTCCTACTCTGGTGAAGAAAAAAGACACACAAGTCCAGGAAGCACAGATAGTCCCATACAAGATAGACCCAAAGAGGCCTATACATAATAGTTAAAATGGCAAAGCTTAAAGACAAGGACAGAATCCTAAAAGCCACAAGAGAAAAGCAGTTACCTACAAGGGAGCTCCAATTAGACTGTTATCTGATTTCTCAAAAGAAACATTTCAGGCCAGAAGAGTGTGGCAGGAAATATTTAAGGTGATGAAAAGGAAGAATCTACAACCAAGACTACTTTACCCAGAAAGGCTATCATTTAAAATTGAAGGAGAAATAAAGAGCTTTACAGACAAGAAAAAGTTAAGTGAGTTTGTAAACACCAAACCAGTACTGAAACAAATGTTAAAAGGGCATGCTTGAAGAAGAGGGAGAAGAAAAAGAAGGAGGAGAAGAGGAGGAAGAGCAGAAAATAGTTTAAAAAATGAGATGGCATTAAATATATATCTACCAATAATCACCTTAAATGTAAGTGGCTTAAATGCACCAACCGGAGGACATAAGGTAGCTGAATGTATAAGAAATGAGACCTATATACATGTTGCCTCCAAAAGATCCACCACAGATCAAAAGATACACCCAGAATAAAAGTAAAGGGATGGAAAAAGGTATTTCAGGCAAATGGAAGCGGGGGAAAAAGCTGGGATACAAACATATCCAACAAAGTATCTTTAAAATCAAGGCTACAGAGCCCTGGCTAATATTGCTCAGTGGATTGAGCACCAGCCTGAAATTCAAAGGGTCACTAGTTTCAGTGCACATGCCTGGGCCGCTAGCTTCATCCCCAGCAGGGGGTGGGCAGGAGGCAGCCAACTGGTGTTTCTCTCACACATCAGTGTTTCTCTTTCTCCTTCCCTTCCCCTCTCTCTGAAAATAAATAAATAAAACCTTTAAAAAGTAAAAATGATTTAAAAAATAAAATAAAGACTATAATAAGAGACAAAGAAGGATACTACATAATGATAAAGGGAACAATCCAACAAGAGGATATAACCCTGGAAAATATTTATGCACCCAACATAGGAGCACCTAAATATGTAAAGCAAATCAGATGGACATAAAGGGAGGGATTGGCAGAAATACAGTGGTACCTCAGTACTCTTTGCTAATTCATGCCAGAACACGTGGCATGTGCTGAAACCAATGCGCAACAAGCAAGCGATGAGTGATGAAGCATTTTTTATTGTGGGTAGTGCTGTGACTCATACAAATTCTAGCAAGTGCAAGTCCCAAGCAAGTGCCAAGTGCTTAAATATTTTTTTTCTCATCAAAATGTGATGAGTACAACAAGGTTTGGTAAGTTCTGAAGCTGACAAGTACTGAAGTATGACTATACAGGCATAGTAAAGGAATTTGACACCCCATTGACTTCAGTGGATAGATCTTCCAGACAGAAAATCAACAAGGAGACAGCTAACCAAATAACATCCTAGATCAAATGAATTTAATTGATGTCTTCAAAGCATTTCACTCCAAAGCAGCAGAATATACATACTTTTCAAGTGCACATGGAATGCTTTCTAGGATAGACCACATGTTAGGACACAAAACAAGTCTCAATAAATTTAAGAACACTGAAATCATATCACCCATCTTCTCTGACTACAATGTATGAAACTAGGAATGACTCACAAGAAGAAAACTGAAAAAAAATACACAAAGACATGGAAGCTAAATAACATGTGATTAAACAATGAATGAGTCAACAATGAGATCAAGAAAGAAATCAAGAGATACCTTGAAATAAATGACAACACAACAATCCAAAATCTGTGGGACACTGGAAAAGTGGTCCTAGGAGAGAAAATCACCATTACAGGCCTATCTCAAGAAACAAGAAAAAGCTCAAATAAATAACCTAACTTTACACTTAAAGGAACTTGAAACAGAACAACAAACAAACCCCCAAGTGAGTAGAGGGAAGGAAATAATAAAGATCAGAGCAGAAATAAATGAAATAGAGTCTAAAAAATGATACAAAAAAAATCAATGAATCCACAAGCTGGTTCTTTGAAATGATTGAGATTGACAAACCTGTAACCAGACTAATCAAGTGAAAAGGAGTGAGGGCCCAAATAAATAAAATCAGAAATGAAAGAGGAGAAATAAAAATTGACACCAAAGAAAAACAAGAGAATGTAAGAAAATATTATGAACTATATGCCAACAAGTTGGACAACCTGAAGGAAATGGATAAAGTACTAGAAACATACAATCTTCCAAAACTAAATCAGGAGGAATCAGAGAATCTGAATTCTGAATAAAATCTGGATCTGAATCCACCTAGTAAAATGGAAGCAGTAATCAAAAACTCCCAACAAACAAAACCCTGGACCAGATGGCTTCATCAGGTGAATTTTACCAAACATTCTGGGAAGAACTAATACCTCTTCTCAAACTATTTCAAAAAATTCAAGAGGAGGGAAGACTCCCAAACTCATTTTACGAGGCCAGCATTATCCTAATTCCAAAACTAGATAAAGACATTGCAAAGAAAGAAAATTATAGGTCAATATTCCCAATGAACATAGATGCTAAAATTCTCAACAAAATCTTAGCAAACCGAATACAATGGTACATCAAAAAGATTATACACCATGATCAAGTGGGATTTATTCTGAGAATGCAAGGTTGGTACAACATTCACAAATCAATAAATGTGATACACCACAAACAAAATGAAGGATAGAAACCACACAATCCTATCAATAGATGCAGAAAAAGCATTTGATAAAATCCAATGCTCATTTATAATCAAAACTCACAGCAAAGTGGGAATAGAGGGAACATACCTAAACATAATAAAGGCCATATATGACAAACCACTGTCAGCATCATACTCAATGGGCAAAAACTACAAGTGTTCCCCTTAAGACAGTGACCAATACAGGGATGTCCACTTTTACCACTCTTATTCAACAGAGTACTGGGCATCCTAGCCACAGCAATCAGACAAGAACTAGAAATAAAAGGCATCCAAATTGGAAAGGAAGAAGTAAAACTGTCTTTATTTGCAGATGACATGATACTGTACACAGAGATTCTTCATGATTCTACCAAGAAACTACTAGAACTAATAAATGAATTCAATAAAGTAGCAGGATACAAAGTTAATATCTGGAAATCAGTTCCATTTTTATATGCCAATAACAAACTAACAGAAAGGGAAATTAAGAAAACAATCCCATTCACAATTGCTTCAAAAAGGACAAAATAACTAGGAATAAATCTAACTAAGGATATAAAAGGCCTGCACTCAGAAAATTTTAAGACACTGAAGAAAGAAACTGAAGAAGATACAAATAAGTGGAAGTTTATACCATGTTCATGGATAGGAAGAATTAACATCATTTAAGTGTCCATGCTACCCAAAGCAATCTATAGATTCAAAGCAATTCCTATCAAGATTCCAGTGACATATTTCACAGAACTAGAACAAATATTTTAAACATTTATATGGAGACACAAAAGGCCCCACATAACAATAGCTATCCTGAGAAAGAACAAAGTTGGAGGAGTCATGCTATCTAATACCAAACTATAAGACCATATTAATCAAAACAGCATGGTATTGGCATAGATACAGAAACATAGGTCAATGGGCCAGAATAGAGAGCCCAGAAATAAACCCAGGCCTTTATAGCCAATCAATATTTGACAGAGGAAGCAAGCACATACAATGTGCTAAAGACAGTTTATTCAATAAATGGTCTTGGGAAAATGGAACACACACATGAAAAGAGATGAAACTTGACCACCTTCTTACACCACATGCAAGAATAAATTCAAAATGGATTAAAAACTTATATATTAGATCCAAAACCATAAAAATCCTGGAACAAAATACAGGCAGTAAAATCTTGGATAATGCTTGTAGCTATATTTGACCTGATATAGTTTCTCAAGCAAAAGAAACAAAAGAAAAAATAAACAAATGGGACTACATCATACTAAAAAGTTTTTCCACAGCAAAGGAAACCATCAACAAAATAAAAAGACAACACACAGAATAGGAGACCATGTTTGCCGATACTTCCAATAAAGAATGTATAAAGAACTTATAAAACTCAACACCAAAAAAACTAAAAATCCAATTAAAAAATGGGCAAAGGACCTGAACAGACACTTCTCCAATAGACATGAAAAGATGTTCAACATCACTAATCATCAGAGAAATGCAAATTAAAATCACAATGAGATATCACACCAGTCAGAATGACCATCAATAAATCAACAAAAGAGTGCTGTAGAGGATGTGGAGAAAGGGGAATGCTTTTGCACTGTTGGTGGGAATGCAGACAGGGCTAGCCACTGTGTAAAGCAATATGGAGATTACTCAAAAATTAAAAATGGATCTGCCTTTTGACCCGGCAATCCCACTTCTGGGACTACATATGAAGAAACCCAAAACACTAAGGAAAAAACATAAGCACCTTAGGTTCATTGCAGCATTATTTAGAAAGGTCAAAATATGGAAGCTGCCCAAGTGTCCAACAGTAATGAGTGGATAAAACAACAATGGGATGTTTACACAGTGGAATACTACTTGGCCATAAAAAGAAGAAAATTTTACCCTTTACAATAGTATGGATGGACCTGGAGAATATTATGCTAAGTGAAATAAGCCAGTCAGAGAAAGACAAATACCATATGATTTCACTCATACATGGAATCTAATGAATAAACTATACCCATATTTTTCCATGTATAATGTGTACTTTTTGCCCAAATTTTTGAGAGAAAAATAAGGATGCACATAAATACATGGGAATAATGATTACATACAATGGGTATAATAATGGGTATTATAATCCAATGTATAATGAGCACAAAATGCGGGAGCACATTAAGCACAGCAAAATATGTAACAAGAAAAATAGAGACAGATTCATAGACAGAGAACAATATGACAGCTAAGGGGAGGAGTTGGACTGTGGAGGGATCGAGCAAAAAGGAGAAAGGACTCATGGACCTGGACAATAGGGTAGTGACTGTTGGGGACAGATATAAAGGGGATAAATGGTCATGGAAAAATACAATTAAAAATTGATGGGAAAAAAATGAAAAGAAAACCCAAATTACTTTTCTTGGCTTACAATAAGTTAGCCTGATGTTCTCAAATCATGATTCCAGAGCAGCAGTTGGAAAGTGTGAAAAATGCAACTTCTCAGGCCCTACATAATTAAAAAACACTGGGGGAGAATCCTACAATCCACATTTCACAACCCCCCATGTGATTCTGATGTATGCTAAAGTCTAAGAAACCACTACCATCTGCCAACCTCTGCACCTCCCCTCTTATTATTATTTCAACTCCTCCCATAATTCACACTGGCATTCTTTCCTTTCTTCAAATAGACCTGGTCTCTTCACAGCTGAGGAACTGTGCACAGCTGTTTACTTTGCCCAAAATGCTTTTAACAACAGATCTTCAAATTGTCTGCTTTTTCAGCTCATTTAGAGTTCAGATCAAATATTTCTTCCTCATAGAGATATCCTCTAACCACGCAAAAGAGGTACCATCCATCTCAGCACACCCTTCACATAACCCTGTTTTGTCTGGAATGAAGATTCCATAAATGTGGGACCGGGCCCGTCTCATTCTCTGCTAGCACCTAGAATTTAACAGGCACATTAGGGTGCTCTGTAAGTGCTTGTTGATTTAACTGAGGGAGGAAGACAGGGAGGGTTATATCAGTTCCATGAATTCACAGAGCTTGGTGGGCTGCTGAATATCAAACAGTTTTGTAAAATAAACTATTTTGTGAGCAGTCGGAAGAATATGAAGTCCAGAGAGACCCACATAAGTAAAATATTCAATCCTCAGAAAGATTCTAAATCTTCTCCCTATTTGGGGGAAAAAATGGGACTAGGGATTAAATTGGGACAGACTGACCTATAGAGACAGACTGACCTATAGAGTAGAAAGAAACCTCCTTCACTTTGCCCAGATGTTCAGTAACTTCCTCGTGGCCATGTAACCGATCTGTGGGTCAGAAGTCAGATATCCTGGCTGTAGCTTCCTATGTCCATAAGGATCACGATTCATATGAGGAACAAATAACATAATTCTGTGTTACATTTTTACTTTAAAAAATGGAACTCATCTTTCAGGTACATTTGACATAATGTACCAAATAAAAAGGCAGTAGGTATTCTTCACATCAAACTAATCACTTATTACATGCTAGTGCCTTTGTGCCCCCAAAGCAAGTTCCAATAAGGACACACATGCACACAAATTAGCTTTTATCCTAGTTCACTATGATATTATCAGCAAAACAACAGCTAACACCCTGGATGCTGACAATGTGTTGGTAACTGTCCTAAGTATTTAACGTGTACCACCTCATCCTTACAGCACGGTGTGAAGTAAGTGCTACCAAGGACACTGATGCGCAGAGAGGGTGAGGAAATCAACTATAAGTGATGGAGTGCAGATCTAAACCTAAATTGTTGATGCTAAAGCCTCTTCGCTACTACACCATGTCATCCCTTTGGGAGCTGAAACATTCATACAAAATAAACTAACAACAACAAAAAATGAATGTGCTGAGCCAAGTGATGATAGAGGAGAAAAATGAGCACTTACTGAACATCTGCTAAGCACTGCGCAGGTGCTTTTTTCCTACATTGAATCTCATGAGACAGCCATCACTGCCATTTAACTGGGGCTTACAGGGGTTAAGGAATTTTTCCCAAAGCACACAGAACATGGTACCAAACCTTTCCCAGAACCTTAACAAGAGCCATCTAAATAATTCCTCATCAAATTTAAATAGGAATGCAGGTACCAAATGTGCAAATGCCCCACTCACACTGACAGAGGCTGCTACTTCCCCAGGTGGAGTTTGGGAAAAATGTATTGAGAATTAAAAAGCATGACCATGTCCTAAATGGCCACTAGTGTTGCCTTGAAAATGAATCCCTTAATTTCTCTGGTCCTCTGTTTCCTTCTTTACAAAATGCAGGTATTGGACTAGATGATCCCAGGCCCCTTCCACCTCTGACAGAGACTTTGCATAATAATTTTATTTAGAGACTGCTAGTGTAGGCCTCAAATAAGATACTTTAGGACTGGAGTGGGGCCCAGGGGCTGAGCTAATTTACAAACAACATTTGGTTGAAAGAATGGCATGGAGAGGACTTCCATTCGCAGGGAGCTCTTCCTGTGCTGAGAACACTCTGGTCAGGAAAGGGTCTCCTCTGAGGTTCGCAGGAAATGGTTCCATTTGCAACTGCCTTTCTCTCTCTTGGCATACATACTAGGAAAAAGTGATGAATAGAGTGACAACTCAAAAGAAAATTTTAAAAAGCTTCTGGTTTCATTCTCCCACACTCAGTTTGTTTGCATTTGAACACCTGGAACAGAAGGTCTCCATCACAACTCATTCATCACTTCAGGTTTTTTGCCCCAACTGTACCTCCACTTAAATCTGACCAATAGTCCAAAGCCACATTAATTATACCCAATGTTTCTAACATCTTAGATTTATTTCCTTCTCCCCAGGACAGACACACAAAATGCACAGATTTCTATGATCTTAATTTCCACTCTATGCTTCTTCCAAGTACTGTTTTATTTCACTCCTTCCTTTTGCAGCCAAACTCCTAGAACTTTGCTGTCCAGTATGGTAGCCGTGTGGCTACGGAGCACTTGTAACATGATTAGTGTAACTGAGGAACTATATATTTATTTTATTTTATTTTTTTTTCAAGAGAAAAAATCCACTTTATTTACTTATGTTTCAGTAAGTTTAAATCTTTGAGGGCGACAGCATTACACGGATTCTGTGTCCAATGGCCTTAGCAGGAAGGTTGCTTCAGAATTTAGCAGGAACCGTGCCATGGATTCCACGAGCACAGGTTACTCTGGTTTTGCTCGGTTTGCCACCAGGAGTCACTGTGCTGTTCTTTCCTTTGTACATATATGCACACTGCTTGCCTAGATAGAATTCTGTTTCATCTTGAGCATAAACACTTTCTATTTCAAGAAGAGCTGTGCGCTCCTTCTGGTTATGGACACCCCACTTATAGCCAGCAAAAATGGCCTTGAACCACAGCCTTCTAGACGTATTTGTCGTTACAGAAGGCCTATTCCCAGCAGGCCTCCATAGGCTCCATGAAAGAAAAAGTACTTTATATTTTAAACTGAGTCGATTCATTTATTGAAAAACATTTAAGTATATTTGGAGTTTGGCTTCCATAAAAGAAGCCATATGCATGAGACCACAGGAGCTGAGCAGGGCTGTTGAGGACAGGACAGCATGGACATGACTCACTCACAGGTTCACCAAGGGTCAGAGCCAACTCAAGGGCATGTAAACCACACATACTGGCAACAACTCAGGTGTGTGGATCTGTTTTTCAACTATGAATTTTATGGCATCTAAATACAGATCAAGTATTTCTAAGGAAAATATAGCATCAGATTTGAGATATAGATCTCAATTCTGAATTGATATAAGTATAAAATATACCCTCGATTTTGTAGACTTAGTAAAAAATATTAAATATCTATTAAGTAATTTTTATACATTACTTACATATTAAATAATGTTTTTAATATATTGGGTTAAATAAAATATATTTCTGTGATAGGCAGCCTCTTAGATAGTCCCCAGTGACCCTCATTTCTTGTGTAATCCCCTCCCTCTGAGTGTGAACTGGAATTAGTGACTCATGTTCAGTGAACAGAATGCAACAAAGATAATGGGATGCCAGTTCTGAGACTGATTTATAAAAAGACTGTGGCATCAGTTTTGGATGCCACTTACTCTAAGGGAAGCCAGCTGCCATTCTATGAACTGCCCTATGACTAGCCAATAACTATGGAAGACTTAAGGGTACCAACAGTCGTAAGAGTGAGCTTGGACACAGATCCCACCCCATTAGTGACGTGAGTCCCAGCTGACATCTTGATTGCAGGCTTACCTTTTTAACCAGCAAACTAGAGAAGTCGGGTTCTACATAAACCCTATGCTTCAGTTTCAGCTCGCGGTTACTGACATTGTACCTCTGCTCTAAAACTCCCTCTGCACATGCCATTATGTGCACATAGGAGATATCCTCTTATAACACACCAGTGAAAATCCTCTCTTTGGATGTCTTTTCTTTCAAGAACATTTCTTGTTTTATGCATAGAAATCTTTCCACTTTAACATTGTTCAGTATCTTGTTTACATTTATAATGAGCAGCACACTTGTATAGTTCCTTTTGTTCAGTAAATAACTATGAGGATCTATCACACTCAAAATACTATGTACAGATGAAGTGGAGTAAATCCAAAGATAAGACACAGACTTTCCCCTCTAGCACCTACATTTTGGTAGAAAGAATAAAGAAGTAAAGAATGCAAGAAATAAAGTACCCCAAGCTCCCTTTTGTCTTATGGCATAATTTCCAATGTATATCACCTTCGCAGCCAGAACAGTTTTTTTTGAGGCAGATAGCATGTATATAACTTTTTGTATTTTTGTTTAATACATTACCTTTTTCACAATATGCTCCATTATTTCTTAAAGAATGAATTTAACTACAGTTTTCATTAGGCTTGTTCATTTTTGTTGTATCCCTCTCAAATCTTTCTTTTATACTACTTTTTGGAACTTAGCATTATGTAGAGTGAGGTCCAGGGACATAACAGAATTTTTTTTTGAAAAACTAGAGATTCCAGGATAGGTTAGCATGAGTAGATGAAGTTTTTGCTGTGATTTAATTGTCGTATACCCAGAAAGTCATAATGTGCTACCTCATGTCCTTTAACCAAATACCTATTCCAATAGAAGAAACATCACAATATATCATATTTTATGAAAATTGATAGGCTACTAGTTTGTATCCAAGCCATTTACATCTAAGCATTTCTAAGCCAAAATCTTACTTACATGCACACATGCACACAGAGTGCTTTAGATAATAAATGCATAATTTGGCTTTGACCTTTTTCTCGTGGATAAGTGTGGAAGGTGGCAGGGAGAAAACAAAAATTTCTAAATCATTAGATACACAGAGTATTATCTTCCACTGACAACATTCAGTTATTCCAGAAAGGCACAAGGTGACAAAAAAAAGTATGTATTTGCAATCAAAAAGGAAAACATCTACATACATGTTAATCATCAAGGTTACTCAGAGAGTTCAAGATTGGAAAGAAGTCAGAGATCTTAGTTTGCATCTGAGTCTGTACTTATTAGTTATTAATTTCTCTGGAAATATTTCTTTGATTGCAAAGTTAGATAATATATGCTGTCTCACATGGTTACTGAGAAGGTAAACTGGGTAAAGTATGTTCATTGTCTGGCCCAGTGGTTCTCAAACCTGGCTACACAGTGAACTCACCTGAGGAGTTTTAGGAAATGCTGAGGCCTAGGTCCAACTCCCTAAAATTCTAATTTAATTGGCTTGTGGGGCTGTTTTAAATCTTCCCCAAGTGATTCTGAAGTGCAGACAAATCTGAAAACCACTGGGCTAGCATAGTACCAGTTGCAAGTTAGGTATTAAATTCGAGTTAAGGATTCACCTTCATTAGAACTTTGTAAACTCTGAAACAGTGCCTGGAGGCCGCTAGTTAAGTCAAATCTTAGAAGTAGTCCAAAAGTTTGGTATAATATTTCCCAATCCAAATCCCCATTATATTTTTGGCTTCCTTTTATCAAAGGTGATTTCTTACTTTCCTTATGAAAGTAAGAAAAACATAAATTTCCCTTGATATTTTCACTGAGTTACATTTTACACAGAAAGACATAAATATGAATATATTTTTCAAAAATGTGTACTTTAGTGTACATTTAGTGGTATATTTTTTAAAAATGTATAGTTTAGTGTACATTTAGTGGTGATTACTGGGGGAGGAGGGTATAATGGGGACTAAATGGTAATGGAAAAAATATAATAAAGGTTATATACTTTAAAAAAATTTACAAATATAGACTAAAAAATATATCTGTAAATTTAAAATTAAGTATTAAATTTCTCATATCTGCCCCATAAATGTCACTAGAATTTTAGCTTGTCTTATAGGCAATGTTTATTTTATGCAGTTAAGAAAGTCAAATATCAACAAAAGGAACGATAAAGAAAACCTCCAGTAAAAATGGGAATATCAAAGGAGGAGATTAAAAAAACAAAACAAATGACAAAGTTGAGAAAACAGACTTGAAAGCAAAATAAACAGTGAGTCACAAGATAGTCAACAACATTTATTGGCCACGCACTGTGCGCTCAGTGCTACAGAAAGAAACTGGTAGATGATTAAAGAAATATCTACCGTAGGAGGTTCTCAGACACCAGTAAATTTCAAACATACCCTAAAAGGGCAGTACCAAAATATCTAAATTAACGGAATGCTTCTCTACTCATCAAGAGCTGTGTAAGTATTTTACACAGTTAATCATCTAACTAATATTATTCTCCTGGGGACACTTTAGTACCTTAATAAATTCATACATTTATAGGAATTACCAAATTCTCTCAAAAACAAATTGAAACTCTAAAACCATACCCCAGTGCTCACCTGCTCCACTCAGTCTGTGCACAGCCTTCTGCCCAGTAAGCACTAAATGTCAGTGGCAACTGGGCTCAGTGTCATCTCTGAAAGCTTCCTCTCACTTCATATTTGCTGCCTTGCAGGCAATGTATGTGGGAGAGTCGGAGCAGTTTATGAAAATTACTCTGGAAAGGTAATAAAAATTGACTGACACTACAATTTAAAATTTGAAAAGTGATTAACAAAGATATGGAGAGAGAACTTTGCAAAACTTCCTGGGCTTCTTCCTTTGGACATAAAAAGTAAGTATAACCCTAACTATAAAGGTGTATCTCCAGTTTTTCAAGAAGTTAAATGCTTATAAAAATTCAAAGGCAAAGGTTACTAATTAAATTAAATTAAAGACAAGAATTCTACATGGATTGTTTTATCTTGTTATGTTCTCTGAAACAATGAAATAATGAATGTAAAGAAAATTTCATCCCTAAAATAATTTTAAAGATCTTAGTTGTAACCAAGGTGTTCGTGCAGACAACGAAATGTTTTCCAGTGCTAAAAGAAGCGAGCTATCAAGCCATAAAAAACAAAAAGAGAAAACTTAAATGCATGTTACCAAGTTCAAGAAGCCAGTCTGAAAAGGTAACCTATTATACAGGGTGGGGCAAAAGTAGGTTTAGAGTTGTAAGTACATAAAACACAGAGTTTATTTTTGTATTATTATTTATTAATTATTGAATTAGTTCCTGTATGAACAACTGTAAACCTACTTTTGCCCAACCCTGTATTAGTCCAAATTTGTAATGTACTGGAAAAGGGCAAAACTTTGGAGACCATAAAAGGTCAGTGGTTGCCAGGGCTTGAGGTAGTGGGGGGAGGGAAGAACAGGTGGAGCACAGAGGACTTTTAGAGCAGTGAAAATACTCCATATGGTTCTACAATGATTAATGCGTGTCCTTACACACTTGTCCAAATCTATAGAGTATACAACAAAATGAGTGAGCCCTACTACAAACTATAAACCCTCAGTGAGTATGATGTGTCAGTGCGGGTTCATCGGTTGTGACAAATGTACCATTCTGGTGGGGATGTTGATAACGGTGGAGGCTGTGCACGTGTGGGGGAAGGGTATTAATGAAAAATCTCTGTACTTTCTGCTTAATTTTACTATGAACCTGAAATTGCTATTAAAAATTAAGTTTTAAAAAAATGTTCTTAATTGAAATGTTCTTCCTTTTTTAAAAAAGCATACTAGGTTAAATGCCCTGGTTAGTGTGGCTCAGTGGATTGGGCACTGGCCTGCGAACTGAAAGGTCACTGGTTGGATACCCAGTCAGGGCACATGCCTGGGTTGCAGGCCAGGTCCCCCCCCTGCCCCCGGTCAGGGGTGTGTGAGAGACAACCAAAGTTTCTCTTGCACATCGTTTCTCTCCCTCTTTGCTCCCCTTCTTCCCCATCTCTCTAAAAATCCATCAATCAATAAATAAAATCTTAAAAAAATAAAAAAAATTAAAAAGCATACAAGGTTGAAAACTAAAAATCATTAAATGTGGGTATTATAATTATCGAAACATATGCAGCGAAGAAAGCACACCATAAAATGAAAGCAAAAGTTGCTTTTAAATCATGATCTTAGTGATCTACTCTCAAATATGTACTTTGGTAAATATTAAACAGCATTTAGTCACTAGTCTCTGTTAAAGTTCTAAATCTATGTTGGGGAGTGGTGTATGTTGGAGTAAATGATATTTAAGCATAACATTCATTGCACACTGATAAAGCTCTTGAAATTAATTTTCCAAACTATTTTTCCTAGCTATAGATCTTGTCAAATATTGGTCTAAAAGAACTACTTGGAAATAGTGTCTTCAAGTTTAGAAATATTAAAACCTAAAGTTGATCTAAATGTAAAACATAAATTTATAAAATGTTCAGATCAAAAGAGGTGAAAATCTTTGGGGCCAAGATTTATCAGGCAATAGATTCTTAGATATGACCCCAGAGACACAATCTACAAAAGATTTTTTTTAAACATTGAAAAATTGGACTTCATCAAAAATTTTAAACTTTTGCTCTGTGAAAAGACCTTGCTAAGAGAATGAAAAGACAAGCCACAAACTGGGAGAAAATATTTTCAAGTCACATATCCAACACAGACTTAAATCCAGAATACACAGAGAGCCCTCTAAGCAGTAAGGAAAAAAAAAGGAATCCAATTATAAAATGGGTAAAAGATTTGAATCTTTACTGAAGAGGATATAAGAAAGGAGAATGGCCTGGCTGGCATGGCTCAGTGGATTGAGCGCGGGCTGCGAACCAAAGCATCGCAGGTTCAATTCCCAGTCACGGCACATGCCTGGGTTGTGGGCCAGGTCCCCAATG
The DNA here is from genome assembly GCA_028533065.1 of Trachops cirrhosus. Lineage (NCBI taxonomy): Eukaryota > Metazoa > Chordata > Mammalia > Chiroptera > Phyllostomidae > Trachops > Trachops cirrhosus. The sequence continues at coordinate 52,196,621 of CM052541.1, read as the reverse complement.
GGGACCACATGAGAGGCAACCACACATTGATGTTTCTCTCTCTCTCCTTCTCCCTCCCTCTCTAAAAATAAATAAATAAAATCTTAAAAAAAAAAAAAAGAAAGGAGAATAGGCACATGAAATGATGTTCAAAATCATCACCCATTAGGGAAATGTAAATTAAGGCTATGATGAGAAGCCCCTACATACCCACATCAAAAACTGCTGATAATATGAAAGGCAGACAAGCACGTAGAGAAACTGGGTGGCATGTGAGGATTGGTAATGAGAATAAAAAATGGTACAGCCACTGTGGGAAACAGTTTAGTAGTGCATCATAAAGTTAAACATTCACATACCATATGACTCAGCAACCTATTCATGGATAGTTGCACGAGAGAAATGGGTAGTTCACACAAAATGATGCACACATGTACTCTTCATAAAGACCCCAAGTGAAACAACCCAAATGTGCTCCAGTGAAGAATGAGCAAACTATAGGGTATTCACACAGTGGAGTATCACTCAGAAATAAAAAGCACTGAAGTCTTGATACACTCATCAGCTTGGATGATCTCTAGGGCATTATGCTAAGTGAAGACAAAGCCAGTCTCAAAGGATTACACACTGTATGGTTCCATTTATGTAAGGAACCCAAAGTGACAAACTTGCGGTGGTGGAAAGCAGATCACTGGCCGCCAGGGTTGAAGGCAGGGTGTGACTAGTAAGGGGTAACACAGGGAGTTCCTTTGTGGTGATGCAACTGTTTTCTGTTCTGACTGTGGTGCTGTCACGCAAATCTGCACATGTAGTAAAATTTCATGGAATTCTAAATCTAAATAAATAAATAGTAACAATAATAAAGAATGTATGTAAAACCTGACTATCTGAAAAGATCAAAGCTAACAACATTAAGTCCCCCTAACTCCCTCCCCTCTGACAACTGTCAATCTGTTCCATGTTCCATGCCTCTGTTTCTCACCTATAAGTGAGATCATATGGTATTTGTCTTTCTCTGACTGGTTTGATGGGTATTAGAAGTCCCTATGGAACTTGTTTCTAATGCAGATTTGCCTGGGTGCCCCTATATTGGACCTATTTTAATAGAATCTTCATGTGCGGTCCAGCACATTACAATTTGAGAACCACTAGACTAAATAAAGGCAAAGGTATTAGAAAGAAGTAATGATGATTGCCATTAATATGGCATTGTTCTATTTAACGGTTAATTACTAAAGAAGTTCTACCTACACAAAACCTCATTCACAGACTGTATAACTGAGTAAAGAGACTCTGATTTATGGACACGGTGAAAGACATGCAAATAAAATCAATTTTTGAATTATTTAAAATGCAAATAGTATTATTTATAACATAAATGATATATTAACACAGAAGTAAAAATACTGATGTAAGAAAAATCTTATACTATTAAAACAAAGGCTTGGAGGGAAAACATATTCTCAATGAGAAACGAGGGTCACATTTTAAAATGTGTATGAAAGGTCCTTTCCTGTGCTTCAATGTAAAATAATTATTGTTAGCAAATCACACACACACTAGCACGGAGGCTTTTGATTTAAAGATTGCTTTGTTGGGAAAAAATAAACGTTTAAAAGATCAATCTAGACATGACTCCATATACAACACAATAAGAGTTCAAAAACCCAAGAGGTCTACCAAGACTTCCTTGAATTATTCCCTCCTCAGAGGCTGTTTACGGGAAAGCTTAGAGCAGCGCACTTTAAACCCCAGACCCCTGGCTTTCAAATCTACATTGGGTGTCTCTGCGACAAGTGCCTACGATGCCTTTTTCATCTTTCCTCAGAGAGAGAGGAATGACTCACGGTTCCCACTGTCTCCCATCCATCTTACCACTAGAAGAAATGTAGGAATGCAGCAGAATAAATCAAGTCTTAGAACACCATTTCTGAAAGGTTGCTAATCCATCTTAAACAGTTGCTACAAACTCTAAATGCTAGCTCACTTGCTCTCAGTTCTGTTCTTTGGGGTGAAAAATTAGCCATTTTCTGACATGCCCAAATAGCTCAGCTGTTTAAGATAGCTTCAAGGGACTCCCTGGTCCTAGGCTTACTCTTTCCCTATAGGGCTACCTAACCCGGCCATGCTCCTTGGCCACAGGTGACAATGCCACCTACCAGGCTGGCAAAACATGAACACTGTTGGGCAAAATAAAAGCCCAATGAACATTCGTGTTTGAACAAGAACAAGTACTTTCAATGTAAGGTTAGCCTGTAGTACCATCTCCTCTACCCTGGATGAAACACAAGCCAATATACAGTGTCCTGAAGGAACCAGAAGGGGCAGTGGAGATCGAGGGAAAGGGTATTATTACATTAGGAGATAGTTGACTTTTGTTCAATCCAACACATACTGAGTCTCAACGGTCTCATTTAATTAATATGCTGAACGCACTGTCTATTTATTATATGAGAACAAACCAGCTAGCTTGGTAAAAGTACGTGACCACTTTAAACTGTCTATATTTATGGAAATGGTTAACATAGGGGTCAGCTATCCGTGCTCTGCAGGCCAAATTCAGCCCATCATTCATTTGAAAAGTAAAGTTCTATTGGAATGCTGGCACACTCGCTTGTTTACTTATTATCCGTGGATGCTTTCATGAAGCAACAGCAGAGCTAAGTGAGACTATAGGGCCCATAAAGTCTAAAATATTTACTATCAGACCCTTTACAGGAACAGCTTCCTCATTGCTAGCATAAAAGGTCACATGTCTGATGACAAAGTAATTACAACTTAAAAATCCTCAGTATTACAAAGGGATACACTTTCTGACTATCAGGCTTGGAAAAAAAAAACATAAAAGTTTGACAACATACTCTATTGGTGAGAAAGGGAAAACAGGTACTCTCCTGCATTGCTGGCGCGAGGCTATAAGGGAGGAATTTTCCCTATGGAGACAAATTTGCCAGTATCTAACAAAATATGCTTTTACCCTAGTAGTAATACTACCACTAGAAAGCTACACCCAAAATACCAGCTAAAACTATTAAATGAGTTCTAGACAAGGTTATTCTTATAGCATTATTTTAATATCAAAACAATAACTAAACCACAGTGTGAATCAGATTGCATGTCAGAATGATAATAATTATCTCAGTAGAAAAATAATCTAAATAGTACTAAGATATAAATACATATGTACAGTTGTCCAAAATCAATCTTTCTTTTTCTGTAGAAATAATCCCTTTTATCTAGAGAAGTAATCTGGCACTGTCCCATTTCTGCTAATTACATGCTTTTATGACTATTATCAATCTCATAGTATACATAAAATAATTTAATAAAAAGTTTTTAAAATCTATCTGAGAATCTTATTTGTGCCACCAGAACTGAAAAGTCACAATAAAATTTAAAACCAAATAATATTTATTGACAAAGAATATTGACAAAGAGACAAAGACCTTTGTGAAAGAGTGGGCCTTCCTGTTTCCTTAACTTTTCATAGGTGTTTATTTACCGCAAGCACATGGTGGCAGACAAGCAAAGAAATTCCTGTTTATTCACAATATATTTTTCATACAGCAACAATAATGTTCAAGTGGCTTATAGTAAATGTTCACAATTCAGACTAGCGATTAGTTTTGATTAGTGAATGGAAACTCGCTGAGTCCAAGTACTTTAACTCTGGTTTAGTGCTGTATCCTGAAGGATCTAGAACATTTTTTTGGCATAAAGAAGATACTTAATAAAATGTTGTTAATAAATATTCTCTCAGACAGAGGTGCTCAGATGTTTTTTCAATTAAAAACAAAAATCCTTTTTTATTTCTTAAGAGCACTCTGGGATAGGGCATTTGATAAATGTGGTGTGAAATGACAGTTTCTTTTTACCATTTGACGCTCATTCTCAGAAAACAAGAACTAGCACAAGTAATAAATTATTTTCAGTCATTTAAAAATTTGGTTGTCTTCAAGCAATGTATAAAAAATAACCAACCATTAAGTTTCCTAACATCTATATCCCATTAAAAGAGTTTTCTCTTCCTCCTCAATGTAGCAGTCATTTATCTTTTAACAGTATGTGTTCACATTGTTAGTTTGACAACTCTCCCAAGAGAATATATTTTATATATATTCTCCCCCAATCATCAGCAAATAGGAATGTATTTTATATTCCTGTTTGTGAAAAAGGTCAAATGATTGATTAAATAAAATGAGTTCACTTAACAGAGCAATTGTAGAGTTCAAGGTGATGATATGTGGGACAGAACACTGCACCAGGAAGCGAAGAAACCTGAGTTTTCCCCCACATACTGCCACACAACAAGCATTTAAAACATCTACACTGGCTTTGGGTAGAGCAAGAAATAAACAGTTCCTGCACTCAAAAAATTAATACTTATTATTATACAATTTTACTCAGCTACAAATAAAGTCCCACATGTACACTCTTCTCCCTTTATGTTTAGTTTGATCAATTAATGAACACTGGTGAAGCACCCATAATAACATCATGAGTGAAGTTAAAAGCTTATTAAAAGCTATAATGGGCAGGAAGCTATGTATGCCTCACAGTTATTTCTTAAACAACCTGTGAGCTGCTGCTATTTCGTAGGATAAGGAACAAATTCCAGAGAGGATAATTAACGTATCCTCAGTCACAGGGAGTAAACTACAGATCTAGGTTTTAAACCCAGGGTAGTTTATTTCCAAGTTCGCTTCCTTTCCCCACAGTGAATTTCCAGCACTGATGAAACAACAAACCAAGATCTTAAAATTCATTTGGAGAAAGAGATTGATACAATTTGCTATTATTTTCTCTGAAACAATGGATAAAACACTGACTCACCTCACACACAAAAAGAAAAGCATTAGACATGTTTGTGAAAGACTAATTCATTAGGATCATGCTTTCAGGATCTATTAAACTATTGTTAGTCTTTTCAAACAAAGAAAATCACCCACATTCTAAGAAGTAAATTATGTGTCAGCTGCCTGGTTTAGGTAACCTAAAATATTATTCCCAGCCCTTCCAACAATCTTTTTTTTTTCAGTTCCATAGAAAGGTAGCTAATTTAGTTTACAAATACTGTAAAATCCCTTGCAATTCTTCCCCTCAAGAAACTCCAGAAGGAAATGACAAATACATTTACAGTAGTCTCACTTGTGCAAACTTTCCCTGAGGAAATAGGTGGACCTAGAAACAAAGGCATACATAACATGCCAAGTACCTGCTGTCAATACAGCACAAAGTCTTAGCAAAGATTTTCTTCAAAAATAGCTCTTAGAATATCAAAGCCATTAAAACAACTTTTTTAGCACAAGAATTCTGGTATAATAGGTGTGGTCCTGTTATGAATGCCAAGAAAAAGGAGCTAAAATAATAACAGACACATTCACTTTCTGATCCTAAAATGAAAACCAGTCGGTTATATTTATTGCAAGGGCCTCTCAAAAATATCATTACATTCTCCTCTTGTCCCCACATTCTATTTTCATAAACAGCACTCACATGTTATTCTCACTTTAATGTCTTAATCTCCTTCCACCACTTTTCTTAAGGAAAACTAAAAGGGTAAACAAATAAAAACTAGAAAAGTTAAAGAATGTTATTTATATTTCATCTCAAAAGCAAAACTATTCCTTTATTTTAACCATTTGTCTTTGATGAACTATTGCTTATTTTCATGAATTTGATAAGATACAAGTTCATTTCAAGAAATGACAACTCATTGTGACCAACAACCTAACCTTTTCCAACTCACTGTGAAAATTCAAAAATCATCTTTATGTGATTCCTTCCTTCCATAAGTGCAATTTTCAAAAACCCCAAATTTAACCAGTCTTTAATTTAATACTGCCTCCATTTATTTTTGTTGTGTAAACAAGTTTTTCATTGTTTTCTAGAGACACTCTTTTTGAAAGCAAAAAACAAAAAACAACTTAGGTACATTTATATAAAAAGTAAAAACCTTTAGCAATCAAGTTACCCAAACAATCACTGATTAGAACTGTCAGTGGATTTTCCGCACAAATTAAGAGTTCTCTGACATAACTGACAAGAGCCTGAAGTTTAAAAAAAAGAGGAGGCGTTGGAGACAGTACTGGCCACAGCACTGTGGGAAGGTTGAGACACTTGGGTTTAGAAAGAATGAGTTTCTAGTTGTACATCTCCATATACATGGTTTATGAACTAACCACTACATCTGTCTTTGTATGAATAGTTATGTTTCCTTTGACAATGTTAAAGAGTGACAGAAAGGTCTCCAAACCCTCCTTTTAAAGTCATAGCTATACAACTCCAAGATTCTATAAAAAACACACTCATTCACATACATTTAATTCTAAAGATTAATGCATAAGCATTCCAAACATGAAAACAGAATATAATTATACTCTTGAGTGTATAATGAGTTTGTGTTAGATAATTCTATTACTCACCTTCATTTTTTCCTTATTCCATCTGGTTCAGTAATTTGCTTTCTGAAGAACATATGCTTAGTGAGAATAAACACAAAACTCCAGAGGCACATTCTTCTTTTTCTTATTAATGACATCATTAAATCTGCCTATTTATAGGCTCAACTACCTGATCCCATGACCTACATGGATAAATGGATTTATTTAGTTTTTAATCCTCATTGTGTGTTTGGCAACAATTAACCAGAGACAAATAATAACCTGATACATCTTTTTGATCAATAAAATATAGTGAAATTGCATTTTCTGCTGTAATAATATATGTGTAACTTCAATGTCACAAGGTTTGTTTGTGAGTGAAATTTGAAACACATCTCATGTATTTATTTTTCTAGGAAAACTAAATTTGAATTATGCAAGTCAGATTTCTGCAAGGCATTCAGAAACACTGTCCTTCTTTTTTTAAAAAAAAGTTAACAACTCTGATTTTACTGAACTAAATATTTTCCAAGTTTTAGATATATTTTATAATGGCAAGCTGATTTATATATCCAAAGGAAATGAAAAGAGGATATCAAAGAGATATCTACATGTTCACTGCAGCATTATTCACAGTTTCCAAGATATGGAAACTTAAGTGTCCAACAATGAATGAATGAATGAATGAATGACAAAGATGTGTTATATCTGAATAGTATTCCTATTAGTATTATGTTAATATTCAAATTAATATTAGTATAAGACTATGGAATAATTATAAGTCATATATGTACATATACACACACACATAATGGAACATTATTTGGCCTTGAGAAAGGGAAAAACTGAAATGGGCTCACCGTTAAAAAATGGTAATTATGTGATGTGATACACGTGTTAGCTAAAACTATGGTAGTAGTTATTTTGTAATATATCAGTGTACTAAATCAACATGTTTTATACCTTAAACTTTAAAAATGTTATTATGTCTATTACATCTCAATAAAGCTAAAGAAAAATACTTTCCACCATAAGACAATTTAGCTCACATTTTTTCTTCACTTTATCATTTCTTTTAAGTCCCCAAACCTCTCATGTGTTTCAATTAAAGGGGGCATTTTGATTATTCACAGATACTGTACCCCAAAATTTTAGCATACACTAAAAGACTCATTTTCACATGTCACTTAAGAATATATAATGCCAGGACTCTATGTACCAGATAAGGTTAGTGTGGTTTAAGTTGCAGCACACACATTTTTCAAAAGACATATGGTACTATAAGCAAATTGGTGAGTCAGGTTATGTTCTTTGGTTAGTTAGGTAAGCAAAGTTGTATGTAATCAAGTACCAGCCAAACCAGAGTTTCCACTAGCAACCTTCTATTCATGATTCATGCTGACAGAGTTAATACGACAGCATGACACTCGGGGTCCTCTCTAGAGTAATGGGTTAAGAGCTGTTTTTTTTTTGTTGTTGTTGTTGTTGTTTTTTAAATTTAGGTAAATCTGACTAAATGCCATTTTTACTCACAACCTAAAGGGGTGTTAACATAGAGAGGGTCTGCCAGCATGGCATAGGGGAAAGAGCACCAACCTAGGGTTAAAAAAATGCTTAATTCTAACTTGAATTTCTCTGTCAAGTAACTTAATACCTCTGAATCTCTATTTACTTATTTCTGATATTGAAATATCAGATCCCTGTGCTGTACAGGGTTCTTACATTAAATAAGATAATGATTAGTACTCAGTAACAGTGAAAGCCCTTGGTAAGTGTAACGATCAGATTTTTTATTAAAATGTTCATGATTATCTGAAAGAACCTTTTCCACATCTTAAAGCACATCAAACCAGAATAAATAGCAGTCATTAATTTTAGATATACTTAGAGTTTAATACATTAAGTATTATTTAATATTTTTCTCTCACAAGCATAAGTTACATCATTGCACATAGATTTAATGTGTTAAGGAAAATAAATTACATAATTTTCACCAAAACATTAATTTACAAAATGGTATGTTCCTCAGCTTTTTCTATAACAATTCTGACTGAAAGAGACCTCAAATGTATTAAAATGTTTAAGAGTAATGATAGTTCATAAGAAAATATTAGACTACTTTAAAAAGATAATTAGAAAAGGTTAAATTTAAGATTGCAAAATCATATATACTTACAATTGTTGCAGAGAATCTCTAAAATGGTACCATTCCATTGGCTATTCACTCTCAGAGATGCCAAACCAACGGTCCTGTTCTGTTTCTAACGCTACTGCTCACCATGTGTGTAAGTGCCAGGCACTTCTCACCTCTAGCAAATACGTAAAGGAAGGAGTTCACCGGTCTTACAAAATCATTCTGGGAATGATCATGTAACACTTTCTCTGGTCCTTTTTCTGAAGAGAATATGTTTTTAAAATATAGTTCCTTATGAAGAAATTAAAATATTAGGGAATTCAATGTTTTTATCTCCTTTATAAAATTATAAATGCTTGCAGATTCTCAACATAAACAAATTATTTTTTAAAAATTTAAACAACGTATCACTAAACAACTTAATCATTAGATGTTATTGTTAAGAAAAAATATAATATAAAAAATCTTTAAAAAATTTGAGGATGATAGTTTGAAGAAAGCTAGGTATATAGAAATAAAATTCAGAAAGAAAGAACAGGCATTTAATTTTGTAAAAAGCAAAAGGAAACAGGTAAATTCCCTGCAGATGCTGTAATACTTCTCTTTACAAGTGTCTGTAGTTTCCATCTGTACTTCCTTACCTCATACTCCTTACCTTTAACTGCTCACAAGTCCACTCCCATCTGGCTGCCAACCCCTAACCCTACTGAGACTGTCCTATATTTTTATGATCATCACTAACTCTCATGTTCCTTGGATATTGAAAAACAGACCTCTTTGTTATCTTACATCATTTCTTTCTTTCTTTTTTTTAGATTTTACTTATTTATTTTTAGAGCGTATGGAAGGGAGAAAGACAGGTACATGAACATCAATGTGTGAGAGATACATTGATTAGTTGTCTCTCTCACACCCCCAACAGGGGGCCTGGCCAGGAATCGAACCAGTGACCTTTCGGTTGGCAGGCCGGCGCTTAATCCACTGAGCCACACCAGCCTGGGCTCTCACTTCATTTCGTAGCAGTACTCTAGATGTCTGATATTGCCAATTTTGAAATCTTTTCTTGGAAACAGACTCCTACATGCAACACATTTTAGTTTGCCAAGAGTCCCCATTTGTCTCCGTTCTCCCTGCATTAGTACTTAAAATCCAAATCCTAGCACACCCTCTTTTTACACTCAAAGGTGTCCCAGGTTGCATAATCAAGTATTGGGTTGGCTAAAAAGGTCATTCTTTTTTTTTCATAAGATGGCTCAAGCAGCGCTAGTTGTCTTTAACTTCATTTGAAACAATTTTACTAGATTATGCTGTCATATCAGCATGCATTAAAAAAAAATCAAAACTGGTGAATTTTTGTGTCGCTGTTCCATTTTTAAAGCAAACTGTGCCCTGGCTGGTGTGGCTCAGTGGACTGAGTGTTGGCCTGGGAACCAAAAGGTCACTGGTTCAATTCCCAGTCAGGGCACATGCCTGGGTTGTGGGCCAGGTCCCCAGTTGGGGATGTGGGAGATGCAACCAATTGATGTATCTCTTGCACATCAATGTCTCTCTCTCTTTCTCCCTCCTTTTTCCTCTTAAAAATAAATAAATAAAATTTTTAAAAAATACAGCAAATTTGACAGGTAATGAAAAGGGAATACTTTATAATAATGTAGAATGGAAGAGATCATGAGGCAAGCAAAATGAAGCACCACCAAATACACCAAAGGCCTGTCTTCATCCAAAGAAGGTAATGTGTATATGGTGGGATTGGAGGGGAGTCCTCTATTATGAGCTCCTCCCCAAAAACCAATTGATTAATTCCAACAAGTACTGCTCCTCCCAATTACACCAACTGAAAGCAGCATTCAGTGAAAAGTGTTCGGAATTAGTCAACAGAAAACGCATAATCTTCTATCAGGATAATACCAGCCCACATGTTTCTTTGATCACCCGGCAAAAACTGTTACAACGTGGCTGGGAAGTTTGGATTCATCTGCCATAATCACAAGACATTGCACCTTATTTTTTTGGTTTATTTCCATTTATTTCGGTCTTTACAAAATACTCTTTATAGAAAAAATTTCAATTCCCTGGAAGACTGCAAAAGGTACCAGGAACAGTTCTTTGCTCAAAAAGATAAAATGTTTTAGGAAGATGGAACTATGAAGTTGCCTGAAAGGTGGCAGAAGGTAGTGGAACTAAATGGTGAATGCATTGTTCAATAAAGTTATTGTTAAGAGTGAAAAATGTGTCTTTTATTTTTACTTAAAACCAGACAAACTTTTTGGCTAACCCAATACATGGTCACTCAACCTAGGGTATTAGTGCCCTTTTTTTTTTTTTTTTTTTACATCTCCTCTTGGCTATTAGGCATCTCAAACTTGACAATGCCAAAAGTGAGATCTTTACCTCTCCTCCCTTAGTCTTCCCTATCTCAAAAAACAGCCTCTCAAAGCCAAAAATCTTAAAATTAGCCTTGATTTCTCTTTCCCTTACTGACCACATTTGGTCCAAAATAGATGCTGTATTCATAACTTCATCTCTGCTACACCCATCCCAGATCAACCCACCATCCCCTCTTACATACACCACAGTACAATCTCCCTGCCTCTGCCCCATGCTGCAACCCAATCTCTTCCAAAAACTTCCATGGTGATTATTTTCAAATATAAATTCTACCAACTCATTCCCCCTTTACAAATCCTCCAAAAGCTTCCTAAGGCTCTAGGAGTGAATTTCAAAAGCCTTATCCTGGTGAATAAAACCCGAGCAACTTAGCCCTGTGTCTCATTCCCCTGTCATATGCCCAATGTGTTACAGCAACACTGATTTCTCATAGGCCTGTTATCCATAAGCCCTCCCAGTCTTAAGGGCTTTGTCTTTGCTCATCCCCACACCTGGAATTCTTTGATCTCAGTTTAAATGTCACCTTCTCATAAAGGCTTTCAGGGATCCCTACATATACTACCTACATGAGACTCCAGATTGAAAGTCACACAGAGACTGGAAATAAATAAATGGAAAAGATATTTCATGTAAATTGAAATTAAAAAAAAACCAGAGAAGCTGGGATAGCAATACTTGTATCAAAAAGACTTTAAAACAAAGGCTATGTAACAAGAGACAAAGAAGGACCCAGCAATTGTTTTCTTTAGATAAGTCCCCAGAAGTGGAACAATTCAAAAAGCTATATGCACCTCTCTGTTTACTGCAGCATTATTTACACTAGCCAAGTTATTGAAGCAACCCAGGCATTCATCACTAGATGAATGGATAAAGAAGTGGATGTGTGTGTGTACACGCACACAATGCACCGGGACGTTACACAGCCAGAGAAGAAACGGATCTTGCCATTTGCAACGACGTGGATTGACCTAGACGGTAATATGCTAAGTGAAATTAAGTCAGAGAAAGACAAATACTGTATCATTTCACTTAGGGGTGGCAGATCTAAAAAACTAAAATGAACAAACAGGACAAACTGACCCATAGATACACAAAAACTGGTAATTGCCAGAGGGTTGTGTAGCGGGGGTATGGGCAAAAAGGCTAAGGGGATTAGGAGGTACAAACTTGTAAATAAGCCATGGGGATATAAAGTACAACATAGGGAACATTAATGTCAATATCACAATAACTTCACATGGTGACAGACAGAAAGTGGACTTTCTGTGGTGATCACTTTGTAAAGTATATAAATGTTAAATCTCACTATGTTCTACACCTGACACTAACAATATTGTATGTCAACTGTACTTTAGTCCAGAAGAGCTTTACATTTCAGAATAAAAATTGTATGTGGAAAAAAAAGACTTTCAGGGATCCTGTCTCAAGTATCAAATGAGTTATCATCACATTGCCCCATTTTAATTCTCTTCAAAGCATTTAGCACTGTTATTTTTCTTTTATTTATTTTGTTTTTCTGGTTCCCAAAACCCTGCCCCTTCTCAGAATCGAAATTCTGAGAAGAGATACCTCATCAATCTTTTCATGGCAGGATCCTCCCAGCCTCCCACAGGCACTCAGGCCCAGGCAGGGCTGTCTGTCCCAGTAGGAGGGTCCACGGTGAGGACCTCTACCAGCAAAGTCCTTCAGACCCTACAGCAGAGACCACGAAGACTAGGGTTCACTCACCAGCCATCACTAATTCAGTATAGGAGGACAGAAGAGTTAGACAGAGCTCCACTAGCATCTGTGTAGATGTGAAATTGAAGGGAGTGGAGGAGACTGTAAGAAGGAAAGAGGGGTTGGGCCTCCATCTGTGGAAACGTTCTCATGGTGCACATAAGTCTGAGAATAAAGTGTGCTTCATGCACTTGTTATATTTTAAAAGACAAAATATGATAATGACTACTTCTGCAGTTTAGATAAATAATTACAGCATCACTTCCCTATCCTACAGTCCAAAAACATTACTTTTGCTAAATGTGAGGCAGTCTAGAAAGACAGGCTGACTACCTGGACTGATTCTCAGCTTAGGCATTGACTGGCTGGATGACTTAGGGCAAGGTCCTTACCCTTACTCCATCTCAGATCCTCCTCTCTAAAATGAGGTAGTGATAACAGACACTCGAGAGTTTACTGTGAGAATTTAATATGTTAATATAGAAAAAGTCCTCAGCACAGTGCCTGCTGCCAAGAAAGAGCTAAATTGGTTTGATGTCCTAATGCCCTAAAAGAGAATATAAGCAGGTCTTTGTAGTAAACGATTTTGTGAAAGTGAAATTAATTCTATGTAATTTCCCCTTTAAAAAAAGATAAATGAGTTTAAAATTTAAAGTTATTAGTCAATTTAAATTTAAAAATACACACATATTTTTAAGGCTTCTGAGTGAGTCACATGGAAAAGTTTTGAGATTTTTCATGAGGTCTTTTTCTAGTGTGTCTTCCTCTTAGAAAAATAATGAACACTTAAACCTTAATTGAAGAGCTAAATATTACTTGGTCTCCATGATATAAAGACTTAGACATTATCACCACAAAGCATGGACAGGAACCACAACACTCCTTTATCTTTAGCAACTGCTCCATGCTTGTGCATTTTCAGCTTTGAGCCTTATTTAGAAACCAAATGATGTTTGCCCTGGGTGGTACCACCAGTGTCTCTGCTGGGCACGGTGGAAATCCAAAAGGCGAAGTAAGCAACAGACACAGTGAAGATGCTGTTTTTTCATGAAGACATGTTTCCACCTTGTGAGGTCTCTGGGCAAGGAGTAAATATAATTCTCAGTCAATAATTTGCTCTTCCACTTAGTCAAACTCTAGAACACACACCCTTTAAGAATACCTTGCTTGTGGTGTGCTTATTTTCCCTTGGGCGTTTCCTTCATCTTGGGAATTTTAAATACACACACACCCCTCCAGAAATTCACCAGCAGTGAGTAGTGTTTCCCTCTGTAACATTCTGAATTTCACAACGTTGCATTTTAATTAGTAAAGTGATTTTCACCACTTTAAAATCAAAAGCACAAAAATAAGATTCAACACCATATACTTAGATCACAATGAATACCATGTAGAGAAAATATTTATATTCTTTGCATTGATTTATTAGACAATTTTATTCAAAAAGACTTTTGTTTTTTAGTTGCCTGATATCCATATGGCAAAAATAACACAATAATGGTCAATGTCCAAAAAAAAAGTACATGAATACTCATGGAGAGAGAATGAATTTTGTAAAATGTCACTAAAAATAAAATTGCTACCAACAATTTGTAGAAATGTTAGCCTAATATTTAATTTTTAGTTAAAATAATGCTTTGGCATCATTATGGTCCTAAGTAGCAGCTAAGATCCACTCACTTTTCAGACCAGGCTCTTTTTAAAGTGCTGCTTGGGCACTGTTTCATTCTTTCTCACAACCCACAAACAGACACTCTGCTTATTTGCAAGATACATAAGGATAACAATTATTTGGAGGGTCAGTCAATGACATAGTATACATGGGGGGCAAGATTTGAACCTGGCAGACTGATTCAAGACCTGGACTCTTATCCACTAAATTTAAAGTCAAATTTGATCCCAAATATGCTCCAAATTAAATCTTCCAGCCTGATTTTGTTTCAAAGGCTTTACCTGTGAAAGAGCTTTTCTATATGTACTCTGTACTCAATATTTTCAATACAGAGTACATACAGAAGGGCAAAAAAGGGAACTCCACACACAAAGAAAACAAAAAATGAAAAAAAGAAAAGAAAATAGACCTACTTTCAACAGACATCAAGGTATTCAAACATCACTTCTGCTTTTTAGAGAAAATTTAAAAATATTTTTCAAAATATTTATTTGTTTTATTTATTTATTTATTTATTTATTTATTTATTTATTTATTTATTTTAGAGAGAAGGGAAGGGAAGGAGAAAGGGAGGGAGAGAAACATTGATACCTCTGGCGCCCTGACAGGGGACCTGGAGACCTGGACCCCAGCACAGGCATGTGCCCCGACCGGGAATTGAACTAGTGACCTTTTGTGGGCAGACACAACCAACTGATCCATGCGAGAGAGACATGGATTGGTTGTCTCTCACATGTCCCCAGCTGGAGACCCAGGCATGTGCCCTGACTGGGAACTGAGCCAGTGACCTTTCGGTTCCCAGGCCAGCACTCAATCCAGTGAGCCACACCAGCCAGGGTGCCTTATGTTTTTAATGGTGTTTTTTTTTGTTGTTGTTATTAGACTCAGAGGAGATTATCCAATAGAAAAAAAGGAATATTTTATTTATCTAATTTAGGGCATTTTTTATTTAGACAATACTTTTGAGATTTCCACAGATGACAAAGGTGTGAATAACCTTGGTGGCTAGTGTGATTGTAACAGCATTATGAAAGCTTAAGTATTATGAAATCTTAAGAAAATATGTGACCTTTATTATACTATTACTACTTCTTTTTAATTTTGTGAATTCTCTTTACTCCATTAATAAAATTACTAATGTTTTAATATTATATACATTTTTTAAAGTAGAGCTACTCATCCCTAAATAAATTCTCTGTTGGTTAATGTATCTTTAAAAAAATACTCAACTGACCAAAAAATGTCTAAAACACAATAGAAAAGTATTATACCACTATGTAAACTGAACAGTAAAAATCAAAACAGCATATTTCCATTATTTTTCAAACTAGGACATCAAAGTATTTCCTCAAAAAACAAACAGAAAGCAGATTAATGGGTTGCCAGGGGCTTGGTGGGGGTGGGGGGTGTGGAATGATGAAAATATTCCAGAACTGAATAGTTGTGATGATTGCAAAACACTGTATATATATTAAATGCTACTGTACTATACACATTAAAATGGTTAAAATGGTCAATTTTGTTATGTGTATTTTGCTACAATGTAAACAAAACAGGATATTTTAAGATTGTTGTTAATGTAATAGATTTCTGATGAAAAATTTATATTTCATAATAATAATTAGGATATAAAAGTAACATGCCTATTAATATATCGATTATTAAATAACATTTAACAAAAGTTTAAAGTATTAGCATGTTTAAAATATATTAAAAATCCACTGCACCCTGGCCAAGAGGCTCAGTTGGATGGAGCATCAATCCATACACCAAAAGGTTGCAGGTTCGATCCCCAGTCAGGGCACATACCTAGGTTTCAGGTTCAAATCCTGTAGAAACACGTATGTGAGGCAACTGATGGATGTTTCTCTCTCTCACAGATATTTCTTTCTTCTCTTTCTCCCTTCCTCTCTCTCCATAAAGCAATAAACATATCCTTGGGTGAGGATTTTAAAAAAGTCCATTGCAAGTACAGTTTTATCTCCTAAAAAATTATAAGTTTTCAAAAGAAAGATATATTTAAAACAAAATGGTTATGTTTAAAATGTCATTAATAGTTCAGTAGATTGTCTAGCTTTCTAACATTGTTTCTTTTATTAAGTAAAGGGAAGATTAAGCCTTTAGCATGTGATTACAATGACTGGGTATTTTGGACTTTTACAGCAATAATCTAACAGTAAATACCTAACTCCCAAAGTTCTTCAGAAAGGGAGACTACATGGATCTCGGGTTGAGGACTGTAGCCCTTACAAAGGCCATTCCTTCAGTCAGCAGTGTCAGGAACATAGGGCTGGGATGGCCAAAACCAAACACTAAAAATCTCCTCCTTCATCCCAGACATTCCGAACACATCTGAGATTCAGTTAATGGCATGAGGATTCTTAATATTTTAAGCAAGAAGAATGAAGTTAAAACCATCACATAGTACTGATGGGAGTGGATATTGTCACACTTTCTCTGCAAGTGCTAAGCTAGACATGAGGCAGAGGCAGCAAGACCAGGGTTCAGAAAGAAGCAGCAGGTCCAAGTAGACGACTATTATCTCCTCAGGTTTCCTTTCTTTCCTCAACTTGTGGTGACTTCTCTCATTTCATAGTGTTTACAGCACTTATCTCTAACTTCATTCATAGTAATTTTATGGACTGACTAAAATTCTGTTTTCATTTATGCATGTTTTATGTTCTCAAAGACTTTATGATCCTCAAAGAAGGGAGGGCTATTATCATAGGTACAGCATGCAGAAATCACTCGATAAACACTTACTATGCTTATAGTCCAAGATTGTCTTATTGTTCATTTTTTTGTGCCTGCATTTTGTATCTATAACTAAATTTTAAGTTATTTCCTTTAAAGGATAATTCATAAATATTTCTTTAGTCCCCCAAGTTCCTCCCACACTGCTAATGCGTATAGAAGGTGTGCAGCCCTGTCTGGTGTGGCTCAGTGGATTGAGAACGAGCCAGCAAAGAGAAAGGTCGCCAATTCGATTCCCAGTCAGGGCACGTGCCTGGGTTGGGGGCCAGGTTCCCTGTTGGGAGTGTGCAGGAGGCAACCACACATTGATGCTTCTCTCCCTCTCTTTCTCCTTCCCTTCCCCTCTGTCTAAAAAATACATAAATCAAATCTAAAAAAATAAGTGTTCAATCCACATACAAAATTATTTTGCACAGCAGGTTCCATTAATTCCTCAGTAATGTGAGCACATCCAACTCCAAAGCTCAGCTTGACTAAAGGCCGGTTCTAATGTTAATTCCTCAAAAAAGACATCCCTAATCTCTTCCTCTTCCTCCCACTGGAACATTCTAGTCCCTTGTCTTATGTTCACTGAACACTTAGGGGCCACTCACAGGTAATCGGACTGCGAAAGCTCTATATAATACTTTTATGCATTTATCTATTTCCATCCCAACATGGTAGACTTCTTTATGCCAAGAAATTTGTCATTTTCATTTTTCAATTCCCTTGGTACTAAAAGAGTCAATAAATGACTTTTTTTTTAAAGGGGTGACTATAAAGAATAGATATAAAAGGGTATTTGGACACTCACAAAAATACTTTTAGAAAACCCTACAAATAAACTGAAATAGTCGAAGATATAAAGAGTGGAGTCTTTTTGTTTGTTGTATTTTATTTTTAAGCAAAATAAAACAACAGACAAAGCTCTTCATGAGGAAACAGAGAGAGGGCCACAACTTGAAGCAGGGGTTAATATGGAAAGTTTCACCAAACGTTTTCTCATGAGCTAGAAGCTCCAAAAGTGAGAGATAATGTAACTACTGGTAGTTGATATGGCAGCAAAAATAAACTTTATACAGAATCCCACGCATTATTTAACTATGCTTTCCATTTGCTGGGGGATTTAAATGGTGTTTGAGCCCAAGAAGGGAAAAATAACATCTAAAGCTTATTCTCCAGGAAGAAAACAGGAATCTCACACATGGGCATAGCTGAGGCTTTCTTCGATTAAAAAACAAAAAAAGGAAACCCTGACACCTTCTTAAAAAAAGAGGGGGGTGGGGATTTTTATATCAGACCGGTATAAAATAGAGAGCTAAAGCTGATAAAGAGACTGAAATAAAGCTCTGACATTGAAAAATGACAAAAAAAGTAATTTTAGATGAATATAGTGTCCTAAGGTCAATATATAATTTTTCTGAGTATAAAAAAATTCTGGTTAACAAAGTTGACCTTGGGCGTAACTAAAGGAACCAGGCATATTTAAACATGTGGACCGCTTCCTACATTACATCTGGAGTATCTCTGACTGCCATATTCAACAAGGTATTGTACACATTCAGAGGACAAACCACTGTGCTAGATAATACAGGAAATCTACTAAAATATTCTGTCCTCCTATAACCACACACAAAATAACATGGGTACAAAGCACCCCAAAATTCATGCCAAATAAAACATAGAGTAAATACCTGGGCAGAAGTATAAAGAAAAACATCCTGGAGGAGGTGAAGGTCAATATGGTCTAATGGGATGTGAATATTAGACGTTGAGATGGGCTAAGGGAAGTGTTTCTGGGAAACTAGATGTATATACTAGATGTACATATGCAGAGGCAGGCACATATGGGGCTTGGAGAATAGCAAGCAGTTTAGTTTAATGAGTCATTTAGGAGGAATGACTCAAGGAATAGCCAGTGATAAAACTTTAAAAAAAGTCTCAAATTCCATCAGAGAGAGCTGGAATGAACAGTATTTTGCAGCTCCATCCCCCTCAGGTCCACAGACCATAATCACTGCCCAGAGAAGCTCAAGTGTCACTTGCCCAGGTTCTTTCTCACCAACCCCCTACTCATACCCCTTTCTAGTGCACTCGTGGAACTGCTCTCCAATTCCCAAGAAGCTTATGTACAGGGCAGGGAAAAAGTAGGTTTACAGTTGTTCATATGAAAAATAATACAATAATAAAAGAATAAACTCTGTGTTTCATGTACTCACAGCTGTAAACCTACTTTGCCCAACCCTGTAATTGTGTTTTCCTCAATAATGCCATCTCCATCATAAACTTCTCCAGTGGAGTCTGTTCATTCTCCCTTTCCCTCTGCACATCAGGAAAGAGAGCAATGTCAGCATTTTCC
Source organism: Trachops cirrhosus (assembly GCA_028533065.1). Lineage (NCBI taxonomy): Eukaryota > Metazoa > Chordata > Mammalia > Chiroptera > Phyllostomidae > Trachops > Trachops cirrhosus. Next base: position 52,177,254 of record CM052541.1, on the reverse strand, counting down.
TGAATCCTTCCTGCATCATCCAAACTACCTTATTACCCTGGTTCATTAACAACCACACCCTTTCCTCTATAGGTCTCACCATCTAGGTGAACCCCAGTTCACTTTCTACAAACACTGAGGAATTTGACATCTGGCTATTAGTAAACTTACTCTTCCTTATTGCTACAAATTTCATTGTCAGTATTGGTGGTTCATCTTATTTAGTTCATGGCCTCTTAAGCTGTCCTCCATCACCAGAGAACCTTGTCATTGCCTGAAACATCACCACATCAGAAAGATAAAACTTTAATACCCCATCATCTGATTATAACATCCCCTCTCTGTACATCTGACTCCTCACATAAATATCCTAGCCTCATTTACTTGCCATCCGCCATAGACTACTTGGTGAACCACCTGAGCTACACTTTCACCTACAATCTCAATTACTTTTCATCCTTAATCTTCCAGCTTATATGGCTCATAAAACTACCAACTTGGAATTACTATAATAATCTTTTCTACTCCCATATGAGGCTTCTAAAGAAAATACACCCTTCAAAATTATTCCATTATTAATTATGGACTATCTTCTCTTATGATTTAGTTTTCTAAATTTCTGTAAAAAAAAAAAAAAAGCCCTGAAATAAATAATCAGAATTTGAAAATGTGAGGTCTTTATATTGAATAAAAATATCAGCCACCGTAACAAATGGTAGGAGGATGTTGAGCAGAAGTTTATATATGGATATGAGAAAGCTTAAAATTGAGCCAGCTATTAAAAGAGTTAAAATGATTGACCCTGAGGTTAGACAGAACAGAGAAGTCCATGAGGAGCCAGATAACTAGAAAAATTTAAAAATATTCAAGAGTTATAAAGAGCAGAACAGGTTTAACAGGAAAAGGAGGAAGGCAAGATATGTAGAGTGAAGGGCACTTCTGCATGTGTCATTTGAGGTATGCTAATTTCAGTAACAAGGGAGACAATTTGCAGGAGTACAATAGAGGGTTTTTTGGTATGTTTTTTTTAATAAATAATTGAACATTAAGATAGACTGGATGAGTCAAATAGCTCATCTTAATGGATGGAGATCATGGTAAGAGGTTAGAGAGGACTGAGAAAAACCTGGTAGGGGATGGGCAGCTGTAGAGGTCATGGCGAGTATTTGGCCAGATGGTATGAGTCTCCAAGGTCTGATTGTTTATATCCTCTCACAAAACATATAGAATAACATGAAGCAAAATGGGGTATAGGGGAAAGCCAATATTAATATTTCTTCTGTGCTCAGGAGAATGAGGAAATGCAATGTTCTTGAACAAAAATAACAAGGAGAAGCAGACTGAGGTGTGAAGTTGAAGTTGTGTTTGTCACAGAGGTTTAGAGACTACAGCTGAATGCAGAGCTAATCCACTGATTCTTTTAGCATTGTATTATTTCTATTCAGATTTCAAAATAGATGAAAATACGAGATTGGTTCAATTACTACTTAAGTATCTACCTGGAAACCTATAATCAGCAAGCCTATTTCTTAAAATCTAGATTGTAATTGCAAATATTCTCTCTGCAATTACTCCTTTTATAGAACATTTTCAAAAAGAAGTAATAATTGAATGCAACTGGATAATTTCTCAGCAAAGATTACTACTTACTTTCCTACCCTTAAGATGATGGATGTTTTACACCTTGGGCCGATAGTAGAACAGTGAATACTTCCGAAACAGGAAGTTTTTTTTTTTTTAAGCTTGCCAGTTGTTTTTTTCTCCTTATGTGTAAATGCATTGAGAAGATACAGATTAAGGAGTCAAAAATATAAATATCAAGACAAAAACATGAAATACAAATAATCTGTAATTAAACATGAACAAAGAGCCTGCTTATTCAGTTTTTTCCTTATAAACTGGTATCTTATATTTGCGTGTTAAATGTAAAAGCTTTTAAGAAGATAAGTAAAGAAAGAAAAGGGAAAGACTGCACAAGGAACTCCAGAAAACAAAACATGGTTTATGTAACACAGCACCAACCCATCAATGAGGAAACGTGCTTTGGAGGACACTCTACTTCTCTCTAGAAACCAATGAAGCTTTTGATGATTTTAGGCAACTGACCTAAAAACAATGCCAAAACACAAAACTCTAGCTTAAAAATTTCTTTCTCTCCACACTTCTGCAAAACTTGAACTACTGCCTTATAATGTACTATCTAAAAGCCACTTCCATCAGATATATCTGGTAAAATCCATATCTTAATTATTTACCACTCAGGAAAAAAGTACATAAATACGTATGTAAAAATTTGTATTGTACATATGTACTTGATTCCTTGCAGCTTACCTTTTAAAAAGTATTCTGCACAATATACTCCCAGAGATATAATAGATTTAGAACACTCTTGTAGACATATCTGCTAAGTACTTTTTTCTGGTATTCTGGGATTAAGAACTAGTGTTTAGCTCTAGTATCTTTGCCTTACTTGTTATAAATACAATTTTTCAAAATTTAAAAAGTGTAACTACATGTATTACTCAAATATGTATTTTTAAAGTGTTTATTCACAGAGAAAGCCTCTAATAGCATAGATTTTTAAAAAAATCTTATCACCCATAAATCTACCTACTCAAAACATTGGGAGGGAAAAAAATCTAATGAATCTTCCACAGGATACGTGACCAGAAAGGCCAAAGGTGGGATTTTAATGAGTACTAGGGGTGACGAAGGTCAGGAAATGTGGCCATGGAAACAAAGTAAGGTCTCATCCATTGCTCTGATTTTTTCTTTTTTTTAATATATAATCTTTATTATATTTTTTCCATTACCATTTAGTTCCCTTATACCACCCTCCCCCCAGCAATCACCACACTATTATCCATGTCCATGATTCCTTTTTCCTTTTTGCTCAATCCCTCCACCCACTAATTACCACCCCCACCCTCCTCACCCCCTCCCACTAAGCTGTCATCTGCTCTCCATCTATGAGTCTGTCTCTGTTTTGCTTGTTAGTTCAGTTTGGTGAGGTGGATATTGTGGACTGGTGCTCAATCTCCATATCAACTTCCTTCTTGTGTGTCTTCCTGTATAACAGAGGCTAAGCCCTAAATACTTCTTATTGCAGATTTCCTTTCAACTAGGGGTCTGCTATGTAGATAAACAGTCATAAGATTAGGAAGGAACAAGTGAGGTAAGCAGTGTCATGATTGGGTTTTATTACAGCAGCACTCCATTGTCCAGTCACTAATTTCATGGGTTTTAACAAAGCATGGGACAATCATTTTTCTCCTGGAATGAATCCAACATTCACGGGGTAACATCAGAGCCACCATTTAAGGAGATGTGCTTATGATTCCTGGATCACAGCTGTGCTCCACCTTCCTGATGACAGCAGAGGCAGCTGTGCATCAGGTAGGCCAGGGACGGGGCACTGTGCCCCTGAAGGCCTAGCCGGGGCCTGACGCTCCAAACTGCCAACACTTTCATAATCATCCTTCCCTGTATTAGATTTTCTTCTGTTCAAAACAGCTAATTTTTCTTTTATGTTCTGCAACTAAAAACTGGGGGTATGCATTTACATTAAAAGTATCAGAAAGGCTCAGATATGTGTTCAATTATTTTGTTCTTAATCCAAATACTCCTTTGATAGACACATCAGAGATGATATTTTAAGTAAGCAGTAAATATACTTCCAAAACCAATTCCCATTGGATCCTGAAAGAACAGAGTTAGAATCTTGGTTATCTCAGATTTGGAAATGGTTAGCTTTTCACAATAGGATCAAGATTTAAAAAGTATTTAACCTATCATCAAAAGGCCTAAGGTCAAATTCTAATTCCATTACTCACTACATGACCTTAGGCAAATGATTTAACCTCTCTGTAAGCCTCAATTTCATCAACTTTCAAATTGAGCAGTATCAATCACATAGTGTTTTTATTAAAATTACCTAAGTAAAGCACCTTAATAACCATTACATATCATAGTGAAAAAAAATCCCATTCAAGTCACCTCAAAGTTTTCGGCTCTATAATACTTCTAGAAATATTTAAATTTTTGAAACATCAATTTTTTTACTGATGCTTTGTATAGAGAGAGAACTCGTCTGAGCATATACATTCTGTGGAGATCTTGTCCATCAGAAAATACTGCCCTAAAAATAAAAATGTAGGCTCTGGCTGGTGTGGCTCGGTGGACTGAGTGCTGGCCTGCGAACCAAAAGGTTGTCAGTTCAATTCCCAGTCAGGGCAATACCTGGGTTGCAAGCCAGGTCCTGGGTTGCAAGCCAGGTCCTGGGTTGGGGGTGTGCGAGAGGCAACAGATCGATGTATCGCTCACACATTGATGTTTTTCTCCCTCTCTTTCTCCCTCCCTTCCCCTTTTTCTAAAAATAAATAAATAAAATCTTTAAAAAAAACAAATTTAGGCAGACTAAGAGACCTCTGCTGCTTCACCCCAGAGTTAATTCCTTTCTAGTCCTACTACACCCTGGAATTTCTAATTGGAGCAGACATTCCATTGCAGGATACACCCTACAGTTTCCACACATAAACATCCTTACTATGAAACTCCACTAAATTTCTAATCAGGGTCACTACTTAGCCTGGAAAAAACTTCTGCTTCTTACTTCCAGTATTCAATACTGCAATAATAATTCCATAGAAACAGGCAGAAACTCTTAAATTTACCCTTTTGGGCCAAACCCACCCCCTCAGTAGAATGTGATTCAGACCTCTGTAACACAATTTATTCCTTCTGCGGTGATTTACATACTATTTACATTGTAGAAATACATGGAACATTTTTTTTTCCAGCTGGACCAAACTCTGCTATATGACAGTGAATTATAAAACCTTTTAAAGAAAGTTTCAAACTTTTCTTTAAAAACTAAATTTTAAAAAGGGGACATCCTACCATCTGAGATTTCCAATAATACCACAATTGACCCTTTTACAAATGTGATATATTTTACTCAACAAAATTTAATTTTAAGTACAATACTTTCATATGTAATTTTGACATACATTTTATTTTGATGGAAAATACCAGAGGAAAAATAAATGAGATTGTATTATGGTACAAGGTATCTACCATATTCTTCAGACCATAAGACCACCTAGGTTTTAGAGGAAAATAGAAAAATTGAAGCAAAAAATGTGGTAAAATATTTAATAACATAAATAACATAATATTATACCAATGTAAATGTAAACAGAACTCAACAGCAGCATTAACAACCATTATTCATTCCAAATTTGGGGGGGGGAAGAAAAAAAGTGCATCTTATAGTCTGAAAAATAGGGTATGTTCTTGCATAGATTCTTATGACTAAAATCACAGGGACTTGGAAACATACTTTGAGAGACTTTTGTTTTTATAGTTTCCATATTAAGTTCTACATGAAATGCCTTTCCAACATTAACGGGACTTCATGAAACAAGAAATAAAATACAAAAAAAATCATCCTAGTATGTAAAAGAATAAGAAAGATATTTTTTACGAGGAACCATTCAACAATTCAAAACCAAGCATGAAATATGAAAATCACTGGGGTCATTTATTAGAAAAGCAATTTTTGATTACAGATTTGAGATTTGTGTTTGTGTGTGTTGTGTATCTTTTCACATTGTGAGAAGTTTTGTCAGATGATTAAAACAGTCTTTAAGTTAAGTTACTTAATTATTTAATCATAATTAGGACCCCTGTCCACAAATGATATGGTTGTCTATTTACAAGCACAAGGGCATTCATACTTACAAGAGGAAGAATGAATCTGAGGGAAGGAACAGCAGAGCCCTCTGTGTTAAGAAAAAAAAAAAATCGCCTGCCTTTTAGGCAATCTCTGCGGAAGGAAAAATCCAAACCTCAAAACTGAAAGGGTGGAAGCTGAGCCACACAGCCTTCTCCTCTGTATCCTGGTGATAGCACTACCTATTCATACAGGGTTATTGTAAGGCTTAAATTATGCATACCGTAAATCATTCCACAGATGTAAGATCAAAGAACACTGAACTTGTCTAAATGCTACCTAGGAAGAGTAAAAAGACTGTCTTTGAATGTGAGAGACATCTTATACTTGGGGGTGGTCCTGGTAGGAAGTTTCAGAAGTATACAAATAAAAGTTCATTTCAGGTGATTTGGGGGAGGGGTTGGGGTGAGGCAAACAGGGAAAACAAAAATCAGGTGACAGAAAATGCCAAATATTATGAATAATTACACAATACCATATTTAAAATCTTGACATCTCAGTGACTCTTTACTAAGCATAATAATGGCCCAGCAAATTTCATATCATTTGGCAAATTCCACTGTTCAGTCAGGTGCATGCTTCTAAAAATAATGCAGTGACAGCAGAAGGAAGGAGAAAGGACAGGACTAACTGGGGCTTAGTCTGCATATGGCACAAGTACTTGAACCCCCCAGGAACCACAAGGCAACTTCATCCCCCACACAAAGGCTGATGGTGAAAGACATAGACATCCCCAGCCCCTCTACCCTTAGCTGTTCAGTGCTTTCTTATTAAGTCAACACAGATCCAAAAAAAAAAAAAAGAGCAAAAGACATTGTCAAACTCCCAAATCCTTTCCCCACCCAACAAGTCCTAGTGTTTAAGACCCAGTATTGTTAAGAAAAGCAATGAATATGAATTTTTAAGCCTTCTAAATCAATGCCAACTGCAAAAGCCAATACAAACAAAAGAGAATTGTGAGAAATACTTATCACAGTTACCAGTCTTCACTCACCCCACTTCCTTCTAGGACTCTTCTCATCTTCATCTCTAGGGAAAAGTTGCTTCCACATATCAAGTAATCAAATATGTTTATTTTGAAAGGGAAACTACCCTAGATGTTTCTTTCAAAGTTACTCCTTTATAACTTTCTAAAGGGAAGGCCTTTAAAAAAATTTTTAAAGCAATACAGAATTTTGAAGCACTCACACAGCTAAAAAGACAGAAACTGAAAATTCTTCAGCAGAAGAGGAATGTTACCATATACAAGTATGATAACGAGTATATATATATATGAGAGAGAAACAGACATAGAAAAGAAACTGCAATGAGAACATGGTAACTTTTGATAAAAATAGACAAGTTCCTCAAGGTTAAAAAATTAATTAAATGGTACTTTTTTATGGAATTACTACTAATAATTTTTACTTATTATGTTTTATTAAATTTATCATTGCTAATATATTCTAAACCTTTCTTGCCAATGGAGTAGATAGACTGACCAATAACCACCCCAGTTAAATTGAGTATCTCCAGGATTGTATGCAATGTCTTCCTCATACCTCTTGCAAGGTTCAAATTGCTATACTATGCTTTTTTAAATAAAATCATATAGAACGTACATCTAAAATACTTAAGATACTTTATTATTTTCTTGAGGTCAAAGATCTCTACATTAAATCTAAAATAATGCATCCTTAATCCTTGAGAAAGCGCTGATGAGCAAATTGTGTACTGACAACCTTAAAATGTACATTTTCTTTAAAAATCATTTCAAAGTTTCACCCAAGAGACACTAAAACCACTTTACAGGAAGTGTATAAAGGTCTTTTTAATTTTTATTTTTTTAATCAGGAATAAGTAGAACGCCAGATACAAGACACGCAGGCCTGGCAGCCTCCAGAAGAGGCACTGGCACAGTGGTCTACAGAGCGGGCCACATGAGTGGTGGTCCCCTGGAATCCATGCTTCCTGACAAGACACGTTGTGAGACACACGGCACCACCTAAAATGCATCCTAGTCAAAAACCCCTGAACTTGAATCCATGTTGCCTGGCTCTAACTTTTCCATATACAGGGATTTAAGAACAAGCTAAACACCACCAAAAGGAAGCAATAAAAAACTCTAGAAAGTCCAATATTGTATAAGGTAGTTGGCTCTGTCTCTTCAAAAAGTTATTGTCACTGGAGGAAGAAGTTTACAGGTCATAACCCGATGTACAGCAAAGTCCCAAGTTAGATAGTAATTAGGATCAACTACTTTAATACCTGTAAATGTTTTGGAGGCAATTGAGCCAATGCGAGAATGAACTTGGTATTACAGAAAAAAAAATATATTGATATGGAAAGGTGAAGAGAATCAGCAGAAAAAGCAGTTGATAAACCAATATGGCTAAAATAGCATTTCATTTTGGTAAAAACAAATGTATGTAGAAATAAATAAATCCAGAATTCTACACATTGAAGTATAAATAGGATAATGTCTAGATAAAATATTGCTTTATTTTTGAACATTAATATCTTTTAATATTTTACAGTGGGTATGTGCTATTTATAATAAAGTAATATTAATGTAAATTAATTATAATTAATAAAAACCTTAAAAATAGGTTGGGTTTCTGTACAGGCCACCAACTTCTTATAAAATTTTATGGTGTATTATGACAGATGGACATTGCTGGTCTTCCAACAAGAAGGGGAAGCAATATAGTAATAAAATTGTCTAATGGAAAAAAATTAACTGACATTATTTCACATTAAGCTTCCAAAAGTCAATGATATTCACAAGGCTAGAAGTAAAATAAGGCATTACATTTAGGACTGTTATTGATACCAGTTACGGGTAAAATATCAATACATAACTGAAAGCCCTTTCATGCGCAGACATTCCTAAGCTAGGCTATGTTGGGTCCCTGTGGGCTGAAATCTGCCAGGCAACGAGGAAGATGGGGGAGGGGTAGTGATAAAGGGTAATAGAGAGGGAAAGAGGGACCTGCGCTTCTCCCCGTAAACAACAACCCCAAACACCTGTTGCCACCAAGATGACCATAAAATACCTTGAGATCTGCTGCTGCAAACCTAAACAGCTTCCAGCAGATTTGAAAGACACTGTCATCAAAGTGCAATGGGTCTTCCACGCACCACTGGTATGATTTAAGTTCTCGTTTGTTTTACAAATCAATCATTCTTTCAGAAGACAGGAAGTTGTATGCAAAGCAAAATGAGTATCAAGTTTCCATTTCACATAGTTTATAGATTTAATAAACTGGCATAACATCTCTTTTCAAAAATGAAAGATGCTGTGTGAATTATCAATTTACTGCCTCTCAGTTCCAAGTGGACCCTTCAAGGCAGGCCCTGTAATAAACAATGGAATTCCCTTATGCAGCTCCTCTTTAAAGTATACATGATGTTAAACTTTTCTACAGAGGGTACTAGAGGGACACTGCAGTGGAAGGGGCTTCCTCGAATGCCAGACCTGGGCTGGGGCATGGGTGGGTGGTGGTGAAGACGTGCGCACAACACACCATCCCCCTATGATCTTGCAGCCTCCTCCAAGAAATAACCTTTCCAAAGTCCTCTTAACCTAGAAACCAGAGTTCCTACACAGACTGAAGGCTCTGAAGACCTCCTGCCCATGCTGGTGTGTATACTCTCTCAGCAGGACCGGTCTCAGCCTACACACAATCCCCTGTGACCCAGAGGGTCACACTCCAAGCAGCAGCTGCTCCTGCAACCCCCCAACCATTAACCATCCCACCCTTCCCATCCCTGCCATCACATTCATTTGGAAGAACTCCTGCAGCCTTCCAGCACTCAGACTCCCACTGTGCATCCATGCCTGCTCCCCACCTGGACCACAGAGGGTGGACTCTTCGCTCAGCAACTCCAGACCAGCTCCAGTCTGTCAAAACCAGCAAGCTTCCTGCTTCAGGAGCTGAACCCCATCTTCTCCATGCAGGTCTGAACCCTTAGCCAGTTTGTCCTTCCTTGGTGACTCTCCCTCAGCAATACGGAGTCATGTATTGTTTTCTTATATATTGCAGTTATTCTTTTATCATAGTTAATAATTTCTTATACTAAATTTCCCATTTAACCAACAGTATGGTTTCTATCCCCTCACTGGACCCTGTGTACAGCTAGAGATACCAAATAAGATGGTCAGTTTTCTCAGGCACATGCAGTCTAATACCTTCAAAACTCACCTTAAAGACTAAAACGTCTAATTTAATCCTCTGCGGGTGTCTAATCACTCCATCATGTGCTACAGATGACATAAGAACATTTGTGTTTGTGAGATGGCATTTCTCTATTCACAAAAAAAGTTAAAGGAAGAAAAGCTTGAATACTTCATGAAGTACATGATTATATAAACACTATGCTGTACACCTGAAACTAATACTAAATAATATTGAATGTAAAATGTAACTGAAAAGAATTAAAAACATGATAATAAACAAATAGCCTGATAACCCACAGATGCAAGGCTACTATCCCACCCAAACCTTACTCTAAACCTGTTACTACTCTGTTTTAGCCTCAAGGAATGTAAGCAAAGCACAAACCAGTGTGCTCTGGCCAAATACTGGGTACCCAGTTAAATTGGCTAATCATTATCCTTGCTATCTATCAAGATTGAACATTAGCAAGTCATCTCTCACAGAGCTCAGAAATTCTGAACAACGTACTGTTTTGCTGTAGCAATTGTACAATACAGGCACCATTTCCTAATGAGTATACCACTACGTGGCAGGCCCAGTTTTGGGTTCCATTACAAATGTTCTTAGAATTCATTGAACAGGCCTATAAATTAAGTAGGTAAATTACTTTATCTAAGGAAAGAAACTCAGTCAGTAAGCAACATATTCACCACTTTAGAGACAAAACTTAGATTCAAACCCAGATCTTGCAGATTCCACAGCCTTTGGTTTCACCATGACCATGAACCCAGTCCTCCCTTCAGACTTCCAGCCTTCATCAAAATGCGGCATAACTGAGATGTTGTCTCAACTAGTCTTTTCAAGAAGATCTGATTATATGTTTTTTTGACTATGGCACATTTTCCTTCCAAGAAAAACAAGAGCCTAGAACACTCTTGAAGCAGGTGAGAACTTTTTCCCCTAGCCCAGAACTACTTTGTTTACTTTTTCCCTATGCAAGAACTTGTTACAACAGATATAACTGCTACTAAATGTATTCAGTTTCAGGGGAAACCACAATAAAACTAAAAACTATATAACTATACCTTTATCTTATTATGCTGGATTGCAGAATTAATTAAAATTTATACTTAAAAGAACAGTTATTACTGGAAATGAAGTCAGAAATCTGTGGTTGGTTAAACTGGCTTGTGCTTGGCACACCTAAAGTTTAAGTGCAAAAGTGACCAACATATTTAAAAGAAAATGTATTTACTCTAATTTCAACACCAAAAGAAATGTTAATGTTCTCACTGCAGGATTTCTGACTGGATAAATCAGCAGTTTTTAAAGTAGTGAATAAAAGATAACATCTGAGACTCCTATCCAAAATAAGAAAGTTCGTTATTTGTTTTAAATATCTGCCTCCACCTCTCATCATTTATATAAAAATTGTAAGTGTGTAATATCAAATTTCACACATTTTACACAAACATTTGTTTTTAAAATACGGATCCTTCAATTCTCTCGAGTTTGTCAAGGCTGCCAGCAAAAGTGGTCTTCATTCAAACATAATTTCAGATACAATCATAATTTTTCTTTAAGGAAAATTGTCACAAATATGTTCCTCAGACATCAAATATTCAATCACAATAACTCAAGGTCCAAAATGTTATATTTTCCCCTAATAAATGTTTTAAGATTATAAATAAGAGCCTGGTACTTAGAGTTGGGAAAAGAGTTACAATATAATTTTCCTGACAGCAGATCACGGAAAAATGCTATGGGATCTCAACACATAGGTGGCTTGCCTGCTAATAGCAAACAGAACTTGAGATGTGATTTAAAAGAGTTAATTTCAGTCACTGCAAACACATTGGTATTGGATCTAGTTTTAGGAAAGATGAAGTAAGCACTCTACTCTGTCTCTCCAATAGACCACAGCTATAAAACTCAGAATGCATGAAGCAACAATTTGAGGACTCAAATTAAATTGGAGCAGGTGGATTGGAGAAGACCAGAATTCAAAATGCCATTTTGCCCTCCACTATACAGCCAGAACTGAAGGCAACCCAAAACTTGGAAGGAGACAATGGATGTAAGACAGAGTGTAAGGAGAAGAAGCCCTGCAGCTCAGGGTCAAGGAGCAGGAAGGAGTCTGTCTCTTAGTCTACAGAAAGAAGAAGAAAATGCCTTTTTGTATTTCCTTTTGCAAAAACCAAAAGTATTGTTATATATAGCAAAGAACAGTTTCAAAATAACACAAAAATGAACTAAAAAAATACAAAATGTATGTAGGATTTGTATTCTGGAACCTACATGACACTGAGAAAAGAAATGAAAGTAGATTGAACTAAATAGAGAGGCTTACATTACACAATGTTCATGGATTAAAGGACTTAACACAGTAAAGAGGTCAATTCTCAAATTGATCTATACACGTAACAAAATTCCAGTCAAACCCCAGTGGGATTTTTTAGATATTGACAGGCTGATTCTAAAATATATAATAAGGCAAAGGAATGAGAATAGAAAACAATTTTGAGCAAGAACAAGCTAGAGAACTGCTCTTAGATTTCAAGACTTACTACAAAGCTACCGTAATAAAGATAGCGTGGCACTGACCAGTGGATAGATATTTAGATCAATGGAACACAGAGAGTCCAGAAATATAGCTGCACAGATATAAAAAAATTTTTTAACAAAGACTCAAAATGAACAGAGGAATGATAATCTTGTCAACAAATGAGGTTGCAATAATTGAATATCTATATGCTGAAAAGAGAAAAATAAAAAGAAACCTAGACCTAAACTTTATACATTTAACAAGAATCAAATCAATATTAATAATAGAACTAAATATAAATGAAAAGCTTAAAACCTTTTTTTAAAAACCCATAGGATAATATCTTTATGATCTGGGGTTAGGTAATGACATCTTTGATAAAATATCAAAGAACGATCCATAAAAGAAAAACTTTCTAAATTACAGCTTAGTAAATTTAAAAACTTTTACTCTATAAAACACAGTTAAGAGAATAAAAGGATAAGTCACACTCTGGGAGAACATATCTGCAAATTACATTAGACAAAGAACTTATACATAGAATATATCAATAACTATGAATATTCAACAAGAAAACAAACAATCCAATTTAAATATCAGCAAAGGACTTAGCTCAAGTGTAAGGACCTACACATGGCAAATTGCATGGTTAGCTCCTTAACATCTAGCAATATAAGGAAAATGTAGATTAAAAAACAAAATGAGGTATCACTAGATGCCTATTCGAATGGCTAAAATAAATAATGACAATACTAAGTAGAGGTGAGAATGAAGAGTAAATAAAACTCTCAGGCACTGGTAGGATGGGAAATGGTACAGCCACTTGGAAAATCATTTGGAAATTTCTCATAACGTTAAACATATACTTATCATATGACTCAGCAATCACTTTCCTACACACAAGAGAAATGAAAGCTTCATGTTTACACAAAAACTTGTATGTGAATGTTCTATTCATAACAACGCAAAATGGAAAACAAGCCAAATAGCATTCAGTGATTGAATAGACAAACAAACGGTAGTACATCCACACTGTGGACTACACTAATCAATAAAAAGGAACTACTAGTACTTATCAAAGTTGGCTGAAACTCAAAGGCATAATGCTAAGTGAAAGCAGGTGGTCTCAAGAGAATGATTCCATTTTTATGATGTTCTTCAAAAGCCAAACTATAGTGACAGAGAATAGATCAGTAGTCACAAGGTGTTAGTGATCAGGGAGGGAGTAACTACCATGAAATAGCAAAAGGGAACTTTTTGGAGGAATGAAACTAACTGCTTTATATATTATGGTGCAGTTTTCATAACTTGTGCAAGGGGCAAAATTGCTGGAACTCTACACCCAAAAAGTCTGTTTTACATATGTTAATCAACATTTTTAATAGTATGCCCTTATTGGTATCCAGACAGTGACAGTTGTATTTGCTCCTGCCTCCTTCCTACTTTAAAATGAAAATATCCATGACAGAAGAAGACAACTGCATACTAAATAACACATTTATTTCCATTATCGGTGAACACGCTGCCTCTTTCTAGCAGAACGATGAGCACCAAAGGCTGAGGGGAGATGGGGTTACAGTACAAAGTCCCAGAGACACAGCTGGTCATTTGAATAATATGTTTTATTTCTTGAGCATTCAAAAGAAAAAAAAAGTAATAATGTATTTTCCTGATTCTTTATAGTTACACATGAAGTAAATGTGAAGGTTTATTTTAGCTTACTATCTAGAAAAACATAGTTTAGCAACTAAATAACAAATTTGCTAAACAAAAAGATGTAAAATATTTATCATCTTTCATATTTGTCATTTACAGTCAAATCTCAATGATCTGCGCAGCAGATTAACATTCATCAATAAATGCTAATAACAAAACAAAAAGTGTATCTGTGGGGAAATTAAAGTTAAAAATCTGCAAAATAACATAAAAGATTTGTATTTTTGTAGACTTAACAGCATTTGGCATAATACCTGGCACCTGGGAAGCACTCATAAATTCATAAGGTATCATATAATAGCATTAAATAGGAATACTCCAACGTAAGGCCCACAGATCAAACATGCACCTCCACATTAATGGCTAGGCATAACGATTCATACATGCAAACACATGCATGCACCTGCCAGCAATGAAATTTGTGGCAGAGGATGTTCCTAATGTGGAAAAACTGAGTTCACTTGGCCCAGTACAGCAGGAAAAAGCAAGGGACGGGGGTGACTGAAGTCAGGGGGAGGCTGTGTACCCAGCTGCCATTGCACCATTCCCCAGACTGTGCTGACTTACTTTCCCAGTAAGGCTCACTGGACGGCGTGATGGAGGAAGTCAGCGTACCGATTATGCTGAGGGATGCAGGCTCTAAGAAATTTGCAACAAATTAAAGGAGAATTCTGAGATAAGTTTATTTTTATTCCAACAGATTTTATTCTTTCAAATTCTAGCAATTTGATACATAACTTTTTAAAAGTATAACAATTATCTGAGAAACATTCAATTAAATTTACTGCCAATGACTTGGGAATAACATTTTTAAATCACAGTCAAACTTAAAGTGGGGTGGGAGGAAGGAGGGGCAAGGAAAGAGGGAGGCAAGCAGAAATGAATAGTTAAGGGAAGACATGACTAAAGTTGTCCAAAATCAAATAATCAGGCCGTGTAACAGTGCTAAATGGTCCTTTCTTTTCTGAAGAACAGAATTTGCCACTTCAACCAAGGCATAAAAGTTACAATATAGAATTTTAATTCAATTTTTATGACAAATATTTCTTTAAATACATGAAAAATATTTTTCACTATCTAATGCCTTAGTGATCTTATCATCGATTATAAACTCGGTCATAGAATAATGACCAAAACTTTTGGAAGAAATTAGAAAGTGTCATTTATTTTAACTACCTGACATTAAGTTATTGCACATTTCCCTGCCTTTCAATATATGAATTATTAGTACAGATTAGTCAATATATGTTGTTGTCTTTAAAAAGCAATAAAGTGATCATAAAAAATTTAAATAAAGTTTGTCAAACAAAACTGGCACTATTTATAATCCTTCATCTAATATATTTTGGGATACACAGACTTCTAATTATAGATCTTCTATCAATTAACATTGTACAGGGCCCTTTTCCCATATCATTTTCCTTCTAAAACATGGTTTTAATCAATTTATCTAATTATTAATTTGCAGTACACACACTAGGACAATCACAGTGGTAAGTCCTAGAGATACTTGCTTAAGTTTATCACAATGGAGACAAGCAAAACACAGTAGTCTAGGCCAAGCTGATGGGACAATGGGCTACATAAGGACACCCCCCACTTGGGTTAGAGATAGAAAGGTCTTTTGGAAAAAATAACACAGCAACGTACCCATATAATGAAAAGACACGGTCTTGTGAAGAAAGACATGGAAGTCCTCTAGGCACAGGTAAAGCAGAGTCAGGGATGGGAGGAATGAAAGCTGGAGAGGATGCAGGGTCCCTTTCAGCTGTCTTACAGGGCGGAAGTTGGCCCTGGGCATTAAAGGAAAAAAAAATAGAAAGGAAGTGTTTCAAGCAAGAAAGTGACAGAATCAGAGTTGCATTTAAGGGTTGCTTTCTCTGGCTGATAGGGAGAATTGATGGGAGGAAAGCTAGACAGAGGCAGGAAAACCAGGTGGAGTGAAGCAGATCAGCATCTCCAAACTTACTTGATCACATAACTCTGTCAGTGAAAAAGAAAAAACTTCCTGCAACATCTGTTCACAGGTTTTCACTTTTTACAAGTGAAATTGAAAAGTATGATAAAATGAAACAAGTGTTTTATGTTCTAATTGTTAACAGTATATTATTAGTAAAAGTGAACGTAAATCTTTCACGTAGTCCGATAACTACTTTTTAGGTGCCAATTCTTATCAAAGCTGTTTTTTTATAACATGGCTGAGAAAAAGCTTATACTAGGATTGTAACTGTCCACATTGCTATTACGTGGTATGATTAAATGTAAGTGAAATCTGATATGGTTAGAGTAAGGACTATGTTCCTGCCCTTCAGAGAAAAATGCCTGAACTACATGACATCCGCTTCAGCGTCTCTGACTTTCCATTATTTACTTACTTTCTTGTTCTCAGGTCAGTTTTCTAAGATACAGTGTAACTATAATACAGATTACTGAATACTTCAGTATCTTAACAATCTTTTATAATAAAAATACTAGAGCATTGGGATTTTTTAAAGTTTGAAATTTTGTGTTAAATACAGAGCACAAAAGTACACAGTACTTTATAGTGTTTTCAATATCACTGCATTTGAAACAGACCATCACTAAGTAAAGTGAAATTGTTTCAACCAGAAATAACTGGTTTGTTGTCTCACTTACAGTCTTAAAAAGTAAGAACAATGTTTCTTTTTATAGCTAAACAATGTGGTACTTTCTACAACATTCACTAAATAGTCTCAGTGCAATTAGGGAACAGCGTTAGACCACACTCATAATTCTATAATCATCAGACTATGCCATCCTCTAAAAATACCAATACATTAAAGAGCTCGATTATTTCTACTCTTATGAAACAGTATTTTGTTGATTTGGAGGATAAATTCTATCATTTCAATAGTATATAAATAAAATTTATACTTGGTGAATTTTAAGAAGACAATTAGCCTTAAGCAATCCATTTCCACATATCTATAGAAGTCACAAAGCTGAAAAATATATGCAGCTTATGCATTTTAATATTCTGGTAAGTATGTTTAGTTTCATTCTTTAAGCCATTTTGGGAGTAAAAACCAAGTACAAAGAAAATAAGTATGTACTATTAAATAACAGATCTGATGATGAGTTATTTCTACATAATATAATAAACTTTTCCTACCCAGCAAAATCCTTGTTTCTGAGAAGGTCATGCTGGAGTCCCTACTCTTCATATGTAAGATCAGAAGATTAATACAAAAAGCATCTTGTGATCTAAAATTCTATAGAATTAATTCCCTACACTAAATGTAAAATAGCTCAAAATTAATGAAATGGTGTTTCAAAAATTAACAGTCAAGTTTTAGAGTATTACAAAACCCAAAGGCAACAATGACAAGACAAAGTTAATCTCTAAGTAACAATTTTTATAAATTAGTAAATTTCAGATTTTTTGACTCTAAAGAACATAATTAGTGATGAAACAAACTTGTAATTCTTTCATTTAGAGTTCTGTCATTTATTATCAATTTTAGACAGAAATGTATTAATGAACGTATAACAGAAGAGGACACAGCATTTTCTGGTACTATTATATAACTGAACTTCACCATTATATACAAATATCATTTTGTAAAGTATCTGAAAAAAAAATCTAATTGCAGACTATAATACTCAGTCATTTTCATTACACCCAGAGTAAGCATCTTTCGAGTTGAGTTGCTTTGATCACGATATATAATCTTTTAAATGGAAGTACATTTATATACACTTCAGCTGAAAATTTCACACAACAAATATATATATAATATTCACATCATATAACTAGAATTTTGTTTTTAAAGCTTCATACAATTCTAGTAATATTAAACTCTCTAGTAAACAATTTTAACAAAAAAGTCACCTTTAAAGTAAGTACCAAATGGTTCATTAAGTCATCTATATTATTTTACTTTTTGATGTTTAAAAAAAGTAAAGTATTAAATTTATATTGCTATAGATATATTTTTGTATGTATGAAGGAGAAAAATACAGCTGGGTAAGAAAAATAAAATTATTCACTCTTATTGATCTTCACCTGAATCTTTGCCATTTTATAATCTTTTAAAAAAAGATTTTATTTATTTATTTTTTTTAGAGAGAGGGAAAGGAAAGGAGAGAGGGAAAGAAACATCAAAGTGCAGTTGCCCCTCACATGCCCCCAACTGGGGACCTGGCCCGCAACCCTGGCATGTGCCCTGACTGGAATTGAACTGGTGACCCCTTGGTTTGCAGGCCTGCGCTCAATCTGCTGAGCTATACCAGCCAGGGCTCATTTTATAATCTTAAGATTTTCATTACCTATACTTCTAATGAAAAGAAACATATCTCAGGATACTTGCCTGTAGAATATTTTCCTTCTAGAATTTGAGATATACTCAAGATTTTTTCCTTAGGAAGAGATTTGAACATTAGATTGGGGGGTAGGGGGTATGTTCTAAAATTACAAGTATGTTGTATATGTCAAAAATCAAGATCAAATATTTGTCAGGAACCTACTTTTTTAAAAAAGCTTTATCTTTAAAACTGCAATTTATTAGAAAATAATCTAATATTAATTATATAATGAAGCATATGCTATATAAAAGTTAAATTAAAGTACTTTCATACTATTCCTCTGAAATAGGTATCATTATCATCCCATTTCTCAGATGAGAAAAATGAGGTGCAGGGAATACAAGTAATGGCCAGAGTCACAAGTTTGTAAACACAGAACCAGAATCCATACCTGTCTGAGCACCAGGCCAATACTTTTGCTACCTCACCAACCTCCTATATTTAAAAAGAACTTCAAACAAGCAGTCAAAAATCCAGTGTCTGGCCATAGCTTTGCTCCCGAAGATCTTTAAGTCCATAAACTAATCACCATGTACCTCGATCTACTTGCTCAAAAAAATGTGCACGGGAGAACATAATACCATATTTTACTAATTCTAATGCACATTTTTTCACTTTTTAACAAGTGTGAAACCAGTGTGTCTTACTCTCAATAGCATCTTCCAGTTGCTGTCAGCCAGGCGACAGTCATGAGGCCACCATGCCCACTTGTGGTCTCAAGTGTCCATGCTGCACATGTCACTACTGTCAAACAAGCAAAACCACCAGAGGCAAAGAAACAGCCAAATCTCATGGAGAAGATGAAGATATTTCTTTTTTTTAAGTATATTTTATTGATTATGCTATTACAATTGTCCTGTTTTTTTCTCCCTTTTATCCTCCTCCACCCTGCACCACCCCAACCTCCTGTAATCCCCCTACCTTAGTTCACGTCCATGGGTTGTCATATCAGTTCTTTGGCTTCCCCATTTCCCATACTATTCTTAACCTCCCCCTGTACCTACCAATTATGCTTTTCATTCCCTGTATCTTTTCCCCCATCCTCTCCTCTCCTACTCCCCCCTGATAACCCTGCATGTGATCTTCATTTCTGTGATTCTGTTCCTGTTCTAGTTGTTTGCTTAGTTTTTGTTTTTGTTTTAGGTTCAGTTGTTCACAGTTGTGAGTTAGTTGTCATTTTACTGTTCATAGTTTTGATCTTCTTTTTCTTAGATTAGCCCCCTTAGCATTTCATATAATAAGGGCTTGGTGATGATGAACTCCTTGAACTTGACCTTATCTGGGAAGCACTTTAACTGCCCTTCCATTCTAAATGATAGCTTTGCTGGATAGAGTAATCTTGGACATAGGTCCTTACCTTTCATGACTTGGAATACTTCTTTCCAGCCCCTTCTTGCCTGCAAGGTTTCTTTTGAGAAATCAGCTGATAGTCTTATGGACACTCTTTTGTAAGTAACTCTCTCCTTTTCTCTTGCTTCTTTTAGGATTCTCTCCTTCTCTCTAATCTTGGGTGATGTAATTATGATGTGCCTTGATATGTTCCTCCTTGGGTCCAATTTCTTTGAGACTCTCTGAGCTTCCTGGACTTGTCTATCTAGTTCCTTTGCCAGATTGGGGAAGTTTTCTTACATTATTTGTTCAAATAAGTTTCCATTTCTTGCTCTTCCTCTTCTCCTTCTGGCACCCTATGATTTGGATGTTGGAACATTTAAAGTTGTCCCTGAGGTTCCTAAGCCTTTCCTCATTTTTTTGAATTCCTGTTTCTTCCTTCTATTCCAAATTGTGGATTTGAGCCCTGGTTTTCTTCCCTTCACTTTGGGTTCCCTGTGTATTTTTCTATAGTCTTCACTTCTTCCTTTATTTTGTGACCATACTCAATAATTACTGTGAATATACTGATTACCAGTGTTTTGAACTCTATACCTTATAGGTTGGTTATCTCCTCATCACTTAGTTCTTTTTCTGGAGTTTGCCTATTTTTTCATTTGGGCCATATTTCTTTGTCTCGGTGTGCCTGTTACATTGTAAGGGGCAGAGCCTTAGGGATTTCCCAGAGCAGGGCAACATGCTTTGCTTCACTGCGGCGCTGTATGTGGGCGAGGGGTCAGAGAGGGGACAATGGTGCTTGCTTGGTTCTCACCCTGCTTTCAGTCACAAGAAGATAAAGATATTTCAAAGCAACAGACAGCCAATAAGATCAATGGCTACATGTATCCAGCAAGACTATTAAGGCTGCAAGCACCAATTTGTCAGAAAGTGTCTACTGACTTTGACTTTGAACAGAATCTGCTTAACTTTCAGTGGCATGTTACTCAATTGAGGAGAAAACAAAGCATGGAGTTAGCCAAATAAGAAAATGGGGGCTAGAAGTTGTGTAACAAACATGAAAAACTTGAAAGAAAATCCCTGGAGCAATAGTAGAGCACATTCCCAGAAATGCAGTATCATTCCCCACACTCCTGATTGCAGAGGACAAGACTGAATGAAAGAACAGTCTCTGACAGCTCTAATTTGAAAGGAGAATGAAACTCTGAATATAAGAGTAAATTTTTTTTAAATTATTTTCTTTATATGTTCCTTTCTGTGATTGCACAAGAATGATACAATGAAATGTTCCAAATTAAAGTCTCTTTCAATTTCATTAAATGTAATATAAGGGTACCATTTCACTAAATGTTTTAAAACATTGTGTATGGAATTGTTCTATATTTCAGTTTCCAAGGTGGTTGTGTATGTTTGTCAAAACTTGCAGAACTGAATATTAAACTAGGTAAGTTTAACCACATATAAATTACGTCTTAATTTAAAAAATGTTAATAACAGTGTACCAATTTAATTGGCACTGTTTTTTTTTTCCTTTTAATGGTACATAAAATAATGGAGAATCTAATATCTGATAGCATCTTAGATTCAAGGATATACAATGTCTCTAAAGACTGGCTCTGTCAGAAGCTAAAATACACCATGTGGGACCAGTGTTCTGCACTGGGTTAGACTTTCCATAACCAAGTGCAAGAAACACACCAGTTTCTCTCAGTTCTTGGCTCAATGACTACTGATTTTAAAAAGGTATTCTGACTTCCAGAATCAAAGTTACATTTTTAAAAATTCCTATCTGAATGACGTTTAGGACACAATCAACAAGATAAGTCTTAAAAACAGCACACCCAAAAAGTACATTCAGGTTTCTATCAATAAGTTAAAAATAAGAATAAATTGAGAACCTGAATAACAGTCTGCAAAAGTTCAGGGGAAAAAGTTTCATTTATATTCTCCAAGTTGAACTCCAGATTCAATCTAAATTCATAGTCTTCTATGGTAGCATTTTTGTCAAACATCACAACTAGATAGGGGCATTTTGAGGCTTACTTTCACCAACATCCAACATTACAAATAATATAAAAAATTTTAATTTCTGACACTCATATTATATAAGAAACTAAATTAGTCAAGTGTAGAACACCTGAATGCCTTTCAATCATGAATGCATATTTTACAGACAAAATTCAAATCATTCTATATATGACTTTCCTCATCTCACTATTCTACCAAAACACATCTTAAGTTAATTCCATTTTTTTTAAATGTCACCTTAAAAAAAAGATTTTATTTATTTATTTTTGGAGAGAGAGAAAGGGAGGGAGAAAGAGAGGGAAAGAAACATCAATGTGTGGTTGCCTCTTGCGTGTCCCCCACTGGGTCCCTGGTCCGAAACCCAGGCATGTGCCCTGACTGGGAATGGAACCGGTGACCCTTTGGTTCACAGACCGGTGCTCAA
The DNA here is from genome assembly GCA_028533065.1 of Trachops cirrhosus. Taxonomy (NCBI): domain Eukaryota; kingdom Metazoa; phylum Chordata; class Mammalia; order Chiroptera; family Phyllostomidae; genus Trachops; species Trachops cirrhosus. The sequence continues at coordinate 52,155,037 of CM052541.1, read as the reverse complement.
TCCACTGAGCTACACCAGCCAGGGCTTAAGTAATTCTATTTTTTAAAAAAGAAATTAACTGGACTACTATGTGCTAGCATTTGTAATCTATGTAGAGAAGTAGGTAAGGTATATTTCATCCCTATCTTTCTCAAGTTTTATAAACTACTTAGTGTATGTCTATTAATTACCTATTTATATCCTAGAATAAAATAGGAGATAAATTTCATTTAAGTAGACAGAATCTTCACAAAAAGGTGACCAAACATTGGATAATACTATAGCGGCCATGGCAGACAGGTGGTGGAGTAAATGCGAACAGGTCTGCCCGGCTGCTGCCACGGCCTTCCAAACCCCGCTCTCTGCCTGGATTTCTCCTGTTTAAAACAAGTATCTCAGTGCCCAGCTCTGGGCTGTCACAAAATTAAAATACATGTTAATCTCTCAGTGCAATGCTGGGCTCAGACTAAGCACTTGATAATTGTTAGTTGATTTTTACATTAAAAAGCAGGTCACTGCTTAAGTATTATGATGCAGGTGCAAACCACTGTATACCAAGGTAGAGTCAGTCTTTTTGTATTTTCCCCATAAATATGGCATAAGGGCAAATACGGCAAATGAACCAAATAAAGTTCATTTATGCAAACTCAAATACATTAGAGCTTGACTATTCACCTCGCCAAAGATTTCTCCATTGATTCCTTTAACTAGTAACTTCTTTCAGTACACATTAAGACCGAAAATTAATTTTCAAACTAAAAAACTGACTTTTAAACAACTTTTACAGAATTACATCTTAGAAAGTAATATATGCTTCTAATTATAATTCAATACTTCTAATAATGATAATCAAATGGACTGATGAACATGGAAATGTTAAATTAATACAGTGTTACACATATTCACTATAGTCAGTTGCTACTATAAATCTAGTTTTTCAGCATAGCTAAACACAGCACTATCCTGAAGAAATTCCACACTGTCATATGACATCATTTGATCAACAATAAAGATGCTGTAGTCAGGCACTTCTTCAAAAACTGGATAAACAACCATGCACCTTCAAAAGACTTCATGGAGGTAACCAAATGTTAGGAAATTATAAAGTCAAAGTGGGCACTCGAGCTTATCAGTGAGGAAAGATTTCACCTACAGTCTCGGCTGTTTAGTTCAGCTAAAGAGGTAGAACAGCATTACTCCTATTATGTAACTGACTCTCACCATCCAAATGGAACATCCAGGGTGTTGTTTCTCTTTGCCTGACTACAGAGCTGGTCGCCCTTTCAAGCATCAACGAGTTATAAAAAATCATGAGCTAATTATTAAATAAAAGCATTTCCATCTCTCTTAAAATAAGAAATGGGCAATAAAGTAGCAAACAAAACAGAACTTCCAATTTCAAGTCCAATGTTTACTCAGCAATGTCCCAACTGAACTTACGGGGCTACTGGAACTCCTTACGTTTTTTACATGACAACTGATAGTGGTCAACCTGACAAATACAGTGCTGCCTTTTTTATATGATCACATGATTGTTTTGAGATATTTTATGGAAAAGTAAAAGAGGGAGAAGAAAGGGCACTGAGATTTTAAGGTCCCACTAGTGTGCACTTTACACATCCATGCAGAATGTGCCTTAATCCCCATTTTATGAGGAATAAAACAGAGGCTCCCAGAGGTTAAGTAACTTGTCCAAGGTTACCCAATAAACAATTGGAACACTTTGATTCAGACCCAAGTCTGTGTGGCAAAGTGAGAACAGGCAGACAAATCGCTATTTTTAAAGAAGTTTTAGAAAACTAATCTCTAAAGAAAGTCTTTCACATGATACATACTGAATTCATATAAATTTTAAATAGATGGATCATAGTAGAAAGGTATGATCTTGGAGAAGTTGTTTCATTGTCTTAGGTTTTTGAGAGTTTTTTTTTCTATCTGATAAATAAGGACAAGAAGTAATTCTCAAACAAGGTTGTTATAAAGACAAAATGCTCTAATATGTTTAACACACTTAGCTTAAAACCTAGAATCTAATAAGGTCTTAATAAATGTTGGTCAGATTTGTATTATTACCCTGTTGTCATAACATTAAAAGGTCTCTGAAAGAGTCACTGGTCAGTTTTATCCGCTGTCCTAATAGAGATTCTGGAATATAGTAAATGCTCCACAAATGCTCACTGATTATATGACATCTAATAATTTTCTATTCATTTTTATCTCGATGTATGACTATTGATGGACAGTAGAAGAAGGTATCCCTTCTGCTGATCTTTGTTTTTCCCATAAAAATGCCCCAAATCAAAAGTTATCAGAGCACAAAAGATCCTTATTTGCTAAAGAGAAAGAAGAAAAAAACTCCCAAAACTTCCATACATATGTAAAGAAAACCTAGGCAGACAGGGGCACAAAAATTATCTATCTCCATTCACAGCTTTTTCCTTCACTTGACAGTAAATCACCTGCACCTCTCAAACACTGTATAAACTCTCACTGTCCTTGAAATCTTCTACTACCCTCCAACCCGCTCTCTGCATTACCAGTCGTCTAATCACACAACAGAGAGGAAGAGCCAGAATCAATTACTTGTGTGTCTATCACACATGTCTTTAAACCAATATTTACATTTTTACTTCTTTCTCTTATTAATAATAAAATTTGACAGGTTAACTTACCTTGTTGACATGTGAAGCATCTATAAGCTGAAAAACACTAGTTTGGAGAAGGGCACATACCAATTTCACTTTCTCTGTTGTGAGCTGATTTTGAAGATGACCTTGATTTCCTCTCTGTAGCAGGAAGGTGGGGTCAAACATGCATACTTTCCAAATGCTCACACAAAGCAGAAAACACCATGAAAAAGAATGGGCTTTGGAATCAGACAAACCTGACCTGAAAACCTGGTTCTATCTCTTAATCTCAGTTAAAAAAAAAAAAGAAAGAAAAAATGCATGAGCCTGAGTGTTTCCTCCTATACAAAAAGGAGTAAAACAGGGGCCCCAGGGGGCTCTTGAGAGGATTAGGTGAGAAAGTATATGAGAATGGACTGTCACAGGACGTGGTATTAATAATATTAAGAAATGGTAAGACTTATGATCTATTTTCAAGTAATTTTCAAACAAAGCCTTGCTAACCAGCTTTGTCATAGGTCTGTGGAGAGTGTTCCCACTCCCAAAGCATTCCTTTTCACACAGCCTCAAGCACTCCCCAGGATTCACCCAGATGTCTCTCACACGTGCATGACGAAAAGAAGAGAAAGAAAGAGCTAGAAGAAATAGGCAACTATTTGAAAAACACAAATTCCTCCTCTGCACCTCTCTGAAAAAAGTAGTTTTTTACACCATCAAAATCCTAATATGGACAAAGTAAATACTGAAAACCCGTTGGACAAATTACATCAGCAAGGGCTACTGTGGATAAAGTGATGAATAAATCTTGCTCTTAAGAAGCTAACAAGAGTGAGAGAACAAGCTTGTTAAAAACAAAAACAAAAATAGAAGACAGACAGTAAATGCATGCTTTGACAGAGTTAGAGGCAAAGTATCATGAAAGCAAAAGGAAAGAAATAGATCTGGCTCAAGGATTTAGAAAAGGTTCAAGGAGAAAGTGGAATTTGGAACTGAGCCTTGAAAAATGTGTGGATTCCTCTGGGCAGTGAGTTGGGTCAGTAGAATTCCACACTGAAGAAACACTAGTCAAAAGCAAGGAGGTTGAAATTCTCCAGTATTCAGGAGATGCCGCAGTCTGTCTGCCAGGACTGGAAAAAAAAAAAAAGTATTAGAAAGAGATGGTGGGAGATGAGGCTAGAAAGGAAAGTTAGGAACAGGCATCCATGCATTCCCAGTGCCACTTAGAGTCTGCCCTTTATGACACAGGCAGCAAAGACTTTTTGGGGACAGCAGGCAAGCTTGATAGGAATTGACTCATGGTTTGGAAATATCCCTGCAGTATATCAGAACTAAAAAAATGAAACACAGGGTCAACAGGGGGCTATTAAAATAGCCTAGGCCTAAACTAGAAAATCAAGAAATGGAAATTTTTTTTTAAAAAGACATCATATTGTCAGATCCCATGGGATTTAACAAGTTATAATCTTTGTAATATATGAATATTCCTCTCAAGGTAAAAGTCAATAGTGGACTGAATGGGGCTGTGACAAGAAGGGTTGATCAGCATATGTGACCACAAGTCAAAATAACCCCCCAAAGTTGTTAAGTATAGATTTAATATTGGTTATAAGGGGCATCTATGCTATAACAAAGGGATATCATCAGGTGGATGAAACCCAACTGCCAAGGTCTCAGGTTGGGGATGTGATCAAGGTTCCCAGTGGGTCTCTCTGATCCATAGTAGGCTCACAGCTGGTTACTGAGGCCACAGAGATCCTGGCCTCAGGAGGGAAAGACTAGCTAGCCAGGGGGTCAGGGCCCAGCCAAATCACCCAAAGTCGAGAGCAGGACTGCAGTGAGGGACAAGAAAAATCCATGGGCTGGGTGGGGAAGACCTGGGTATATAATGAGAGACACGGAACAAAACAGCTTCAGAGAGCCAGATTATCCAGAATAATTCCAGGCCACACCCATTGGTGGAAGAGGCTCTGTTGGGATTAACCAACCAACTTTTGAACCCAAAGGTTGAAAGTCTTTAATATTGAGAAAGGCTGAACAAGACTAAAACTGTGTTATCTGAACATAAACTTATAACATGAATGTTTTTCTGAACTCCTAACCTAAATTCCTTATCTAATATTAGTGTGATGACATCACTAAAAAAAAAATAGAGATAAAGACCTAAAGACCTGGCACGAATTGACATAAAATATTTTCATCCAAAATCAAGACAAAATACATTTTTTGAAATCTTTCAGTCAACCGTAATTTTTGGAGAACTCGCACAGTTGGACCCAGCTTCACCTGTAGCTTCACCTGCCCTTACCCAGCCCATATGCTACACTCACAATGAACTGCTCCACGCTCTCCAGTATTCAGGCCACTCTGGTGTGCTTATGCCTCTGTTTACAGTCTGTCTTCCTTTTCTGGTTTAGCAACTCCCATTCATCCTTAAAGTCACCTTCACCTTAAGATATCTGGTTACTTCAAAGCAGAACTAATCACTGACTGAGTTTTTATTGCATTTTCTACATTCCACTTCTGGGGTAGGATACTTGTCCTTGAAGATCAGCTTGAGAGTTCTCTCTTCCACGAGGACTTGGAACTCTCACAGCCATTCTGACTTCATCTCTGGGCTTGTCATCCATGATATCGCATCACTTGCTATTTCTACCACCCAACTGTGAAGTGCTCCTGAGCCATACCTACACCTTATTCATTATTTTGTGCCCACTACTTAGCCCAGGTCCCGCACAAAGTAATTAATCAATATGTTGAGTAAGTTAACAGTTTTCCAGTTTCCCAATAACTGAAAAGGTTTTATGTGTTTATTTAGTTTTGTAGCATATTAACCCTTACCATTTGAATGAAGATGTTAATCCTTATTTCACTTGCATATTCTAGTTTTTATTCTCTCAATTTCTTAGAAATTTGCTATGATAGATTTTTTAAACTAGAGAAATATGACAGAAATTTTTATTTCATTCAATATGACAATGAACTGTACAAATTTAATCCTACACATATCATTAAGATGGAATTCAGGGCAGAAGCAACCCAAGTGCCCATCAATATATGAGTGGATGAAAAAGCTTTGGTACATATATACACAGTAGAACACTACACAGCCATAAAAAGGAATAAAATCTTACCTTTTTGACCTAGAGGGTATTACTCTAACTGAAATAAGTCAGAGAAAGAAAAATATAATACCATATAATTTCACTTATATATGTAATCTAAAGAACAAAATAAGCAAACAAAATAGAAACAGTCTCATAGGTACAGAGAACAGAATGACAGTTGCCAGAGGGGAGGAGCTGGGTGAAAAGGTGAAGGGATTAAGAAGTACAGAGTAGTAGTCACAGAGGTATAAATTACAGCACTGAGAACACAGTCAATAACACTGTAATGACTATGTATGGTGTCAAGTAGGTACTTGAAACATCAGGGCGATTGCTCTGTAAGTACGTGAGTTTCTAACCACTATGCTATACATCTGCAACTAATACAGAATGATGTTAAATATAAACTATAATTGAAAAAATTTTAAATAATAGAAAAGAAAATACAAGGTCAGCACTAAAAACAAGCGCTGTCGGCCTGGCGGCAGCGCCAACCTCCTTGCCTTTAGTGAAGGAGCAGTTACATTTATGCAGTTCTAAAATTACATGCACCCTTTGAAGGCAACCTGGAGGCTGATGTGGCCCCCGGTGAAAATGAGTTTGACACCCCGCCCTGGACACCACCACTACTATCTAGCACTCACATTGTGCACTACCACTTCAGCCCTTGCTTATTAGAAAGCAATCTGAAACATAACAGCTACTCAATATCTACACCCTTTGCTGATGATACAGATAATTCTCACAATAGCCCATACCCCAGATAAGCATGTCTGGACTTATATAAGTAACTTAATCAAAATTATACTGGAGTAAAGGGTTAAAGTGGGATTTTATACTGTATGACTCCGAAGCTGTCTCCAACCACTACACCAGTGGTTCTCAGCATTTCCCATGTATCAAAATCACCTGGAGAGCTCCCTAAAACAGATTTTATGATTACATAGGTCTGGAGTGGATCTGAGAATCTGCATTTCTATCAAAACCCCAGTTGACACTATTGATAAAAGACCACACTTCAAAAACCACAGCATTATACCATAATGCTAAAACTACTTAATTGAAGACATCTGGTAATTCAGTAGCCCTCAAGATTATTTTCTCTTGACACCTATGAAGGCATACTCTCCTAATGGTAAGACCTGGTGTTCCGTGACAGCAAGGTGAGACCAGAAGAGGAGAATAGTGCTGGGGACACGTTCCTGAATGAGAAAATTCAGCGTAGTAGCAATACTGGCTCCCTAAATATTGATGTGGAAACTGAACCCAAGGAATCAATTCTCATTCCCAATTCTACATGCAACATGCAAAAACAATGTGCAAATGCCTTACAGCCAGGAGATTTTCTTAAGCGAACAAACAACAACAAAACGCTGACCATTATGACTCCAACAGATCGATAAAACATACGATAGCGACACTGCAAGTAAAAATTCTGGACTGATAGAAAAGCCGAAAATCACTGGAGCTGAATGGAAAGTCCACTAACAAACACATGAATAAAAGTAATTGTATTCTGTAATAAAGGTGACATTCCAAAACAGTAGGAAAAAATTTATTGTTCAATAGATAACGTGTGACAATTATGTTTTTTAAAATTTAGACCTTATTTCATACTACAAAAGAAAAACCTTCAGTTTGTTTCTGTCAAATATTTAATCTATCATAAATTTAAAATAAGGGGATATTTTAAAGATTTAAAATGTACACACATTTCTAAGCAACACAAAGGAAAACACATGAAATTGCCTCTAAAATATTATTAAAATAAATGCTAAAAATGACAAAACTGGGGAAGTATTTAGAATATAAGACATAAAAACACAGGTTTTACATATTAAGGGCAAAGTACATATTAGGAGTATTTTAAAAAATCAAAAGAAAGATGAGTAAGAATATGAATTTTTAAGAGAAAAGAGAATGAAAACTAATCACTTTATAATTATTTCTCAAGCACCATTCATGATCTAAGATACAAACTTAAAATAATCATCATCATTTTCCTTTATCATCTGAAAGCCATCAGGGTTTAACAATGTAGAGAGTAATTTTTCTAATCAAACTGAAAGCTAAAAATGCAATGAAGGCTCAGCAATGCCAGGAAATGCGCCAAAGTGTCAAACACAAAGTGAATATTAACTAGGGAAGGAAATAATTGTTTTAGAAACTTTATATGTTTCTACTGTTTGTCATCCAGAGGCCAGGTTTTCGCTGACTCTCATTTAAAGTGCATCTTTGTCTTTTAAACATGGCAAATTTTTAAAGGTTTTTGTTTAGTTACCTCAGAGGGGGTTGGAGGGAGGGGGAGGAACAACTTATTTTGTCCTTTATTTTTTTCAAATTTATAAACTGATATTCAGAACAGTTTAATGCAAAGAGCAAGATGATGCCATTTTTATAAAATATACAAGTACTGTCAGGAAATTCAATGATGCTTGACAAAACTTTAAAATTGCTTACTTCTCTGAAATCACAAAATAGTAGTTTGTGGTGTGTTCATACCATTCAAGTTACAGCTAGTTTCAGTGAGAACACTTACATATATTAGAAAGCACACTGGTTTAAAATGTGAGCACACTACAGTGGCTGCCTTCTCGTGATCCATGACCTTGAGGGGTCTCACCGATTTTCAATAATATACAACCAGTGGAAACCTATTTGGGATACCTCAATGAGAAAAAAAAAAATGCAGCTGTTGCTGCCTTTCGACCAAAGTAGTAATTTGCCTTCCTTTCAGAAATGGCACTGACTATTTTTAACTGGATGAGAATCCATGTGGAAATGATTCTGGCATGACAAGAGGTGGCACCAACACGCTCAATGAGAAAGAACGCCTTCAAGCAGATGTCATCTCATGCTCCACACCCAAGAGAACTAGCCTCATCCAGCATTTAGAAGGGAAATGCATAATGTGCTCAACTTAATCGCTTTCAAGACATGTATTACCAACAAATGATTTGTAAGAGGTTTTCATCTTACACATCATCCTTAATGTAAAGGGGCTACATAAGGTTTACAGATGTGGAAAGTATGAGACCACATAGTGAGAGGTTCCCAATCTGTATTCTGCTACTGCAATTCCCGGAAAATGGGATGTACCCAAGCCATGGATAGGAAAGGCACAAAATAAAAATCTAGTTTTCTTATACATGGGGGGACTGTCTTGTAGTCTCAAAGATAAGGTCTTTTCATTAGAAACACTGCCAACAATAAAATCAGTGAAAGAACATGTTTGGTTAGCTAGTTATTTTATTTCTTAGAGGAAAAAGGAATAAAGGCTGACAATGTACACATTGTGTGCTCATTATCTCCACATCTTACCTGGTAGAGTCTTTTCTAATGATTGTAAAGGGCCAGAAAAACCTGTTCACAGTGAATCACATTCTATGAACTAATGAGTTACAAAACAGCATTATTAAGATTTGGGAAACAATGATCCTTAACCAAATATCAACTACTAATATACTAAACACAAACAGTGGGCAGCTTAAACCAATCTTGTCACAGTCAATGAGTTTTATTACTTTATCAATATTTCATGGTTTTACATCCAAATACTTCCAATTAATTCCAGCCATAAGCCTATGAGATAGGTATCTTTATTTTCAGGGGCGGGGGAAGGAAAGGAAAAAAAAGATGCAAAGAGGTTAAATAATTTGTTTAAAATTTTCTAACTGTTTAATGGCTGAGCCAAAATTCAACACCAAGTCTCCCTGAAATGACAAGCCTATGTCCCTTAGACTATTTCCAGTGCTTCTTGATTGTCACCTCTGACAGTCACAAGTTTAAGGCAATAGAGGTGACTGCTGGAGTCTGGTCAGATGGCGAATAGCCACCACTGTGGCCTGATGTCAGACTGGCAGCTCTGCCCCTGTGCCTGCTGAGCTGGGGATCCAGGGAGCCCTGGGAGCCCAGGCACGGAAGGAAGAGGCCGAGCCAGCCACCTCTTGCTGCCATAGCTGTGAGCCTCAGGGCTCCTGGGCTGCTGGATATTCCCTTGAGGAATTTTCCCTCTGGCAACTCACCAGGCCTAGCAATCGACTGCCCCACTGAGGGCAGCGTTCTCCAGTCTTGCCATAAATAACCCCAGGATGAGAAAGACAGTTTTAATACTCGGTTCTGGCTGAGAAGAGCCAATGCTAACAACTCCCCAAAGTCCAATGAGAAGAACAAATCTCAGGGAAAAGTTTGATGGGGGTAGGGAGAGCACATACACATTTAAAAGTTCTGTATTTACATAAACATTCTGAAAAGGTTCATAAAGACATCTGAGAAACCAGACATAATGCTAACCAAGACAAAAAGAATTTGAAACTGCATGTTAATTGGCATTTTAGAGATTTGCACTGTCCTTATTTTAAAACAGAGAGAGTATTGTTTACACTGCCTTGGATGTTGTTCAAAGATATGTATTTTTAATAAGATTGAATCATGTTTTCATTCCAGTCAAAGTGATTTTATTCCATGAATATAATTTCCATGTACTGTATAGTAATATTTTTAATACAATTAGTTGCCAGTGTCTAGCCCCATACCTGACACATAGTTAGCTTTCAGTAAGTATCTGCTGAAAGAAAAAAATCAATGAACCATTGATTCTTCCAGGAAGGTTTCTTGTTCTTTGTTGTTACAAAGGGTTATCTATTAAGCAACTTCAAATTTACTCCTCTCCAACTAATCCAAGTGAAACTCCTCCTTCTCACATCCATACCTGTCCACAAGCCCAGCTTCTTTACCCATCAACAGAGCCTGAAACTCTCAGCCCTTTTACTCTCCTTGACCACAGCAAAGATGAATAACCAGAACTCCCCTTGGATCCAGGCTTTCCCAGTGCTTCTGGGAGGAGACCGAGCCTGGCCTGGGGACCACACAGGCTGCATTTGAGGAAATGAGTACTTCCAAACAGTAGATAATTACATACATGGACACCTAACTTCTCAGTTTATTCTAATAGCTGACTACTATTTCCCCCTAAGTCCTTTTCTTGGTGGTTTCTTCCTGACAGCAAGTCATGGAGCATCCCTCACAGACCTCTCTGAAACCCGTGACAGCTTCTAACGTTTCTAGCTGTAACAAACCCTGGGCTAGTTTCCTCACTGCTGCAGACTTTCAAAGTCTTTCAGTTCTGGAATCACAGTCACCCAAACCTAAAACTCATACTCTATCACAGTTAGATTTAATTGGAAACAATCCAAATGATCAATAACCAAATGAAAAGTTAAAAAAATACAAAACACACCAAATACACATATGATTTATTACACAACTATTTCAAAAAGCATTTTCAAATGAGCTTTAAATAACTGAAATAATCTATAATATAATCCTGAAGAAAAGGAATATAAAAATAGTATATGCAGTTAAAAATCTAAACACTTATTTAAACATCTAAAAGAATACATTCTACCATGGCATTACCTAAACTATGTCTGAAAGAATAGTGGTTTTAGATACAAATCAGTGTTCTGATAAATAAATTTGGAAAATATTACTTTCCAGGTCCATTTTAGAAGTCCATTATGCATATTAGCATATTAAAATCCCTGACAAGACATTAAGAGAAGGACTTATTTAACCCAGATGCTCCTCCAAATTATTTGAGGATGGAAGTTGTTTTTACACAAAACATGTTAACTGTATCTTACTCAGAACACACTTTGCAAATCATGACAACAGCTGTCATCCCAGGGAACAGAGACAATGGTTATTTCTTCTTATAATTCCTATGACTTTCAAATATTTTGTGATAAACCTATTAATTGTGCAACCAGAAAAAATTTAATAGAAACAGCAAAAACATGTTCAGTCCTATTTAATGTCACTCATGCTATTTACTGTTATACCAGCTTTGCCACACCTGGCGGTTCTGGGAGAGTGGGGGAAAGGTGAGTAGAATGCCAAGTGGTCAAAGCAAAGGGATTTCAAATGACATCTAGGTCCCATTCTCAGATCTGTCTCTGCCTGGACATGTGACCCTGCTCAAGTTACATGCTAAGCCTCAGCTTCCCTTTCTGAACAATCTGGATAACAACCACATCTACGTTACAGAGTGGCTGTTGACTGGTAAATGCAGTGGTGCATGTCACACCTTTACTGCAGCACCTGGTGAACAGTGAGTGAGTGTTCAATGAACGCTCACTGCTTGTATGACCAGCCATACAAGATACCACCCATTGTTCTTCAATTATTGGGACCCAGATCCTGTTAATTAGTGGATATATTAATGAATTTACAAATATTCATTTGACCTATGAAGCAATTAAGACTCCACATCATTTTACACACTATCTCGTAAAATACATCATTTAAAGGTAAATTTACCAAGAACACCTTAATGTTCAAAAAAATTTCCAAGTGCAGTGTCTGTGCACAGGTGTTTTATTCTGTTTGAAATTTTTCATTATACTGAGAAAAAGTAGACCTTAATATGTTAAAATATTTTGAATTAGTTTTTCCATTTTTACATCAAAACATACCTGCAAAAATATGAAAAGTATTCCTATATTACAAAAAAATTGAATGCAAGAAAACATAAATAAAAAAAAAAAAACGTCTACCTGTATTTGCTCTAATAAAGGCATTTAGTCAAAGCGTGTAAGGTTAATTTTCAGACGAGTCCATCATGCTGCCACCAGACAAAGGTTACATGCAGCTTTACGCAATCTGGGACAAATGTTGCCCCTTCACTTGCCCCGTACTTAAGGCTGAAGGAGTTGGGAGTTACAGATTCCTCTTCCTCTTATCAATAACAAAAATTAGGCTCTAAATTGCCACTTAATTCTACAGCCACTTACGGTAAAATACAATACCTCAACAACTAATTTATAGGAGGAAGATCTGATTTTAGTCTATATGTTTAAAAGAAGTTCTCTTCAATATACAATAGCCTATAATAAGAATAGTGTCTCAAATTTTACTGCCTCTTTTGAATAATGATGTTCTTATGTATGATATTACAACTGAACATTTTCAATCAATGAATATCAGTCCTAACAAAAAAAATACAGTTAGAGTTACTCTCATAATACACAGAAGAAAAGTGAAATATTAAAAGATAAAGTAATTCCCACAATGGTGAAGTGAGGAAACAATCAAAATTACAATCACCTTGGTAGCACATTCCCAATCTCAGAGGGGGCATTTCTTCTCCTCTAAAAAGAAATGTGATTTCCATTAAGATTAATACCCATTTTGTATTCACTGTTCCAAGAACAGCTTTTCTAGATCTGGCACAGGGACTTCACAATGGACTAATGAAGAAAACCAACCCATCCTCCACTTCCTAGGAAAGAAATGAGAACAGGGCGTGTTCCCTCACTCTTTGTTTTCCAGTTAGTATAATAATGATGCCAGCATTACAAAACGCTGTTTTCTAACAAAGTAGATAATATTTAAAATTTAACATACATAAACTGAATGCCTGGTGCGTGCTGGTGTTACTTCTACACTTTCATTCTGTATAATCACCTTCTTCAACCACAGAGGAAACTCGGGATCAGTGAGGAGAAAGAAAGTGACTAAATCAGAGAATGACAGCCGTGATTCAGTTCCAGCTTTTCTATCTCCAAAGCCATTCTGCAACAGCTGCCTGTTGAGTGCTAATCTGACTTCTGACTGGACCAGTTTTATTTGAAACCAAAACCAATGCTGTTAAATGCCCAGGAGCCAAGTGTACCAGTTCACCTAAGGTAGACAGCAGAGTTAAATGAAGGGTGTTGTGCTCACTTAAAATGCTTTCTGGAATGCTGTATCATCTGCCCATACATTAAATAACCTTTGTTTGTTTCTGATGAATTCTAGCTTAGAATTTCATCTCATTTTAGGACAATGTAAAATCCCAACTTGTTGCCAAAAAACATTCTTAGAAAAAAAATGGACAAACTTGTTTTCTACTTTGCAGTTTTGTCCCATTCTGAAGTGTAATTCCCAAAAAAAACTGGGGAGAAGAAGCATGCACAGATTATTCTTTCCTAGGTGTCTATGGGACAATTTAATCTCTTCTATCAATGTTATCTCTAAATTCTCAGTCTCTTGTTTCATAAACTGGGAAAAATACACTTTATTATTTGGTCTTACTCTTCAGCCATTATGTTCACATCAAAAGGCTAATTTCTTATACCAATAGAAGAATCAAAATACAAGACTCTTTAAGAATTTAGACTTCAAGGTGTTAACAGAAATGAGAATTTTTATGCACAAGTTAATGAATAATTGCTTAATTCTCAAAACCTGAAACTTAGTCTATAAATTATATGCTACTCTATCATTATTAAAAAATAGGAATAAGTAATATAGCACTTACATCCTATATTACTTATTCCTATTAAGTATTAGGTTAAAACCCCTAGCTGAGAAAACATTCTATAAGAAAAAAAAAAGAAGAAGAACTCTTATCTAGTTAGATAAGACATTTCTAAACAGCATAACAAAACTGTGGGGATAATTTCCCACCATATTAACAACAAAATGAAGTACCCAGTTCTCTACACTAAATCCAGAGTGCCTTTTTATAAAATAAATTAGATAAGAAGACTACACACAAGCTTTGCAGGTAAATATAATGTAATGGGTAGCACACAATAAAGCCAGTTGTTTGAGAGAATAACAATCTAAAAAAAAAAAAAAAAAACCTGCCCATGAAGGCCAAATATTTTGTTTTATCTAAGTTTGAGATGGAAATGACATTACAAAGAATTTACACTTACACTACTAATGAAATGCATATTTCTTTTATAAACACCACTGCAGGGAATAATTCTAAAAGAGAATCTCAAATCGAGAATTGAATTTTATAAATAGAGTGCTGAGAAATCTACTACAACTCTTTTAATGATGCATTTGATGACTTAACAATTTATTGAGTAATGGCTGCAAAAATGAATGTTAAATGCCGTGGTTTGCTGTATATAATGTGCTCCAGTGTATAGTGCACACCACATTTTTGTGCGTATTATGCATGGGATTACTATGCCCATGGTGTGTAATCATTATACTCACGTATAATGCATGTCTTTATTTTTCCCTCAAAATTTTGGGCAAAATAAATGTGCATTATACACAGCAAAATAAGATACTCAGTTCGATACTATACATAAGTGAGCTTCGACCACACCAGTGGACAAGCATTTTGCTGGTCTTTATCTCCAACACTGACCTCTTGCTCAAGTTTACACAAATTCAAATAATATCTATCTAATAACTGATCACTATATGTCAAGGTATGTGCAGTAAATTAAATTAAACCCACAGTATATACAAAAGTAGTCAAGAATATGGCCTCTGCTTTTTAGGGCTTCACCATCTAGTTACTTTAATCAAACATACCAGGAAAGACTGTTAGCACATTAGATTGTAAACTGCATGAAGGATCCTAAAATGACCACTTAATAATAGCATGTGGGTAGGGGAGAAAAGTAAATCCAAGTATCCATCAATTGGGTACTGCTTACATAAATCATGGTTCATCCCTACAAAGACATAATACACAGCTCAGGAAAACATAGAACCCTTTAAGCAATGAAATGGAATAATTTATCAAGTTATATTAAGTGAAAATGCAAGATACAAAGCAGAACTAACTGTGTATATATAAAAGAGAAAGAAACAATACACTGTAGTCATTTACTACTGAGTTTAAGGAGATGCACTGTCCAATAGGATAGTCAACAGCCATCTAAAGGCTCTTTAGCACAGAGATATGGCTAGTGTGACTAAGAATTTAAATTTATATTTCATGTAATTAATTTAAATTTCAAATATGACTCAGCGTAAAATATTTTCCATTAAAGACAATTTGTTTCATAGAATTTGAATCAGGTTAACAATTGCACCATTTAGATTGAATTTTTTAATGTGAGACCTACAAAATTTTAAATTGCATTGTCATTCATGTTATGTTATTGTACCATTGGACAGCACAGGTATAAAGTATCCTACTAGAATTTGTTAGAACTGGTAATGCCAATTGCGACTGCAGAGAAAACCTGGGTGACAGAAACCAAGGGGCTGAGGGTATAACTCTATTTTGTCATTTTTCTCTTTTGAATGTTGTGCCATCTGAATGTATTGCCTATTTAAAAACAATGAATCAGTGATGTGACCTATAAACACCACTGTAAAGATTGTCCTTAGCATTAATTTTCAATTTAATTTTGGATGAAATCTCTCCCCCAAAAAGCAATATGATACTTTTGAAGAGGTTATACATACATGGTCTTTGGCAGGAAACGGTTTCTTATAAGCTAAGATCACAGAAGTATTTCACAAACTAAAGGTGCTAGAGTTACCAAATGACCATAAGAGATGAAAGCCTTCAAAGCTCAAACTGCTCATTTATGCCAGCCCAGTCTAGCATTCAGCACCACTGCCTTTGCCACCATCAGAGACTGTTCTGTTTTTGATTTTCCATTCACTGAATATATTTTGCCCATTTTCTTGTTCCTTTCTTCATCTACATCCCCAAGTAAACATTTAAGTATCTCTATATTTCCATTTAGCACAGCATGCATCTACTTGGCTAACTAAAAAAAGAAAAATGTCAGGAAAATTCTCACTTTCACAACTTCTGAAATTAAATTTTTCCATGAAGTAGTGCAAAAACATAAGCAGATCATTAAGGGTTCAATAAAAGGGAGTAAATGGGTATTATATACCCAACTTTTAAGTTAAAGCATCTAGCTTCTCTTTGAATAGGTATAGTAGTTAGGAACAAACGATGGGAAGAAACCATTCCCATCATCTGGTACTGCACTCATGTGAAAATTAAATGACCCTTGGACACTGTGTAGGAGTTTTACTGACAACTAATAACTGAATCATAAATGCCTGAGAGTAATGGTAACTGCTTCAGACTGTAAAATATAGATACATCCTTTAAGACAGTGACTCTCGCCTCTTTCCTCTTTCTTTAAAGTGATGCTCCTTGCCTATCAGATATAAAAGAAAAGAGAAACAAAGGATTGCTCCTCTCTCTGACACTTCCATTTAGTGCATACCTTGCATCCTCTATAGCACAAAGGAGAAAATCTTTTCAATGGCTCTTACAGTTATCTTGACTACTGTTGCCTTAATTGGTTGAGAAACTAGGGCACATCCATCAGACCTGCAAATGGCAGGGTGGTAGCCATTTTCAGATTTAGCAACTCAATTTCCTGTTTTTCCAGCATATCTGAACTGATACACGACTGTAGCAGCTGTTAAAACTGTGGTCCTGTGACACAACTCCCCTTGGAATTGACTAATACTTCCTTACTTCCATTTCTCCAGAAATAAAATAGCATGTGTGCAGGTTAGAGAGATGAAAATTCTCAAGGACTAGTGACAAATGACCCACCTAGGTTTGACTCTCTTGACTTTACTTCCTTACAAATATATCTTGGTATAATATAGAAGCTGTAATGTTAGGCGAGAAAGTGAAATGGTATATTTATTTTTAAAATTTATTTACTTTTATTAAGTTTATTGTTCATAGGAGCACAATTTACAATAGCCAAGTGCTGGGAGTAACCTAAGTGCCAATCAGCAAATGAGTGGATCAAAAAACTATGGTACATTTATACAATGGAATTCTATGCAGTAGAGAGAAAGGAGCTTATACCCTTTGCAACAGCACGGATGGATCTGGAGAGCATTATGCTAAGTGAAATAAGCCAGGCGGTGAGGGACAAATAACATATGATCTCACCTTTAACTGGAACATAATCAACAAAAGAAAAAGGCAAACAAAATATAACCATTGAAATGACCCTTGAAATTGACATTGAAATTAAGAACAGTCTAACAATAGCCAGAGGAGAGTGAGGAGGGGACAGTGGAGAGAAGGGTTTTCAGGAACTACTATAAAGGACACATGGACAAAACCAAGAAGAAGTGTGGAAGCAAGGAAGGGAGGAGGATTTGGCTGGGGTTTGGGGCAGGAATGGGGAGAAAATGCAGACAACTATAATTGAACAACAATAAAGTAAAAAATAAATATTAGGGTGGCATTGGTTAATAAAATCATATATATTTCAGGTGTACAATTCTAGAATACATCATCTGTGTACCATATTCTGTGTTCGCCACCCCAAGTCTCCTTCCATCACCATTTATGCCCACATTCCCTCTTCTACCTCTCTCCACTTGACTTTCCCTCTGTTAATCATCAATCTGTTGTCTGTGTCTATGAGTTTTGCTTGTTTTTTTTTCTGAATTCCTTCACCTTTTTCACCCAGTCCCCAGACCCACCTTCCCTCCGATAGCTGTCAATCTATTCTCTATGAGTCTGTTTCTATTTTGTTTTTACATGATTTTGTTCATTAGATTCCACATATAATTGAAATCATATTGCACTTGATTTTCTCTGACTAGCTTACTTCACTTAGCCTAATGCTCTCGAGGCATACCTATGCTGCTGCAAAAGGTAAGATTTCCTTCTTTTTTTAAATGGTCGAGTAGTATTGCATTGTATAAATGTCACATAGCTTTTTTATATAAACTCATCTACTGATGGGCACTTGGGCTGATTACAAATCTTGGCTATTATAAATAATGCTGCAATGAATTAGAGGTGCATATATTCTTTCAAACAACTGTTTCAGGTTTCTCCAGATATATTCCCAGAAGTGGAACTGCTGGGTCTTAAGGTAGTTCATTTTTAATTTTTTGAGGTAATGCCATACTGTTGTCCACAGAGGCTGCACCAATCTGCATTCCCACCAACAATGCTTTTCTCCACATCCTCACCAGCACTTATTGTTTGTTGATTTATTGATGATAGCCATTCTGACAGGTGTGAGATGATATCTCTTTGTGGTGATTAGTCATGTTGAGCATCTTTTCATATGTCTATTGGCCATCTTATGTCTCTTCGGAGAAGTATCCATTCAGTTCTTTTGCCCATTTTTAAATTGGATTTTTTGGGTGTTGAGTTTTTTAAGTTCTTTATAAATTTTGGGTATCAACCCATTATCAGATGTATCATTGGTGAATATGTTCCTTCATTCAGTGGACTATCTTTTCATTTTGTTAAGGTTTCCTTGTCTATGCAAAAACTTTTTAGCTTGATGTTGTTTCATTTGTTTATTTTTTCTTTTCTCTCCTTTGCTACAATAAATGTGCAAGATTTTACTGCCTACATTTTCTCCTAGGATTGTTATGGTTTCAAGTCTACCATTTAAGTCTTTAATCCATTTTGAGTTTATCCTTGTGTATGATGTAAGAAGGTGGTCTAATAACATTTTTGCCCATATCTGTCCAGCTTTCCAACAGCATTTCTTGAATAGACTATTTAACCATAGTATGTTCTTGCTTCCTTTGTCAAATATTAATCAACTATAAAGGCATAAATTTATTTCTAGTCTCTCAATTACATCTTATTGCTCTATATGTCTGTTTTTATGCCAGTACAATGCTGTTTTGATTACTATGGTCTTATAGTATAGTTTGATGTCAGATAGCATGATTCCTCCAACTTTGTTCTTCTTTCTCAAGATAGCTGTCTGTGGCTGTTCAGGGTCTTCTGTGGTTCCATATAGATTTTTGGAACATTTGTTCTCTTTCTGTGAAATACACTATTGGTATCTTGATGGGAATTGTGGTAAATCTGTAGCCTTCCTTGGGTAGTATAGACTTTTTAATGATATTGATTCTTCCTATCCATGAACACACATATGCTTTTACTTATTTGTATCTTCTTTAATTTCTTTCTTCAATATCTTAAAATTTTCCAAGTACAGGCTTTTTACATTCTTGGTTAAACTTATTCCTAGGTATTTTATTTCATTTTTTAATGCAATTTTAAATGGGAGTGTTTTCTTCGTTTCCCTTTCTGATAGTTCATTATTGGTTTATGTAAATGTGACTGATTTCTGGATATTTATTTTGTATCCTGCTACTTTACTGAACTCATTTATCACTTCTAGTAGTTTTTTTTGTGTGTGGAATTTTTAGGATTCTCTATATACAATATAAAGTCGTCTGCAAATGACAACAGTTTTACTTTTTCTTTTACAATTTGGATGTCTTTTATTTCTTCTTCTTGTCTGATTGCTATGGCAGGACTTCAGTACGTTGTTGAATGAGAGGTGAAAGAGGACATCCCTGTCTTGTTCCCAATCTTAAGGGGAATGCTTGTAGTTTTTGCCCATTGGGTATAATGCTGGCAGTTGTTTTGTCATATATGGCCTTCATTATGTTGAGGTATGTTCCCTCTGTTCCCACTTTTCTGAGAGTTTTTCTCATAAATGAGTGCTAGATTTAACTAAATTCTTTTTCTGCATGTATTGATAGCATCATGTGGTTTTATATGGTACATCACATTTATTGATTTGCAGACATTGTATCAACCTTGCATGACCAGAATAAATCCCACTTGATCATGGTGTATGGTCTTTTTAATATATTGCTGGATCTGCTTTGCTAATATTTTGTTGGGGATTTTAGCATCTATATGCATCAGGGATACTGGCTTACAGTTTTCTTTCTTTATAGTGTCTTTAACTGGCTTTGGAGTTAGGATGATGCTGGCCTCATAACATAAGGTTGGGAGTCTTCCCTCTTCTTATATTTTTTGGCATAGATTAAGAGGGATAGGTGTTAGTTTGAAATGGTATATTTAATTTTAACAAATACCATACAAGAAGTCAGAATCATTCATTTATAGGTACAACCACATTTTGGACACAAATTATCAAAACTCAGGTTCTTTTTTAATTCCATTTCAGAGGCTTGCCTCCAAATCACTTTATTTTCAAACATCAAATCCCACAAATTTTGGGATTTTTGCTCTTAATTCTGCCCAAAGTAATTTTCTAAAAGCTTGAGGCAATTACAAAATTTCTGTTCTATTAACACATACTTCCCACTTTTTTTAACCAGTTATGTATATTATTTCTAATGCTCTAATATCAATGGGACAGTGGGTCCCCAATGGGGTGGAATAAGAATAATTAGAGAAAATTCAAATAAGGGACTCTCCCTACTCACCTAGCACATTGATTCTTATCTTACAACCAAAAACCTCAAAGCCTTAACAAGGCCACATTTTTTTTCTAGAGAGTAGGCAGTTAAGAAAGTGACCCAGTTTTGCAGTTTGCTGTGCTCTTCCCACTAATTCCTGAAGGCCTGCCTCTGAGTTATATCTCCGAACTATATAGCATGAAAAAACACAGATGTAATCATGATATGGCCATCACACATGTTGGAAACTCAAATGCCTTCATTTATTGCCAAAGAAACTTGGAAATTCTGATCTTTGTAAATATTTGTAACTATTTAAAATGTGTTAAAAGTTACAAATAGTAATCACTTCTCTGTTTTGGTTATGATTGAGTGTGAAAGTTATTATCAGTAATAAGTTTTCAGATTTCTGAGTTGAACTGAAACTATTTTTCTTGCCTTTGCATTCTTTCCTGTCTTAATGGTGACCTATGACCATCCTGATTAAATCCTTTATTTGTCAAACTACTGGACAATTCAATTCTAGATCTAAAGTTAATAAATAGTTTTAACTTATTTCAATCTATAAACAGTACTGTGAGCTTGAACTATATTGATAACATAACCCAAGTTCACTCTAGCATTTTCTAAAATTAGTCAGTCTTTGAGAGCCTTTTCCAAAGAATTCATTCCTCAGCTGTGAAGTTCGTATGCAAAGCTGAAGACACTTTGGCTCTTTATAAATAGTCATGGGAAACTTCTTTCTCCCATACTTTTAGTTTGTTTTTACTATAACAGATGGGAAAAAATTCAGCAAAGCCAAGTCATTAAAAAAAGTCTTAAAACAACTCTCATACTAATGTTAGAACACTAAAAGCTTAGAGCTATGAAGTATCTTTAACAATAAAAATGGTTGCTGAAGATTATAAATACCACTTGACTTAATTCATAAAATAAGTATGGACTCAAAAATCTAAATAGAAACTCCTTCTACCTTTAGTCCAGCTCCTAGGCACAACTGTTTCTAAATATCTTAGCTACATAGCAGTCATTTTTTGAGATAGTTTCTCCAGCAAAGAAGTTCAGATCTTCTCTTTAAAATGTATTCTAACATCTTATAAATGTTAGAATTCCACAATGCTTACCAAGTGGCCAACCTTAAGGCTTCACTTGAGAAAAAAGAAAAGTATCAATTAGCAAATACAATTCTGCAACACCTTTTGCTATAAGATATATATTATTTTATACAAACAGAATATAAATAATTTTGTTCCCATGTATTAGGTTCAATACTTAGAGGACTCCCCAGTAAATACATTTTAAATTAAATAATCACTATTTCATTGGCCAATTTTATTAGTTAGGCTGGGGGTGTCAACAAACTTTTTCTGTATATGGGCAGAGGACAAATTTTTTAGTTTTGCAGGCCACATATTCTCTGTCTAGACTACTCAAATATAACATGGAAGCAGTCATATAATATTACAAATAAGTAGGTATGTCTCAAAGCCAACAGAACTCTCTACAAAAACAGGGAGAGGATTAGAAATTAATATCCAGAATATGTAACAACTTCTAACACTCACCCTAACCAGTGTGGCTCAGTTGGTTGGGTGTCATCCACAATAAAAGGTCGCAGATTTGATTCCTGATCAGAGCACACACCGGGGTTGCCACAGCTAGGCCCTGGTTGGGGGTGTGGGTAAAGCAACCCACCAATGTGTCTCTTGCAAACTGATGTTTCTCTCCCTCTCTTTCTCCCTTCCTTCCCCTCTCTCTAAAAATAAAGAAATAAAATATTCCAAAAAAAAAAAAACCCCTGAAGTCAACAACCAAAAAATCAAACAATCAATTAAAAAATAAGCAAAGGACTTAAATAAGCATTACTCACAAGAAGATCTATGAATAGACAAAACCATGACATGATGCTCAATATCACTAATCATTTGGGAAATGCAGATCAAAACTTCACTGAGATACCACACTCATGAGAATGGTCACTATGAAAAGACAGAAAATGATGAGGGCTGGCAAGGATGTAGAAACATTGAAAACCTTGTGCACTGTTGTTGGGACTGTAAAATGGTACAGCTACTATGGAAAACAATATGGTGGGCCTCAAAAAACTAAAAATGAAATGACCATAGGATCCAGCAATTCTACTTCTGGCTATATACCCAAAAAAAGTAAAAGAAAGCTTTCAAAGAGGTATTGGTACACCCATTTTCCTAGCAGCATTATTTATAATAGCCAAAATACGGAAGCAACCCAAGTACCCAATGACAGATGAATGGATAAGCAAAAATGTTATAAATGCATACAATGGAATATTATTATTCAGCCTTAAAAAGGAAGGAGATTTTGATATGATACAACATGGATGAGTCTTGAGGATATTATGCTACATGAAATAAACCAGTCACAAAAAGACAAAGAATGTTTGATTCCATTTATATGAAGTACCTGGAGTCATCAAAATCATAGAGAAAGAAAGTGGAATGGTGATTACCAGGGCTGGGGAGAGAGGAGAATGGGAGTTTTGTTTAATGGTACAGAGTTTCGGTTTTGCAAAATGAAAAGCATTCTGGAGGTGGATGTTGGTGATGGTTGAACAATAATATGAATGTACTTAATACCACTGCACTGTAACTTAAAATGATTAAGTAGTAAATTTTATATCATGCATATCTTACCCAAATAAAAAAATATTGGAAAAAAGAAAAACAAATACATGTAGAGGGCCCATTCTGAGATAATTTGCTGAGCCATAGTTTGATGATCAGTGAGTTATGCTATTGCATTTTAAGTTCTAAATATAATGTTTTCAAGTTAGCATAAAAGTACCATTTCTACGTAGAAGCCAAAGAACTTACATGTATGATCCATGGACATGAACTAAGGTGGGGGATGGAGATTGCTGGTGGGAGGGGTAGTACAGGGTGGAAGGGAATAAAGGGGAGAAAAATGGGACAAGTGTAATAGCATAATCAATAAAATATATTAAAAAATAAAATTTTTTTCTTCAGTCATGTCAGTTGAAATTTATTACATATAATTAGTGACATTTGATAAAGTTTCTTTTAGCTTTACAACCTATAGTTAGTAATGCCATGTGAATTTTTAGGATTGCTCTCAGATTTGCTTTTTTCATGTATAAATTGTAAGACTGTAGGATATTTAAATTTTTCTTATGAAGAGTCTGGTTGTAAATAATTTTTGAATTGATAGCACTCATTGACCAGACTGTGATCTATGCAGTTTTTTGTAGTAAATTAAAAGTTTCATTTTTATTTCTTAAAAACAGTACCACTTCTACACAAACATCATGTTCCTTTATTTTTTCCTTCATAGTTACAGATAATTTTAGTAAAGTTGTTAATATCAGAAGTCAATCTCCCAGTACCTAGAAAAACATGTTTTACATAAAATAAGGGCTCACAAGTTATGACTAATTAATTAAATAAAAGTAGTTGTTTCAGTAACCTGAAGCTTGGCATTTATTATTATATAAATAAACTTGGCATTTCAATAATAAAGTAAGGCCATAATGTTATTCAATTACCCTCTAACAAATTCAGAGGAAATTAGATTTTGAACAAAAAGTCCAGCATCATTTTAATAAAAATTTCACTTTTCTTATTTGGCAAGTATCTTTAATAGATACCTAATAGCAAAAATAAATGCAGATTGTCATGTGACAAAAGAAGACTGTCAGTTTACTGAGTTAAATTATATCAACCTAAACACGAAAATGTTAAACATGATTCTGAAGACATAAACCAAATATTTAAGTTCCTTTTCAATGCTAAGCATTGAGTTTCTTATGCATTAGAATTTGTAGTTTTTAAAAAATAAAATTATTTTTAAATGATTTTTTTTTAAAATCAAGAGAAGGCATTTATAAATCCACTTTAAACAAAAATATTCTTTAGCCACTGAGTAAAATCCATGACAGCAAATGTCCTGGTAACAAGCCCAGCGAGGAGGAGGAGTACAGGTTTGGGGACCAGACCCTGTCCCCTTTTCCATCACTTAGAGCTGTGTAGCCTTGCTATGGTAAGTTCTTTGAGCCTCAGTTTCCACAGTTGTAACAGTTAATATACTTCCTCAAAAAGGAGTAACAATTTTTTTTACAGAATACTAATACTGTAAAGCACCTAAATGAATCTTTAATTTAAAAAAGCAAAATAAAGCTGAAAGTTAGGATATTGAGTTCCCAAAAAATAATTAACATCACCCTCCATTCCCTTTATGGCTTCATCTCCACCTCACCTGTTGATATCTACTCAATCAAAGGTCCTCAGATGTGGTTGCATATAAGAATCACCTGAGCCGCCTTTTAAAACTCCATGACCAAGATGACAGTATTGGTGAACATGGTTCGCCTCGCACAACCACGTCAAAATGACAACGAAACTATAGAACAACCATCATTCAGAATAATCAAAAACTGAGCTGCATGTAAGTTCTACGATTACAGAATTAAAGAGGAAACTACATTAAGACTGGTAGGAGGGGCAGACACGTAAATGGGCTGGTCCCACACCCAAGGGTGGCAGATAAAAATCAGCAGGAATATCTTAGGAGTGAAGGTTCCTAGCCCCACAACAGACACCCCAGCCCAGGGGTCCAGGCCAGAATGTGAAGTTGCCATAACTTTTGGCTATAAAAACTAGCAGGGACTGAAGCTGTGGCCGACAGAAACTGCTGGAATCCCAGGGAGTTCCTCTTATAGAGCCCACACACAGACTTACTCAAACT
The DNA here is from genome assembly GCA_028533065.1 of Trachops cirrhosus. NCBI lineage: Eukaryota > Metazoa > Chordata > Mammalia > Chiroptera > Phyllostomidae > Trachops > Trachops cirrhosus. The sequence continues at coordinate 52,129,650 of CM052541.1, read as the reverse complement.
CACTCCCTCTGAGCTCCAGCAGGTTGAAAGGCACCAGAAACACACTCGGAGGAACTGAGTTGTCTGGAATCAGGGCAAGATCTTGGGGGCAGCTTTCTCCCAGACAGAACTGCTGTCACTGTTCCCTTCCTGAGCCCTCCTCCAACAGAGCCACAGAGCCAGCAGACAGGTGCCATATCTGAGACTCCATCAACTTGGCTCACACTGTTTGCCCCACCCTGATGATTCCCTGAGCCCTCACCCACTCAACTTTCAGGTCCACCCAAGCTGTTTCCAGTGGATTTTCCATACAAATGGGTTGTCTTGGCCCATGCTTCAGATTTTCCTAAATTCTCTCAAACAAGCAACATTTGGCTTCAGCAAGCCCCATACCTCTTGCTAAGTTGCCCTAGGCCTGGCACTATCTAGCAGCAACTAGGCTTGCTTCACAGTCTGGCTTCACAGTCTGGCTTCGCCTGGCCACCTCCAAGCCCAGCACAAGTAGTAGCCATCTGTAGAATGCTTTGCAGCTTGTGCTGTAGGACCTCAGAGAGAACACAGGTGGTAACTGACCTTGGATGTGCCAACAGCAATTAAGGCTCAACTACAAGAGGAGGGTATACAGAGCCCACACATTGGGCACACTTTAAGTACCAGCTTTGGTAATAGGGGAGGCTATGCCACTGGACCCTTCAGAACACCTACTATATTAGGCCACTCTACCAAGTCTGGGAAGCACAGCAGCTCTACCTAATATGTCTGCCAAAATGAGGAGACAAAGAAACATGGCCCAAATGAAAGAACAAAACAAATCTCCAGAAAATGAACTAAACAAAATGGGGATAAGCAATCTATCAGATGCAGAGTTCAAAACACTGGTTATGAGCATGCTCAAGTAACTAAGTGAGGACCTCAAAAACATAAAAAAAGATCCAGTCAAAAACAACTGCTTCACTAATTGAAATAAAGAACAACTTCTAGGGAATCAACTGTAGAGTGGATGAAGCCAATAATCAAATCAGTGATTTGGAATATAAGGAAGCAAAAGCAATGAATCATAACAGCAAGAAGAAAAAAGAATCCATAAAAATGAGGACAGTGTAAGGAGCCTCTGGGACAACTTCAAGCATACCAACATTCACATCATGGGGGTGCCAGAAGGAGAAGAGAGCATGAAATTGGAAATCTACCTGAAAAAATAATGAAAGAAAACTTCCTAATTTGGTGAAGGACATAGGCACACAAGTCTAGGAAGCACAGAGAGTCCCAAACAAGATGAACTCAAAGAGGCTTATGCCAAGACATATCATAACTAAGATACCAAAGTTTAAAGACAAGGAATCTTAAAAGCGGCAAGGAAAAAGTAGTTAGTTACCTACAATGGAGCCCCCATAAGACTGTCAGCTGACTTCTTAAAAGAAACTTTGGAGCTAGAAGCGATTGGCAAAAAAAACATTCAAAGTGATGTAAAGCAAGGACCTGCAGCCAAGATTGCTCTACTCAGCAATGGTATCATTTAGAAACTAAGGACAAATAAAGAACTCTCAGCAAGATAAAGCTAAAGGAGTACATCACCATCAAACCAGTGTTATGAAATGTTAAAGGGTCTTCTTTAGGGAGATCTAAAATATGAGCAATAAGATGGCAACAAATACATATCTATAAACAATTGAATCTAAAAAATAAAATAAAGAAGAAGAACAGAAATGAATCATAGATACAGAAAGCATTTTGAAGGTTGCCAGATGCAGGGGGGATTGGGGAATGGGAAAAAGGGGTGAAGGGATTGAGAAGTACAAACTGGTAGTGACAAAATGGTCATGGGGATATAAAGTACAGCATTAGGAATAGGGTAACCAAAGAACATACATGCGTGATCACGGACATGGACTTTGGTGTGGGGATTGCCTGAGGGAGTAGAGGGAGAAAGGGGGGAATTGGGATAAATTGTAATAGCATAATCAATAAAATATAATTTAAAAAAATATAAAAACTCCATGCCCTTCTCCAAGACCAGGTAAAATCAGGATAGGTAGAGTTGTGAGAGCATGGGTATTAGTATTAAGATCCCCAGGTAATGCTTGTGTTGAAACTTTAGCTAAGGTATTCAAATTCTAAGTAGTAAATAAATGTTAGTTACCAAGAACTCAGTTTATATAGTCAGTGAATTTTAGAACCTGTAATATATCCACATAAAAGCTTCAGAAAGCAGCTGCTAAATCATTCGTTAATTTTTACGCCATCTTCAATTAACTCCCTAGGACCAAAGCTGCAAAAGTTTAAAGTATTAGGCTTCCCCCCTCCCCAACCCACCCACTGACCATTCCTGACAATTGTTTCAGAATCAAAACATTAAGATTCCTCAAAGCAAGGTCAACTACACTGTTGACATTCAAATTTCAAATAGCCTTCTTTTTAGAGTATATCTCTGTATGAACTAGTAAAAAACATAAGCACACGTAGCTCTAAAGCTAAGGTACCCAAGAAGACTATTTGAGATTTAAATGTATCATATAGTGGTTAGAAAAAGACTAAAAACAATTAATGCAACTAGTCCCAAATTTTCCTTTAGGTTTTGCCACTAATTTGCTATTGAACTTCTGCAAAGTCAGTCTCTCTGCACATCAGCTTGTCATTTATAAAATACGGAGTTGCACTAAATTTCCTTAAAATGACCTGTTATAACAATGCAAGACCTGGAAAATTATAGAGAAGTCCTATAGAACAGTAATATACAAGATTAAGGGTTAAACTAGGCCTCGTAAGCTATTAGAGTAATGAGTCATAACTTAAGTAGTTTTATAATAAGGAATTTACTTCCCAAACCTAACAATTTATTATAACATATTGACTGAGCTTGTGGTCCTGCCACCTCCTAAATACCTATTCCTAGGATATAATTTTTCACAATTAAAACCTTTTAAATGTCTTGGTTTTTTGAGAAAAATGACAAAAGCAATACTGAATACTGAATATTCAAAAAATATTATGTAATAGCCACTTGGGATACGCCCAAAGATAAGATAGATAAGTGAAAGAAAACAAAGAAGTAATTTTTTGCTTATACTTTCATATACTAATAACTTCTCTAAATAAAATATTGTAGGTAAAATGATACAGTGGGGTGCTTGTAGATATGATAATGAAGCATTATTCCAGATGTCACTCCTTAAATTTGGACAGAAGGCAAACTTCCTTAAAAGTATTCTCTTCATAATTGAGAAATTAGATAAAACAGTTTTGTAAATTCATTTAATAAAGAACTTATTAAACCTTAAAATTATCAAAAGTAAACTCTGAGGTATCTTACTTATAGTCACACTTCTCACTAGCAAACTCTTACCATTCCTTCATCTGAGAGCCATTTAATCTCATGTGTTTTACTCAAAAGTATGAACTGATTTCTAAATACCTATGAGTATATTTGGGTATGTGCATATGCTAGGTTCTTTTTTAAAGAACTTTAACCTAATCCATTTTCAAATCCACCCATTTAATCCTATCTTATTTTGTGACACCTTAATATATCCCAGTATTCCTGAAAGCTGTCTAACCTTCAATTTCTGTCACTCTGCAGCTCCCTTAAGCAGCTCGTGCTATCATGATTAACATCTTTCTACCCAGGTGTTTCTTTACTCATGCATCCTAACAGGACACTACATGGAGGAATATATGACAATACCTAAACAACAAAAAACCTGGAGAAAGAATGGGAATGGAAGTTAACAGTAGCACAGCTCCTTGCAAAGGGGAGAAGCTATTTGAAACAAAATGAAAGAATTAATTCATACACTATGTAAGCATTATACTAAATCTATTTTATATTAGTCATGTTGCTTTGAGACTTTTCCATGTTTCCTCTAAATAACTGCCAATGTTCGCATGGTCTCCGATGAATAAACATGCTGTGACTTGCTTCTAAGGAAAGGTCTGTCATGGTCCAGGGAAAATATGACTTCCCTACTCCTCAATCAGGAAAACTGTACAACTCTCATTCATAGGTTACAAAGTCTGTTTTTTCCTTCAGGCTTCTTTTTGGAATGTTTCTATTCCCTTTAGGGCATTTCCGCGCTCAGATTATCAGAAAAGAAACCAAGGCGGCGGAACAATGTAGGAAAAAGTTATGCTGTATCAGAGGGGTTTCCCACTTCAGAAACTCAACGAGCACGCATGTTAAGCCTTCACTGTTTACCAAGACGAAGGATATTTTCAGGTTCTCCCCAGCTCTTGCAGAACTACCTGTTCTCAATACTGTTTATCCAAACGCTTAGCAAGGTGATATTAGCATATCTGGCAGGAAGACATGCTTCATTTAATATTAACTCACCATGTGACAGCCCCTTCACCTCCAATCTCTCCTCAAACACGTGGATACAAAGAAAAGTATGGTTGCAGTCTGACTTCGCGCTAGTCTTTGGCACCAGTAATTGGTCACAGGCACACACACCCCCAATCAGAGGCTCGCACCCCGCCTGGTCCCGGAACTGTCAAGCGGGCTGACAGCTGGCACACCCTCCCTTCGCCCTCCAACCACTCGCAGAAAGCCCCTTCCGGAGTCGCCTTGACATTGCTCACCTGCCTGGGCCTCCGCTCGAGTCCAAGGAAACTTTTTCACCCTTCCCAGGAGCTCACTTACAGGTATCGTCCGCCGCTCTCCCAGAGCCCCAACAAGGGGCCCTTTGTTACAATTTTTCCTCCCGCACTCCTCGCCCAATTCCTGGCATTCAGCTGCTCGTCAGCAACTCAGTGCAGCTCCAGTAGGAAAGCAAAGAAAAACTACCAGATCCCCAACCCTGGGCCGCCTCCAAGGAGGCCGGAGGAAGCAGCCTCCTTGGCCGCGTGTGGGTTAGCCAGCTAAGGCCGCTGGCAGAGCAGCGAGTCGCCAGCCAGGTGAACGCGCAGAGACCCCGCTGCCCCGGTCCTCCCCGGTGAGCGGCGGCGCGGCACTCGCTGCTTACCCAGCTGGGGCGGCGGACGGTGTCTGCATCGCCTGGGCGTCCTGCATGCTCCGGGCTCGGCCGTCCATCACCCTGTGGATCGTTGCGCGGGCTCCAGCTCCCAGGCGGCGCGTCACTGCTGGAGTGGGAGAGGCCAGCCGGTCAGGGCGGGACGCGCGCCTTCCCGCGGCCTGAGCTGGGCTGGCCGCACGTCAGGAGACCGCCCGAGCCACCCAAACCCCGGGCCGGCCCGCCTCCGGAGTGCGCTTCCACCTGCGGGCCCCGCTCCCAGCCCGCGGGCGCCGGGAGCTGCGGCGGCAGTTGCAGGCGCTGCAGCCCCCGCCCCGTGGGGTTGACTAGGTAGCCATTTGGCGCCCTCCGGGGCGGGGGGAGAGGCGCTGCCCGGGCTGCAAGGAGGAGGAGCGGGGCTAGGGACTAGGCGCACAGGCTTCGCCGCCACGCCTGCAGCCTGCAGCGCACCCCCGGGCGCACAAAATGCCCAAGAAAAACTTGAATAAAAGTTGGGAGAGCTCGTTTCTATTTTTCCACCCAGGGCTCCTACTTTCTTTTCAGAAGGAGACAGAGGCTCGCCTGTTCTCTCCCGCGGCTTTCTGCCCCACTCTTCCCTCCCCCGGACCGAGCGCTCGCAGTTCGGCTCTCAAGCCAGGACATGAAGGGGGGAGAAAGCCGAAGCCTCGCAGAGCCTCAGCCCAGAGCGGGCCGGGCCCAGGCAGCGCCTCCCCCAGCTCCGCGGGCGGGGTGCCGGGCGCTCGCTGGGCGCTGCGGAGCCTCTCCCCAAACCGGCTCACTCACCCTGCCCCATTTCCCTGCCCAGAGTTCGGGAGCTCGCAGGCTTCTCCGCCGGACGGCCACCCAGAAGTAGCGACAAGGCTCGGTGGCATCGGAGCGAGAGAGGCAGAGGCAGCGAGCCGGAGAGAGAAACGGGGCGGGGGCGGACCGGGACGGTGTTGGAACTTCCTTCTCCCTGGGCTTTTGGGTCTTTGGGGTCCGGCTGGGGAAGCCGAATGGAAAGGAAGCTTCCAGCCGGAGTGTTCCTATTCCCACCGCTAGGGCATCGCCTCGGAATGCTCCGCATGCCCTAGCGGAACAGGTAGGGAGGAAGTCAGCGTACCTGCCCTTCCAGGACCCTGTGAAGACCCTACGGGAGGACTCGGGGGCTGCCGCAACGCGGAGACAAACTCGCGAAATGGGGCTTACTGCTTGCCCTCCCTACGCTCTGATCTTCCCTTTCCAGGGCGGGTTTTTTTTTTCAACCTGACCTCTAAGATTGCTATTCTGTTAAAACTGTACCTGTGACACTGTGATCTGTGCAATCGGTGGCAGGTTTAAGCTTGCCCTGTCGTCAGAGCCATCTTTCTTGCTTTCTTTCTCACCTTCTTTTCGCCAGTAACAGCTGTGACTGGAGGACTGCACAATATGTCTAAGAAAAATCTGTAAGTTAAGAATCAAATGATAGATCCTATTTACCTCTTGGAAGTGAGGAATAAGGGGATCACATAGACACTGCTGCACGCTTGTTTGTTTAGTTTTAGTTCCCACGTGCCTGCTCTTTAGATCATTCTTCACACCTGACAAACAGGTATATTTGCATATCTCTATATTATCATGTGTCAGTTGTTGTAAGGTACAAGCCAATTTTGATGGGTCCAAAGCTTGCTTTAAAAAAAAGAGGGTGAAATTAATTAAGTTAACTTTAAACTACAGTTTAAAAAAAATTTCAACAAGTTGTAAAGATGTTAGGTGAAACAGTATTCTATAGGAGACCTCCAATGTGGTATTAGCATCAAGAAATAAATCTGTGTTAACCACTTCATCCCGCTGATATGATAGCATTTGATAGGTGGTAAAAATTAAATTAATTTATTTAATTAAAAATGCTCCTTTAGTTACTTATTCATATTGTAAAAACCAAAAAATGGTGAAACTAAGTAACATATTAAATACCTAGCAATATACCATTTATCCATTATTGGAGTCATTAGTAATTATTTCTTCCCATGTGTAATATATTCCTTTTAGTGCATCTTTACATATGAAAAAATGTGACTTATTTGGACTACTATATTGCAACAATATGAAAAAAGTTGTGTTTTAATATTTTACCTAATACTGATATTAATCAAATCAATTCATTTAAATGTGTCTGGCTTTTTGTCTTTAAACATGTTAAACAATTGTGTGAACAAGTTATGACTCTAAATGACTAGTTGCTTGCACAGACAGTAATGCAAATATTGAGTAACAATGAAACTACTTAAAAGTCTGTAACTTTGAATCACAAGATCAAGATCAAACTTTAATTAGTTTCAACCTTAATTTATGACATGCTAGTAATATTAGTGACTCCATTAGTATAATCCAAAACACTATACACTTTCATAACATTTTATACTACTGAAGGCATTTTCAGTGCTCATCAATTTTCCTATTCTTCTGGTTTTAGGCACGGGGTAGGATTACATTCTCCACCCCTCTGAAATTAGGTAAAGTGACATAACTTGTTTTTGTAGATAAATGTGAGCAGACATGAAATGTTTCATTTCCTGGTGGAACTACTGAAGGGCCCAGTACATGACTATGTTCTCCACAATCATGGAAATGCCTATTAAGAAGAAAGTGGCATAGGACTGAAGAATCCTAGAATGCTAAATCATTACCCTGCACAGCTGCCCTAAAACAGAATCTGCAAAAGCAAGAAATACACTTATGTTGGATTAAGCCACTGAAATACTGTAATAGCTTGTTGCTCAGCATAACTTAAGCTACCTTAGGTGCACAGTAGTCCCCACCCTTATCAATCGTTTTGCTTCTACAGATCCGCTTACCCATGGCCAACTGCAGCCAGAAAATATTAAATGGAAAAATTTCTGAAATAAACAATTCATAAGTTTTAAATTAAACACCATTATGAGTAGCATGATGAAATCTTGGGAATCCAGCTTCAACCCACCCCTGACATGAATCATCTCTTTGTCCAGCATTTTCAGGCTGTATACGCTTTCCACCAATTAGCTGCATAGTAGCCATCTAGGGTTATTAAATCATCACAGTATGGCAGTGCTTGTGTTCAGGTAACACTTATTTTATTTAATAATGTCCCCAAAGCATAAGAGTAAAATGTCTTAAAGTTCTATAAAAGAACAGTAATGCTGGAAATTCTGATATGCCAAAGGAAAGCCGTAAAATGTTTTCTTCAAATGAGAATGCATGTATGTATAGGAAAAAACATTATATGAGGTCTGTCCAGGAAAAGTCCACCCATTGCTAATATAAGAGAATGGTTTGCATGACATCGATGTAACTTGGCAGCCAAGAAGAGTGGACTAGAATGTACATGTGTGAACAATGACAGCTTCACTGTACTGGTCAGTGAGGGTGGTAGACACTGTTGAGTGAGCATGTGTACTGTGTGGCTGTGGCATTCAAAATGACTGAGTGAGTGGAGCAACAAATCTGCATCCAATTTTGTGGTAGGCTTGAACATTCCTCCATGGAAATGATTCCGATGATTCAGCAGGCAATAGCTATTGGCAACTGATGACTGGCAACTTCGTCACGACAATGTGCCGGCTCATGAATCATATCTCATGCAGAGTTTTTTGGTGAAACATCAAATCACCCAGGTGATTCAGCACCCCTACAGCCCAGATTTGGCACCCTGCAATGTCTGGCTTTTCCCAAAACTAAAATCTCTTTGAAAGGGAAGAGATTTCATACCATCGGTGAGATTCAGGAAAATATGATGGGGCAGCTGATGGTGACTGGCAGAACTGTGTGAGATCCCAAGATGCCTACTAGTGTGAAGAGGACTGAGGTATCATTGTCCTATGTACAATGTTTCTCATATCTTCTTCAATAAAGGCCTCTATTTTTTATAATACATAGCTGGATACTTTCAGGACAGGTCTCATATGTAGAGTTTGGTTCTATCTTTAGTTTCAGGCATTCGCTCGGGGTCATGGAATGTATCTTCTGTGTATAAGGAAGACTATAACACAACCACATCAGCTTTAACTTCTGAATTCCCTGACTGCATAGGAACTGTTTGCAATAAGTGGTGACCTTTTATTTGTAATATTACTGAAACATGGTTTTACATCTCACAAGTGTAAGGCTATTTTCCTCTTGACATATTTTGATTTGGATTAAGAATTTCCTCATAGTTTCAGGCATGATTCTTAAGCAGTTTATAAAATTTCCAATCTGTCCATGCCATAGAACAAGCTTATCTATTGCTAACACTACTTTAACACTCAAGAATTTCCTTCCAATTCTTTCTCAAATATCTCACTTTTTAAAAAAACATTGTTAGAGGAAGTGGAAGAATTTAACAAGTTGGTGGGACATGCTAATGGTAGTTTTGGAATCTAGTTCTTCCATTTGTGAGTTCTGTGTTTCAGTTGAAATTTGCTATGGGAGTCTAGCAAAAAAACAATAAATTACCTAGTTATTTCAGCATTAACAAGTCTTTAAACTTCCAAGTCAGGTCAATGAAGTTAGCTATTTTACAGTTACCATGGTTTTATTTATGACAATTCATAATTCCATATTTGAAGGAAAATTTGGGGAAAAAAATTGTGATTTTGTAATTTTTAGTTCCTTCATCAATAAGCTAGTGAGAAATTAATGTGGTATTCTGTGTTGCAAGGTTTGAGTGTACTCTATATAAAAAAGTCTCACTGTAAGAAATACATATCATACAATGTTAATTCTGAGAAACACTGGGAGGTTATTTGCAGAAACCATCCATTACCTTTATTAGAAAACTGAGAACTATAATACGGTTGTCAGGTTTCATAAATAAAGAGACAGCATACCCACTCAAATTTGAATTTCAGATAAACAATGAATACTTTTTGACTTAAGTATGTGCATGTAATATTTTAATTATGCTAAATATTATTTGTTGTCTATATGAAATTCAAATTTAACTGGGCATCCTGTATTTTACCTGGCAACCCACACATAGAGGTATCATAATTCTTTTTAAAGGGCATGCTGCTAACTATATGCTGATATAGAAATAGAATCTGAACAATGAAGAGTTTACCGATTACTCCTATGAGAGATTAAGTTCTATAGTATCATGCTTTAGAAAAACAAAATAGCCATGTTTCATAATCATAATTTCATTAAAAACTGAAAAGTCTAACCACTTAAAATGGAAACCTTTGAATTCATTGACTCTAGTCAATAAATTACTTTATCGACTACCAATAAATCTCTGAATTACTTTATTCTCTCAGAATTTGAAAAGTACTCACATTTAAAAATTAGCTTCTTGCCCTGGCTGATGTGGCTCAGTGAATTGAGTCCTGGCCTATGAACCACAGGGTCACCAGTTCGATTCCTAACCAGTGCATGTGCCCAGGTCGCAGGCCAGGTCCCCTGTACGGGGTGCGTGAGAGGCAACCATACATCGATGTTTCTCTCCCGCCCTTTCTCCCTCCCTTCCTCTCTGTCTAAAAATAAATAAATAAAATAAAATTAATTTTATCTATTAAAAAATAAATAATTTTTTTAATCAGCTTTCTCTCTTTTTTATTTTTGCTAAAACATGAGTAGGTCATCACTGTTAGCCAAAACTGAATAGCAGCTATTCCTCAAGGCATATTTTCCAAATATTTTCAGTGAATAATTAAAGTCATTTTTAAATCTTAGCTAAGAAAAAATAAGAATTAGAGTCCTTTAGAAATACCTTATAGCTTTAACTTGATCTAAACTGGATGTTTTAGATTGTTGTCACTAACTTTATGTTTTCAGCACCACAGCTACCTTTATTCATTTTTGTTTGTTACTTAAACAAATCCAACACTTGAACACCTAAGTGTTAGTATATTAACCAATCTCAGTTGCAGAGAGGAAAATAGGGGTGTCACTTAGAGGGCTGCCTGGAAACTGAGGCAGGGCTCCTGAATTGGCCTTACCTAATGAGGTCACTTAAGCTCTTAGGCTTCTCCACTTCTAATTTAATTATTTTATGTAAATTTTCAAAATTATCAACATAAAGTTGGTAATAATATCCTATTTTTTTTTAGTCTTTAAAAAAGCTATAATAAGCCCTGGCCAATGTGCTCAGTCGGTTGGGCATTCTGCAAAGCAAAAAGTTGCCAGTTTGAACCCCAGTCAGGGCTAATGTGTGGGTTATGCATTCCTCCCCCAGTCAGGGAGTTTATGAGAGGCAACTGATTGCTGTTTCTCTCTTACATTGATGTTTTTCTTCCTCTTTCTTCCTCCCTTCTCCTATAAATAAATAAATAAACAAATAAATAAACAAAAGTGGAGACTTCAGCACTACTCTTCCACTGATTTATGTGTCCTTGGGGTAATCTGATAATAAATTTGAGGTGCATTTTATTTATCTTTAAAATAAGAATAATTATGCCTTCACTTTGACTTATAAGCCTGTTTCAAGAACTAATTACATCTTTAACATATATAGAGCTCTTTATCCCCTCACAAGAAAATACATAACAAATATCAAACATGTTATTACTACAACATTAGTAAGAGATTCTCTCTCTTTATGGCTTGCCAGAAGACACCTAGGCATGTGCCCTGACCAGAATCAAACCAGCAACTTTTCACTTTCCCAGACATCACCCACTGAGCCACACCAGTCAGGGCAGTCTCCACATTCTTAGTAAAGAGCACAGCACATTAGCTTACCTTAATCAAGCATTATTTTTAAATTCTTAAAGAATATAGCATTATTTTCAGTTATTTCAATATTAGAAAGGTTATTATAATTAATAGTTAATGACTATTAAAATAGAGTAAAAATGTATTGAAATATTTTTCAAATTTCTCTCATAAAAATAATCAATTATACCATGATGGCATTATCCAAAAGTACTATTTTATAAGAAAAGTATCATATGCAAATACCTTAAAGACTTAATTCTTAAAATAGATGCAAAACCAACTATATACTTTGAAATCCTTTAAGAAAGGATAACTGGATAAATCATTTTTTTTAAAGACTACCAATATGTCAAAATGCTGTTTACGTTTGTCATATTATTTGTCTTCAAAAGTAAATGACACATTTAGAGGGACAGCATTTTTCTATAATTATTTTAACTCGAGTTTACTAAAGCCATCTTTATTGTGTAAAAGCTCATAGGTGATGATATTAAGTACCTAGTACTTTTGCAGAGGGTTGGTTACTAAATGTAGATACAGAAGCTGCTAAAACAGTGGCTGGGTGGTGAATGGGGACATTTACAGGGCCTGGTAATTTTATGTCATTAGTATTATACATTTTGTTTTATTTAATATTTCATTGTATTTATACATTTTAGTATTATCATATTGCCTATTTATATTTAGTACTATCCATTTTCTATTTATGTATAATTATTATTTATTTACATTGACTATTTAGGCATTTGAAAAAATACATTAATAAAATTATTATCCAGACCTAAATAAAATACACTGTTTGGTATTTGATAAATGCCTGCTGTAATGAAAAATCATCGTGACCAATAAATATGTCAAGATTCAAATACAATCCTGACAAAAGTTCTGAAAGGTCACTATTCTAATCTCCATTTGGACTCTCGGAGAAGTAAGATACCATGCCTAAACAGAGCTGCAGAGAGAATATTTAAATATAAATCAAAATGTTTAATCTGTGATTGACCACTAATTATGTTAATAAAATATTGCTTAAAGCAGAGGTTAAAGGAGTACCCAGATAAGCACACAGTTACAGAATTTAATAATTCTGTGACATTTCCAGAATTTGGTCTTTATCAATGGCTGAGGATTTCACAGCTGGCTCAGCAGTGTAATCACTTGGTGTTCATGTCAAAAATATTGAGTCTTAGTCTTCCAATCATCTCCCACTTTGCCCCTCCAGCCAAATCATAAAGTACCATTTAAAATATGAGAACTTCAGAGATAAGCCATAATTAAAAAAAATACAATCTTTTATTGCTCCTTATTTGTCTCTGCTGATATAGTAATTGAGGGATTATACCAAATGACTATGAGGTTCCTAGTTGTAGATACACCTACTTAAGGATGTCAATATTCCCACTGCTTAACACAGATTTTAGTATGCATAAGCCCCATTATACAGTTATTGAATTGACAAAGTGAAAAAAAGATAAAACAAGGTTCCTGCCTTCTAGTAACTTTCTTTCTTTCCTGGGCATGGTGAGACACACACATGAAATTACAGCAGGACACAGATATATACACAAGTGCAACTGGTGGCTCAGAAAGCAAAAGTTCTAGAAGGTGAGTTGAGATAAAGGCAGATGCAAAAGCATACCTAACTGTGGAAGCAGCTTAACCTAATGAGTAGAGATAGAAATGATCTCTCAATTTGAGAGACAACACGGACCCGGTATAAAGGGACCGGGCACTTGTTGTTAGAAGGCTTTAGTTGTTAGATAACCAAAGAATGAAATGTTGTCAACAATGAGAGAACTTCAAAGTCAAGGATGGGATTCATATATCACATAAAAGGCCAAGTTTATTTAATGTGATAATAAAGTCTATAACAGTGAATATTCAGAGGATAGCCATGACAATTTCACATATACCCAACGGAGGGCAAAGAGATATTTGCTAGCTTCCCGAAGCAGGTTTTTGGAGAGAGAGTGAAATAATGCTGTCCTTTTTATTTGTGTACACTAGTGTTTAGAAGTGGTGTGATAAAGTTCAGAATAATGTCATTTCTAATGACTTATTGCTTTGTATGTCTGTTGGGAAAAAAAGCATTCTTTAAAGTGCCTTAAAATAGAAGTTGATGTGCTCTGCAATGTTTTTGAATCTCACACTCAGGGTTTTTCTTCATCTCAATGTCTCTTCCAGTGCTAACATCCATTTACCTCTTATCTCTGGGTCACCGCTGACTGCTGCCTAAGCAAACTGCTCAGTAAGATGACCCTCAGAAGGCACAAAGTTGTATATGCTTTACCACGGGATATTAAAAACTTGCCATGTAGACTCTACAAAGGTTTTCTCTTTTGAAATTGAAATGAACTTGAGGTTAATACAGGCAGTAGCCTTATGTATTAGTATCTGACTCAAGTTTATATATTTATGATTCCTATGGGGAAAACGTTTAGGAAAAAGAGCAAGCCCACTTTCACAACACCTTATCATACTGGAAAAATCTGAAAAAAAATAATGGAGAATTTCTTGTTATGACATTTCCATTTAAGTTCAAATAATTTTGCAAGCTGTGACTCTATTAAACAACTCAGTCTCATCACCCTTGGCCAGTTCTGTGCTTAAAGATTGGGGCTACACTCAGAGAACTCAGCTGGGGGAGAAACACAGGATGCTTCAAAGAGCTACATCTAGAAACAGTTCTGATGTAACCATGAACAATACTATGCATAATGAATTGAAGTAGATAGTGTCAGCTGGTGCTAGGGAGGACAAGACTCTAAAAAAGATTATTTAAATCTTCCAACTTGGCTTCTTTGCAGTTACTTTTTAAGCAGCCCTTTGGATTTCTTCAAACAATTTCTAGTCATCTATCTTCTGCAAAGAAGCCAAGAAAATAATAGCGTCATCCTTAAAAAATGAAGTAGCCAGTTGTTTACCAGCAAAATGACTTTATTCAGTAACAGAAGAGAATTGTAATTCAGGACAAGCAAGCTATAGCAAAACCGTAGGCAAGGCTACAGAACAAAAGAAAGGAGCTTTCTTTTATTCATAAAATGGGCAAGTTGGGAAGGGCTGTTATAAACAAAATGTCTTTGGGAAGAAACTGGGAATTCGAAGTATAGTGGCTTCCTATTGGCTGAGTCATGGCTTCTCGTTGGTTGGGTCTGTTGCTAGGTAAGGAGACAATCTTCCTTTCTCTGGCTACAGCTTTTATGTGTTGGAGTCTGCAAGGTGCAGTATGTATAGTGCATGAGAGCTCCCCCTTAACAGATTCCTGACTTCATTTTAAATGAGGTTTCCTGTACTCATTTTCACAACAGCAATTAACTAACAAATGGTTAGTTAGATTTACTAGGTTCTCGGCACTATATAAAGCACTTTGTAGACATTACTTTATATTAAAAAAAAGAGTATGTTTAATATTGTAAGATAATACCGTTGTTTGAATGATGAGGAAACTTATAATCTCTGTTGTAAAAAGCACTTCAAAATATTATGGTGTGATAAAAATTAGCCAACAGTATCACGTTCACAAATGTAAGGTGGGTAGCATAGCACTGTCATAGGCTCTTATTAGAAAATGCTGCTGATTTTCTATATAAATAGTAATATTTATTCATTGTATTTCATATCTAAGGCAAGAAGGCCAAGGCCCATGACTGACAAATAAAGGACAGATCCTTCATTACTCTTTCTCATTTCTGTTTTACTCTTGTTCAAATATATTTTTATCAAATATCCATGATTGGTTTTATGTAAGATATTTAAATAAAGGAAGCTTTGGTCAGACAAAATAGAAACAAATGAGATTTATTCTTTTCCAACTTCCTATGAAATATGTAACTGAATTTTTATTGTGTAATTCTGGACTCAGTACCTCAGATGAGTTCTATAGTTGTCTTTTTTTTATAGGATATGCCCCATACCTTTATTGTGGGTTAAGTTTTAAGATTATTCAAAACAATTTCAGAGAGGTCTCTATTTGCATTGATTTATTACCAAAATTACTGGTTTTTATTAGAGAGAAGACTAGTTCTTTTCAAGTATCCTGTGAAATAAGGGTTTGCTTGGTTTCTATTATCAAGAATTCTAAATTCCATCCACAAGTCTCAATATTGGATCTGTCCAAATATAGGAAATTGTGTTATTTTATTTTGTAGCTATATTTAAAGATTGCTTTCTAATTTTTATTTTTCTCAATAAGGAAATGTACAATGTTAATCATTCTTTTCACTAAAAAATAACATTCATTCAACAAAAAGTACATAAGTGACTATACTTATAAAGCATGTTATATAGAAATGAGACAAGAGTTTTCCTTTTTTGAGAGAGATTGTGATAACTTTTCCTGGTGTAGTACTGCAGCACATGAGGTACTTGAGAAAACAAATTTGTGCAAATATTGTTTTAAATTTACTTATTTATTTATCAAATAACTATGTAAACCTAACTCCCAAAATTCATTATTAAATTAAAAATAAAGTCAAGTTAGTCAATTCAGGTAGGTGTTTTTAAGTCTAAAGTTTCTTTAAAGTGTCTTACTTATACAAGGTACATGTGAAAATGAGTCCTAGTTAAACCACTACTATTTGTACCTGCCATTTATGATTACTGGGACTTAACATAATTATGAATAATTGTGATTCAGAATGTGAAAAGCCACACACCAGTTAAACAGATCAATTCTGATATGTATCGTATGTAACCAAGACAACTAGTCTTTTGTCTGTCTACCAGTTACAAAAATGCTTGCTCCATAAATGATTCGCATACAACCAAAGACTCCCCTGTAACAATTATCCATGTTTAGTTATTACTTCATCCAGGAATAGAACTGGAGATTCTATTCAGCCAAAACCAGGTACCTAGCTTATACCCACATATTACACATAGAATATAAATGACATAAGCTTACCTACAAATTTTTAGATACTTTACCCTTGTTTAAACTCAATTTTTTATTTTATCTTATAATAGCAAACAGCATGAGGAGGTGACTTACAGTTTAAATAACTTCTCTCTTAAGACTAGTTGATGGTAATTGTGCTATTGCATAGAAAGATGAAGTCATCAACAATTCACTGAAACAAAAATAGACAGTGGTACTAGGGAATTGTCTTTCAGATCAGATGGCTTAAAGTTCATCATGCATCTCAGGGTTGTTTTTTTTTTAAGTTAATTATTGCACATTTATGTAAAAATAGGTATAAAATAAGTCTGATAGCAATAGGAGTTAATCACTCTCTTGTAAGTATAATGTCCCCTGAAGTGCTCTGCCCCTTCTCTATGATCCCAGAGCTGGCCCTTGACAGGGTGGAGGTCTTCATATACTAGGACACAAAGGAGATAGAGATTCTGTATTCCTAAGAATTCACTCCTTCTCAACTTTCTTCTCTTTAGTGTCCCTCTATCAGTTCCATTCCAATTTCCTTCAGCTATGGGAGCCTGCTATTTAATCCCTTTTAGACTAGAAAGGAGTCAAAATGTGCTCTGTGCAACTTATGAAATTTCTCAATGCAAAGATAACATTTGCATAGTTTCTTTTCATGGCATTACATAAGAGTCTTTTTATTTTTTAAATTTTATTTTATTATTTTGGGTAGGGGGAAGGGAGAAAGAGAAACACCTATTTGTTAATCTGCTTATTCATGCATTCATTGGTCAATTCTTGTGTGTAGCCTGATCAGGGATACAACCCTCAACCTTGGCATATCGGGACAATGCTCTAACTAACTGAGATACCTGGTCAGAGACTACACAAGAATCTTTGTTGAGTTTTTTTTCCCCAGACTTTTTCTCTTATATTTATCGTTTAATTAGGGCTTGCACTCATACGTGAAATCTAAAAGATTTATGTTTCTTCAGTGTGCAAGTTACAAATAAAATGCTGGTCAGACTTCATAATCTTATTTTTATTTTATTTTTTAATAGATTTTATTTATTTATTTATTTTTAGAGAGAGGGAAAGGGAGGGAGAAAGAGAGGGAGAGAAACATCAATGTGTGAGAGATACATTCGTCTTGTTTTCTCCCGCATGCCCCCAGCTGGGGACCTGGCCCACAACTCAGGCATGTGCCCTGACTGAGAATAGAACTGGCAACCTTTCAGTTAACAGACCTGCACTCAGTCCACTGAGCCACACCAGCTGGGGCTAGAATCTTATCTTTAAAATTGAACTTTTTATCCCATTAAATATCACGTCATGACTGAGAACAGGTGAGTTCTCTTCCTGTTTGTACTCTGAGGTACCACATATTTCTAAATGATGAAGAGCAAGTACAGTTAAAATACAATTTCCTGTCTCCTTGGCTCCCACTACTATTGAAGTCAGGAAGACTAGGATGAGTAGGCCAAAAAAGAAGACTCCTCTTTAAAGTTCAAATATATCAAAATGTTAACAAACACTATTTTTGGTGTTTGATATTTTTCACTGTGCTTTTCTTAAGCAATGGCATTCTTCTCCTTTTGTACCCCGTACATGACATTTATTACATCATATTTTTCCAGACACCATACTTTCCTGAAGACAGAGATTATATCTTAATTCACTTTGTGTAGCCTATATAAATCTAAGGAATGTTTACATTTTAAATATTTTTATGAACTGAATTGAATCTCTGCCAACCTTCCCCAGCCCACCTGGAGGGAAATCCATTACCAGCCAAACGTTGGGTTACCCTCATGCCTTCTCCCATTAGTTGAAGCACAATGCATGGATTTAAATAACCCAAGAAAGGTAGAGAAGAGCCCATACCTGGCTTCCCTTGGTCTGTGATGTTCCTATAGCTTCTCTCTGCTCAGGCTTCTTTCTTCTATTATGAGGGCAGTGGTTCCTCAGTGTGATCCAGGAGACAGACCCACAGGTTCTTTCCATTGTTAGCAAGTCTGATGCACTATCAGTTCCCAAAGGCTTCCTCTGGAAAACCTTGACATACTATTTCATCATATTCATGAGTGACTCCTAGGCTCCTGCCACCTGAAAAAAATCCCAGCCCTTCTCTCAGTTTAGGTAACAATGGGTATGGGCTACTCACCTACTTCAATTCAGTGTACATGCCCTTCCTTTTCTTGAATAATCCCATTTAAATTTCTGGAGGGCATAACCTTCCAGAACAAAGTAACAACATTTTCTCCCCACCTACCTTGGTAAGATCATGAAGAACCTATGAACACTCCTTATAAGAGTGAAGGTGAAAATAAATGTATTTTCTTTGCTGATGAGCTTTTTTAAGACAAAAGATAAATTTATTAATAATTTACCCTATTTATTTTTAGCACTTTCACCATTGTTTGGCAGACAGTTAAAGCATTGCTGCTAAATGAGTGAAAATATCTTTGCTAACTTTATTTTTCTCATCTATGAGCTCAATCTTAATACTAGATCCATATTTTGGGTTTTATATATGCCTTTTGAGTAAATTCATCCACTTTCATGAATTCAACTAGTCTCTGTTTTTGATAGTTCTACCAATTTTACACCCCTATCTATAATAATTTAGATTATTTGATATATTAGATATTTTAATTGTGACAGTTCACAGTTGAAATCTGAGTTCATCACTGTTTTCACACTTTTTCTATTACTGATAAATCATCTTTTGAATAGCATAGATATCCAGAATTTGAAATTCATGTCTTCATTTCTCCTTCCAATCTCTTACCAACTTATGCTGACTCCTTTCAATTCTCAGAAATACTTCAAGCTTTCAGACCTTAAATCTAATGCTATTTGGTTCACATCCATATAATGGCCATGAACAAATAATTAAAGCTAATATTTAACAAGCATTTATTATTGTAGTAGTGTATGCCTCACCCAAATTAAAGAATTAGAAAAACCTCTCCACCTGGGGGTAGGAAATAAATTTTAGTTATTACAGTGGTCAGGAAAAACATTTTAGCATTTTCATTCCCAATAAGGCCAGAGATCAATGAGTATTTTTTGATAGCAACTTAACTCCACTAAAAGGATCACTGTGTGCTCTATAAGGAATGTATTAATGTTGCCTTGGAAATTATTTCTACATTTCCCATAGTAGTATAATAAAGTTCCCAGACTATTCTATTTTATACTTCTATGCTTCTTCAATGTACAACTTCCAGGCTCACATGAAAGCTCCAGAAGAGTTCTAAGTGCTTTTAACACTCCTCTATCTATAGCATTTCACACGGTGCCTGGAGAGAACCTGTGGGTCTGTCCCCTGGCTCACACTGGGCAACCACCGTCCTCTGCAGCAGAAGGAGCTGAGCAGAAAGAGGTTACAGAACCACCATTGACTAAAACAAACCAGGTCGGGCCCTTTCCTCATTTCTTGAGCTGCTTAAGTCCATGTGTTCTGCTCTAACTAATGAGATATGGCACAAGAGGAACCCAACAATTGGTTGGTGATGGGTTTCCCTCCAAGTGGGCTGGAGATCGTTGGCAGAGATACGATTTACTTCATAAAAATTAGGGAAATGTAAAGTTTCTTAGAATTCATAGGTGTTCAGTAAGTATTTGATAAATGAGTGACTAACTTTGAATATTATTTTCCATTACATATAATTTAATTATTTGTGGCATATCAATACATATTTACTAAATAGTTCCCATTCTCACACAATCTATAACCTCATTCATGTTTTAGGAGGAAAAGAAAGAATCAATTGTATGGTGTCCCCCACGAATATTTTCACCCTGTTTTAAAAAAACAACTGTGTCCCCAAATGCTGGAAACTTTTCAACATCTGTAATAGAAATATTATGTTTGGCATAATGCACCAATGTATCTTCATGCTTAGTCATTCCAGATCCTGGTGATGCAGCAGCTTGTGTTTTAAGCACATTCCTGATATGCCCAGATTGTAGGGTTTCTTCCACTGAGTAGAGAAATACAACACCTACCAGGAAGGCTAAGCTAACACACCAAGTGTTCCTAGAAGAAAAAAGCTATTACCAAATTGGGTGACTTTCCATAGAGGAAGAAGTAGAAAACTTGGTTTTTCCGGCCTAGGGAAGCATGGTAACTGTCAGAGGTAGAGGGAGATGATCAGATCTGTGTGTTCTCATTTCCCCTCTTCAAAGATGGACATTCCAGAAAGGGAAGTGTATTAGAAACACTCAGATAAGTTTAAGATAGCCTGAGAACACTAAAACGTGTGGCCTGTATTCCAAGATCTCTGGGAGGAGCCAGCTTGGTGACACACCAATGAGGAGCAAAGGCCTTGCCTTGTGTAAGGGACTGTTGAGATAAGTGAGCTCAACACAATACTTCTTCCCTTTTACAGCCTTTCTTGGCCTGAAGCTCTTTGAAGGTATTAAGAGAACCCAAGGGCTAACAGGTAGCCTGGAGTCAGGGCAAAGAGCACTAGTGTATGAGGATGCCTCAAATGCAATAGACATCCTGTTGCATCATGGTGCTGACAAATACAGGCATCAGCCAGGCCCAGAGGATCCACAGAACAGCACTGTGTGCATTTCTGCACAATTATCCCTTTCCTCCCTGAGTTCACCTAAGCCCCTACATGCCCAGGGGCCATAACATAGAGTAAAAACCTAAAACACTGAACTTTTTTTTAAAAGACTGAATCATTTAAAAGTGATACGAGGAGCAACAAGATTACTTCTCACCCCCACCTCCGCAGCCCTAGCCCCTGCCACGTCATTCACAGGCCAGACCGCTTGAGGATTAGAATGATTCAGATATTCTTCCGTTAAGCAAACAGAGGTATCAAGCAGAATGTGCTCATTCTTGACAAGGCAGAGAAAGGGGTGAGCAACCACGGCTTGCTTCAGTCTGCAGAGAGAAAAAAGAACAAGGAAGTTAGTACTGTCTTTTGATTCTGTGGATCTATTTCCATCCACACCTCCTTTTTTTTAAGGTTTTATTTATATATTTTTAGAGAGAGGGGAATGGAGGGAGAAAGGGAGAGAAACATGAATCAGTTGCCTCTTGCACGTGCCCTAAACAAACACTGGGGCCACAATGCATGCAGGGGTGTGTCCTAACCGGGAATCCTACCATCGACATCTGGATTTGCAGTACGATGCCCAAACAACTAAGCCACACCAGTCAGGGCCTACCCTTCCTTTTTAAAACTGTCCCCTTTCAACTTGACAAGGTCTGGCTGGCTATAAACTGAGAGGAGTTTGGCTGAGAATGCAAGGGTGGCTCTTCTTGATCTCTTTGATTGTTGAATTTTTGTTATTGTTGTTGTTAAGAAACACTCTAACAGCTGCCTGCTTCTTACCAAAAACCAAACCACAAAACCAAAATACCATTTTTCAACAAGTGTATGAATCATTCCTTTTTCACTTTTATTCTAAACTTCTTCTAAAGCTAGCTACTGCTTTCTTGTCTTTGTTTCTTTTTCTTTCCTTCTTGCATAAAACAATAAACAAAGAAGAAAATTAGCAACTTGCATACCACCTAGTTTATTGTTATTGTTCAGTACAAACATCCCCATTTAGCTAGTGCTATTTATGTACTAAATTCACAGTATAGATTAAAACATAGTGGAAATATTATGCAGATAGACAAAAATGAAATTTATTGGTTTAGACACTGAACTGAAGTGAATGGAAGGTGGATGGATTTTTCTGAGTTTAATAATTAGTAAATACTGGTAATTTTTGTGAATATGTGGAGACTTTTCAGGGTTTTTAGGGTGCCTAAAGTATTTCTCTTTGTGCTTCCTACTATTTGATTTCACAGATTATTAGTGCATAAGTATCATTGGTTAAGAGAGGATTTAGACATGTGTGCAGAGGTTTTTATGCAAATTCAGTAACTAAATTATAACTAGAATGTCCTTTTCAATATTCAGTATTGATATTGTACTCCTCCTATAAGCCTAGGTCAGATTTTACCCCCTTCCAGTAGCCTTTCTTAAAATCCACTTCCCTTTCCTCAAACACACTCTTTCCTTCCTGTCAGCTGCATAACCTCTTAGTTTAGTATGTCTTGCCCTGTCTCTATTTGTATTCCCCTTATTCCTTTCTGCTATATAAATCTTGATGTCAGGCATACAAAATACCTATCATAGTGACTTGCCCACAGTAAGTGCTAACGACATTTGGAAATGAGTGACAAACAAATTTAATGACAATTACTAACATTACTGACTTTTTCTTATAAGAAAAGAACTCAAGAAATGGAGATGACAGACTTCCTATTGCTTATTCTTATCAACCCTAAAATAGGCTGGGATCTGTTGCTGCAGAGTTTCAGGAGACACCCCCTGCCCCCACAACTCTGAGATGCAAGCTTGAAAGCCCTCTTAGAGTTTGCCTAACATACGGAATGGTGGAAGGTTCATAAGGTGGAAGCTAAGAAAGGTTTTTACATTTTTTTAATGGTTGAAAAATAGCAAAAGAAAAATAATATTATGTGGAAATTATATGAAATTAAAGTTTTAGTGTCAATACTAAAAGTGGTTTTGGAACAAATACACTCATTTATTTCCATACTGTCGATGGCTGTGTTTATGGGACAGCAGAATCAAGCAGCTGCTACTGTGAAAATGGTATGACTCCTAAAGCCTAAAATCTTCACTTTCTTGTTTTTACAGAAAAGTTTGCCAATCCTGATACAGTGAATATGTCATGTCAGTATGCCATATCAAATTTTTTCTTTTAACATTTATATTGTGTAAAGCTGACAAAAAGCTCATTGGCAACATGGTATGTATGTATGTATGTATTTACTTATTTATTTTTACAATGATTTCAAATCTACATTACTGAGGAAAGACAATGAACAAGCCCACTGCTACTTATCCTTTTACAAGGCTGTAGTTTCTGCCTTGCGTGGTTTACTGTTTCAGCATCTCCAACATCACAGTGAATTCTGGAATAGCTGTCATAAAAATAAAGGAGGCAAAACTGGAAGTGGATTTGTGTAATTTCATCGGCACAGTCTGAGTAATAATTTACTGTTCACTCCTACTGAAAGTAACCAATAGCATAATCTTTGAAAAGAAATATGACACATATTTTGAACACCTCCTACCTACAGGCTCTTGATAAATATGAGCATTTAAAATATTTTTAAAAGCAGTAAGGATAATACCACAGTATCTGTTTTATTCTAATGTAGGGCATTTTGTGATCTGTGAATGATGTGGAGGGAAAATACTATTGTGAATTAAAAATGAGAGACACAGAGAAGAACAGAACAGAACAAAGGACTAAAAATAGGAGTGTTGAGGGACAACATTTCTTCCTTTGCAGAAACTATTCCACAAGAGAAATTGTTATTACCCAGTGGATTTTTTTCAAAAGAAAATAATGATTTGATGGGACTATAATAGCAACAATTCAATGAAAAAAAATGCTTTTTGTCCCTTAAAATCTTTTTTGGAGGTGGCTGTGAATTGGGATCAGGGTTGGTGTTCAAGTCTAGCATCTTCTCTGTGATTGAGAGAGGTTTAAGAATAGTATGAAATGTAAAAATCTCCCACACTAATATTTTTGATGCCTCTAACTGCTCTGATAATGTCATTTATAGATAAAAGTATTGAGTGTGAAATTATGAAGTAGTAATTTATTCATAACATGCAGAATATTTCTAGGTAGAATTGTTAATCCCCACATTGTCCATATTTTTTCTTTCTTAAGAGAAGCATTGAACAAAGCCATATGAAATAGTTATATTTGACAACCCAATGGAGGATTTTACTTTTTTCCATTTGGTTATTGTTAGTTATTATAATAAAATAACCTCATAATGATATGACATAACAGTCATATCATTAACATGCAGCTTCTCCTTTCCTTTCTTCCTTCTCTAAAGAGTCTGCATTAAACTATAGGCTAAAAAGAAAGACCATCTCAGACCTTGTAAGAAGGGTTATGCAGTAGACAGAATGCTAAAATGCTACTCTCCCCCAACCACCAAGATTTCCCTCTTAATCCTCAGGACTATATGAATGTGATGAGCTATCAGGTCTGTGATTATGTTGTGTTAACACGACAAATGGGATTTTGCAAAGATAATAAAGGTTACTAATCAGTTAAACTAAAGTAGGGAAAATATGTAGTTGGTTCTAATTGAATCACAAGCTCTCTTTAAAAGCAGAAAGTTTTCTCTAGCTGGCTGCAGAAGGTGAAGAGGGGATAGTTAATGCATGAGAAGATTCAGCTCACTGTTGCTGCTGTGAAGGAGAGGCTAGGTGAGGAGTTCAGGCAGCCTCAAGGTGCAGAGTGGCTCCGGCTGACAGCCAGCAAGACCTCAGGCCTAACAACTTAGATGAGCTTGGAAGCAGAATTCTCCCACAGAGCTGCCAGAGAGCCCATGCAGCCAAAACCTTGAATTATGTCAGCATTTAATCTGAGAGCGTGGAACCCAATTGAGTCCACCAGGACTCTCGACCTACAAAACTGTAGGTCTCACCTATAGAACTATAAAATAATACGTAGATGTTGTTTTCAGCTTTTAAATTTGTGGCAGTTTAGTATGCAGCAATAGAAAACACACACAGACTGAACCATGTACTCTTAAATTTTGATATTTCAACATATACACTTACGGGTGTAAGATATGAATCATACAGTGTCTCCACGTGGGCAGCTGTCAGATGGTGCTGAAAGACCAAGTCGGGATTTTCAATACTTTTTGAGTTTTGACAGGGACAACTACATGAAAGCAGACAGCTGACCTGATATCTAAGAGTGAAATAGAAGGGAAATCTAATTGTTGATATTTTTAGTGTTCTTTTTTCTGATTGGGGATAGAAAAAAACCTCTGTTTTTTCCTGATCTCTCCCTAGCCCTCCGTTTAGTATACTATGCTTTTGTAAATTGAAATGAATCATTTCAGTTTAACTTAGTAGCTTAGTCTCCCCGTGGCTTCAGAATTCAAGAGCAAATATTTTCCTGAGCCTTGTAGCTTTCTTATGGCAATCTAATTAATTGTACCTGTTCAATAAGAATTGGTCCTCTTTTTTTACGAGGACAAAATTGGATAAATTGATCGTGCAGCCAAGACCATACCTGGAAGTATCTTATATGAGAATAAATCCCATTTCATTAGTTTTGACAAGTCCACCATGAAGGAACAAAGGTTATACTTCATAGGTGAAACCAAAAGCCCATAAAACAGTCCCAGAAAATTGGTCTGATGTGCGTACATTCTAGAGCTCACAGGCTGGAGATAATGCCACTCCTTGGTAAGCCAAATAGCTCGTTATATCTCAGGTATCTTGAGGAGAGAAGAATTTGCCCAAATTTATAGATCTTACAGGTGAACTTTGTTGAGATGAATTTTGGGAGTTGGATTTCTTAGTCCCAGCATAAAACAGTGGATAAGAGCAATTAAAAATATATTTGAAATTATAGAGGCTCTTGAAAATGCAATCAGAGATTCTTTATAAAATTTTCACAAAGTTCATTTTCTGGCGTGGGTAATTGTCTGTACCATTTAGCTCTAGGTTAGCTGACCTCAGCAGGAGGCTTACATAGTTGTTGACATAGGTATATGCTACACACAGTCCTCTTTTGTTTCCAAGAATAATCTTTGGGATTATTTGTTTGGCATTTGTTTGTATATTTGTGAGTTTAAGTGAATTGGAAAATATTTTATTCCCATGGAAAAGAACATGTTTTTCAGATCGACATTAGTAATTTTTGGTATTTCTACTCTGGAATCAGATTCAGTACATGTTTTCTTCAGTAATGAGCAAAAGAAATTATTGACCCATGCCTATTTTATATATACTAAAGTTATGTTTTCAACTTTTGAAAATGATACTTTATCAAAAATATAATTAAATCAACTTTGCGCTTCACTAACTTTTCATAATTTTATTGTAATTGATAATTTTTAACTTTGGAATTTTACTCCAATATGTTGTCTAACTTTTCTTCTTAAACCACCACCTTTTAAAAGCTTAAAGTAAACATTCTAATTTGATAATCATCTTGCTCTTGGTCTTGGAAACTTTTGTAATGTTAAATGATAGTAACATATTATATTTCTTTAAATCTACTCATTCATTTAGATTATTAGTCAGTTTGAACATTAAAGCACCAAATCTATTTCTTGGTAATCTATCATTTCTTTACTTGTCTTAAATTTGCAAAGGCATTTTCCAATGTGGAAAGTCATTGCTAACTCGGATATCTGCATTCACTTCTAATTATTTTTACATTAAAGAAGCCCACGGGAGTATGCTTTATGAGTATGACATGCTACTATTCAGGAGCAACTGTAACTGGGTAAGTGAAGGCTGGTACTAGAGATGAGTGAGGAAATTATCAATAATTAAATGTAGAATATGTCAATAGGAATAATAAGTAGATAGTACTATTAGCAGTGAAAACTAATTTTTAAAAAACATTTTTCTATGGGGAAATGAGCTAATTATTTTTTAATAAATAGCACATGGGGGAAACAATTATATATATATATCACTTTACTTTTGGATTTCTTATAAAATGTTTTGTATTTTGATATGTGCATTAAAACTGGTTACAGTACTTTAAATGACTTAAATACCCAGATCAAATCTTATTTTGTCAAATGACATTTCAACTCTTCTTACCTGTTTTAATTTGTGATTTTATTAGCCAGAGAAAATGGTTCTTCTTGGTTTGTCAGTAACTTTTCATGACCATCAATTTTCTCCAGTGAGTCTTAGGCACCAATCTATAATTTAAGTAATTACTATGGCATTAGCTTAATTGCTTACTCAGAAAACTCTTCTCAATCAGTTACTAACAAACAAAAACAACAACAGGATGTAACTCTTTATTTTTATTTTAAAAATAGCAATTAGCTTAAGAAAATTACAGGTTAAAATACTTTATTACATGATTAATGTAAGAATGGAGATCTAGTTATAGACGACATTGAACTAGTCTTGCCCAAATAAACATTGAGGTAATGGAAGAAACTGCTATTAAATAAAAACAAGATATTTTATATCATTTAAAAGAAAATCTTTTCATTTAGAAACATTACGTTTTTTAAGGGATATTTTGATTTATTCTTTTTACCTGAAGTCACACCACCGTACATCTGGTTGGTGTTCTTTTTGAAAACACTTTAGGGTGTCAGTTTCTGCTTTGGATATTGGTTGACTACATAATTAATATAGAGGAAAGTATGTCCTGAGTTTTTCTTATTTTCCTTTTTCTTTTTCCAGTGAAAGAGGAAGGGAGAGACAGAACGCTTATTTATGCATTCATTGATTCTTGTATGTGCCCTGACCAGGGATCAAACCTGCAACCTTGGTGTATGGGGATGGTGAACTCACTAACTGAGCTAACCAGCCAGGGCTCATGTCCTGAATTTCTAGGAAACCATGGAGCCAATGGACTGAATTATGTGTATATCATTTTTCTACATGTGCATTTTATATTTAATACACTGCTGATTTTGTTGGAGCCAACATTTCCATCATTATAAAGGCTCATTTTTTTTCTTGTCTATATATGATTTCTTAGAAGTCTAGACTCTGACACCCTGGACAGTGTTAAAATTTTATCCTATACCTAAAATGATCAGTGTGAACTAACACATGAAGAATTAAGTAGGTTGGGTTGTGAGGCAGGGTAATAAGAAGTTAGGAAAATTCCTAGGCAAGTGGAATGGGGAAATCAAAACAAGAAAATTAAACAAGGCCCAACAGTTTGAGCAACTTACAGCCAGCAGGTGAATTTCAAGAACTTGTCTCCCCTAACCAAGGACACTTGAGAGGGAATGGTTTATACCTCTCCTCCCTAACCAAAGAATACATAGCTTAAATCTGCCTTCTCTGGGAGCTAGAGAACAGAAACCCAATTAATGTCATTTGTGCCAGCTAAAACCAAACACAGGTGAAGTCAGGAACAAATAACAAACACCCCATTAAAAGCCAGACAGACTCAAGATAAAGCAATATGGCAGACCAAAGAATAATCCCAAAACCCTCCTGTGAGCTCATTTTCTACATTAGCATATTAAAAGTGTACCTGGAAAATGGATGAATATTTTGCTGAAACCTCCTCAAAGATTCTCACCCACAGAAAAAAGAGAAAAAGCCCACAGGACAAAGACTCAGTGTGGTCACGCCCATGCCCCTTGTTGGGCATGAAGTTTTTATTGTCTCCTAAATTCTAAAGGTCCCAAGGAGATTTGCAGCCAGGGGAGCAGTGGGCAGCGGCAGCTAGACCAGGCTTACACTCCATCCTGTCTCCAGGATCACCTTTTCTCTGACTCCCCAGTGAGCTAAAAGCAGCCCCACCTTGACTCACTCCTTCCTGTAACTCTCCTAGGGAGCCAAAGCAGAGCACTGCCTAAACTCTCTCCTGTTGCTTCTTCTACCCTAAGTTCTTCCTTTGTTTCACTCTCCCTGGCTTAGTAAGCCTCCAAATCACCTGGACTCATCTTATGAAATCTTTCTTACATGAAGTCAAGAGCCCACACACTACAGGCCAGCCTGAGGCAGTCCGCTCTGAGCCCCTGCCTGTCTGGTAACAGGTTGGTTTTGGGTGGGCCATAGTATATTAATTCAGAACTGTGAGGGAGGTAAAAGGTGATGTATCTGTTATGGTCATAAGGTAGAAAATTGATTATTATACAGATAGGCAAGGTATGTGTGGCTTTTTATTTATTTATAACTCACAAAAATTTTCCTGAGCACTCAGTTCACTCAGTGGGGGTACTTGAGGTAGAGATCAAAACTTCAATTTGTCACGTCAAGGTATATCTTTTCTTCTAGTATAGTTTCTTCCTAGTTAAAAAAATTTTGATTAGGTAAACATTTAGTCAATTCAAAGATTAGCTATTTATCAGAACTATTTGTCCTGCGCCTGCCTCATTTAAAAAGGGGAATGTTTAGGATCCTCCCTGGAGGTGGTGGAGTACTTCATGATGGTCTTTGTGGTGGTGTGGCTCTTATATTTGCAACAGTTGATAACCTCGAACTTGTGGTCAGTCTGGTCCAGTCCATGAGTGCCTTGCTGGTTGGTATTTATCAATGAAATCTACGGCTAGGAAATTATTGTTTGTTTATCTTGAATAAGAGAGGACTTAATGGTTTTCCTTTAACTATATCCTATGTTGATGCTGGACGGCACTGCAGATCCCCCATTTGTTCCGGGTGTATCTCCCACGTGATCCCTGGTCTGGGGGCCCACCTCAAAATTCTTTGCTATAGGAGTAGTTTGGTTTCCTCATTATAACCACCAGTTTAACCACTTCCCTCCAATGCTCCAACGCTGATATAACTCTCCTCTCAGTATTTGTATGAGGCTGGTTTCATGGTAACCTATACCCAGGAAGTGGATCTGCTTGGAACAGGAACGGCAAGTGTAGGAGATGAGGTCAGACTGGTAATAAGGTGTCAGAACATGCAGGGCTTTACAGGTAAGGTGGACTTTGGTTTTCACTCTGGGTGGGTCAGGAAGCCATTGGAGGCTTTTATGAGAGGAATGACATAAATTGAAGTTGCCTTTAACAGTCTGTAGGAGGAGAGAAAGGGGGAAATAAGAACATTGGAAGATATTATAGTAATAAAGATGAGAGATAATGACAGCTTAAACCCAGCCTCTGGCTGTGAGAAAGGAGCTAAGTTCTGGATGTATTTTCAAGTTAGACATCAGGATTTGATAACAAACCAGAAGTGGAAAATAAGAGAGAGAGAAAAAATCAAAGAAGGCACTAAGATTTTGGCACTGAACACTTGAGAGATGGAATTGTACTGAACTGAAAATTAAAGTGAGCACGTTTGGGGTGGGAGAGGTATCAGGACATGGTAAATTATTAGACACCCAAGTGGAGATGTTAAACCAGCAATTAGATCTGCAGGTTTGGAGTCTAAGGGCAAGGTCTAGGTTAGAAACATATAGTTTGTACATTATTGCCATATTAGCCTTAAAAAATTTCTTACCTAAACCTAATAAAGCCTGCCTTATTTGACAGGAAAGAAACAAAAACAGAATAAACCAAAATAAGTTAATAGAATGCCTGAAAACCAACCCTAAAATCTAGTTTATCGATCTTAATGAACACTTAAAATCCCTCCCCAACCACAGATGTTGAAGTGAAAAGATTACAGAAGGAAATTATCCCATAGTCCTTAATAATTGATAGTATTCAGGTTATTTTTAAGTTTCAGTTATCTGCATGGCTTGTTCTTTCACTTCCTTCAAGTCATTGCTCAAATGTTTCCATCTTAATGAGGGCCACCCTGCCCAATGTAGTTAAACTTCAGCCTACTCTTCCACCCTCCCCACACGAAATCACCTTAAACTGCTTTATTTTATTTTTTCTTTACCAACACAATGATCATTTTCTTAAATACGTGACTTACTTATGTTTGTTCACTGTTGCACTGATCAGATCTTGGGTGCAACTTTCGATGCTGCCGGCCTCACCTGTGGTTCAAGCACTGTCAGCGGTCACCGGCTCCCTGAGAGCTTTGACCAACTTCACTCCGTGGCAAACTGACGGCGCCTCCCCTTAGACCCACATCTTAAATTCCTGTCTTAACACTTCTCTGGTACTGCAGGTTGCCTTTGGGAACCTGCTGGACACAAAAGTAGTGTAACCAGCAAGTGGAGGAGTTAACACTTCCGGGCTACCTTTGGCCAATGGGAGATGAGCATTTTCTTCCCTCAGGCAGAAGTTCCTGGGTGCTTTTTTAAAACATCCTACGGGATAGAATACCTAGTCCACCAGAACGGTGCCCAACTTATTGCATCCATTAATTAATTCTTCCACCACTCTTCTTTCATTCCCCTGTTCCCACCTAACTCCTATCCACTGAGATCATATTCCTAAATTAACATTTTATACTTAATTAAGCCCTGGTCACAGGCAGGCTCTGCTTTATGGAGAATTCAGGTGAAGAATTTCTTTTTTTTCCTGTTACTTCAGCTGCCCGAAAGTGTTACCATAAAAAAAGTCAGTGGAGGCCAGGGGAGTCTCTGCTCATTGGCCAAGATGGTGGCAGGGGGGAGGTTCTTGCACTGAGTTGTCCCCAACCGCAAAGTAGAGATAATGAGTGGATTGGGCTTACGCACAGGAGGAAAGCCAAACAGATAAACGGATAGGGTCAGAGAGAACACCAAAAGCTAGAACGATGAATGGATAGGGCTCCCAGTGTGCCAAAAGCTGGAAGTATAATTGGATTAGGAAAAAGTTCCTCCCCTCCCTACCTATAACAAGGGTGGGCTTGAGCCAGAGGGTTGAGATGGTCTTTGAGACAGGACTCCACCATTCTCCCAGGTTGTGGATCACCTGAATAAACCTCTTTCCTTTTTGCACCAACATCTGCCTCATAAGTTTGCCTTTTTGTGGCAGCAGGCAGCAGAACCATGGTTTCTGTTCCGTGACAAAGGTAGCTAATATATCTTAAGCATCCAGCAAGTTATTTGGTATATGACAAACTTTCAATTAATATGTGTTGAACTGAATGGAATATACTTCGTGTTCCAATTACCAAAATAGGTAAGGATTAGGACTTTGGTACTTCAATACTAAAGTGCAACTATCAAAATGATATATTACCCCAGAGGCCATTGAACTAGACTACAGGGCAGTTCAAACATGTATGGCAATAGGGAGTAATGGTTAAAGGTTTATAGGCAGGAGGCTTGCTGGTTAGGTGGTGTGTTAATTGCTAGCTGTGTACATTTGATAAGTTCTTTTGTGCTGCAATTTCCTCATCTCTAAAATGGGTATAATTATAATCTCTAGCTCAAAAATTGTTATGAGGACTAAATGAGTTAATATATACAGAAGGCATAGATGGCATGTAGTTAGTACAATATACATGTTTGCTGCTATATTATTATTACTATTATTGATTTCCACCACATATATTATGGAAATCCAGTGTCAAATTAAAATAAGTGGGCATTGCCAGATTTTTAAAAATTGAACCATAATTTGCCACCATTCTTTTATATTTTAACTGTTTTCAGTTACAAAATAATATTTAGTCTAATAGATATTTAAACAATATAGAAAAAGCATTCCACAATCTGTTTCATTGTCCCAACCCAGCTGTGGTTTTATTTCATTCAAATATAAGTTAATCTGTTTACAAATAATGTCAGCTTGATTTATAAATGCATTACCCAGTTTATGATCAATATTAAAATTTCATCATATACTAGCTTAACCATGGGCTTCAATGCAAGGCACAGACAGCATCAACTTATTTTGCTACTCTTAGGTTTGTGGATGAAACACCAAACAAGGTCTCAGAATCCTGAAATTTCATCACTTGTGAGGTGGGTATTGCCACGGCTTCCCCACTATGTTTGAGAGAGAATTGAATGTCATAATGATCATGAAGGGGCCTTGCTCACGCTCTGGCGTCTAGCTGAAAATCAACAGCATTAACTGTAATTGGTGCTAACTGGGCTTGCACTAATTGGAATCCCATCCATAGCCTACACCTCTCTGAGTTTGGTGCTGTGATTTTCCTAAAAAGCATTCAAACAAAATTTTAGCCCTACAAATGTCTCATTAGTATTTAACAAATAAAACTCACTTTCATGTAAGTAAATGTTTCAGAGATGAATGTTAGAGATTGAGACATTTTTATTAGCCATAAAAGCATCTGTTACAGAGTTATTTCAGCTGCATTTTAATTTTTAATTTAATTTAGTAGGTCATAATGAGAATTACTAAAAGTAACCTAATCCAAGTTCTTTGAATTCTTTTAACTCGGTGCTGTGTGCTGAGCAAGTGGGTTTCTTAAGCAAACTGCTTGTAAGGCATAATAGTTTGAGATTCTGAGACTAACACTAGCTTGTGTTTAACAAAATTTAAACTTATGATACATGCTGAGTGTGATTTTAAGGTAATAAAGAAAGCTAATGAATGGAACACTAGACTTTGTGTTAAAAAATTAATCTCTAACTGGATGACCACAATTTAACACTCATTTTTTAAGTCTATAATATATGTAGTTATGAGAATGTAGAAAAACATTATTGTTGGGAACCATCCTGCCTGGTTTCAGAAGCTGTAACCCCCCGCTAAGGCTGAGGGAGTGACCTTGGACCATAAGCCACCAAGGAGACAAAAGCTTATCTCCCTGGCAGGAGCACCGCTTCTGCTCCTCTTTTCATAACTGGCCCCCAATGCTTGGTCGGTTAGCCAATGATGGGTAAGATTCCCACAGGGGGGAGCAACCTAAGACAGGCACGATCACGTGGGAGGCCCCCAAGGAAGGACTTTGGGGCATACAGCAAAAGGGGGCAAAGGACCTTCACCCCTAGGCTTTGACAAAGCCTGAGTCCTCATTCTGGCTGGGAGAAGTCTCCTAATCTCTTGGCTGCCTCACTTCCCTGCTCCACCTAAGCCTGAAACAATGACAGAGGGTGGTGCAGCCCTGTGCTGGAAAGGGCGGGTTCCCTGGGCAATCAGGCCTGAGAAAGAATATGTAAAATCCTGTGAAAACTGCTTTGTGTAGAATGTTCTCAATTAAATGATAAGGGCCCAAGCAAGAAGTTAGTTTGTTCCTCAAAGCTTTATAGCTCTTTAGCTATCTGACCCTGACTCAAAATAGGTCCTCAGAGATCTTTGTTATCTATTGTTTGATCCTTACTGCCTGACAATGATTAATGAGCTTTATCTCTAATCCTGTGCAAATGAACCCAATAAAAGCCCATTAAGGAACAGGCTCCAGGCCCTTTTCCTTTGAGAGATTGGCCACCTTTCCTCCCCAAGCAGATCACGTCTTGGTAGACTGGCAGCGGCAGCGGGGGGAGGGGCCTGCAGGTGGAGCCCCCTCACACATTATAACAGATATCTCCTATTTCCTTATTGGTATTTGTGTCAAAAAACTCTGTAAGAAACATTGTATATACATTTGAGACATTATTACTTTAGCATCTGGGAACCTCAAAGTGAGATTCATAGACTAATAGAGTACTTCCATACATACAGAGGAGGCAAGAGGACTGGTTAGTTTTATTCCAGACAGCTGCCAATTTAAGAATATGTCACAAATAGTCTTTTGCTATTATAAGATGATTCATGAATATTATTATACACCCAGCCTAGCACTTGTACTTCTAGGTTAAGTACCATAAGAGATCTGTAACCTCACATATAATAAAATTCAAAAAGGTGAGAAAAATGTAATTTCCAATGATTCAGCCCTCTAATATGAATTTATTTATAATCACTTTGACTCCTGAAACCATTTAGTTCTAATCAAGTGGGATAATTTAGCATAATAAAATTGTGGCTTTTTACATCTGTGCTAATTAAGTGCCTGAGGCAGAGCAGGTACCAAATTAAATATTATAGTAAATTCCTGTGAATTCATTTAGGGAGAAATGATTATCTCTAAGGTAAACCAAAATACTGGAATGAAACACATACGACATTTTCTTTTTTTTTAAGATTTTATTTATTTATTTCTGAAGAGAGGGGAAGGGAGGGAGAGAGAGAGGGAGAGAAACATTAATGTGTGGTTGCCTCTCATGTGGTTCCCACTGGGGACCTGGCTTGCAACCCAGACATGTGCCCTGACTGGGAATCAATGGGCAACCCTTTGATTTGCAGCCCGAGTTCAATCTACTGAGCTACTCCAGCCAGGGAACATATGACATTTTAAAAAGGAGTTTCTGAAGCTTAAAATGAACTAATATTTTACTGAAATATTTTATTTGAAATAATACTAGTAATCACTGAAAAGAATTGTATCTGTATAAAAGATTTCACTAAAATCATTTTCAGAATAATTCTTCCAAAATGTGTTTCTAAGATCAAATTATTCCTTCCTGTCACCTTCGGAATGTATTTAGATAATTTGATGCCATATACAATGTTAGCATCTAAATGACAAAAAAATCTCAGAAATGGAGATGAAAGCACTCTCTTCTAAACTGCTTGGTATTATCATCTTTCAGAGGTGTTTCCTGCCAGCTTAAAATGTCTGGTGATAAAAATGATAAGCAACAGTTCTGTGAATAGACTGCTTATGTTCCTTACTCTGTTCTTCTCAAAGCGACAAAGTGCCTTGATTCCAGCAGAGATTCTTGTCTGCTTTGGCATTGGGTTTCCTTTGTGACCGTTAACTGCTGAAACTGAGCCCAGAACCCATGATCACATGACCTAACATTGCAAGAGATACCAAAGAGGTAAGTTAACTCATCCCTCTGCCTCTAGGAAGGGCGAACTGTGCCCACATATTTCCAGAGTAATAATTTTGCATCCTAGTGAGGGAGAAAAACAAAGGAGTGGGAATTTCCTTCAGAGACTCATTTGCATGCTTTTGGGCTGTTTCTATGCTAATACAGTTAGTGTGCAAGGGTGCCACCCCCCACCCCAGCACAGCCAGAGTAGCACCTGACTAGGATTAGGCAGCCAGCTGTTACAGATTCATTAATTTGCCTGAGGAAATTCCTTTTATGGATTAAACAGCCCCGTAGAATGTAACCATTTTTATACATCTTATTTTATGTGAATAAATATTTCTAGTCTCAGTATTTTTCCATGCCCTTCCCAACCTTCAATTTCCCTTTCTACTCTCTCCTTTCTCTTTTCTGTGCAGTTCTCTTTCTCCCTGGCTAAACTCAAAGTTTAGCTCACTACCTTGGCACCGTCTTCCCCTGGTTGCCAAATTCTACTGGTTGCCAAATTCTGTAATTAATGCCTCAAAAAATGACTCTGGAATCAGTCGCTTTTTTTCCTATCTTGTTACTACTATCTTATTTCTGTTTTGTATTATTTTTTGCTTAAATATAAAGTAGTGCCCCTATGCTTCTCCTTGCTTTGGTTTCCCTCCAGCTTTCAAGTACGTATATTTTACTTACTGCTGCCAAAGTGGTTATTGTAGAGCACAGTTCGGACTTAACCCCACATTGAAAACTTCAGTGGTTCCACACTCTCTGCCAGGGCGTTCATACTCCCCCACCTAGCTCTTACACCTCCCTGCACCCCCACCACCAACATTCATCTTACCGCCCAGCTCCAACCTAACTTTTTCCAACCTAACCTTTTTAGCTTCACCACCCACTTCTTCTTTTTCACATGGATGACAGTCTTCCTAAACTATACAGAATTCCTGAATATACTATAAATTTTCTTACATATATTTTCTATTTCCATGTCTTTGCAATCTTGTTTCCTTTATCTAAATTTTTCTTCTTCTAATATTTACCTGTTGAAATCTGACTCCTTCTTCAATTCCTAATCAACCAACCAAATAACCAAACAAACCAGCCAAACAAACAAACAATAACAGCAGCTCCACTTTACCATGTGTTCCTAACATGTCAGGACCATACTGAACATCCTAAATAGAAACACATAATCTCTAACCACTACTAAAACACCTACTAGGAAGATATCAGTACAACTACTTCACAGGTGAAGAAAATGACATTTTGGGATGTCAGTGATATGTACACTAGACTGCACAGCTAATAAGTGGTATGCAGCACATTCTGGTATTTAACAACCTAATATTCTTTCATCCATTTTTTTCCTTTAACAGACCATTATTTTGGAGTTAAGATTGGGGCAAATGGGTTTAGTGCTGTGACTAGTTAAAAGAAAAAAAAAGAAATCAAAACAAAAAACAACTGCATATCCCAATCTCCCTTATAGCAAGGAGTGAGCCTTTTGAAATAGTTTTAGCCAAAAAGAGTTAAGTGACAGTCTGCTGAGGTTATTAACGACATATTAATGTTCATCTTCCACATCTCTTCCTTCCTCCTTATTCTTTAGGAAGCATGGCTGAGATAGCTGGTGAAGCAGGAGCCATCTTGGGGCTGTTGAGTTGAGAGATGAACACGAAGGAAGGCAGAGCAGAAAGATGAAGAGTCTGGGGTATTGATGGTACTAGGAGCTGCTGCACTGTCACCCAGCCAGAGATTCTTGTT
The DNA here is from genome assembly GCA_028533065.1 of Trachops cirrhosus. Taxonomy (NCBI): domain Eukaryota; kingdom Metazoa; phylum Chordata; class Mammalia; order Chiroptera; family Phyllostomidae; genus Trachops; species Trachops cirrhosus. The sequence goes on along the minus strand of CM052541.1, from coordinate 52,092,264 downwards.
GGTAGAGACTAAAGTGTGTTTTTGGTAACTTATACACTGGGCTTTCTGTTGCTCAGAGCTGGACACGAATCCTAACTGGTGCATATTGGGAATGAGTTTTAGACCTAGATCTGTATCACCTGGATTCTTCTTTTGGCTATGTCATCACTGCCTACTTTCAGGAGCAAATTAAACTTTACTGAATCACCACCTGAGAAATTTTTTTTCTTCTGTAGTCCCATAAAATTCTGGGATACTTTTAGGGCCCTTATGATTTCCTATTTATATTTTTATTGTAGATTGTAAATTCCTCAAGAACACAGTCTATAATTTTTTTATTTCCCTATACATAAAAATATTGAATGACTATATACTATGTTGAATTAAAATCCATAAAATCCATTGTATAATTTTCTTTTGTGTGTTTTATTTTTTATTTTTATTGTTGTTCTACTACCGTTGTCCCAATTTTCCCCCATTGCTTTCCCCTGCCCTGCCCATGCTTCCTCCTCTTCCCTGCCCCAGCTCCCATAGTCAATCCCCACCCTGTTGTCCATGTCCTTGGGTCATTTATACTTGTTCTTTAACTAGTCCTTTCTTCATCTGTCCTCCCTTATCCCCTTCCTCCTCTCCTCTGGTTCCTGTCTGTTTGTTCCTTGTTTCCATGCTGCTGGCTCTTTTTTGCTTATTTGATTTTTTTGTTCATTATGTTCCACCTCTAGATGAGATCATATGGCATTTGTCCTTTGCCATCTGACTCATTTCACTTAGCATAATACTCTCCAGTTCTGTCCAAGCTGTCCTAAGGGGTAGGAGTTCCTTCTTTCTGCTGTGTAGTATTCCATTGCAGACATGTACCATAGTTTTTTGATCCATTCATTTACTGATGGGCACTTAGGCTGTTCCCAGCACTTGGCTATTATAAATAGCACTGCTATGAACATTGGGGTGCATAGATTCTTTTGAATTGGTGTTTCAGGACCAATCTCAGCAGTGGAATCACTGGGTCAAAAGGCAGTTCCATTTTTAGTTTTTTGAGGAAATTCCATATTGTTTTCCACAGTGGCTGCACCAGTCTGCATTCCCACCAAAAGTGCACTAGAGTTCCTTTTCTTCACATTCTCACCAGGACTTATTGTTTGTTGATTTGTTTATGTTGGCCTTTCTGACTGGTGTGAGGTGGTATTTCATTGTGGTTTTAATTTTCATCTCTCTGATGGCTAGTGATGCTGAGCATCCTTTCATATATCTCTGGGCCCTCTGTATGTCCTCCTTGGAGAAGTGCTTGTTCAGGTTTTTTGCCCATTTTTTAATTGGATTGTTTGTCTTCCTGGCATTGAGTCATATGATTTCTTTATATATTTTGGAGATCAAACCCTTGTTTGAGGTATCATTGGCAAATATGTTTTCCCATACGGTTAATTCCCTTTTCATCTTGCTGATTTTATCTTTACTGTTAAAGATAGCTTAAAAGCTTCTGTAATTAAAAAGGCAGAAGCTTTTTAATTTGATGTAGTCATATTTGTTTATTTTTTTCTTTATTTCCCTTGCCCTAGAGGATGTATTGGTGAAAATATTGCTGCATGGAATATCTGAAATTTTCCTGCCTATGTTCTCCTCTAGGGCTTTTATGGTGTCATGGTTTATGTTTAAGTCTTTTATCCATTTTGAGTTTATTCTGGTGTATGGTATAAATTAGTGGTCTAGTTTTATTTTTTATGCATGTACCATTCCAGATCTCCCAGTACCATTTGTTGAAGAGGCATTTTTACTCCATTTTATGCTTCTGCCCCCTTTGTAGAATATTAATTGGCCCTAGAGACTTGGGTTTATATCTGGGCTTTCTATTCTGTTCCATTGATCTAGGTGTCTGTTCTTATGCCAGTACCAGACTGTTTTGATTACCATGGCTTTGTAATATTGTTTCATGTCAAGTATGGTGATCCTTCCTACTGTGTTCTTCCTTCTCAAAATTGCTGTGACTATTTGGGGTCATTTTTGGTTCCATATAACATTTTGAAATATTTGTTCTAAATCTGTGAAATATCTCATTGGTATTTTAATAGGGATTGCATTGAATCCATAGATTGCTTTGGGTAGTATGGACATTTTAATGATATTGATTATTCCAATCCATGACCATGGTATATGCTTGCATTTGTTTGTATCTTCCTTACTTTCTTTCCTCAGTGTTGTATAGTTTTCTGAGTACAGATCTTTAACCACTTTGGTTAAGTTTATTACTAGATACTTTATTTTTCTTATTGCTCTAGTAAATGGTGTATTTTCCCCAGTTTCTGTTTCTGGTATTTCATTGTTGGTATACACAATTGCCTTTGATTTCTGCATATTGACTTTGTATCCTGCTATTTTGCCAAATTCACTTATTAGGTTGAGTAGTTTTTTTGGTGGAGCCTATAAGGTTTTCTGTGTACACACTATCATGTCATCTGTAAATAATGACAGTTTTACTTCCTACTTTCCAATTTAGATGCCTGCTATTTCTTTTTCCTGTCTGATTGCTGTGGCTAGAACTTCCAATACTATATTGAATAAAAGTGGTGAAAGCAGACATCCTTGTCCTGTTTCTGATCTTAAGCGGAAAGTTTCTAGTTTTTGCCTGTTGAGTATGATATTGGCTGTAGATTTCTCACATATGGTCTTTATTATATTGAGGTATTCTCTCTCTATTCACACTCTGCTGAGTATTTTTATCATAAATGGGTGCTACTTTGTCAAATGCATTGAAATGATCATGTGATTTTTGTCTTTTATTTTGTTTATGTGGTGTATTACATTTATTAATTTCATTGTATAATTTTATATTGTCTGAGTCTTCTATGAATTATTTTTAATTTTCTTTAAATTTGTTATTGACATAAATATAACCCAAACCACACTGGTTTAAGTTCCCATTGAGTCTGCCTGAAACCCACTCCCTCAGCTTTTTCTGAAAAATTCCCAGTTATTGCTTCATTGTGCTGAAAAGTAAGCCCCTCCAGTTGGTTCTTCTATTCAGCCTCCTCATTCCCCCCTGAGCTGCTGCCTATGAAGCTCTTGAGACTGCCTCTCTGCCCATTCCAGACATAGGGGAGGAAATGCTGCTCTCACTACCCCTTTATTTAACCTGAGGCACAAATCTTTTTCTAATTACCTGTGCACAACTGAGACCAGGTTATAATTTTAAAAGAAAGAGTGAAAGAGTAGGGAATGATGTAATGGAAGGAAAACAGAGAATATTTACAATTATTCTAGGCTCAGACCCACTGGCTTTCAGCTTTTGCTTTCCTGGCCTCCACATGATAAGGACAGTTCACCCCCCTCCACTCCCAAATTTCCATTGCTTTCTAAGGCTAAAAGTTCAAACATACTATTGTCTCAGAGAAAGACCAAAATTTTTTTTCTTCACCCCATCATAAAGCCTCCTTCCCCTAGGCTTCATTTCCTGATTTCTCATGATTGACAGCAAAATTATGAATTTCCTTTAAGAGACACCCAAACTTGACCCATAGTGAGCCTGTGGCTTAGACTAGTCTATCATAAAATAATTCAAATTTCATTTGATTTGAGTTATATTGATCATCTTCAGAAACTTTGTTATGCAAATACAAATATTATCATAGTAACTGTATAATGAATACATTACATTTTGGATATAGTTCATTGTAATTTGTTTCCAATAGCTGTTGAATTTCCTTAATAATACTCTAACATTGTTATTATTAATTTTGTCAGTGGCTGGTAACACTGGGATATTGTCACTAATTTCCACAAATAATTCAAGTTTTAAATTGTGGTGATGAAGTCTTGATTTCAAGCTGTTTAAGTGGATAAGAATCAGTGTAGAGAACTGTTGATGTATTTTGTAGAGAGGGAAAAGAATGGGTATAAGGAATAGAGATGGAACCTGAGGGACTATTAGGGACCAAGTGTACACTAAATAAACATGAAAAAGGAAGAGAAGGATGGAAAGGAAGAGAAGTAGGATGAAAGGGAGAATGGAAAAGAGGAGGAGAAAGAGGAGGAAAGAAGAGAACAATAAAAAGAGAAAGATCTTTCCAGTAGAAAATATTAATTATTACAACTGATTTTTGTCAATATTTAGTAAAAGTCATGTATACAGTATCCTGGTATTCTCATATGCAGTGTACAAACAGTGCTCTCTGCTCATGAATAGGAAGAGAAGGTTCAAGAGATCAGTCACTGAAGATAAATTATTTAGGAATTAAAATGGAAAACATTCAAAATCAAGTATCTTTTCAGGCACAAGAGCAATATAATTAAACCAGGTACTTTCTTTGAAATATGGCCAATACTCTATGCCATATTTATATTTTCTCAATAATCTATTGGCCAGTTTGTTTATAACTTTGTAATGCTTTATTATCAAACTGAGATAACCTTTGATAACATATTCTGATTTTAAACTACTATAGTAGAAAGCTGTAAAACATATGATTATTTTAAATATTTAAAAAAAATAGGGCACTTCAAATGTACTCTACGAGACTAAAGCTGATGCGGTAAGAAACTGCACAGCAATCTGGCCTTGTGATTCAGTCATTCAGAGAGAGCTGCCAACTCTGCCTTAGCAACAGCGGGTTTACTTCGCTCTTCTCTGGCCTCCAGCACAGAAGATGGGCTGTCTGTAGCCTCTGGGAAACTTAAGGTAGTTCTTCCTTTGAGAACAAGGTCACCATCTGATATTTGAACACTTCCTGAAAATTTAAGATGATAGAATAGACACTGAATAATAACAAGTAATAAAGAGAAATCGAATAATGTATTTTAATGGTGATTTGTATAGATGAATTTATAATGGTTGTTGGTTTGCATGTAGACTTTCTTGGCTGACTAAATGATAGATACAGTAAATTCTTTATATTCTTTGAAATCCTAGAATATTTTATATTTTTAGAGGTAAGTAGTTTCATACTGAGTGATTCTTAAATATTTAATTTACATTTTTGAGGTCTTTGGAGTGTATCAATTCCCATGAAGAATATATTTGATTTGTAACATTTAATTAAAGTTATGTGAGCACATCCTGGTATTCTTAAATGCAGTATACAAACTGTGTTCTGTGTTCATGGATAAAAAGAGAAGGCTCAAGAGATGAGTCTTTGAAGGGAAATTATTTGGGAATGAAGGTGAATATGAAGTGGGATGCCTCAGTGTATTATGAAAGGAATATATCCATTCTGCCGCTGGAAGGAACGGCCTTGTCTCTCTCCCTCTGTGCTTTCTTGTTTCGTGCTTGCAGAAAGCCCTGCACTACAAAGCTTGTTTGTTCCTCCTTAGTAACTGTCACTGCTTTCTGCTGGTCCTTCATTTTTAGCATGAGAGGGGTCAAATAAGTCTTGATTAATAGATCCTCATTCCTTTTCTTCTTGTCACTCTTAAGCTGTGCTATAATATAATTAATGTTAACTTGGTATCTATACTACATTAAATAGCTCAAATCCTGTCCCTCACCCAAAATATTACTATGAAGTACAAATATAATTGAGCAGAGGCACATCAATAGTAACAAAAAAAGGAGTTTATTTTTGACACTTCTCTGTTTATTTTTCTAAAATAAGTAGCTATTATCTTTATAACCAAAGTTCAACCATTATTAAAATTATTTTGAAAGCTCATGATAGATAAAATTTCTTGCCTTCAAATGTTTATGTAATTTAGTAAATAGTGGGCTCTGATCTTTGCAAGTGTGAAGTGTTCTATTTTATCAGCTGCATGAGTATTTTATCATTCAGCATATAGTCAGGAAAACAGAAACTATCGTCAATCTTTCAAATAGAGTGAATTAATACAGGAAGTTGATCACCCAGGTGATGGAAAACAAAGAAGCTAAACAAGGGTGGTTGTGAAACCAGAAAAGCATTCGTGCTGCCTGTCACTACCAGAACCAATAAGCACAGATAAGGATTGAACCTTAATGGGCTCTTTATTCAGATGACTAATGATCTGAGAAGACAGTGGGTTATGTACCCTAAAAACCATCTTGGCTGAAAGGATATGAAATAAAATATTCTGTTCAAAAAAATGCAAAAAGACTGTCTTACCTCTCATATGAAGCTGTCCTTTTTTATAAAGAGAGGAAAAGTGTAGGTAAGGGGTTTGGAATTCAGGGGAAAAGGTAAATCAGATAAAAGCTACATTGCAGTGATTTTCCTAGCATCCCTTCATCCGTGGACCAGCAATTCTTTATCTGAGTCATGGTGACAGACGTTCCTGCCCCAGAGCAGAATGGCTCAGACACCATCTTAATCACTTGCAGTCCTCCTGGGGCACAAAGTGTAGGTCTCACATTCCAGTTCCTGGAACAACAGTTTTCTATATGCATTAATTACAATACCCAGACTATTATCTGTAACTTAAAGCTAAAAATTTTTCAACTCTTGAGTTCCCCCATCATTCTCCACTGTTAAGGTAAGCTATCTTATTTCTATTAGATTAGTTTCATATGGAAGTAATCATTTTGCCGTTGAGTGTGTATCTTACTTAGCATTAGAAAGTGTCAAAAGCAGGTGTGGGAATAGCCTTAATTGCAGATCCACATAAGGGGGCACATTGTATATAACAACAAGCTATGATACTGAAAAAGATAAAAAAGGAAGGAAAACAAGTGCCTTTCTAAGACCAGTAATATTAGGCAGCCAGGACAAATCGATACCAAAGAATCCCTCTCTTTGTTTTATCTTGGACACTACTTCATTTACTTACTTTACTTCATGCTCTATGAGCTGTGAATTACGTCAGGTTCAAACATCAGAGTCCTTTAAATTCTTCATATCTATGATTATGTCTTAAAAGGAAGTAGTCTATAGCTGTGTGATTTCCTAATGCCACTTCTCTAACTTGTCCTAGTTCTTGACTGATGGCACTAATGGCTTGACAGGTGGCATTCAAAGCTTTTACCTTAGTGCAGGCTAATCTACTCATTTGTATATTCAAAGAGGTTACCATGGCTGGCACTATAAATATAGTCACAGATGTATATTCAGCAGGGCTCAAAAGGTACAACTCACTGTAACAATCAAGAACAAGTGACAGTTACCAAGGAGTCCGGGTGGTGTGAGTCTTCTGAGGCATAAGCACCATCAGTCTTCCTAGACAGCATTGTCCCCCAGAACTGTGTGCTAGAACATAGAAATAAACAGTCCTTCCACATATTAGACACCACACTGCAGGCAATGTGATGTGACCAAAGGTATAAGATACATCAGTGGGGGCATTGCAATTCATCTCCACATCTGCTGAATGCATAAAACAGTTTTTAGTACATTTGACAAAAGTAGCACACTCTCCAGCTGGGGCTACATTAGTGACTTTTAAGGAAAACATTCCCCTGTCCTTTAGAGTTATCACAGGACCCCAATCCTAAATATTCAAGTAGATTATGGTATTATTAATATACTGAACAAGGTATTTTTTGAAGGCTAAAAAACTATACTTTTGAAGGCTTTCCAGAGGACTACAATCATCTACAAGATATGAAATGAAAGAGTTTGTTCAACATAGGTTCTTCCTGCAAGACAAGTCAGAAATGTTTAGAATAATTTTTGCTAAATATACCTAAATATTTTTATCTCATTTGAAGGAATAAGTTCTCCAAAACATGGGGGTAAACAAAAAGTAATGAAAAAAATATGTCATTGTTTCCCAAACATGACTTTCAGGTCCTCTTGTGGTTCCGTGGTCCATTGTCCCTTGTCCATTACTTTCTTTACTCTTACGATATGGTGAATCCAAGGTTTTATTACTGCTGATTTCACTGTGGATGGGGTGGTGACAAGCACGTCCCAAGGTCCAGTCCACTTTTCTTCTGGCTGGCTCTCTGGGAATCCTGTCTTCCAAGTCTTTGGTAGCACCTTATCTCCAGGCTCAAAGGAATGTCACAGACTGTGGGGGAGAGGTTTCTAATACAAGCAAGGTTGTATATTCATTATCGCTAACTTCTGACTTAAATATTGTACAATTTAATAAGGACTCAATTGAATCCCACTTCATGGAGACACCCTTATTCTCAGCAGGTAAAACTTGATCCCAGTGGAGATGAGTTTTTTGACACAACTTGGCTATATTTTTCTTCAAGGTGTGATTTATCTTTTCTACCTTCCCAGAAATCTGAGGTCTCCATGCTATGTGTAGGCTCCACTTGATTCCTAAAAATTTACTAACTTTCTCTGTGCAAAACAGGTCCATTATCACTGCCAGGGAGGCCAAAGCAAAGCATTATTTCTTTCAGTTAGGCTTTCACTACCTCCGACAATTTCTCCATTCTAGTGGGATAGGCTACTGCGCATCTTGAAAAGGTGTCAACAAAGACTAACAAATATTTCCACCCTCAGACCTTCCACATCTGCATAAAGTCTTTTTGCCAGTCCTCAAACAGGCACTCTCCTTGGTATTCTTTTCCTCTTTTCTTTTGAAGTGGATCTGTCTTGGAGTTGTTCTTCTGGCACACAACACATCTAGCAATTATTTTTCACATGGCTTTAGCAATTTCAGGACCTGTGAACCACATTTTAATATAGGTGGTTAATGAGTCCCTTCCAAAGTAAGTAACCTCATGCAAATGCTTCATTCTGGCTCTGCTAAATGTTCAGGGGGCAATATAGCTTTTTTGTTATACTTTCTCCATCTATTATCAGAATCTTCATCAAAATCCCAGCTGTCAGTTTTCTCCAAGTTTGCAGTCATATATTCTGGGTCAAATTGTGACAAGTCCAGAACAGGTACTAAAGGCATTATAAGTGTTCCTTTAGCAGCCTCTTTTGCTGCTCAATCAGCCAGATTATTTCCTCTGGCCACTTCAGTGTCCTCTTTCTAATGCCCCAGGCAGTGCACAACTGCCATTTGTAAAGGTACCTGAATGGCTTCTAATAATTTTAAAAGTTATGCTGCACGCTTAACCTCCTTTTTATTGGAGGAGGATAATCCTCTTTCCTTCCAAATGGATCCATGTGCATGCAAGATTAGGAAATTGTACCTCAAGTCAGTATACACATTTAGTCTCTTTACATGTGACAATTCCAGTGCCACTGTCAATGCAATCAGTTCAGCTTTCTGAGTAGAGGTTCCTGGCAATAAAGCCTTGGCCTCTACTATTCCTTCAAGAGTCACAACCACATACCCAGCCTTTCTACTCCATATAACTTCTTCCATCTGCATATAGAGTCTAGTCTGCTTCTTCTAGGACATCGTCCTATAAATCAATTCTGCTAGAATAAACGTCATCAATTATTTCAGCACAGTCATGCATTAGTGTGGCTGAGTCAGGCTCCAGGAGAAAGGAAGCAGGATTTAACTTACAGTTTTGAGAGAGACATAGGGAGTGTCGAGAAGAATTGCTTGGCACCTGCCCATTCCACCAGCAGTGGCGGAAAACAAATTTCCTTTTTGTTTCAGCAGGCTCAACACTTGGTGGGGTGCATATCTGGTGATAGGCTGTCCCAAAGAAAACTTTTCAGCTTCCTGTAAAAACTCACAAGTGGCTGCCACAGCTCTCAAGCAGGTTGGCCACCGCTGGACAGTGTGATCTAGTTAATTTCACAATATGAGATGGGTTGCAGAATGTCACGAAGCATTTGGGTGAGGACTCCTAGGGCAACACCCTGCCTTTCATGAATATATAATTAAAAGGAATTAGTAGGTTGGAAGTTCCAAAGCTGGTGCAGAAGCCAGGTGCACCTTCAGGGACTCAAAAGCCTGAGTACACTCCTTTGTCCATTCTAAAGGGCTATATTCTGGCCCTTTCAGAAGTTTATGCAGTGGTTTAGCAATGAGCCCAAAGTTTGGAATCTAAATGCAGCAATAGCCAGCCATTCCCAGGTATCCTCTTAACTGTTTCCTGGTATCAGGAGCTCTTACTTTAATTACGGTTTCTTTTCTGTTTCCAGCAAAATTCCTTTTGCCAGGATCAAGCAGGAACCCAAAAAATCTAACTGCTTGTTGGCAAATCTGGGCCTTCTGTGCTGATGCTTTTATGTCAGATGGTTCAAGATAGCTATAGTGTTAGTTAAGCATTGTTGGATGATGTCCCTGTAATCAAGAGGCCTTCTACATATTGTAACAGATTTCTTCCTTATAGTTTTATATCCTTTAAGTCCTGGCTCAGGGGGTCCCCCCAAATTGTGGGGGAGTTCTTAAACCTTTGCGGTAAGACTGTCTAGCCGTACTGAGTCTTCCCAAGATTCTAGGTCCTGCCATTCAAAAGCAAGCAATTTCTTTTTTAAAAAATATTTTATTTATTTATTTATTTTTAGAGAGAGGGAGAAAGGAGGGAGATGGAGAGCGAGAAAAACATCAGTCAGTTGCCTCTAGCACACCCCCAAATGGGGACTGGCCCGCAACCCAGGTATGTGCCCTGACTGAGGTTCAAACTGGTGACTCTTCGATTTGCAGGCTGCCTCTCAATCCACTGAGCCACAGCAGTCAGGGCCAAAAGCAAGCAATTTCAAAAGCAGCTGAGAGCCTTGATCAACCAGAATGCAAAAGAAGTCATCCTTTAAGTCCAATACTGAATACCAGAGGCTATCTCTGGATATGTTGTTCTCCAAAGTATAAGGATTTGGGACAGTGGGATGAATGTCTTGTGCAGTGTCATTTATGGTCCTTATATCCTATACAAATTGATATTCATTTGAGTGGGGTTTCTTAACAGGCAATATGGGGGTATTGTATGGGGAATGGCAGAGCTGAATAAGTACATATTCCTGAAACTTCTGAATTTTGGGGCATGTTCTTTCTAGGATCTCTTTCTGCAAGGGCTATTGCCTTTTATTGGGAGTCCCCACCCCTGCTTTGAGGTTAACTTTAACAAAGGATGCTTGCTTAGCCCTCCCTGGCCTTCCAGCAGCCCAAACAATGGAGTTTACCTGTTTCTCGATTTCTTCTGGCCAGAGTCATTTTTTCTCTTCTCCCATGGTTTCATAAGGAACTGCCAAGGATGCTATGGAGGGACCCGAAGAGAAAGTGATCTGAACACGAAATTTAGACAGCAGGTCCCTTTCCAGAAGAAGAATTGGACACTCAACAATATATAAAAATTTATGAGCTAAAAACATATCTCCCATAGCACATTCTAATGGCTTCAAGAAAAATTGGCTTTCAGGGCCTTCAGAAATTCCAGTTACAGTTACAGCCTGCCACAAGGACTCAGACAGAGGTGTACTGACATCAGAACATGTCGCTCTGGTATCAATCAAGTAGTATACAATATACAATTAGTTCCCCTGCTGTTAGCTTTCCCCGAAATTCCTGGGGGTGTGACTTTAATAGGTTGTTGTAATAATACAACCTCTGGGCCCTGTCACTCATTGTTGGAGCTATTTCCTTTTTCCAGCATAATTCTCAAGTTCTTTGGCTCTGACACCTCCTTTTTCCTCACTTTGGGCATTCATTTTTCCAGTGACCCTTTCCTTGCAATATGTATGTTGATCAGTGGTGAGCATTTTATGTAGGGGTTGGGAACCTCTTGCCTGCCAATGGAATTGCCCTGAAGCCTGTTTCCACAAAATAATGGCCGCTTGGGCCTTTGTTGTTGTTGTTCTCTGTTATTATAAATTTTGAAGGCAACGTCTACTAATTGGGAAGGATTCATGCCTATTCTTTTCTCTAACTTCTGAAGTTTTGTTTCATGTCAGGTGCACTTTAAGAGATAAAGGTCATATTACCATTCTAATATTGTCAAGGGCTAGTGGATCCAAATTAGTATATTTTCTATAGGCCTGGTAAATTCTTTCAGGAAAGCCAGAGTGGACCTCTGTGGGCTTTTGTTGCATCGCCTGTACCATATTCAGACTTTTTCTGCTTAGGGACTCCTTTCTTCAGTCCCTCGAGGATGTACCTTTTATAATGTTCTAAGGGAGAAAGGTATTCTCATTAGAGTCCCAGTTGGCCTTGGTTAAAGGTATTGCCTTCGTAGGGTCAGGAGTCCCATCTGGATTTTTTGGTGCAGTCTCCAAGCCTCTCATTTTCCTTATTTCATACCAATAATTTATAAGCTAGCTATTTAGTAAGGCTTATATGTTTGCCCAATTGGGATAGTAGGTGGCAAAAACTGATGTAACTAAGTCAGTCAATTTAGAAGGATCATCCTATGAGAAGGATTTGAGATTTTCCAGTTTGGTCTGATGTGGAAAATGGAATATGTACCCAGTAATATCCAGCAGGATAGCCCTCTGACCCTATTCCCACTGGAAATCTTTGGGTATTGCTCTGCCCCAGTAGGGACTAGTTCTCAACAGAATTTTGTTCCCTATGGGTTCAGTATGGAGAGACCTGTGTCAGCCTCACCTGCTTTGGCTCCATTAGCCAAGTAAGGGGGAAGATCCTCCAGTGCTGGAAGGCCTGTGGAAACCCTAACCATGCTTGCAGCAGCCAAAACATCTAGATTTTCCTAGTCCCTCTCTTCTGGAATTCTGCTATCTGACACAGGAAAAGTCCCTTTTCTCTGGACCCCTAATCTATTTCCTTTTAATCTTGAATCTTTATTGTGCAAAGTCATAAAAGCTTATACATAAGGCGTTTTGTCTCATTTCCCTGATCTTTCACAAAACAACTCTAATTGCAGTATAGTAGAGTACTTTAATGACCTGTTCAGTGGCCAGTGTTCTCTTGAGTCCAGGTTATACATAAGCCAAGCAGCATTACAATAAATAATCAATTTAATTTTAGTCATAGGTTTATAAGCGTAGGTTGATCAATCAGCCAAAATTCATCCCAAAGGGCTCTCCTCACCCCAATTCTACCAGAGAGAGCTCTGTAATATCTCACAAACCAAACCAGAAGGTACCTTAATTCCTGACAAGAAATCTAAGTTGTAACCTGGGACTGTAATCCTTAAACAGAAAGCACAGTGATTCAATTCAAAGTGAAGGCGATGGATAGTGCTGAGAGTCGGAGAAGAAGAGTTCCCAAGGCAGCTGCTAGGGAGTCTCCAAGTCCACATCCAGGGACCCCTCCCCAGTCCAGGCAGCCAATGGGACTCCCCGCTAAATACCCAGGCTTACTGGAGAGTCCCGAAGCTGTCCCAGAAGGAACTGCTAGAATATAAAACCGCAAAAGTCAGTGTTCATGCTGCCTATCACTACCAGAACCAGTAAATAGAGATAAGAATTGAATCTTTATGGGCACTTGATTCAGAAGTCCAGTGATCTGAGAAGTTGGTGGATTATATACCCTAAAGACCATCTTACACGACATCTCAAGACAACCTTTTTCATAAGGAGAAGAAAAGTATAGGTAAGGGTTTGGAATTCAGGGAACAGGTTAATCAGATAAAAGCTATAGTACAGTGATTTTCCTAGCATCCTTTCCTCTGTTGACTGGTGATTCTTTATTTGCATCCTGATCTATGGAAGTTCCCTCCCTTGAGCACAATGGCTCAGAAACCATCATGACTGCTTGCAGTCCTCTTAGAACACAAAGGTGGAATTGCTTGTGGGTCTCCTGAAGTCAGGGTAGGTCCGGTCATAAATTCCAGTTCCTGGAACAATAGTTGTTTATATACATTAATTACCAAGTCTATTATGTATAAATTAAAGCAAAAAAATTTCCCACCAGTTGAAGGCTACTCATACTGGAAGGACAACAGATGAACATATGGGGACCAGAACCAGAAGCTGGACACAGGCTGAAGCTAACTTCACGATGAGAGGTGGGCAAGTGGTTGCTGGAAGCAAGAACCAGTGTGGGCAGTGCTATCTAGCAAGAGCTGGAGCCCTGATGGAGAGACAGGTACTGTCGGAGATTCCCTAGGATGCAAGGAGAGAAGGGAAGAAATATGCTAACTTCTCCCTGCAGGGAAAACTCTGTTAGGATAACAATATCTTGCTTGTGTTTTTCAAATACTCCTGCGTTTTGACTCAGGGCAGGAATCAGCCATGAACTAAACTGAATTTTGTTTAGTAGAGACTTTCATAGTGCTGCAAAACTAGAGCAAGTAAGTAGGACTGGCTCATCAGAGATCAGCTAATATTTGCCAATGGAATAAAGCAAAATGGTCTTTTTACCTTCTTTTTGCATTATAATGTGAAATGTAATGATTAATGTAAATTATGAAGGACTGATTTATGCCGTCCCATTTGCTACTCTAGCAAATAGAAAGTTAATAATAATACCTGTACTTATACTTTCTATGTGCAAAACTCTAAGAGTTTTACATGCATTAATGCTTTTAATTCTCAAAACAACCTCATGAGAATAAGTAGCATAGATGGTAGATAGAAAATAAACAGGGGGAGGGCAAGAATAGTATGGGAAATGTAGAAGCTAAAGAACTTATGACACATGGACATGAACTAAAGGGGAGGAATGGGGGTGGGAGAAGGTGTTCAGGGTGGAGGGGAATGAAGGGGGTAAGGGGACAACTGTAATAGCATAATCAATAAAATATAAAAAAATTTAAAAATAAATAAATAAAATCTTTAAAAAAATAACAAAAAAAAACAACCTCATGAGATAAGTACAACTATTACTAGTAATCCATTTTATGGAAGACAAAGTTGAAGCACAGGGAGGTGAGCTACTAGGTACACTGTTACATATAGATGACACAGTTGTATTTTGAGGTATTAGAAGTGGCCTTTATAATTGGCTCTGCTACAATGAGGTCCTCAGATAAACTCTTCTGAAAGGAAACACTGTTTTCTTAGATCCGGCACCCACATGCCAGCACCTTAAACCAAGCTGCCATCTTCTCTTACCTGTACTGATAAAATGGACTCTGGACTCATCTCCTCCCTCCCATTCTTGTCCTCTTCAGGCTGCATTCTGCAGAGCTGTCAGAATAACCTTTTAATGACTCAGCTTCTGTTCTCAAAGCCCTCCAGTGGTTTTCCATTGTTAGTGAAGTCCTTCATTACTGAAAAATATTGCCCCATGGGTTTTTAGAGGACAGGCAGAACCCAGTGTGTTTGGAGTACTATTGCTTTCCTGGTGTAACTGGGCAGCCATTTATTTACCTAACAGTCTCCTCTTTAAGGAACATTGTCTTTACTTCTTTAATACTCAAGGCCATGAGATTACTCAAGGTAAGCACATAAGTGAGTCAGAAAAGTCATCCTGAAATTATTCTCACTTCCTGTTTATGAGCATTAATCCTCCAGCGGAGATCTCCACAAAATCTCACATGTTAGACTCAACTTACCCCTAGAGACCCCCTGCTGAAGCCTCTGGCAAAGTGACAGTCATTTTGTAATGTCTGTCAATGGTGCTATTTGTTTTGGCTTCTGCTGGGCAAATTTGGTGGGGAGCCAGGGCAACAAAGGGCCCTCCTCAGATGAAAGTTGAGAGAGGCATCTGAGGTGAATCTCTAAGTAGCAGAGAGAGGTGTAGGGAAAAGGAAATTGGCAAAGGACATTTATGAGCTAAAAGTCAGAACTTCTGTGCTTGTATTTGAACAAAGAGCAAAAGCTAAGCGAGTGCTACAACGGGTCTTAACACGCTGAGAGAAATGCACGGTCCACAGGGTGCTTTACATTTCCTCTCCATGGCAATGGTCCACAACAGTGCTGCTCTTAACTAGCAAAATATCTTAGATGTTTCATACATGTGATTAATAAATAAGGGACAGGCTGAAAGCTTAGCACTGTCTTTGGCCCATCTAATTGCATTCATATTTCTAGAAATAAGAAAGATTAATCAGTGTGTAAATATTACGGGGGACCCCAAAACAGAATTTATTTATAAAAACTGTGTATTTATTCTTACATGTTTAAACTTCAGTCACCTGTACTCTCCATTTGATGCAATATTCTTTTTAAGACACTTTGTCCACTGCTCAAAACAGTTTTTGAGCTCATCAACTTTGATGCCTTTTAGTACTTCTACTGTTTTTTGTTTCACATCTTCCACATCAGCCAAACATTTCCCTTTGAGGACTTTACTCATCCAGGGAAACAAAACAAAAAGTTGCTTGGGGTGAGATGGATGAACAGAGAGGGTAGGGCATGGGGCTTATGCTGTTTTTGGTCAAAAACTACTGGGCACTCAGAGGGGTGTGGGCAGGTGGACTTGTAAATCACCCATCATGAAATGGGCAAATGCGTTGAAAGAGTCTTCAAAAACAATTCACTGAAGCCAAATGCAGCCTCTTGTAACAATGCTAGCTGGTACACTGATACAGATGGGTTCCTAGAACACTCATCTAGAGGGGGAAGTCTGTACTGAAAAGCCTGCCTTTCAGAAGATAATTCCTCTTTTTTTTTAGTTCCCTCTTATGTGAGAAATATTTACTGGCTGATTTAAACTAGGCATGAAAAAATATCTTAGGAAAAAGTTTATGTTTTTATAGACTAGATATAGCTGATCAAAATTATAAGAATAACTCAAGAAAAGTCTTTGTTTTTGTTTTTAATTGCTTCACAAGTTAGGCAAAGGTGGGATATACATGCTGACTACAACTAAGAATAATGTTATTGCTATAATTCTTCCCAACACTTCATTGCTTAGAAATTATATTGAAGCCTAGATGGGTGGCTCAGTTTGTTGGGGCATTGTCCCATACACCAAAAGGTTGTGGGTTCGATTCCTTGGTCAGGGCACAGGCCTAGGTTTCAGGTTTGAGGCCTGGTCAGGTAACATACAGGAGACAACCCATTAATGTTTCTCTTACATCCATGTTTCTCTCTCTCTCCCTCCTTCCCTTGCTCTCTCTCTTAAAGCAATAAAAACATATCCTCAGGATTTTAAAAAAAAGAATTATATTGAGTCCTATAGGGTCTGTGGAAGAACTTTGAAAGCTTTTTCATTGCTTCAGACTTTATGCAGCCAAAATAATTATTGGCGACATTTCAGCCTGCCAATTTTCAATTCAAAGGTCATTCACACTGATTTTTCTTGCATTGACTTCATGCAAGACATCATTAATTACATGTTATTAAAATGTTAACTCTCCCTTCAAATATCTCATTAATGTACATGTTTATTTATATATATTTAATTTTAATCAATAAAAATTCCTCTTAGATGAAGAAAAACTCATTTGTTTTATTGTACCTTGCATTGCAAGACATCACTGTCTAGTACCTCATAAATATTTTTCCTTCTTAAATCATTTCCTGGAAAGTAAATTTGTCTCACTTTTTCTATAAAGCTAAAGTTGTAGGGGTTTAATTTTGTAGATGAGATGAAAGACTCGCCTCCATGAATAATCACAGGCTCATGTGATTGGAAGGACCTTCAAGCAAAGTCACAGTTCAGCTTGAATCCAGAAGAGTTCATAACACACCGACAGTTATTCCATCATTCAGAGCCCTCAGACAGACTATCCAGAACATCTTTCTCTGGTAGCCAGTCTCACGTAAAATCGTCCTTTTGTTGCTGTTGTTTTTGTACGAAGCTTTAGCTGATGTCTAATTTGTTACTAAGATGATGCCCATTCTTGCTATACTTTTGCTTTTGGATGAGAGAACAGCTGGGCAAAAGAAATGCTATGACAGTGATTACTGAGTGGAAACTGAGAGATGAGACTTGATAATATTTTGCTATTTAAGATATTTTAGTGCTTTTTTGTGTGTT
This sequence comes from Trachops cirrhosus, assembly GCA_028533065.1. Lineage (NCBI taxonomy): Eukaryota > Metazoa > Chordata > Mammalia > Chiroptera > Phyllostomidae > Trachops > Trachops cirrhosus. The sequence continues at coordinate 52,074,756 of CM052541.1, read as the reverse complement.
TCGATACAGACATGTAACATGTTTAATTTATTTGAAACAAATTTAAGGGAAGAATAATTGTGGGACCTTTCCTACAACTGACTAAAATTCTTATGTCAACATTAAATCATTATTTATCTAGTGTTGATATGAGAACACAACCTTTTCTTGGTAGAAGTGCTCTATTTCTTAAATTAGCTCCATAAGTCTCTATAGTCTTTCCAATGGATTAAGTCATGTTTGCATTTGAAGAACCAGGAGTCTGGAATTGAAGTCAAACGTACTCAGCAGTATATAAAACACTTTCTACACTAAAAGCTTTCCTTAGAACTGTGATATTAAAAGCAGTGACTAAATATGTAAAATGATAGCCAAATTATGATAAGTGTAAATCGCAAACATAAATCATTACTATATCAATGCTTGCATTTAGGGAAGACAAATATTAAATTCTTATATCTTCCTCCTGTTTAATGTTTAATCTGCTTATGTAAGTAGGTATTCCTTTTTTGACTGGGGTTTTTACATGTGAATATGAATTTTGAATTTCTGTATGTAATATAAGTGCCAAAAACCCTTCCCTGTATCCCAGCAAAGCTTATTGTAAAACATCTTGCTTAATCAGTTAATGAACACAAAGCCAAATATAAGCTATATATATTTTTTTACCATAAAATATTATTTATTTAATACATGTGAATTGTGCTCTAGTATTAATCAATCAACTAGGTGGAGGAAACATAGCTTGTGATTTTCAATATAAACAACCATAGTCTAGAATTTTTTCTTTATGGACTGGTGTAGAAGATACCTTAAAAAATCTATAAAAATTACACAAGCTTATATATTTTAGGGAGGTTTGCTTTTTAAATATTTTTATTTTCTTTGATTTCATTGTCCAAATTGTGTTTAAAATTTATCATTGTGAAAGTAAAATGCTTTTATAATAATTTCAAAAATATAGACAAGGTGAGCCCTGCCCAGTGTGGCTCAGTTGGCATCATCCCACAAAGTGAAAATTTGCTGGTTTGGTTCCCAGTCAGGGCACCTACTTAGGTTTAGGTTTGGTCCCCAGTTGAGGCGTGTGTAAGGGAAAAATGATTCATGTTTCTCACCCTCTCCTCCTCCCTCTCTTCCCTTTCTCTAAAAATAAATATATAAAATCTTAAAATACACACACACACACACACACACAGAGAAAAAAACATTCCAATATAAATAGAATGTTTTGGTGTATTTCTTTCTAGATTTTTTTATAAATAGATTTTAAAATGTTTCTAATGTTTATAGTCATAGTTCAGAAAAGTAAAATTTAATAAAATTCATAAAAATGTGTCAGTTAATATGATTTTTGATGTACTTGAAAATATGTTTGTAATATAAAAAAGCTTTAAGAACATAATATTAAGTGAAAAATTAAAATATGAAATATTATATAAATAGTTAAATATAAATATTATATAGCAAACTGGAAACATGCTAGAGTTTGACTTAAACCAAAGCCATTTGTTTGAAATGGCTACTGGAACTGATCACATTTCTGAACCTTGTGGTATCAAGCAAAACAATCCAGAATATTTAAGAGCAAAGACTTAGGTCAAAGGATTATATTCAGGTTAATGTATGTACAAATTTTATCCTTACTTTTTCTTGACAGTCAATACTAAACATAAAACTCACACAAGTAAGTTTGATTCTTAAAAATATGTAATTGAAGATGAGTTTTAAAAGAAGTTATCACCCAAGAAAATAATACAATCTACAAAATTAGCAAGGAAGAATTTTATCTCTAGATTTTTGGGGGGGCTAGAATGGAAGTAAAAACTTTCTCCTTCCAAATTTTGGTAAATCTGGGATGATCAGATTTTCAGAATTCAGGGGGTCAATGACAATTAAATGTTGGCATTGTATGGTAAGAACTCTTTGGCTAAATTCTTCAGAAGATGACCCAGAGATGAGGATTCACATAACAAACATTTGAGGTTTATTAAGGATGTGCTCCTGGGAGAAGCAGGTGAGGGAATGGAGGAAGCAAGACTGAAAAAAGGGAGAAAACAAGCAAATAGAGAAATTTCAGGTGACTTCTCAGCCTCAGACGGATTCTACAAGGTACCTAGGAACATAAATTACATCTCAGGTTTGTTTCACTTTGAGGCCAAGACTGGGCTGTCAAACTTCCACACAAGTCAGTACTTTGCAGATGGGTTTTCCAGGAATGTAGTGCCTCTCACTCATTTCTGTTTCTCTGTATAAAGAATAAAGACAAAAGGGGCTCCCCAAATTCAAGTCAGTTCTCTGAAGGGAGGGTCCAAAGGAATCTGGGTGATCCTTAGGGATGTTTGTTACACATGGTTGTCACAAAACTGCCACAAATCCACATTTAAGTTGGGAAATGTAATTCTCCATGTTTTGTGTCTTTGGAAAGGGTTCACATATCTGAGTCCAAGGATGCATTTTCAGCTTGGACATACCGATAGAAACTGTGATGGGATTCGGAGTTGAGGGTGGTGGGGGAGTCCTTTGGTGTATGTGATTAGGAGTGAAAAGAAGGGGATAATACAATTTCTTTAAAAATTTGAAGCACAGAAAGAAGAGAGGAGAAAAGTAAAATAACTGAGAGAAACCTAAAATGTATTCATTATGGGAACATGGCTTAGCTCAGGTCAATTGTGCCATTGCCCAGACTCCAGAGGAAGTTTGGTCAGAAAGTCTCAGCTCACACTTGAATAGTTTCCATGTGAGTGCGACAGGCCCCAGGCTAGAAAGGCTCCTGGCTCTCTAGGGGTTAGGAAACGTGTAGAAGTAAAGTTCAGAGGATGCCAGAGATATGGTAGGCCCAGCAAGAAAGGACAGTGACCCTGGGTCAAGACCAAAGGAGTGGTCAGCTGCCTGCAAGGTAATAAAAGTGAAGCCATCCAAGAGCAGACTGATTAAGGCTTTAAACTTGTGCCAAGTTTATTGAGAAATGTGAGACTGCGTACTTGCAAATTACCTCAACGCTATATAATTTCTATTCTGAAGTTTTCTCACACTGCGTTAGAGGATCTGAGCCTTTTCAAATGTTTTAGTCTATGATGCTAAAGTCCTAAATGAGTTGTGTGTGTTAATGCACATGCAGTGGTGTGTTCCCGTGGACGGCAGCACAGGCAGGTGTCAATGCAAACAACCACAACTTTATACATAACTAAAAGAAAACCTGAGTCCCTGACATCACGACATTTCTTAAGTTTCCAAATGTGTGTGTGTGCATGTGTGTGTTTTCCCATATTGACTAATTCTCTGGGTGTCCTAAAATTCAATTCTGACACTATCTATCTGGAGTTAGCATTAGATCCCACAAACTAAGGGCTTAGTCCCCCAAGACTGTCCCCACTTTCAATGCCAGTTATAAGTCCAAGCCCCCTGAATTTATGACTGACCAGCTAATATCAGGGGTCTCATAATCTTCTCTTCAGGTCAGCTCACGGAACTCAGGAAAACAGTTCACACACTATTACTGGTTTATTATGGAGCACACAACACAGAAACAGTCAAATGGAAGCGATGCCCAGAGCAAGGCACTATGTGTGGAGGGCGGCACAGAACTCCATGCCTTCTCCTTGCCTCCTACCCTCCCACACCTAATGTGTTCACCAACCAAGAAGCTCTCCAAACCCTGTTGTTTAAAGTTTTTATGGAGGTCTTGTTACTTGGGAGCAATTGATGTAATCACTGGCCATTCATGATTAGCTCAATCTCCAGCTCTCTCTGTCTCTCCAGAGGTTGGAGATGAGAATAAAAGTTCAACCTTAAAATTCTGCCTTGGTCTGTCTGGTGAGTAACTCCCAACTTAAAACTATCTAGGTGTCTCTAGCCACCAGTCATCTGATTAGCATACAAAAAGGCATTCTTAATCACTCCAGAGATTCCAGGGGTCTTAGAGGCTCTTATGTCAAGAATTTCAATCAAAGGCTAAATATCAGCACAAGCAATGCTCCTAGAATCCTTATCACTTAGAAAATTCCAAGGCTTTTAGGAATTCTGGGTCAGGAACTGGAGGCAGAGACCAAATATAGATTTCTTATTATGTCATGCAATAGCATTTTTCCCAAATAAAAATGACTAGAAAGTAATAAACCAAAATGCTATCAGTGTGGTGATTTTAATTTCCCTTTATGCTACCTCATTCCACTTTTATTTACAATGTACACTTTATAATTGTATAATAAAAATACTTTAAAATACATGAGTGAGTTGTAGTTAATTCAGAGCTAGAAGATAATCTGTATAAAGTATTATCACTTGAATTGACAAGCCATCTTGCTTCTAATAAGATTTTGAGTTCCTGGTTAATTAAATGAGAAACAATGTAACCTTAAAAAAGTTATTGAAAAATCTTAAAAACAATATATTTGGCTATGTAAAATCAAAAACTTCATTTAGGTAAAATAATCACTAAAAAACTTAAAAGGTAAATACTAAATTTATTTTTTAAGTTAGTTCACACATTATTATTTATAAAAAGATGATATTTATTATTAATTCACTGAGAAAAAAGCAAAAACCCCAATGGGAAAAGTAAGTAAATGTAATACAGTGCATAATAATTCAAATTATCAATAACATAGGAAAAACACTCACAGTAACCTAGCATATAATGATTTCTTCATTTTACAGTTGGAGGAAATGAGATCGGAAGAGTTAAATCAGTTGCTTACAGAAATGAGGATGAGGTTGAGATTCACCCTTCTAGCTTTGACTTGTGCCCGGTCACACTAGTGACTAAGAAAATCCGAGCGGCCTTCCCCTAGATTGGACTTTTCGTGGCTCACCCTCTTGGTTAAGAGTTCTTGCAGTTTGAATGAACAATATTCTTCCTTTGGTGAATACTAGACTGTCACAAAATTTAAATTAAACTCTATAACTAACTTGTTTGGTTCTCAATAGAGCAAACTTCTTTCATTAACCTTTTAATATTAACAACATAATTACATGTTCCTCTTTATTAAACTAAAACATATTTTAAGCTGTTCTTCAGTCTAATTGAAGAACATGTCTTATGATAGAGGATATTTTGTTCAATCAACCACTTAATATAGAAGCGACATTAAGAAAAGTGTTGATAACTTTCATACATTTATCTATTAAGTTGTCTTCTTGATGCACCCAAATATAGATACTATGTTCAGACTTTAAACATTTATTGCTGTGGTACTCCTCTCCATCCTCCACCCCCATTTGTTTGATGACAGATATGATAAAAAATTTGAAGCATATTCTCATGCTAATAATTTTCTAATGTACTCATTAGGACTTTTTATGTTTAAACAAGAAATCAATACGATGTCTTAAAAGTTCTTCATTTGTAGTACTGTTTCTACCACAGTTAAAAAGAAATTGCCACTATGATCTAAAGAAAAGGTGTAGCTAAGTGTGCTAGTGTGTTTCAATTTTAGACAACGTTGAAAAAAAATCATTGTTTTGAATGCATGATCATTCTGGGGAAAAAAACCCACAACAAACAGAAATGGGCTTAAGTGTCACAGCCATGAATCAATGATTTACAATAGTTTCCCTCCCAAATCCCCCAGAAATGTGTTATCACACATTCTCGATGGTAACAGAAGCCCTGGTGCAGGCAAATAGACTCTCCAGGAAGTGGTTTCTTTTTAGAAACCACTTTTGGTGTTTCCTACCTGATTCCTATAAGACTTCCTCCCAAAGGACAAGGCCCCCTATGCAATAGTGCGTCTCAAACTTGAACAAAACAACCTGGGGCTCCTGTTATATTGCAGATTCTGGTTCAGTAGGTTTGGGGTGAGATTCTGTATTTCTAAAGAGCTCCCAGTTGACACCAGTGCTGATGGGCCACAGATCATACTTTTTGGGTCAAGGCAATGTAACCAACTCCCAGCTTATTATCACCAATAGATGCTGCACATCTGTGAACTCAAATATGAGTCTGATACATTTGTTTTCACCTTGTCTGTGACTGGATTCTGTGCTGCTTTCAGGGAATTTTCTGCAATCAAAGGGAACAAGAAGGAAGAGAATGAGAACTGGTCTTGCCTCTTGTCAGCAGTGACAGCAACAATTCCTGCACACACCCAAAGGTAGTGTTAACCTAAAAATAAAAGGCCAAAGTGAGAGGCAAAAAGCCTTTGATTGAGATAATAAAAGAAGAGCTGTTTGAAAAGCACTGATTCAGGCAGAAACCCAAATAGTGTTCAGATTAGGGGTGTGAAGGTAAGGAGTTTCTATGAGAAAGGAAAGGGGGAAAATCACATGAATAGAAGGGAGGAATTTCTGTTGGTGTTAAGTCAAGGAAGGAATTTCTATAGGTGCAAATAAGCTAAGCTATTCTTCAGCTGTGCATGGTGGCACTCACCCTGAAGAATGTCTTTAATTTTCAGTCTGTTAGAACGTCTGCTTTCCTGTTAGCTTTGCAAACAGTGGTTTGGAATACAATGTTGACCCAGTCCAAAGGTTATTTTTCCCGGTTTAAACATTCCAAAGGTTTGAGGAGTAAGACTCGTAGGCAGTTCCTCTGGGATGACAGCTCTGACTCCATGCTGAAGTGGCTCTGTTTATATTACATTTCACAGGAGGATTCGTGCAGTTGTTAGAGGATCCCCGATGCCCTGTGAGCGCCCACCCTACCATGTGACCTAATCCCTAGAGATCTGATGCTTTGTGGTGCCACTCCGTATCTGCTTTGTTGTCTCCAGTTGTCCTCCCTTCCCTTTCTTAACCTCCCCTCAAAACATGCTGTCATGGTTCAATCCATAAATTTTTTTGAACACTTATTTTGTGCAAGGTGGTCAAAGCATTGAAAAGAAATAAATGATCACTGCTCTTACACTGTTGAATATTTATTTAGAAAAAAAATTTAAAAAACATGCAAAAATAAATAATGAAGGTGTTCCATACAGCTCTGTATTTTATTTCATTAGAACACCCAAGGCAGTATCTAGAAGCTCAGCATTAGGGGAGACCTTAAAGATCACCAAGTTAAATTTTTATGCGGTATATGAACTCTCCTACCACATTGTGCGTATTTGTTGGCCCAGCCTCTAAGTTGTTTTAAGCACAGAAGGCTCACTGAGTCCCAGAGTAGCCCATCCCAACACTGGTCAGCTCTAATTGTTAGAAAGCTATTATTTACATTTGGATTGTTCCTTCTATTAATCATCAGACCCACAGTCTTGCAGAAAAGGAAAAGTTATGGTCAACTGGAGAAGGGCTCCTTACAAAGGAGGAGCCATTTGAGCAAAATCTTAAATTCTGCTGGGATTTAGAAAAGTTGAGAAAAGTGGGAAGGGTAGCATTCTCATCCTCTTAAGTCAGTGGTCTCCAACCTTTCTGGCACCAGGGACCATTTTCACGGACGACAATTTTTCCACAGACCTGGGGTTGGGGGATGGTTTGGGGATGATTCAAGAGCATTACATACAAGCTCAACTCTTGCTGTGCAGCCCCGTTCCTAACAGGCCCGGACCGGTAATGGTCTGTGGCCCTGAGGTTGGGGACCCCTGTCTGAAGTGATACACTTCTTAATTCTTAACTTGGATCCTCTATTTTATGCCCCAGTGTTAAGGGGTATCTCTGTTTTAAATACTAAAAAAACAGTCAACAGTATCGGGTGGCATGGTATGGTTCCATGGAGGATATCTAAAAAAATAAGTAGGGAGGCTTTTCAGATTCCCCTCACTTATAAAGCAGATGATTATCCACCCACTACAGCTGGGTCTGATCTAATCTAATTCTGAAAGGCCAGATTTATCCAGAGTGCAAAGGAAGTAGGCAGTTACACAGCTGTTGTTTGAAGAATAGGACAGCTGTTGAGGTGAAACCTGACAATGCCTGATGACATGCAGTAGGGACTTGTGGGAGCTCAGACCCAAGCCCTGTGGGTTCGCTGTGTTGAGAAACCACAGTAGAAGCTGCCCAACCTTCTGTTCCCCTTTTGGGTAAAACAGCTTCTATTTAAAGAAGCGAACCCAAGTTTTAATTTTATGCATGGCAGAAGTCTTCTGGGCTTCTCTTTTTATGGAAAACAAAGTCATCAGAAATGCAATTCAGAATATAAATAAGAGGATTCATATATGTAATCAAATGCAGAAAATGTGAATGTGTCGACAGCATTCATCTGAATTCTTCTTAGGAGAGAATGGCCTTTGTGTTGGAAAAATAAAATGACAAGGTATGGGGTAAAGTGGGAGAGAGGTCTTCTAAAGGCCTAGAGGTGGTGGGACTTCTCTGAGGAATCAGAGAGAAATATTTGCTTGTTAATCTGGGGAAGATGGAAAATGAGAGAAGTAAAGGAGAAGCTTAGATGGTGAAACCTAAAGATTGGTTGAAGACTGTATTGTAGGATTTGACCTTTCCTTGTTACCACTCTAAATCTTCAAAAGATGCAACAAAAATTTTACACAGTGCATGATGTGAGTGGATTTTTATGGAGACTGAGGAAGAGATTTGGATTACATCAGGAGTATCATGGAGTTTTAACATACAGAGCTAAAGAACACTAGTTTATGATGGCCTAGAGAAGCATGTGAAAGTAAGGCAGGAGAATTTACCAAAATTATGGAGTAGCCTTCTGATGGCAATGCGGTTTATGATCAAGTTTAACCAGATCACAAGGGGATAAAATCGCTCAGCTGGCACTTAGGTTACACTTATAGAATCATTTATTCCAAGGAAACTTTTCACTTGAAGCTCAGATATATTTTTAATTTAATTTAATTTACTGGCATGACATTGGTTAATAGGATTGTATAGGTTTCAAGTGTCCATTTATATGACACATGATCTGTATATTGCATTGTGAGACTATTAGATAGAAGTTAAAACATTTAGGAGGAGGTGGTGGTCTACAGTGCTTGCAGAAGAAGCCCATAAATAACTTTGGTTAACTGTCCTAACTTTGATTAACTGCCTCCTGGTCATGTATCTGTTTTACAACATATGACCAAACGTGGTCTGGAAAAAGATAAGAACTGTGGAAAACAGACCCCGCCACATGCCTATGATTAGGTGGTCACATCTTCCTGGGGAAAAGTGAGCACCACCTATACCCACCAATCAATACATAACTCACCCTCGCCCCACCCTATAAACTATATAAGTCCTCAGGACAAAGCACCTGGTGCCTTGCCCTTACCTATGCCTATGGCTTTCACACCCACTTCAGCAAGGCTCCTTCTCTTCCTGAGAACACACTAGTAATAAACACTGCTTGCCTACTAATAGACTTGCTGATTGATGTGGACCCCATCTTGTGGGGTCTGCCACATTGTGGATGGGGGAGAGACATTCACACGGACTACTGAGTCCTGTGGAAAAAAAGAGCAGGCAGCTTCGCTCTCAAGGGGAGCAAAAGCCACAGCCTCCACCATGACAAGCCTTTATTTCTTCCTGCACCTTACTCAATGGTCCTCATTTACTATCACAGGTTGGCTTTAGGTGATTACCTTTTACAGAAAACAAAGGAGCCAATGCCGCTAATCACATCACAGAAGAAGGATATTTGCAAATGAAAAGGGAAAAGTGGTTGAATCGGGTACACTCCATACTGGGGAGTTTTAGCATGGATTTTAGGAAGTTACAGTAAGTACTTGCTGTCTCAATTCAGGGTGAGGGAGTTTTAGCAAAAGCAAGTCTCAAAGTGGCCTAGGTACATTGCAGGCCTGACTCCCCACAGGAGAACCTATCCGTGGGCGTGGGTCCTGTGTATCTCCAAGTAGGAGTTGGGCCTACGTCACGCAGAATGGTCTCCTACAGCTGATCCTTAATTCTTTGCTGCGTCAGCAAGGAGGACCGAGTTTTCCCATAACGGGAAAACCACCACCCAAAGTTAAATCATCTTTGCCACCATATATTTGGCTCCCTTTATCCTTTACTACCCTCCACCCCCTTCCCTCTGGTACCACCATACTGTTTGTGACTATGAGTTTCAGTTTTATATCCCACACATGAGTGAAATCATATGGTTCTTGGCCATTTTCCGTCTGACTTATTTCACTTAGCATAAAATTCTCAAATGGCAGTATTTCATCTTTTCTTATGGCTGAGTAGTATGACCTGGTATGTATGTAACACATTTTGTTTACCCAATCCTCTATCACAGGACACTTTGATTATCTCCACGTCTTAGCCACCATGAACAATACTGCCATGAACACTGGGATGCATACAAATATGAAGCTCATAGTTTTAATATTGTATTTTCTTGTTTAAAATGTCTACTTCGAAAGGTTAGATTGTCTTCTGGAATAGGAAGCACCTCCCACTGCATTCGTGCAATGGAATCACCCCTTCCACAAAGCCTGAGTGTTTTCTAAGCCCTATTTTTCTAAATGTTTAATTACCTTCTCTTGTCTATTCTTACAGCTTTTTAAACGAATTAAAATTCACTTTGAAATGTTTTGAGACTTAGAATTCATAAAACCCAAGGTCATAGTACTTAATTTCCTCTCTGTTTACGTCTTGCAGATAGAGGAACAATACTTTAAAGGTGCAACTTAGAAAAATAACTTTTAGGACTTTACCCAAATGCAAAGCTCGTTAAGAAAAGTCAGAAGTCACCAAAAGGCTGCCATTTTAGGATAAAATATTTTTTCTTAGAGGATGCTTTGCTATTTTTTCTCTCAGAACCTAAAGAAGTAAGGACCAATGTTGTTACACTATGGGACCTGACTATAAGAAGCTTGGACTGGATTCATTATTCTAGAACTGGCCTGTTATCCTCCAGGAAGACAAAACTTAAAAATGATGAATACATAGCATGCACTGCGCCTTGGAAATAAAGATTTCCAAAGCCTTTCAAATTTTAAACTGCAAACTCATATGTTGCCTGAGGTGTTTTCTTATATTGCTATCTGCATGTTCCTGAATCTCCTCTTGTTTTCAGTGTTCTATCAAATACTGGGCTGCTGAGATTAAGCAAAGTGAGAGTTGCACCTGAACCATAAACACACTAAGTCTAGTCTCGGCTCTTTTTTTCTTTACAAATAATATTAAATGGAAAACTTACACTTAATGTAAGTTTTCTTGGTGAGTTATAAATTGAAGTTAAATACATCTAAGATAAGTTCAGGTCATTTAATGTTTATCAATCATCTTGAATGAGTAAAATGTGATACGCTGGCAAAAAATAAAACTAAATGTGACATAGGCTTAGGTTCAAGGAGCTTATAATAGAGAAAGATAAACTAAATGCTTATTAAGCAGTCTAAACAAGTGAAAAGATATGTGCTGATTGGTACGTGCTTGAAGACTCTTTTTAAGAATATTCAAAAATATTTCTCTGAAGGTTCTATGGATAACAAAACAAGAAACCCAATTTAATCATATAATCCAGCTTGTTGGATGAATGCATCACATTAAATTGCTACTTTACTGAATGACAGTCATTATACCTGAGAAAATCCAATAAAATAATATATATGGCTATTGGTGCAATTAACCATTTTCTCTTTCATACCATCAATCTCACTCAAATACTTAAGTGTTTAATATACTCAAGGCACGATGGCATAAGCTACGAAGAATAAAAATAGGCTTTAAAACACATGGTCTGTACTCGAGGAGCTTTTAATCTGGTTGGCTAGAAAAGGTTACTCCATATAACACAAGTACAAGAATTACAGAATTCCAGAGGAGAAAAAACTAACTAGCAGCTACAGTTGTCAGGCCTAGTACAGGAGAAGATTAAACGACTGACAGAATTTTGATGGGGCACAGAGGATTGGACATTTCAGATAAGAGAATGACAAGAACTTAGGAGTAAAGGCCAAAGGGGTACAGAGCAATTTTAGTATAAAGTAATGCTTTAGTTATGTTAGAATAAGGGGTTCCTTCCTGCAGTCATGAGAGATAAGGCCAGAACAACATGTTGTGAAAGCTTTGAACACAGGCTATGGAGTTTGTACTTGATCCTGTAAGTACAAGAGTTTCTTGGAAAGCTTTGGATCAAGCAAGTGGCATTATCAAAGCATAAGTTTAATAACATAATTTTTGGAGTGATGCACAAATCATCTTGAAGAAAAAACAGCCTGAGGCGGAATGCTCAGGTAAGATAGCATAGCATTAGTCTAGGTGTGAGTTGAGAAGGACCAGAATCAGGTGGAAGTTAGGAATGAAGGACAGACCAAATCTCTGTGTGTGTGTGTGTGTGTGTGTGTGTGTGTGTTTAAATAGAGCATTCCTTATCTGTCCTTTTAGAGCTGGAGATACCTACATGAACGTGTCTCCATCCTCAGGCTCTCCCCTCCCCTCCTTCTCTGGGGCACACCTGTGGATGCCAGAGTCCAGAGTCATATAGCCTCCCAGCAGCTTTCTCTCTCTTTCCCGGGACAGGGCGTGCTCTAAGATAACTCCAGACAGTGATGCAGGGGAAGCTCCATCCATGGGACCGTGGTACTGGCTTCTTGTGTCCCAGGGGCTGGTGCTCTTTTCCAGTCCATGCCTTTGTGTGCAGCTCTCAGGACGAGAATGGAAGCAGTCCAGGACTCGTGCACCGTCCTGCACAGGGTTGCAGTGTCCCAACGGCTGGAGCTACGTGAGGCACACATCCCAGCATGGGACTCCACCTCTGTGAGCTTGTTCCCACCAGTGAGAGGCCTAAGCCCTGAGTAGGCCAGGCATCTGCTGGGCTCCCATGCTGTACTCCAACCAGGGCGAGCGGAAAGCCAAAAGACCAAGAGACTAAGATTCTGCGTGCGTTCTGTTTTTAAATCCAGAGCCCCAAACTCCCTGCATGGCAGATGTCTGGCCTTTCAACCAATGTGGGCCAATGCCAGCTATATCTGCTTTTTCCTCTTCTTTGCCATGTCCCCCAAGGGGCAAAGTCTCCACTCTTGCATAGGAGCACCAGGTCTCCACCCAGGGCAGGGTGTCGTGCTGTCACTGCTGATTGCTGATCTCTACCATTCACCTGTGTTTTGACATTTTAGGCTCTACGCAGCCTCAGTACGAGTTCCCTCTGGGCTCCCTCATGAGCTGCTCAGCTGCTGGGGCCATGCACACAGATTATTGTTCTCAAAGCCCCTCCCCTCTCCAGGAAGGCACGGTCTCTAGTAGGCCGCTGCTTTGATTCACAGACCTTGGCACTTTCCAGCTTCCCCCCACCTTGGAGGTCCCTCTGGGGAAGTGCAGGTTCTTCCATTAATTTGGGATTCCTTCCCTGCCTCCCCAGTGATCTGACCTTACCACCCTATTACACAATGACTATTAAAATGTCTTATAAAAGATAGCTACATAAATTCTTTATCTGCATGATGTTACTATGAGTATAACCCAATTTTACTTACGTTCCCTGCTGTATTTTTCCAATTAAGACATTTCATCCTAGACTACTTATTCCTAGCAAAACTTGGTGTACTTGTGAGGACTGGGTGTATTTTCTTTCTACTTATAATTAAGAGCTAAGAAGCACAGGCAAATGCATGTAGGTTCTCAGCCAGGCTTTCAGTTTAACCACTGCAGCTGTGTTGACTTTAGACTATAATCTCTGTTTTCTCCTTTGTTAACTCCTTTCCCCTCCTACTCTTCACAAATAATTTTTCAAAGATACAAAGGATAAATACATTTAGTATGTGCCAATAGCTTTCCCTCCTGTCTCTCACCTGTGCCTTCCTTGAGCTCCAGTATTGCGTTTTTACATCTTGCTTGTATTTTGCCCAGCTTCTAAACAGATGGCCCCAACTAGCATCTCTCTCATGGCCAACCTCTTACCTTATTCAAATGTGATCTTTGAACCAACAGCAGCACCAGTATGTGGGAACATTTCAGAAATGCTAATTCTTGGGCCTCACCCCTAGGAACTGCGCCAGAAACTCTGGAGATGGGGTCCAGCAATTTGTGTTTTATCAAGCCCTAGGTGATCCAGACACAGGTTGAGTTTTGAGAACCACTGCTTTAGAGCAGGAGTGTCAAACTCATTTTCATCGGGGGCCACATCAGCCTCATGGTTGCCTTCAAAGGGCCGAAGGGCCAAATGTAATTTTAGGACTGTAAAAACGTAACTATTCCTTAACTAGGGGCAAGGAGCTCAGCGCTGCCACCGGATAGAAACGAGGTGCCGGGCCAGATAAAACAAGGTGGAGGGCCAGGTAAAATAAGGTGGAAGGCCGGATTTGGCCTGTGGCCCTTGTCTTTGCCACCTGTGCCTTAGAGAATGTACTCTTGTCTTCTTTCCCAGTCTGTGTTCTCTAGCTCACGGTGTCTCATCTACTCAGCAAGTTTGTTCTGTTTTCCAGGCAAATACTTTATATACTTCTTAGAATAATTATAAATTCTTTTTTAAAATTGATTTGGGAGGGAGAGAGAGAGAGAGCGAAACATCAATTTGTTGTTCCACTTACGTATTTGTTGGTTGTTTCTTACACGTGCCCTGACTGGGATAGAACACATAACTTTGATGTATCAGGACAATGCTCTAACCAACTGAGCTACGTGGCTAGGGTGGGGAGAGTTACAAATCCTTAAAAGAGCCTATGTAATTGGTGTAGTTAATTATTTTCCCACCACAGCCAGTGAAACATTTATGAGTACCCTACCTCATGGTCACTAGCTGGTCCATGCTTGAGCCACTCTTGGCATATCAGACAACCGGGTTCTTCCAGGGGTCAGCTCCTCTAAAACACAGACAAGCACTGCTTTCCTGAGAAGAGCATAGCAGACAAACCAAAAGGAGGCCTGCTCCTGTCCAATATGAGAGAGACCCCAAATCACCAAAATTTATTTATAAAAATTTGTATATTATGTTTATGTGTTTAAACTTCAGCCACCTTCAAAGTACTCTCCTATCGAGACAATTTTTCCACTGCCCAAAACAGTTTTTGAACTTGTAGATTTTGATACCTTTTAGTGCTTCTGCTGTATTTTGTTTCACCCCTTCCACATCAGCAAAACCTTTCCCTTTGAGGACTTTTTTCACCCCGGGAGACCAAAAAAAAAGCTACTTGGGGTGAGATTGGTTGGACAGGGAAAATGGGGCATGGAAGTCATGCCATTTTTGGTCAAAAACTGCTGAACACTCAGTGTGGTGTGGACAGGTGTGCTTGTAAATCACCCATTGTGAAATGGGCAAATATGTTGAAGGAGTCTTCAAAAAAATTGACTGAAGCCAAATGCAGCCTCTCACAACAACACCAGCTGGTACACTGACACAGATGAGCTCCTAGAACACTCACCTAGTGGGGGACATGTGTACAACAAGGGGTCTGCCCTCCAGAAGATTATTCTGTTTTTTGTTGTTGTTTGTTTTTTTTAGGTCCTCCCCTATAAATTAATCTTTAATTGAGTAGCTGTGTGCAGTAATGACTGTAGGAAAGGAGTAATCAGACCTTTCTTAGTTGGATAACCTGGATTTCAGAGACTTTTAAGAAAGACAAGAGGCAACAATTAGTGCTTTACAGTGTTGTAAAAAGTCAAAAGCAAGGCAGTCTACCTGTTCTGATGTTTGAAGATGGTTCAAGTAGGGTTGAGATTAAAGATCCCATTATAAGTGGTGTGGGCAGGGACCCAATTTATATTATACAGATGGAATTCAAGCTATATTCTTAAAGGAAATGTATTATTAGATGTTTACATTAGGGTGTAAAGATATTATTCCTTCCCTTCTTTTTAAAATTAAGATGCACTTTATAAATTCAAATGTAGAAGAACTTAAAAACTGGTTTAAAAACCTTAAGTTGCTTTGTTAAGGGCAAGAAGTAGTAGGGAAGGAATGAGTTTCATTGGAAATCTCATTAAACTGAAGCAGAAAATAGACTGAGGGTTTCTTGAAGTTCTGAGTGGTAGTAAAATAAACAAATATTCTTACAAAATAGATGTGAATTTCTAAGATTTATTCTATTGTAATTTAAAAGATTTTGGCAATTCATGTAGCTAACAACTGCATCCAAGGTATTCTTGTTCTCCAGATGATTTGGGGCAAAAAGAAAACAAACCCCAAAACAAAAACAAAACATGAAAACAGAACAAATATTTGTTAGGCATTAATGTAGCACTCACTTCCTACCCGGAGGTTTTGACTTACTTGAAGAGTCAAGGTTAATGTCTCTGAAGCAATACCGAAAGTACCAGATAATAGACGGTTAAGTGCTAAATTACGTTATCCTTGACGCGCTTCTCTTTGTACATTCTTGGAAATCTCATCTCTCATGATTTTATCTAATAACTAAGTAGGTCAGTGTTTCTCAATCTTGAGTAATGTAGAGCTAGGCAGGGGAAAAATTTTTCTTACATTCCCTCAGTATGGAATGAAAGAATTTTTGTTGTTATTTTACCAAAATATGTATCAATTTAAAAATAGGCACAAATCACTTACCCTTATGATTCTTGAACGATAGAAACAAACCTACAAATTAAATACAGAAAGTCTACATAAGCAACAGAACTTACATTAATTTAGTGGCAGGGTGATGTTTTATTAAAGCAAATTTACCACTCAAAGCCTGAGCACAACTCTCCCTGCTAAGGTGCAGCTTCCTTTGCTTTCAAAAGGCCTTTCTTACTATGTGAGACACAGGATGACTCAGCTCTCACCACTTTATTCAACCTGTTGTGAAACTATCCTTTATCTACTTCCTGTGGGGTGTTTTTGGCCTGTGATTTGTACAAACACATCATGTGTGTAGAAACTGTGCCTGTGATACTGTCTCAGTATTTGGCAGTAATTAATATGCTATGGATTGTCAATGTGATTGAAATACAAATGAAAAGGTGAGAAATAAAATCTTGGGCAATAATTCATATAAGGTAGTTACCAAGATGGTACCAAATTCTCTTGTTACTTTTAAAAAGTTGTCATAAAATGGTGCCAGGTAGGTACTGGTAATACTGAGGGATCTTTGTTAAGTATATGATTGTCTAACCACTATGCTGTGTACCTGCAACTAATATAAAATGGTACCAAATATAAGTTATAATTGAAAAAAATGAAAAATATTAAAAAAAATAAAAAAGCCCTGGCCAGTGTGGCCCAGTTGGTTGGAGCATCTTCCCATAGTCCAAAAGGTCACAGGTTTGACTCCCCATCAGGGCACATACCCAGGTTGTGGGTTCGATCCTGGTTGGGGCATGGACGAGAAGGCAACCAATCAATGTTTCTTTCTCACGTTGATGTCTTTCTCTCTGTGTGTCTGTTTCTCTTTCTTCCTCTCTCTCTAAAAGCAATGAAAAAATGTCCTCGGGAGAGGATAAAAAATAAATTTAAAAAAACTTTTAAAAATATAAAATATTTAAAAAAATAAAATATTGTCATAGCTATGAAGACATGAAAAACTCATGATGAGATACAAGGTCTGTCCAGAAGGTATCCAGCCATGTAATTAGAGAAACAGGAACATTTATTGAAGAAGATATAAGATACAAGAAATGTACACAGGACAATGACGCTTCAGTCCCCTTCAAAGTAGGAACCTGGGGACCTCACACAGTTCTCCCAATTGCCATCAGCTGCCCCATCTTATTTTCCTGAATCTCACTGATTCTCTTCCCTTTCAAAGGTGATTTTAACTTTGGGAAAAGCCAGAGGTCACAGGGCACCAAATCTGGGCTGTATGGGGGCTGGGTCACCTGGGTGATTTGATGTTTCACCAAAAAACTCCGCACAAGATGGACATGATGCATAAGCAGGCACATTGTAATGATGAAGCTGCTAGTCACCAGTTGTCCATAGCTGTGGCCTTCTGAATTATTCAAATAGTTTCCGCAGAGGAATGTTCAAGTTTAACACAAAATTTGATGCAGATTCGTTACTCTACTCAGTCATTTTGAATTCGATGGCCACACAGTACACATGCTCACTCAGTGGTGTCTACCGCCCCCACTGACTAGTACAGTGAAGTTGTGATTGTTCACACATGCACATTCCAGTCCACTCTCCTTGGCTGCCAGGTTACGTCAATGTCATGTGAACTGTTCTCATTATATTAACAATGGTTGGACTTTTTCCAGACAGATCGCATATAAGAAGTCCTAATTAAAAACTGAGGTCAGCTGTGGTGGGCACAGCTGTGAGTACCAGATCCTCTACAAGGAAGTATGTGGTCCCCCAGTGACCAGCAGAGAGCCCCCAGCTCTCAGTTCCTTTATGGTTTGCTCAGCTGCAAAGAGCTGATTAACCCAACAGCACTTCCTTTCACTGGAGCCCACCTTTATGGATTGATACAGGCAGTGACGTTAATACCTTGCTATTGGTCCTGAGGAGGGACAATTCTGATGAGCCAGGTGTGCTCCAGACACCCTGTGGACTTGGCTAAGGCTTTTTTGGCCTGTACTGCAGTTCCACTTTGCCCTCCTAATCCTGCTTTCCTCCTCTCCTATGAGCTATGATCCCCAATAAATACTTGCCTGCCAGCCCCATATTAGTGTCTGCTTCTGTTGAATCCAGTCAGCAAAAGATCCCATGAATTTCTCTGAGGACCCCTGAAGGAGTGAGGATGCCTCTTCTGCAGCTCTGATTATTCTTGCAAGCTTCTTGTCTGAAAGTTCAGCTTCCAGCTGGATAGTCCTGGCAGCATTTCGAATTCAACAGGTCCAAAGCTGATGCAAAATGATCTGTTGAGTTCTTTCCTCTGAATAACTTGTGGGTTTTCCCGTCCTGTTTTATAATTTATTTAATGGCACTACCATTATATTCTCAAAGGATCAAAAGTTGGGAGGTGATTTCAATTCCTCACACATCTTGCTCTGTAAATCCAGTCTATTATTCATACTCTTAACATGGCAAAGAATTGACTCATTTCTCCAGGGATTCACTTACCATACAAAGGATGCAGCTGAAATTGTAAAGGACAGCTTCAGTTCGCTTTCGGAATATTTACATTCTTTAATAGTTTCCCTTCTCTTTCCTTCGGTTCCATAGACTTTAAAGCACAAAAACCAGGTTGTTGTTTTTTGTCTCCTGAAGGACACATATACAAAATTCTAAGCCCCAAACATCCACTTATTTGAAAGTAGAATATGTTGGCTCACATATTAAATAAAAGAATAATGCTTTGAGAGGATGACAGCAAATGTCCAAGGCTTCACTTTCCTTTTGCAATTAAGATTAGTGCAATAGTCGGTGAAATGAAATATTTATTTTGCCCCAGCTCAAGATAAAATAAATTCAATTTTCTATTTCTCTTTGTTTTTTGTAATGAACTAAAGAACAAAGAAAGATAAGTCTTAATAAATGCCAAAGTAATAATTTTATAATTAAGACACTAAAACATGTGTGTGAATGTTATTGTGTGGTTTAGAAGTCTATGCAAATGTACATATTTTAAAAATCGGTCAACTCATTAAAAGGTACTGACGTTTACAATCGAAAGTTGAGTTGTCAGTTGACTATGAGAAACTGAGATGTTTGTGAGAGAGAAGTTGTCAGGAAAGCAATAGAACATTTCCTGCCCATGTGTGCAGTCTTGAGGATTTGTCACGGCCATGACAAACCCGACCACCATCACCACGGCACCAATAGGAAGCATGACACAGGACATAATCTTATCGGAGTGTGTCCTTGGTTCCTCAGACAGTTTCAGATAACATGCTGACGGAATGATAAAAATTAGTGGAGCTGCACAGAGCACACCCTGCGTATTAAAATGAGAAACAAGATAATGTTATCGGCTGGAACACTCCTTGGACAATTTTTAAAAACATTTATGAACTGTATTTGTCATTGCACATGTTAAAAGTTGTATGAGATTGGTTAACACAATCAAAGGAAAAAAAGTCCAAGAAAAACTTAGGAATAGTTTTTTTTTTTCTTTACTGATGGCATATTTACAAATGAGAAAAGTAAAATAAGAGTAAAAATATATATAACAGAGTATAATATAATAGACTAGAAAGAATAATCAGAATACAAAACAGAAAATAAAAAAATATGGTAAGACTGACCTCTGGCAAACTCTTGAACTTCTCCATACTTTCAGTTATATCACATTACCTTACACTCTTCATTCCAAATTTCTGTGTTTTCTATGATGCTGTTCAGGTCTAAGAGGCCTATTTGTCATTGTGCATGAGAGGGAACTATTTGGAGATATATAGGGCATATTGTCTTTCATTTCCACCTGAGTTTGTATGAAAGTAGGTGCCTGTCTATACGAGAAGGAAAACTATAACCCAAGGGCACTCAACATGAAATCACATTTCTATATCATCTTTCAAATAAAACTGAACACATTAATTATCCTAGAAAATTGACAGCAGAACTAAATGGCTGTGACTCATTCACACTCTCCCACAGTAGTTTATGGGTAAATCCAACCTAAGGGGAAATGTCAGATTGAAAATTATGAGTAGGGTCATCTATCATAAAAATACCAAGAGGTTTTAACTTCAAAGGAAAAGAAACTTTTCCTTTGAGGATGCCAAATTTGCACTAAATGTTTGCAAACAAAATAATGTTAAAATTTAAAGCATTTTAGGTACTTGATTTTTCTAATTATAATAACTATTAATTATATAATATATTAAACAAAAATATAACAGACATTAATAAAATATAATTGTATGACAAGCGATATTTTCTTAAGCCATAAAACACAAGGGCTTTTTTCTATAACATATACTTGATAGCAAATGCGATACTGGTTTAAAATTAAAAGCAAGCTTTCCATAAAATGTACATTATGCTGTATTTAAAAAAGTTATGAAATTTGTAAATATATAGAAACATAGAAAGAAAGGTATAATGAAATCCTTATATATCCATCACCTATGGTGTGAAAACCTTTTGACACATTATGTTGGTAATTAAAAATTTTTTTTCAAAAAGTTTTGAAAGCTTTTTGACACAACTTTGGTAATTTGGAAAATCATGGAAAATGGATTTTGAAGTTAGATGATATGAAAGAATATTTTAGGCCTTAAAAATAGTTTTAAAGAAAACATTTACTAAAATTACTGGCTTTTATAATAAGTACCATTCTCATCATAACAGAACTGTTACAACTATGATTCCAAGAATGTATTTTTAAAAATGTTTACAAAAACAGCAAATGTACAGAACAGTAAATGCTTATTGAGGGACACATAATAAAATCAGACTAGCCAGGCAGTGTCTAAAAATCTGGGGAAGAATAGGACTGCCCACATTTCATTGAAAACATTTCTATAGTCAGAAATATAAGAATGAGAAACTACTAAGAGGTACCAAATTGTATTCTAATTTAAAATATATAGACAATATAATTTTGCCATTCATAGCACCTGAATAAAAATGAATATCCACAAAGGTACATAAGTATAAAGGATTAGTTTTCATATGACCAGAATTAAATGCATTATGGATTCCTTGAACTCTGTCATGACACTGGAAACTGACCTTGTTTTCTATTTTAGGAGAAATCCTGGATGACTCAGTCTGTGTTAATAATAATTATTACTTTTTAATGTCCTGGAAATAATTTTTGAAAACATTAAAAAGGTAATTAAAACACAAATATATATGTGTGTGTGTAATATGTGTGCATGGGGCAAGTCTTTTCTCTTTATAGGAACAAACTAGAATTCATCTGGAAGTGTGGAGTACAAAAGTGTTATGAGGATGGAAACTGCCCCCGGTTACAAAGCATTTTGGGATGGTTCCCAACCTAACTTGCTGGGCAATGCAAAGCAATGGGTGTTCTGTTTATATTATAATTCTTAAGAACTGAGAAAGTAGCAATTAGCGGGAAAATTATATAGCTGATGCTTGTATTGAAAGAAGTCCAGTTGAGTATCTTGTCTAGATAGCAGTTACTTCTTAATATTTGAAAGCTTAGTATTGCTAGAGGTTGTTGTTAGGACCCAAGATCAAGTGTAAAATGATAGAACAGTTCCATCTACTGCATTTTATATAAAGAAGCCAGTTTACTTGATCTATTTAATGTAGGCATGCTTGAGAATATACCACTGGCCTTGGAATACTTTGCAAAATGGCTTGACAGGACAGAAATATTATAAGGGCTTATTAAAGAAACAAAATATACCCTTATTTAGAAAGTCAGGAGAGCACTCTCCTTTGATAATAACAATATTGATGCCAGAGCATTTTGCAGGGAAATAGCAGAAGGTGTTAAAGATTTTTACTGGCAATACAGATTTGAAAAATATCTGAATTCTCCTACCTGAATAGATACCTCTCCAATGAGTCAAGAGGCTGAAAACTAAATAAAAGAATGCTTATACCTCCTTTAAATTTCTACTTTGTAGTCAGTCTGGACTCATGAAACGTATTCCTGTTCCTTAAAAAGAAACTTGAGCTCTGGAGGGCTTTGGCAGCTTGGACTGGGGCTTGCTCAGCCTGATGACTGCATGTCTACATCTGGGTTCTCCCTGGGTAACTGGCTTGCTTTTTCCCTTCCACTGTGAGCTGCACACAGTGCTTGTTGGGCTGGTTACTCTGGCCACAGGCACCAGCTGCTTCATCCTTTCTCTTTGTATTGCTGCGAGTAGAAACCCACAGGGCCCAATTAACGCAGATGCCTCTTTTCTCTAATAGCAACATCGGTGTGAGATGCTACCAATAATGGGACGTATTTATTTTATTTGCTTCGAAAATGAATCCTCTAACATCAAGGGTGCATTAGCTTTGGAAAACTATATCATTGTTGTCTACTGCCATGAAAACAATGAGATAAGAGGGAAATTAAGTTCTAAATGGCATTTTGTGTTTTATTAAATAACTAACATAACCCTGAGTAATGTATCCTTCATTTTTTATTCCACTAAGTAACAGCATTTTCCTAACTTTGCAAATTGAAGGTCTGATTCTATTATTCATCTCATTTGTGAAGATCGTTATTCTTAGTGAAGATTCAGGAGCCACAATAGAAAAGAATTCTTAAAGTGCTATAATTATTAACTAAGATAAAACTATTAGTTAAAATAACAGAACTTAAACAACAAAACAAACAAACAAACAAGCAAAATAAAACCAAAGACACTGAAATAGAGAACAGGCTGACAGTGACCAGATGGGAGAGGGGAGGAATTTCAGGGGAAAGGGGAGGGATATACAGGAACAAGTATAAAGGACACAGGGACAACAACAAGGAGGGGGTGGAAATGGGAGGGAGGAGGGGAGGGCTGGGTGGGTGGGCTGGGATGGGAGTAAAAGGCAGAAAACTGTACTTGAATGACAATTAAAATTTAAAAAAGTAAAAACTATTTGTTTAGATAAAAAAACTATTAGTTTCATTTTATTTCATCTCAAGGTATTTATTTTAACCTATTATTAAAGTCTATCCACATATATCACGGATTACTTTTACAGGTGAACACAATGCATACATTTTTAACTTAAAAGTGAATAGAGAAGTGAACACACTTATTTTACATAATGTAAAGCCTACACCTAGGAAACCTCAGGATAGCATAAGGATTAAAAATGTGGGCTCTAGGGTCTGAAAGCCTGTGTTCAAATCCTAGTCTGCCACCTACAACTAGTGTGACCCTATTTAATCATTTTGTGCCTCGGTTTCTTCATCTGTAAAATTAATGCAGATTAAGGAAGATAATGTATGCAAAACACTTGGCATAGACTAAATACTCAATACATGTTACCTCACATAATTGTTCTGAATTGGAACACAGCATGCTTTAGTTACGTTTAAAGTGTTGCGTGATCCAGCCTGCATTAGTTACTGACAAGTGATGCTTGTTGTGGCTCTATGAGACATGACAGATGCCCACACCAGAGGGAGCTGAATAAAGACCTGAATATGTTATGTGCATACCAAAAGACTTTTGATTGGGAAAACATGTGTGCAGGTAGTCTGAAAGAGAAAGAAGATCCTAGATTTTATTAAGCTACAAAGTACTTTAAAACTAGTGTGATCATCTTGGATTATTAGACCATAACAGACAATTGAGCACTCCTCTTTGTTTTTTTTATGAATGTCTACATACACAAATTTTTAAAAAGCTAAGGAGCTACAGTCACATATTAAATTTTTAAAAATAGTCCTCCACAGCCAGTTCAGATCTTGACTTTATAACAGATATTTGCCAAATATTATTCTCTGATTATAATACCAGAATTCTGTCTTAACCGCAAAAAATTTTCAACTCTCAATGGAGTAAATAATGACTTGCAATTTCATTTGTGAAACTCAACATAAGTTCAGTAGAGAATATTGAATAGATTATATGCTTACAATTTTGTTGTTCAAGTGTCAGGGAGGTTAGCAATGAGCAGAAACTAATGGTCACATTTACAAAAATAAAGCATTCCTGAAGAATAAGCAATATGTGTATGGTTTGGTGAACTTGAAGAAAATAAAAAATTGTTAGGCTATCAAGAAGTGGTGAGTGGTCAGGCAGTTGATAAACATATTTTCTTTCATATCAAAATCTTACAATATTAAAAATGACGTGAACTGAAGTGAGACATTTCACAAAATAAGAAATAACAGAGCTGTAGGGAGGGGTGGGGGGAGAAGGCAGAAAACTGTACTTGAACAATAAAGTTCAAAAGTATTTAATAAAAAAATAACAGAGCTGGCAATTATTATATTGATCATCTTCTTGGCATACTTCAAGGATTACTATTACTGTCAACACCAACAATTTTTTGTAACGCCCTATTTCCTAAAGAATGTCTCGTGTCCAGGAGCATTTGTAGAAATAGTTCCTGCACACAGTCCCGAGAGGCGATCACCCGTGAAATAATGTGAGCACTGTGTTCTTAGCGCTCTGCCTGATACGATGGAGCATAGAGACAGCAGCTAAATTCATTCTTGTCTTCAAAGAGCTTATAATTTGGTAATGAAGAAAAGCTTATGGACAGTCTAAACAGTACATGATACAAGATAATACATAAGTCAAGTTAGTACATTAAGGTAACACTCATCCATTTACATAGATCAAGGTTGGAACTTGGAATGATTTTGAGTGAAGCTGCTAGACTTTGGCCTATGCAAAACTGGGAAGTAGGCATGAGTTACCTTTGATTTTATCCATCGCCCATGAGCTTTCATTCCATTGTTGGTGGAATAGATAGTTGCCCAGCCCTAGGTGGTTTGGGAAGCTGTCTACTCCCTACTTTCCATATACTCTGCTACAAGAAAATCCCTAATAGCGTGTTCTTGACTGAACCTTCCACTGCTTTTGTTTGGAACTTCAAATCCAAATGGCATCTGGAAGGACCAGTGTCGTGGGTACTGACAATACCTTCACCTATCTCTCACCTCTCAATGGAGTGAGTAAATGACAATGTGGGATTTCACCTGTAAAAGTCAGCTCTCCATGGTTCCTGCGTAATGAATGCTGTGATTCTAAGACATTATTCATGCCTCACTGAATAGCATCATTATCCTAGTTCTACAAAGTAGAACCAGGGAGTTTCTCTGTCTTCCCAATTGAATCTGTCACCAAGACCTGTAAATCTTTTCTCAAAATGTCTTTTGGGAGTTCATCTACATCCCTCTGTCTTCTTTATTGCCTATAGAGCAGCTGAACTTGCATGTTTATTTGTGAAACTGTAAGCTTCATGAAAGCATGGATCCTTTCTGATTTCCCCCCATTATTGTATTGTATTGTATTGTATTGTATTGTATTGTATTGTATTGTATTGTATTGTATTGTGTGGCACATAGTCATTATTCAGAATATATCTGTTCAATGAATAAATGAGCTAGAAGTTGCACTGGACCTTAAATCTTTGCAAGATTTGGACAGAAATAAAAAGAAAATAATAGTTATAGAAAATAATAAACATAAGCCAAAGAATAAAATAACTAACGTGACTTACTTATAGGCAAAAACTAAGATTGGCTAGAAATGAGTGTAGGTTTTGAGTAAATGGTAAATAACTTCCCATAGAAGGCATGGGGTCAGATTATAGAGGCAACAGAGCTTATGCTTGCTCTGGTAGGAAAGCAGAGATTTTTAAGCAGGATAGTGATAAACTGAAAGGAAAAATTAAGTATGTGTTAGTGGAAGCAAAAAGCCAGTATTAATTCAGATGTGATATAATGAGAACATAGATTTGGAAGGTAGCAGTAGAGATTACAAGGGAAATTTGTAAAATTTGCAGTACAGAGAGAAAAAATATTTTTAAAGGAAAAGAACATGGGCCATTTTAAGTGAATGTGGGGTGTGGATATCACTCTCTTCATTCACATATTTTAATGAATTTCTCTAGACTTATTTTTACTTGGCAAGGAAATTTCAGATGCATTAATTTATAGCTATGTTTAGTAATATCTATGTATTATAGAAAATGAAAGTGAAAAAGTTCTCTGAGTCAGGGTATCTCAATCCCAGCACTTTTAACATTTTGAATTGGATAATTCTTTGTCATGGGGGCTGTCTTGAGCATTGTGGGATGTTTAGCAGCATCCCTTGCCTCTACCCACTAAATGCCAGTAGCAACTGCCTACCCAGCTGTGACAATCAAAAATGTCTCTAGACATTGCTAAATGTCCCATGGGAAAGGAGAGAAAAAAGTTCCCCCATTGGAGAACCACTGTTCTAAAAGTATATAGTCCCATGCAGTGCCTAATGTCATCATTGTAAATAGTTACTATAACATAAAAAACATACTTTAAATCATCTTCAGAAAGTGACACTTTTTTAAAGGAAAATACATCTTATGTTCAATGTGAATACCATTTTTAAAGTGATGTTTAGAATGGGAGAAGTAAAACTTTAAATGCACTTACATTGAGTTCTAAAACAATTCCAAGACAATCAATCAGCAATGACACGAGCGTGGCTGTGGTAATGATAACCACTGTTATGATTATGTGGAAAACTGGCGAAAGGTTCCCACCAAAAAACACATTGGCAACTACCTGTCAAATAAATAGATTATTTAATGGAGTCTATTATGCTAAGTGAAATAAGTCAGTCAATGAAAGACAAATACCATATGCTCTAACTTATAAGTGGAATCTAATGAACAAAGCAAACTAATGACTAAAATAGAATTAGAGGCAACGTGGAACATGGAATAGACTGACAGCTGTCAGGAGGGAGAAGAGGTGGAGACTGGTTGAAAGAAGGGGAGGGGACTAGTCAAAGAACATGTACGCATGACCCATGGACATGGACAACAGTGTGGGGACTGACTGTGGGGACTGAGGGTGGGCTGGGTGGAGGGGTACACAATTGGGACAACTGTAAAACATAAACAATAAATTATTTAAAAGGAAAAATTACTATTATAGGGAATACAACTTAAAACTGTAAAAAATAGAATATTTAGAAAGGGATTCTCAGACACATGCAGGATTTATTAAGAGAGTGTTTTATATTTTGGCACTTAGGAGTGTATAAAATACTACCAATCAAATTTTAAGCCATATGAATGTTCTACCTTCTCCAAAGTACTTACACATATACATACACAGATCAATAACAAGTATTATTTGTTGAATATTAGAAAGGCAGTACCTGCATATTAACTGTGAATAAATATATTTCTGAAGCGTAAGAGAGACTTTTGGAAGTTGCCTATCCTTCTTCCTTGGGTCCAACAATGGTACCATTAAGACAACAACAGATGCTATTTAGATTATTTGAATGACTTCTAAGAAAGGAGTTTCCAAATTTTCTTTAATATTAATGGATGTGTAATATCCTTCACTACCAGGAAATTAATGTTATGTAATCTAAATCCTATTTGATACAAGTTAAATCTATTTTATCTTGCCTTTCCTCAACAAAAATGGAGAAAAGTTGATCATTATTTTTCACTGATACACAGATTAGGAAATAATCAACAGTTGCCTGTAGAATATGTCCTACACGGTGATATGATTGGCAAAGAGAAAATGTCTAGGTGATTCCTATTCTTAGACATTAATATTCTAACTGGAGGGATCCAACCAACCTAATGAAACAAACAGTAGTCAATTTATGACTGGATAAAAGAATCAAATAGAATCTTGAACTAGAAGAAGCTTGATTTATCTAGTTCTGTCTCCCTGAAACAGCATTCCTGAAATGTGTTTGTCCTACCTTGGCTTGAGGTGAGACTTGAAACATGGATAGGATTCAGATCAGAATTATAAAATGGGGCAACATTGTGAAAAAAAGCAAAGAGGCAAGAACAGAAATTATACTTATGAATGACAAGGAGGAGACAGCCTGAAAAGGCTGTGTGGAAAAACCATGAGGCAAGAGTCAGAAATGGTAGGAGATGGCCAGAGGCAGGGAGACCTTAACAAAGCCATCTCTCTGAGCTATGATAAATAAGTGTGGCAACTAAGTAACATTCCCCATAGATGAATGCAACCATAAGTCTGCTAATAGTTTAATGGGGATATTAATAACTTTTACTCATTTATGGTTTTACAGTTGGTAGTATCTTTCCAAATACTATCTTGTTTCAAATTCATTCTTTTCAAGGTCTTTAGGATAGAATTATGATGTGAAAGATCACTAATGAGCCAGGCTGGTGAGACAGGCTTTCGGGCACCCTTGTATACGGCTAGCTATTGCACCTATAAATAGAAATGGCTTTGATTGCGTTTATGCCAACTGTGTATTTGTGTGTGAGTGTGTGTGTGAAAAGAAGGAAAAGAGAAAGGAAGTGAATGGGTGAGGGATATGCAAGGTTCCTCTGCCTAGTAATTGCTATGATGGCAGAGATCTTGATTTAGTTCTGTCTTCCCGTCGTGGCAGCTAGAAAGGAAATGCAAGTTCCAGGTACTAAAGACATAAACTGTGCAGGTGGTGTGACTCAGACTGTCCACAAACAGTTCACCAGAAACCATGTGAGAAGGCACCATCTGCTACTGCTCATCTGCAGATCAGATTTGAACCTCAAGTACCCAACAGAAGCTAAAATAAAACCATTTCCGGCATCCAACATTAGCTAGCAACATTTTAGATTTAAAAGATATACATAATGTAAAATTCAGTCCAGGTCCCCTGATGTTCAAGGTGGAGAACTAACCAGTGAGTTATACATTTGCAAGTGAGGACAAGTGCTAAGTGTAAAGGACATTCACAGTGCTGAACATTTCCTTATTCCATGTGCTTGTCCCCAGAACTGGCATAAGGTAAGCACTGATCTGCCTTTAGAAGCTTGTCCATTAGTCAGTTAGTGTATTGAATGCTCTGTAGGCATTTCACTTCACACATTAGAGCCATTCACATGGCACACTGCACAAACAGGCTCTAGGAACAGATCTTAAGACTAATAGTCCCTTTTCAGGATGATTCCTGAAAGAACCACTGTGAAGCAAGATCATGTTTTTTGCTAACTGGTACAGTGGAATGCTAGCTAACTTGCATAAGGGACTCCAGACAAACCATGTTATCTAATTTTACACAGAAAGGATTATTTCTCTTTCACTTAATCATCCTCCACAAATACAGACAGACTATATAACATAACTGGAAGTTGACTTAAAAGTAAGTAAGTAAATAAATAAATATAAATATAAAAGTATATTGTTTTATATGGTATATAAATACAAATAAATATATTTATACAAACATATAAATGAAATATATCTATAAAACAAATGGTTTAAATGGAATTTTGATTTTCCATGGAAAATAAGATATTTTAGTTTTAAAAATATAACAAGATGAATCAGAATCTGTTCTATGGTGCCTTTAATATTATACATGCTGTATCATAAAATATCTTATCAAAAAGATAATTTTGTAAAACATATATGAAACCTTAGTACTTAATTTCTTGGTAAGAATTTTTTTAAACTCCTCAGTTTGGCTCTATTAAAGGCTGGCATTCATTTTGGAATGCAGTTGTATAAATATTTATACTTATGCTAATATAAACTAAACCAAACCTAACTTCAGAAAAAAATATCTTGTAAACTTTGAATATAAATTTATCTTTAAACTAGTTGAAAAGAAATTTTCATATATTGCTAGTCATGCACTTGAGAATTTACAAATTCAAACTATTTTCAAATCTTTCTAAATTAAATGTAATAGAGAGCTCCCTAGAGAAAGTGTTGGGAAGGAATTGTGCTTACCTCTCTAGTGACAAAGCACTCGATGGGGTATGTCAAAATGACAGTGGCTCCGTAACAGAACCTTCCAAATGTTACCAGGTCATCATTTCTGCAATAGTTTTCAAATAAGTCTCCTAGAGAATGATATAAGATAGATTTATTTAATAGATACTATATATTGATACAAATATCTAATAAAGGAGATAGTGAATGTTTATTATATCAATGATGCTACATAAACTTCATTTTATTTAATTAATAGAATAGATTGTCAAATCTAAATATAATTTTGAATTCAATAACTATATAATTATTGACTGATATTAAAACTAGTACATGCACCACATGAAGATGAATTCATCACTAATAGTTTTTCTTTTATTCTCATTGTTTGTTTTGGTAGATTTGCTTAAATTTATATCAACTTCTGAAAAGTACTTTTATCCATTGTCTTCTTACACCAGAATCAACTCTCTAAATTCTTGTGCATTAGTTTTATAAACTTGCTTCTGGTCTTTGTTTCTGGTAAGTAAATGACTTCATTATTTTTTTTAAAAGAAGGGTCTGTTAAAATAAACAAATTTCCTTTGAAATGCTATTCATAGATCAAGGACAATCTTGAAAGGAAGAATGGACTATTGCATCTGGGGAGCTGAATTTCCTGTGTATCACACTACAGGGTTTAATCACAAATTCAGGGCCATGGCAAGGAATTCCAAACATACATTATCTTTCATGGTACCCCATGAACCTAAGTGTAAATGTACTGATTCAAAACTGTGAAAATATGGAAGAGCATTGTATTTCATTAGTTCTTAACTAAATGATGGAGCATATATACCATGAACCAATTCTTATTTAGAAACTACATTTTCTCAGATACCTATGAAGAAACACTGAATCTAATGGGAGCACAGAAGACATGTCAGCAAAAAAGTTTCCAAACACTGAAACAAAAAATAGTTCAGTCTGTTTATTTCCTCAATGTAATGTGTGTCCGTTTTGAAATTTTGGCCACAGTTTTCATTAGACTGAATAAAAAATTAGATCAAAGTCATACACTACAACATTGTTTAAAAAGAGAAAAATCCTTTTGTACTTTCATTTATTAAAAAGCTAAATGACCTGCCTCTTCCTAAAACTTAAGCGACTCTTCTCTCCTCCTACTGTAGAACAAATGTATATTGCTTTCTGTGTCCCTTTGGGGCAGAAGGGGATTAAACCGCAAAGCAGTAGTGGCAGAGACTTGTTTCAGGGTTGATTGAAATGGTTCCAGCACTCTAAGGAAAAAGGACAGACGCTCTCCTTCACTAACCTTCACTAAAAAATGAGCCTGACACCTATTCAAAAGTCACTGGGAATGTCAAGAACAATCTAGAGATCTTACTGCCTCCTCACAAGCTGAAATTAAACTACTGAAAGGAAAAGAAAAGGAGCACACAGTTTGCACAAACAAGACCAGATTTGCCTAAGGTGAAATGGCCTGAAGAAACAATGTTAGCTTATTCTAGCCTGAGTCTAAGAGTATTTTAGGGAATTATAGCTAGGGGGGAAAAAAACCACAAAAAACAAACCCAGACCAACCTGTCAGCTTTCTTATAAAAAGATTTAATTACATCTGAGCAATTACCACTGATAAAAACACCAGGAAGGTGTGACTAAGAAAAGAGTTTATGTTTTACAGAAAAGGCATTTACAAACCAAGGTTTTGTACTGACTGGAACCTACAAGGCCATTCATCTTGGCAAAAATAGTAATACGTGGCAATACTTTGAAACACATTCTTATCAAGACTTTCAAAGTACTTCATTACTGCACTCTAATGGTGCATACATGTATTGTATTATATTTTTACGGCATTGAAATCATGTTAATCACTCTCTTTTGAAGCCATCTTTATTTCTTGAGAAATATCTGTCTTTAATCATAGACACCTCTAACCTCTATTTGAAACAATTCACCATTCACCCAGTTTTCAGCGTCATCAGAAAACTAACCTAAGAGGAGAGGAAGTCTAAGAGACAGTTTTTAATGGGTCACACTTTACTAAAATGGGTTTGCCAGCAATAAAATATAAAAGTAAAATTAGACTGGAAATCAGGAGATTTGTTTTGTACACTGTCACCAGCCAGCTTGGGCAAGTCACTTTTCTTTGTGTTTTAAGCAGGGGGTAAAGCTAGTTATTCCACTTATCTTCATAGGGTTGTTTGAAGGTCAAATGAGATAATAGACCTGCAAAAGCAGGTGAGATGCATGAATCATAGCAGTTAGCAGGCTGTCAGAATAGCTGTATATTATACTACATAGATGAGTGAGTGTGAGGGTCAAGGAAGAGAAGAGGTGAATGCTCCATTGTTGGGCCTCGTGAAGAGAAGAAAAGAGAAGTTTGGTGTGGGACAGTGGGGTGAGGTTGGGGAGAGGGAGGGGGCTGGTTTTGTGGGAATGATGTTTTGTGTTTAAGGCAAGAATGGGACAACGAAGTAGAAATGTAGGCAAGAGGCTGGAGATGAAAAAAAAGTTTGGACTAGTTAAAATAATAAAAATCTCTAGAGACTTTGTTAAGAGGCAAAAAACAGGCAACTTGCCTGAGCCAGTTAGTGAGGGGTGGGTGGTAGAGGGGAGAAAGGAGGTAGATGAATTATTCAGAGAGAAAAAATATATAAACAGAGTGAATGATGGCAAGGCAGTGCTCTTTTCTCCATAGGAAGAAAGAAAGCATGCTCAGTACTGTTAAGTGATTCAGAGGGGTCTGTGAGAATCAGAACCAAGAAGATTATTAGCTTTGAAGAGTGGAAGCATACTATTGTTTTTAAAAATAAAGTTGCAGCAGTGGAGTAGTAGAGAAGGAGGCCAAAATTCACGTGCTCTGAAAGGAAAGCATGGAAGGAGAGAGAATGGGCTGCAGAAATTTAGCAGTTTAAAGATTTTTATTTGTTTATTTATTTATTTTTTTTTAGAGAGAGGGGGAGGGAAGGAGAAAGAGAGGGAGAGAAACAATGATGTGCAAAAGAAACAACTCGACTTACACACCCCCAGCCCGGGACATAGCCAGCAACCCAGGAATGTGCCCCAACCAGGAATTAAACCTGCACCCTTTCTGTTTGGGGGACGACGCCCCACCCTTTGAGCCAATCAGTCAGGGTTGAAGTTTAGCATTTAAAAAGGAGAAAATAAGGAAACAGAAACAGCAGAAAGGCAAGAAGGTAGAGGAGAAAATGGGTAGAAGAGGTAGTGTTAGTTTGAAGTAGTATATTGGTTATAATTGTACCCAGACGACAAATGATAGCACCACTCTGTGTGAATACCCATTGTGGCAAGACCTCCCCTCTCCTTTTACCTTGGGTGAAGCCAGTAAATGTCAAGTATCCACATGTAGCAAAAAGGATGCATATAAAGACAGAAACCAAGGTGGACAAATGGATGATGCGGGACCACTTAGCCACTGTAGGTTCTTCCAAAGAACCATAAACTAAGAAGCAGTTATGGTGGCAAACAAATGCTGCAAAAAAGTAAAAATAAAAAGCATTATTGAAGCAAGCAGCAGTGTTCTTTTTTTACTTCTGCAAACTCAGAGATGTCTGCTACTTTGGAATGCTAATGAGCTGAAGTTCAAATATACTAATTTATGAGATATGTCAAAAATAATCTTTCTAACAGCTTTGGGAATGAGAAATTTCATTCACATTAACTTTGCATAGTCTCTTCATGTCACTCTTGATATAAACCAGGCCTATTCAATTTTCTATTTCATTTTCCATTTCTTAGTGGTCTTTCCAATCTTAAAGGGAATATATACAACACTGTATTTTTCAGCCCACAATTTCTTTTCCAATCTGGGATGTAACAGAGTAGCTTTAGACAACTGTCCAAATCCTAATAATTTGTGTGCAAGGTTTTCAAGAAGTCCATAACATTTGCTAGATTTTCAAGTTAAGAAATAAGATGACTTTAATGAGTGTTCTGCATGAGAAAGAGACTTGTCCAAATGGAAGAAAATTTTAGTGATGAGTGAGAAAAGTTTGAGCCTAATTTTATGGTGGCACAAACTAGGTCATATGCTGTTACTATGATGTCTAAAACTTAGGTCATCTGTTCTCAGACACAAATATGAAACATAGCACTTTCTCACTGTACAGAAGAATCCATATTGAGAAAGGGCCTTTGAAACCATATACTCACCAAATGACATGACACCAATGGCCTGAATAGCATTGGGTTTTGCAAATACCCAGGCATCTTCTGATTTTGGTCTGGAAGAGAGTTAACTTAATGAATGATTAAACAAAGAGAAGCATAAGCATATCTAAGAACAATGAATGCTGTCACAGTATGAACTGAGTATCTTTAATAAGGGGCCTCCATTAATCTCATTTAATTGTAGATAAAATTCCCAGAAATATTAATGTTATCTGTTGACCTCAGTCCTCTGAAAATGAATGTGAAATACTTGGAAAAACTCTATTTGTATATATTTAAAATATCCATTGACTACTTAATTTTGTGACTTTATTTACTCATCAGTTTAACAACAGACATTCATTATTATTTGATATACTTACTGAGGAAGATACAAAAATTAATAATGCAGAGTTCTTCCTCAATTAATCAATACTGCTCTTTACTCTCCTCCAACTAATTCTTCCAGATTCATCCTACCCAAGGGAAATTCATAGTTGACATTACTTTATTGAGGAAGGTGGACATGAACTAATATATTCTTTAAAGAACTGTATTTTTTATTTATCGATTTTTTTTAGAGAGAGAGGAAGGGATAAAGAGGGAAGAAGGGGGGGAGAGAAGGAGAGAGAGAGAAACATGGATTTGTTGTTCCACTTATTTATGTATTCCTTGGTTGATTCTTGTATCAACCAGGTGAACTAATATTAATCAAGGATGTACTTAGCTATGTTCTGGAAACTATCCTATGTTATCTCAATCTTCACAATAACTGAAGTGCTATTATTACCATTTAACGCATTAGGAAAGTTAATCTCTGGGTGGTCACACAACTTGTCAAGCTTCCACAGATAGTAAGGGAAGAAGCTGAGATTTCTCCTTGGTCTGTCCATCCCAATATCTCTTCAACACTGAACTCTTAGTGACTTTAAATGCCCACCTGTGGTCATACTTCTTAAAAAGGTTTGGGAAACATATACATTTTAAATAGCTCGAAGAAACCTGTTTCTTAATGGAATTAAAATATTGGCAGGGATTGGTTTCCCTGATTACCACATCCCTGAGTAATAGTGAAGAGCATAGGATCCAGGTAGGACAGCCTGTGGTGGTCTTTTGGACCCTTCCACTTATTAGCTGTATGATTTTAAGCAAGTTACTGAACCTGACTGTGTCTCAGTTTCGTATGTATAAAATGAGAATAATAAAAATAGTACCTGATTCATTGAGTTATTGTGTAAATTAAATAATGTAAAACTCCTAACAGAAAACCTAGCACATATGAACTGTTCAATAAATGATCACTTGTATTATCAGATTACATGTTGGTATTGTTATTATGACCCACTGTGATTTAATAAAAGATAGCAGAAGTCTAAAAGTATGGCCAGCTTTCCTGAAAAGAAAAGGCTTCAGCAAGACCCAAAGAATGCATGAAATTAGAAGAGGAGGATGGGGAGCAAAGGGCCTAGAAAGCCTAGACCCACCTGTTTTATGTTTGTTATTAATTCTAGAGGTAAAGTTGATATAAAAGTCCCATTTCTTTGTCAAAGTTAATGGGATTTATGCATTATACCATTTCTTTGCACTTCTGGCTGAGCAGATACAGACACAAACTAGCTAGCTTCCAAGGGAGGCCACGGCTGTTACCAGGCTGCGCCACTTCCCTCAGCTCTTTGAGTGGGAGCTGCTGCCACCTGCTGCCTCCTCGACAACTGCAGCGAACATTAACCTCTAGCAGCATACCTGTCCAACTCCAGTGTTAATGTGGAAAAACCCAAATTTTGTTCATGGTCCTTAAAGCTTTTTTTTAAACGCAGGGTTAACAATTGCAGAAACTTGAAGATTTCTAACTTTTTAATATATTTTAGTTTATCTACTTTCCCTGTTACAGTATTTGCATGTGAATAAAACTCAGTTTTCCTTTCAGTACAGATTTGGTGTTTTATTTTTTAACTTTTATATTAATAATGAAAAGATAGAAGTTTGATTTTCAATTTTCTTCTTCACTTAAGGTTTTAAAATTTTTCTTGGCCCATATTGTTACTTCAGTATATTCCTAGGTAAGATGGAGTATGAAGAGTAAGTAAGGTAACTTTGGACTTTTCTTTGTTCAGCTTAAGATGCTGATTTTGTAAGGCGTAAAGTATCTAAAAATATGTTACAAATTAGTAAAAAGTGTGTGTTGAAATCTAGGTAAAGAGAAGAAAAAATATTGAATGTGACCTTGAGATCTTTTATGATCTAATAGACTGTGAATAAGTTCCAGAAACAACCATTTTAAGAGGGAAAAAAAGTTTCTTAGTATATTTTATGAGTTTGCTGAAGCCTTGATACCAATGTGAATGAGAAAATGAACATATAGATTGTTCTGACTTTAGGCTTAGATTCTGAAATAGAAAATAAAATGTCAAATGCAATCAAGAAAATGCAGAAGAAAAAATCATGGCTAAGAAGAGAGTTTTTCTAATAAATGCAAGGATGCTTCAATGACAGAAGAATCTATTAATGTAATTCATCACATTAACAGATAATGGAGAAAAAAGCTAGCAAGCATTGTGAAATACATTGAATAGCCTACAATCCAGTATTTATTTTGAAAAGCAAAATATTAATAAAATAGAGCCTACTTAACCTGACAGATACATGACCTATTTAGAAGTGAAAAGTTAGAAATATTATAAGGTGGAAACCAGATAAGAATGTTCACCATCACTGTTTCCATAATACATAACTGAAATTCCTAGTTAATGCAATACAATAAGTGATGATATATGTAATAATTGCAAAGTAATAAATTAATTGCACACAATGTAATTGTGTACAAAGACAATTCAGGGGACTCTGCTGATAAGCTGGAAGAATTAGTTGGCATGTTCAGCAAGATTGCTGGACACAAGCTCAATACATGGAAATTAATGGCATCAATGTACACAAATACCAGCCAATAAAATGTTTTTTAAATGGTACTGACAACAAAATACTAAGTATTTAAAAAGATATGCATAATCTTAATGGCATGATATGATTTTATTGAATAATATAAATGACTAGGTAAATATACCATATCCATACACATGAATGGGAAGACTCAATATCATGCAGATGTCTATTCTCCCCAAGTTTGTATTTAAATTCAAATAATAAAATATAATAATGAGCATGGAAAGAACTTTTTAAAAACCTCAAAAACAAAACCATAAGGCTGAGGACTGATAGACTTAAAACTGATGAAAGTAAGTAAATATAAAATGTCTGCATGATAAAATACAAAATTAAAAATAAATATAAATTAAAAACTGGGAGATGAAATCTGTCATGCATACAACCAAGAAAGGGTAATTATCCAGTAGAGTAAACAGTCCTGCAAATCAATAAGAAAAAGATATCCCAGTGAGCAGTGGACAGCAGGCAACTGATACATAAAGAAAGGAGAATAGCCAATAAATATGCTACAAGTTTCTCACCCTCCTTAATAATTACACAAATTAAAATGAACTCCATAAAAGAAGAGCGTTTTACACCTAGTTCAACAAGAGCAATGCTGATAAATTGCTGGGAAAGAAAAACTTGCCATTATTATAAAGGAAGCTGTAAACTGTAATACACTTTGAAGAAGAATTTGGCATGTCTAGTAAAGTTGAAGTTAATCAAAGTTGGTAAACAAATAGTTACTTCTTTAAGTACATTCCCCAGGCTAGGGAAGCACACATGTGCATGAGCAGATATGGATAAGGATGTCACTGCTGCATTCTTTACATTAACCAAACATTGGAAATGACCTCAATGTCCAGCAAAAGAATTGATAAGTAAGTCCATAAAAAAGTGACCTAATCATAAATTTGTGTGCTGTAGAGCAATTAAAAAGAGTTACCCAGTACTAAGTGCATCAAAATGGAAATATATGGAATACAACATTGACAGAAAAATAGTGATTGTGTACCGGTATATCTTCATCACAGGGATTATGTATATTGGTGAGCATAGTAATCAATACTATATATTGTTGTCAATAAAAAAAGGCATAGTACAAGTATGAAAACGTGACCAGAGATGATTTAAAACAGCTTAAATGTAATAGTTATCTCTGAGTAAGAAGAAATGAACCCAACTTAAGAATAATAGTTACCTCTAAAGAAAGAGAAATGAATAAACTTTTAAATATGATAGTCCATTGTTGATCAAGATCGCAAGAAAGAATAAAAAATTATTTTGAATTATTTACCCCCAAATCTGAAACTTATATGTACACAAAAACCTGCATATGATGTTTATAGCAGCTTTATTTATAATTGCCAGAACTTAGAAGCAACCAAGGTGTCCTTCAGTACGTAAATGAATTATAAACTCTGGTACATCCAGTTAATGAAATATCATTTTTCAGAAAAGAAATACTTGAAGGAGACCTAAATATATATTACTAAGTCCAAAAAACCAATTTGAAGGGCTATGTACTGTGTAATTCTAACTGTATTTCATTTCAGAAAAGGCAAAACTATGAATATAGGAAGAAGATCGGCAGTGGCCGGGGGTTGGGGATTAGGGGGTGGGATGAACAGGCAGAGCATAGAGGAATTTTAGGGCAGTGAAAGTATTCTGCATGATAATAAATGATGAATACATGTCATTCATGTCCAAACTCACAGATTGCACAATACCAAAAGTGAACTCTAATTTAAAATGCCCTACAAAGTTTCAAAAAGATCATGGGAATGTCATGGAAGCTTACTATGAGGGTCAGATCATTTAAGGAGTAATGTTTCAAGTGTTTTAATATATTTTAATACTAACAAAAATGGAGGCTGGCATAGAGCAGTTTGCAGCCTTGAGATGGCAAATACTTTCAAAAGAATAATTACTTCCCTTATTCAGCCATATGCTTAGTTACATCTTTTTAGAAAACTTTT
The DNA here is from genome assembly GCA_028533065.1 of Trachops cirrhosus. Lineage (NCBI taxonomy): Eukaryota > Metazoa > Chordata > Mammalia > Chiroptera > Phyllostomidae > Trachops > Trachops cirrhosus. The sequence continues at coordinate 52,035,788 of CM052541.1, read as the reverse complement.
TGTGGGGGGTGGAAGTGGGATTGGGGAGGTTTTGGAGATTTATTCATTTTGCAATATCATCTCAGCATGGATTCTTGGACTGAGGCATTTCATCTTATTTTGAAAGACAAATTCCACCTTATCTTTACAACAGCTGAGTAGTAGTAATAAGGCAAAGCAGTAGGAAGCAAGTCCTAGCAAATATTATCTCCAGTCTTCACAGATTTACGAATACAAGCTTCAGGGGGATTGCTTCTGATCTCCAGAACAGAAGACCTCCGATCAGGAAGATCAAACATCACACCTCTCTGTGGTACCTGCCCAAATACTTTCCCACTAAATACAAGCACTTTTCCAAATCAGACCCTCTCGGTAGAGCCTGTGTCCTTGTTAAGAGAGACTTACATATTAACCTCTTCAACCAGACACGTCTGAGAGCGAAGGGCTCTGGCTGGCAGGCAAACATAGGCCCCACGTTTCCTGTCACACCACGAGCTATTAATGACACAGGCAGATCTGCCCACTTCCCCAGCTCGGTCTGGGCAGCCCTCTGCCACTTCCTGGCTCCCAGCTTACGTCTCTTCTGAGTCTCTTCTCTAGAAAATCGTGATTTACATGAACGTGGAAAGCTGCTCAGGAAAATTCTTGGGAATCCTTCTGAATATCAAAACTGATCCTTTTCTTTTTAAACACAAATTTTACATAAAGCTAGTCTTCAGTTAAGATTCATATAAGACATTGTGCTGATTTTTTTGCCAAAATATAATTTTTATATGAATCATATAGAAAACTTGCACAGCTTGGAACCATAAACATCACAAATGCTTCCTTTGTCTCAGCTGAGACACCAATCACTTTTGATTTTTATTCTGTCACCTATGTTTTTCTTTCTTTTTTCCACTATTACCTCTAATTCTGTCAACTTTAAAAATTGGTGTTAAGTGTTTTTGTCAGTTTGAATTGAAAGTGCAGAGAGTGAGGTGGGAGGGGGCAGGATCTACTTTTTAACATAATAAAATGTGGTAGAATTATGTATGCTGTTTTTGTTGTCTACTGTATTTTTTAAAAAACATAATTACATTAAATATTATGAGAATTTACATTAAAATAAGTGTAATTTCAGATGTGAGCTCCAGATAATTACTTTTCTTTCAGGTTCTACTTGGGTTTCACCTCTCTTCACCATACATGCGGGCCCAGCACAATCTTGCCCATGGCAGATGCTCCCTAAACCCCACACTTGCATTTCTAAAACTCTGGGTGACTTCTCCTTTTTCCTCCTCTTTCTACACCCCAAGTGTTACTCAAAATCAAGATATTAAAATATTAAAAACATTTTTCACCACACCTTCTTCCTTTCCTGTTTCCATAGCATTTGCTCATAATTTGATTATATAGTCTGTTGAGGTTACCTTCTATGTGTTTGTCCATCCCACCTCACCACCAGCAAATTTTAACAAAACCTGCAGAAAGGGATTGTGCTTTATTGATCTTTCCAGCCCCAGTACCTAGAAAAGGGACTAAAACAGGAAGCATTTAGTAAATACTAATTGACTGAATAGACTCTTCAATTTTCTCATTGTGTGGTGAGTTGTGGACCATCTACCGGCCTGGTCATCCAAACTGGAAACCTTGGCATTACCCCCCTTTATCCTCCTCTTCCTTGTACCAGCCTCGTTCCTATACTGTTCCAGCTGCCTGTTGCGTGCTATAGACAGCCTCCTGCCAGGTCTTTCTGCTCCCAATCTCTGCTCACCTCTGCTGCAAGAGAAGCCCCGTTGAAATGGAGACTAGTTCTGCTCACTCTCCTGCTGAAGAACTTTCAACTCACTACACATAATGCTTTTCTTTCACGCTGGTCTCTTCCAACCTCTCTACAATCATTTCTTTTCATTCTCTAGCCAAACTTTCAGCTCAGAATCACCAAAACTCTGTAGTTACTTCCTAAACATGAAAACTACATAATCAGTGGATTAGTAAAGCACTGTCTTCAGCAGTTTTCTTTATTTATTATTTTTTTTTAGAGAGAAAGAGGTAGGGAGAGAGAGGGAAAGAACGAGAGAGAGAACATTGATTTATTGTTCCACTTATTTATGGATTCATTGGTTGATTATATATGTCCTGACTGGGGATCGAATCTTCAACCTTGGTGCATTAGGTCGATGCTCTAATCAACTAAGTTACCTGGTGATGGCCAGCAGTTTTTCAAGAGATAATATGTAGACATGCCTATTGTTAAAACTATGATAAAAATATATTTGAGGTACAATATAAAAGCACCTTTATTTTTATTTGATGGTTTTGCTAATCAATGACAAAGTGTCCCTCTTCTCCAAGCCCCTCTTAATGTTAGAAACATCACATTTGTAGGCCTCCACACTTTTGTTGACAATAACTTCCAATCTTGCCCACCTTTCCTTTTTCACCCAGCTAATGCCAGTACATTTTTTCAAGCAGCAGATCACATATTGTCTTATCTTGCAATATAACCACTGCCCAGGTTGTGCTAAGAGCCTTTCCTCTGTTTCTATTGCACTTTCCTATAATTCTATTAAGTATTATATTGAGATTATCTCTTCAATGTCTATTCTCCCCATCCACACTCTAGAGGTATCTGAGGTCAGAGGCTTATCCTTCATCTTCACAGTCCCAATACCTAGAAGAATGACTGCCATCATCTGGACATTGTAGATTTTTGTTGGCTGAAAGAACAGGTGACACTATTTTGCCCTTTGGTTATGAATCTATGCCAGAGACCACTCTGTCTTCTAATTGGAAATAGCAAACAGGCAGGAAAACTCACTAAGGCAGCCACTTATAAAAACATTTATGATAGGTAGAAAGTGTTTTTAACACTGCTCAGCCTAGGCTGTTCTTCCAGCTCCACTAACACTACAGTGACTGAACTCATCTCTCAGAATATGTTGTCTTGCAGCTGTTTTTCCTATTCTCATGTAGACTCAAGTCAAACAATGGTTCTGTTTGTTGTTTCATATAGTCAATCTGTCTGGTAAAGCTTACCAGTTGCTCTAACAGTGCTACAGAACTTGGAGTCAAATAGTATTTTAGCTATGAGTTAGCAAATTTTTTTTCTAATGTAGAATTAGTGTGAGGAAACTTTTCTTTGAGAAGGAATGTTTTTGTGTGACATTTTTATTGTTCCAAGATAATTTTTATTGTATCATTACTTCAAAATTTTGGTCAGTCAATCCTCAAGTTGAATCAACTAAAATCAGAAAATACGTGGATTCATTCATTCACCTGATCAGTCAATAGTTCTTTGCTGAATTCTAATTCTGTGTTAAGCACTGTGCTGAGTAATGGGGATTCAGTGTGAAAAAAATCAAATATGATCCCTGTTCTCATGAAGTTTACAATATGGTGAGAAAGACGTAACATATACAACAAAATGTATAAAAATGAATAAAGATAATTTAACAAATAACATCATTATTTTATCCCCATGTATAAGTCCCTTCTCCCTTCCTATGGTGAAAGTTCCAAATTTGACCAATGCAAGTATTTAAGTTCTGACCTATTCCTGTCTACTACACTCTGAGATAATAATCTCATCTCTGAAAAAATAGAGGGTACTGGGCATGAAAACTCAAATTCCTTTCACTGATCTTTAGAATGAATTCATGTTTTGCTCTCCATACTCTTACTGTTTTAAGAGGAAGAAGTATCCCAACTCCTCTCCAAGGATTACTCTATATCATAAATTCCAACTTTTCAAGATCTCCTGGGTGACTTTAGGCTCCAACTTTTGGCTTGGTCTATAGAATGTTCAATATCTGTTATGGTAAAACATGTTATTTATGGCTCTTATTCCTTAAAGCCACTGTTTTGTCATGGCATTTGCATTTACTGATGTTCTTCACACACAAATAAGATAGGGGAGGGAGAGAGAGGATTTGCAAAATTCACTTTCCTATCATTTATTTTCATCTTAATTCTCTATAACCTCGATTCTACCCATATTATTTGATTGACTCCCTGGAAGTTTACCAGTAACTTCCTATCAACTGTAGTGGAAATCTGAATTTTATATCATGCAATGTCTGTTCCTGGCATCATTGCCTTAATTTCCTTTGGGATCATCATTTCTCCTCCTCTCAGTCCATGTGATTTACTTTGGTTGGCCTTATCCTTAGCATGGGGAGTAGGCATGTAATCTAAAAACAAGTAACTCAACATAGGCCATGATGATCCGGTTTGGGATTGTCTTGGGTCCTCATTGGAGCCAATCAGAACTAATACTGGAAGTAAAGCTGGAGGTAATTTTTAATACAAAGCTCCCTTTTTTATATGGACTTGGACTTGAATAGATGTAGGCCAAAGCTGTTGCTACCATCTTATCACAATAAAGGGAAAACCCTTTAGGAACTAGAAGCCAAGAGACAGAAAAAGAAAAATTATGTCTGATTTTATTGACTGAGCTCCTAAATCCAACAAAATCTAATAACAGAACTACCCTTGAACTTTACAGTAATGTGAGTCAATAAATTCTGTTTGCTTCATTCACTTAGGGTCCTGGGGTTGCTATCATTGGCAACAAAAAGAACAATAACATATATTATCAAAAATTCAGTGGCTAGTATTTGACAAAACTATTATTTTTTTCCAAATATGTACTATTCCTCTGTCTTTACCCATTTTTTTCTCCTCCTTTCTTTAATCCCCTCTAGTGCCTCTTTATGTATGGCATTATACTATAGAATTTCAGGATTAGAATTAAAAGGAGTAAAAAAATTAATACATACTGAGATCCTTGTGGATGGCACATATTATATACATAACTACCTATGAAAAGCCTAGCTGCATTTTTGGAATTATGTCTGAAACACCAACCACACATACTATTGTTTTAAATGTTGTAAAAGAGATGCAATATGAAGAGAAACTAGTTGTAAATTTGGACTGCATGCCATGATTTCTATCCTGAATGCAAAGAATTGAATATTAATAAGGCATAAAGTGAAGGTTTTCATAGCAATAATGTCTCTGATTCTAGTTTAAAAAAGAATGGGAGAACTGTGCTATTGCATTTTTGTACTAGCACACTTCCTGGAAAGCAATTAAATTGCTTTAGCACCTCAGTTTATAGAAAGCAAAAGGTTAGAAAATACAATAAAACTGACCATTATTTCCAAAAAGAACTGAAAATCATTGGACTGTGAGAAATTTGAAATCATATCAGAAAGCAGAATTTATGGCCCCATGAGTTATGGAAAAGGAAATTGAATTGTGTGTTTTATTTTTAAAACACAACCACGAAAAAGGTGTTTCCATAGTAACAAGGTCAATACCAGTAGCCATTACAGACCTTCCTTCTTTCTGATAGTGGGTTTGAAGATCTTTTTCAAACACCACTTTAAAAACTCTCTGAAACACTATATCTTTTTGGATCATTCATCTGAACCAACAATGAGGAAAAACACACATGGAGAATTGAATTTCTCATGTTTTATGGATCATGAGCATTCATGGCTGTCACATTTTCAGAAAGAAGCCTGCCTGACTAGCAACTATGCCAATCCCTGGACATGGGATTTGATTAGCCTGATTGTAAATCTGGACAAACAGAAGTTGTTTGCAATAGTATTCAAACAGAAATAAAAGGCAGCACAGTATTAAAAAAGCACACTCCTTTAACAACTAAATATTGAAAGAGTTGAGTAAACAATTCCTATTACAAAAATGTCAAAAGCTCAGATAAAATAAGATATCACCACTAGAGGAAGGTTAGAAAGATACAGGACTCATTTTGTTTATGGCAGAAATAAATAGCTCTTTGGCCATAAAATCAATTCACTTAGCTCCACCAGGAAGTGGCCTGTCCCTTCTCTTTCCTTTGTGTGGAGATACACTGCCTCCAGGATGATCATTTATGAGATACTGTATTTTTCCGTGTATTCACAATAGTATCTCACATAACATTTTGTATATAAATGATACTTAAAAAGAAGTGGAGAATGAATCATGAAAAATAATGACAAAAGAATAACTAAACACCAAATCTCTGGTCTATTTTTAAATAGGATTCATCAGTTAAAAGTGTGCTTTTTGTTGTTGTTGTTCAGTTACAGTTGTTCTGCCTTTTCCCCCATACTCTCCTCTCCCCTGTCCCCGCACTCCCACAGTCAGTCCTCCCCATTGTCTGTGCCCCTGAGTGCTCTATTTGTGTTCCTCAATTTTAATCTCTTTAAACCAAGGGACTGTGAAACCCTGTTCATAGACTTGTAACTATTAAATAATGAAATGGATTGCCTGATCCCTAGATAGATTGCCTCAGAATCTCTGTAGGTGAGGACTAGGCATCAGTCTCTTTTAAAGCTTTTCTCAGGTAATTCTAATGTGAAGTCAGAGTTGAAAAATCCTTGCTTTCAACTGTTTATTGGAGATCAATTAATGAATAATTTATTTACCTCCAACTTTTAAGTCCTTGTTTTCTTCTCAATATTGCCTCATAGTGCTATACTAAATCTGTAAGATCTTTTTTATAACCTAATGATTTATTCTCTAGAATCACTTTTCATAATAAAAGCTTCAATTAAAATGGTTATCATAAGCAATTCAATTTTTTACCCCAAAATTATTTATTGAACTCTGTTTAATATAGTTATTAGCTTTCTGTTGCTGTGCATTCAACTTTTGAAAATCACAACTCAATACAGTATCAACATAATAGATGCTAAGTAAATGTCAGAAGCTTTAATATATGCCTTCAGGTTTTTATGGTTGCCTTACCTGAGCCTGTAATTCCTTTTACATGCTTATCTATCTGAAAATGTTCAGATTCATCCTTCAAAACATGCAGATCATGTTCCTCTTCCTCCAGGAAGCCCTCTCTGATTCAGACAGACTACTATGCACTCTTTTCCTTGGCACTGCCACTGCCTCAGGTTTATGCTTCAATTTTGTACTCCTCATACTATACTGTCATTTCTTTTTCTTTTTCTTTAAATAAGTCCTTTCTCCATACCTGCTTGTGAACAACTTGCAGCAGGTGCTGACTTATATAAGCCTTTCTGCTTTTTTTCTCCCAGCACACACCAAAATAGCTAGAAACAATGGGCATTCTGAGTTTACTAAATGAAAGAATAAGTGGTCACATTGAAGTGAACTAGTGCATTTCAAAAAAGCTATTGTAATGGACTGAACTGTGCCCCTCAGCAAAATCCATAAGTTGAAGTGCTACCCCCAACCTCATCCCCCGCCCCCCGTCCCCGAAATGGCATGTGGAGGCAGGGACTTTGGGAGATAATTAGGTTTAGATGAGGTCATGGGGTTTGGGCACTCTTGATGGCATTAGTGCCCTTATGAGAGGAGACACCAGAGAGCTCGCTGTCTCCCTCACTTTCTGTCACGTGAAGACACCGAATGAAGACCAGAAAGAAATTTCTCCCCAGAATCCGACCATGCCATCAGCTTCCCGAACTATGAGAAAATAAATTTCTGTTGTTTAAGACACCCCCATATAGCAATTTGTTCTAACAACCCAAGGTGACTAATAAAACTATGAACAGGGATTAAGGTGTTTGAAGAGAACATTAATATAAACATTATAGTTTTTATTTACATTTTTAGTTTTTATTTATATATATTTTTTAAATTAAGCGAGTTTTTACAAAGAAAAGGCCATATCAAATGCAGTTAGGCTAGATATTCATATTCTCTTCCACATAAATTTGAGGCAAAATTTTTGGTATTTTTCTGGTAAACTAAGAAGACAAACATACTTAAAAATGAAGTGATTTTGCCAAATAGCAGTTAATCAATAGAAAAAAGTAAAGTACCTTAGGGGCCACATTATTAATTATAGCTATTCACAAGGCTTCCTTTTTATTTTTTTCTCACAGATAACATTCATTGAAGACCCAGCCTATCTCTTGCACTGCCCTAGACATTATGTCTTAAATTAATTTTATTTTGTCTTATTTGGGATAGAGAAAATATTTAAGTCTCTTGGAGACTTCAGGATGTTTTATTTATTTATTTATTTATTTATTTATTTATTTATTCAACAAATATTTATTGTGCAGAATGGGAATCTAATTTTGCATTTAAGGTCAATTTACTTAGTTTCATTCCAGCATTCTCTTGGGATGATGGGTATTAAACTACTCAGTCTTTATCTGGTGAATCTATCCTCTAATCAAATAATAAAAACTGTGCAGTTTTTAGCTCAGCAGTACTGTACACACACTTTGAATTTCATGGATGGGCAAGTAAAATTTGGGAAATAAACACCAAATTACCAACATTACATTTGGCCAACTAATAACATTAAAAACAAATAAATACCACTATCATCTATCACTACAAGTTTACAAATGACAAAGCATTTTAAAATAAAATAATTAGGACTTCCGGCCAAGATGGAGGCATAGGTTGACACACTGTGCCTCCTCGCACAACCAAGATAGGGACAACAACGATATAGAAACAAAATAACAACCAGAACTGACAGAAAATTGAACTGTATGGAAGTCGGACAACCAAGGATTTAAAAATAGACACTTTCATCCAGACCGGTAGGAGGGGCGGAGTCCGGCTGGGTGAGGGACGCAGAGCGGAGAGCTGAGCACCGAGGGCTGCACGCAGGCCCGCAGCAGGCAGACCCTGGGCACACAAGCAGCAGTGGCTGGTGGGCCCTGGGCAGGGGGTGGCGACCAGCAGACCCAGCGAGGCGGCCATTGTGAAGCAAGGCACTGCACGCAACTCAGGGTCCCAGAATCGGGAAATAGAGCTTTTGGTCACTGACTGAAAAGGAAGGTCCCATGGGGTGCACAGGCCCACCCACACAGGAATTGGTGCCAGAGGGGCCTGGTGGGCTTGTGGAAAGTGGCGGAAGGATCTGGGGTCCTACAGAAAGCAGAGCAAGCGCCATTGTTCCTTCTCGGACCCCGCCCCCACATACAACGTCACAACCCTGTGACTGGGGTGCCCCGCCCTGGTGAACTCCTAAGGCCCCGCCCCTCACTATAGGAGCTCGACAAAACCAAAAAACAAAACAAAAAAACAGCAAAAAGATGGCTCAAACAGAAGAATGGAAAGCTCCAGAACCCATCCTTTTAAGCGACCAAGAGATAGCCAACCTATCAGATGCACAGTTCAAAGCACTGGTTATCAAGATACTCACAGAATTGGCTGATTTTGGTCACAAACTAGCTGAAAAAATGCAGG